>CM055074.1:30400920-30539308 GCA_029204045.2 Tillandsia leiboldiana | reverse complement strand
TAAATTTTTCATGGTCCAATGTGTGCATGCATCATATGATGGTATATGTACGTCATGGTGCATCACTTTATTAACTACATATATTATTGATATATATATCAAGTTTTTTTTATTTTCTAAATTAAGAAATTATTTATATAAATATTCATCCATATACTTTAACTTTTATTAAAAAAAAATTATTCACCGTTCCTTTGTCTATATAATAGTACAACGGAATAAGATTTATATACTTAATTTACTCTTAACAATAATTAAGTATGTTTACTATAGTTCTCTTAAAAATCTTAAGTATATTAATGGTAAATATTAGGAGATTCGCTTTCATAAACTTATCGAATTTGAGATAATAAAAATAAATTCTATTCAATTTTATTATTTTTTATAATATAATATATATCTTAGAGTAACCGAAATTAATAGCACTTAGTAAATACTACAAGTTTAAATATAAAGAGATAAAATAAAAATTGTTAATAGATAAAAAAAAATAAATATAAAAATAAATAATTACAGAGAAGGGTGGTGTTTTTTTTAAGTATTTTATGCATTTTCTTTTTAGCAAATTTGTGAGAAGAGTCCTTTTTGTCATTCCTTTGTCATAACACGAGCACACGGCCCGGTCAATGGCTTTTACTCGTAATGGTTTGGTCATCCAAAAGATTTATATATATTGTTTTAGGAGTTGTTGGTTGTTGTTGCATCATCTTAATTTCATGATCCGCTAAACAAACTAATAATATAGAGGATTAAATAATAACCAACCGGAGTGCAGTTAATTTGTTAAGAATTTAATTATAGTATTTACATTGTGAAGTTTAGTTCTTTATATTTTTAACTGTATTTATTTCTAAAAATTATAAACCAAATAATTTTCTAATAGAGTGTATTTTTAAAATAAATATAAAAACCGTATAGTAATTAGTAATCTGTTAGATAGGGTAGGCATTCCAGCTAGTTATGTTGGGAGCCTATCACGTTTCGAAACCGCCAAATTGAATTCGCTCGTATAAACTAGGAGAAATGGATGAGATTTTTCTATTAATAACACGAACATATATATATACCAATCTGTACAAAACTTGCACAATATAGAACCTATATCAGAATATATTACTAAACTACAACCAATTACAACTTTAATCCTAAAGTTAGGATTAAGGTTGTCTATTTCAAAAAATAAATAAACTTATTAAGCTTATCATAAAAAGCTCCAAAATTATAAACATTCGTTAATTGTCCAAATACGAATACATCTCAACTACACGATGCTCCTTGCCATGATTAGGATATGAAAATTGCTAATCACGAGGGGAGAAAACTATAGATAGTTTGCAATCGATGCACTACCAATAATAATATTGTACAGTCACTCGGTTTAAAAATTAAGATAATAGTAGATAATAATAAAAAAATATTTTTATACAAGAAAATTGATATTAAATTATCACTATTAATGCCTCAAAAGTCAAGATGGTATCATGCCACGAGTTACATGTTTACCCAATTATCTCATGACTTAATAGCCGCCTATGGATTGGTTAAATTTCATCTACCATTGTGGAGAGCGATTGTACTACTATTCAATTGATTAGCGCACAAACTTCATGGAAAGCTGAGAGAGCTTTCACTACTCTCTAATTACTAAGCACTTGGAGCTGAGGGAAATGGTCTACCACAAACTGAGTCGATAAGATCGACACTTCGATGCACAACCAGAGTCGAAGTGATACATGTTCGAATTTTGCGCAAGCTAAAACACAGCGAAAAAAACAAAATCAAATAAAATGAATTTTAAAATTTAAGATCCGATCTCAAATAAATCCCGCAAAATAGGATTCTTCATATTTAAGATAAAAAAAAAACCATTTTTACCTTTGCGCGGGAGATCTACACCGAATGATGATAATCGTGAAATTTGGTTCTTTGCAAGCCGCATACATGTCACCGCTTCGGAAGTTGAAACTGGTCTTCTTTTTTTTTTTTTTTTCCTTAGAGTTTATTTTTTATCTTAGGGCGTGATCAGATCACCACGTGCATAGGAACCCTCTGTCCATAGGACAGAGTTTTCCCTATACACGCACGCTAAGCAACTAGAATCCAACAATCCGAGTCTACCTACAACAATATGTAATCATAATATCATCCATCATCAATATAACAAATCGTCAAGTATCCTCATCCCCATTAGTTATAAGCATCAAATAAATAATCAACTAAATTACTAACATCAAGATATCATAATCTACATCAGGATCACAGTAAATCATATCAGGAATCAGACGGATCAATAAGCATCGGGGCAGCTCTATCGTATTGGCTCATCGGACCGTCTCGACATCCCACCGTCCGATGGACCTTAAAGATGGTCATCTAGGAGTGAGATACAACATAAATGTCTCCTAGTGGGCACGACGAGCCGAGAAATAACAAATCGTACCTACTGACATATTATAATCAGCGATAGTAAAAGATCAGTAGGTAAATTGTATAGCAACACAATAACTAAATGAATCATAATCACAGTACGAGCATATAAGAGTACAAGGTGCTAAACCTGCTGGAATAGATATCTAAATCATATCATAATACGGGTATATACAGCACATGTGCAAGAGCCTCTGCACATATATATATGTTACGGAATTTGAGTTGGCGTAGTTTCGTGAAAGTCTCAAGTCTTGAAGATTGAAGGTGAAGAAAGTTGATCATTTAACTCATCTCAAGAAGAAGAATTCAAAAGGATCAGGTATGTTTAACTAAAGATTTGTGTGATCCGAATACTTCTTGTAGTGTAGAAACACTTGGAAGAATCTTTCATTGCATAAAAATCAAAAACTGGACTTGGGACATGTTCAGGATCCGGATCAGGTTGTTCGATCCGGATCCCGAAGGTGGTTCGTTCATACACCCATTCAATCCGGATCGTAGCCTCTCTTGATCCGGATCCCGAACACTGAGTTTACCATCTTCCTTGAACGATCCGGATCAGGCTTCGCAATCCGGATCCCGAACCTTCGTTTTTCTGGAATTGCGCCTGACTCGTTACGACGATCCGGATCACAGCTAATCCGATCCGGATCGCCGTCCGTAAAATTTCCAGAAATGTTAGGTTTTTGATTCTTATCTCCTTCCTAGGGTTTCTAACCTATAAATAGACCCTATGACTCTTTTTCTAGGGTTAATCCAAAAAGAGCCGAAAATAAAAAATATCCCGTCATTTTCATATATACGGCTCTAGATCCACATATAGAAAGAAAGGAAATCATTAGAGAATACTCTATGTTTCTTCATCTATATTGATTAGTTTGATTCTAGGTTTTCATACTCACATCTTGAGTTGAATCAAACTAATGAATACTTAGATGGTATTTCCGATCTATCTTTGATCTAAGTATTCGGCGGATCATCACCACCCAAAAAACAACGATTTACCCCAAAAATCGGCGCGTGGATTCGCGTGTCCTTGTGGATTCAAGGTTCAACCGCTCTCGTGGATTCGGAGCGAGGCACGTTCGTGGATTCGAAGGGTGCTATTGGGTGAAGACCGTGGATTCGGTCGGACGTCGTGGATTCGACGTTGGACGCCGTGGATTCGGCGTTGGGCGCAGATCGTGGATTCGAGAAGCGTCGTGGAGCGAGCGGAGAAGATCCTCTAGGAGCGTATGGAAAAGGTTGAGTCGTAAGTGTGTACGGTAAATCACCTTGTACGTGTTTTAATTCTAGTGGATTTCTGCCGTGTTATCGGTCCCGTGGTTTTTTACTCCGGTGATGGAGTTTTCCACGTAAAAATCTTGCGTATTATTTTTATTTCCGCATTGGGTTTTTATCGCAACGATTTTTGAGTGTTTATACGTTTACACCTATTCACCCCCCTCTAGGTGTTTTTCCCCTATTTAGATCTTATTACATATAACCCAACAAGTGGTATCAGAGCGGAATAGGTTGTAAACAATGGTTGAAGGTGGAAACATCAATCGACCCCCGTTCTTCGATGGAACAAATTATGCGTACTGGAAAGTGCGGATGAAAGCCTTTTAATTTCCATCGACGAACGGGTGTGGCAATCAATTGAATTAGGATGGTCTAATCCAACTGAATTATTGGTGATGTTCACACCTTAAAACCTAGGTCGAAATGGACCAAGGAAGAGTAGATTCATCTTCTTACAATGGCAAGGGAATTACTGCTATTTTAATGCCTTATCTCAAACTGAATTCTCTTCGCGTCTCGCATGTGAGACTGCGAAAGAAATCTGGATGTTCTTCAGGTTACACATGAGGGAACTAACCTCGTGAAGATTCAGAAACTGCAAATGCTTACGAGCAAGTTTGACTCTATCTTGATGGCAGAAAATGAATCTTTCACGGACTACTAGACACGATTGCAAGATATCGTGAACTCAGTGTGCTAACCTGGGAGAGAAGATTCCAGAATTTAAGATTGTAGAAAGATCTTAAGAACTCTTCCTGAACGATTTCAGCCCAAGGTTACTGCCATTGAAACTATTAAACACCCTGACGATAATACGTGTAGAAGAATTAGTTTGGTTCATTCAAACTTATGAAATGACATTTACTACTAACAATTCTCTGGAAAGGCATACCCACTTCTAAGTCTTCAGGTTATGCTGTTGAAAACAACTAAGGAAGAAGACGCGGATACATCCTCCTCAGACGATGACGAGAATCTTTCTATGGAGGAATTTGAGAAGCACTCGCTCTCTTGACAAGGAAGTTCGCCGCAACTTTCGAAGGGGTAATTCAAGCAAATGCTCCATCCTTCGAAACGTCGAACAAAGGCAAGGGTACTTCATGTTACAAGTCAAGAAAGCAAGAGAACTTCTCAAAGGATAAGAAAAGTTCAGAAGGACAACTTCAATGCTTCAAATGTCGAGGCTACGGCCACATTGCAACGGAGTGTCCTAACAAGTATCCGGCAAAGAAGAAGGCGATGCAAGTCGTCACTTGGGATGACAACTCAACGTCAAATGAGTCATCTTCGAGTGATGAAGAAAAGAGCTCCACCGCATTCCAACGCGTCCGTATCTTCACCCTTCATGTGCTTATGGCAAGTACATCCGAGTCGTTGTCCAACTCCACTGTTGAAAAGAATGCAACGGACAATGAATCGGATGATTCGGAAGGTGAAGATTTTGCTCTAGCCTACCACAGACTTTTGAGGGATTCAAAGAAAGTGGCTAAGCAAAACAAGAGTTTGAGAGGGAGAGTGCATGATCTCGAAGAAGAAGCAAAAAGAGCGACTTCTCTCTCAAACGCTCTTGAAGTGGAAAGGGAAAACCTGATAAAAGCAAATGTTTCCCTTCAAGAGTCCAATGAGCAACTTGAGAAGGAACATACAAATCTGGTGGATAACGCGAATCACTTCTCAAAGCTCTACAAACGAGGCTCGACAGGATAACCTGGAAATGACAAAGACCATTTTCCAACTCAAGGATGACTTACAGCGATTCTCTTCAGGAAGGAGTAAGTTGGATAGACTTCTTGGTCTTGGTCAATCAAATCGGTTCGGCCTCGGATACACTCAAACTGGAAACAGTCCAAGTTCGAGTGGGACAGTTTTTGGTGCCTCAGTCGGTATCTCCTCCTCCGACACCCGGAATTCAAGACAAACAACGACAACAAACCTACTTCATCCTCTTGGGATCGTCAAGATCTAAGGTATGTTTTCGTTGTGGTGTTTCAGGGCACATAAGAAGAAACTGCAAGACGGGAGTCAAACGCTCACCTCAATCACCTCTTGCAACGACTACCAAAAAGGCGCCTCCCCCGGAAATCAAAGCAAAACCTTTCGAAAGAAAAGAGCCTTGGTAGTTCACCGCGCAAGACGACATCATCAAGTAGCGGCAATCGATCTGACAAGACGCCTTCACCTAGGAGAATAACCTCACGACCATTACCGACGCACTCCAAAAGGGTTTGGGTGCGCAAAGGTGAAATTTACCCTTGTCTTGTTACCAATGTTTCCTTGCATGCATATGATAGTTCGTCTTGGTATCTGGATAGCGGTTGTTCCCGTCACATGACCGGTGACAAAAATAGTTTTCAAAATCTTGAGAAATCTCCGGAGGACTTGTTGTTTTCGGAGACGGTCGATCTTCCAAAATTGTTGGAAAAGGGACGGTAACTATTCCAGATGGCCCGATTTTGAAAAACGTCTTATTTGTTGATGGCCTTAAGACTAACCTCATAAGCATAAGTCAACTTTGCGACAATGGTTTTTTCGGTTAACTTTTCATCTGTTGAATGCGTTGTAACTGATAAGGACCATGTCTTCTTTTTAAAAGGGGTTAGATCTGAAAACAATTATTATGTTGTTCCTAATAAATTTTCTGAAAATTGTAACTTAGCCACTTTGAATAATGAAACTCTTTGACATGAAAGGCTAGGTCACTTAAATTTTAAGGAACTTACTAGAATTTCAAACAAGGACGTGGTCAAGGGGGTTCCAAAACTTTTATTTAAACAAAACGTTGTGTGTGGTGGTTGCCAAAAGGGAAAACAGTCTAGGACTGCACACAAGAACTTGAACCACGTTGGTACAAAACGGCCCTTGGAACTTTTGCACATGGACTTAATGGGGCCGACCCGTCAACCATCTTTGGGAGGTAAATGGTATATTTTTTATTGGTTGATGATTTCTCTCGGTATTCTTGGGTAGCATTTTTAAAAGAGAAAGCTGATACCTTTGATTCTTTTCACGAGATTTGCCTTCGTATTATGATTGAAAAGAATGAAAGATCATTCGTGTTAGAAGTGATAGAGGTGGAGAATTCATTAATTCAAAATTCATTGACTTTTGTACTTCAAACGGTATTAAGCATGAATTCTCTGCACCCTATACACCTCAACAGAATGGTGTTGTCGAGCGGCAAGAACAGGGTTGTTCAAGAGATGGCGCGTGTGATGCTTCATAGCCGGAATTTACCGCTACATTTTTGGGCTGAAGCTGTGAACACCGCTGTCTATGTCATTAATCGAGTGTTTCTTGCGCCCGGGAACGTTAAATACACCATATGAACTATGGTGTGGTAGAAAACCCAACATCAAATATTTTCGCATCTTCGGGAGTCGGTGTTACATTTTACGTGACCGTGAAAACCTTGGAAAGTTTGACTCACGAAGTGACGAAGGGATTTTCTTGGGTTATTCTACGAATAGTAGAGCATATCGAGTTTTTAACTTGGAATCTAAGACGATCGTAGAATCTATAAATGTTAAAGTAGATGAAGCTTTTCACTTTGGATCTGGAAAATCTACCCTCGATATCTCTCTAGATGATGATTCTCCTGCTAGTGCATCTCCTCATGATAATACTTCCAATATTAATGATGCATCTAATGGCTCTTCTAGTTTATCTGATGTGCAGGAATCATCTCATGTTTCTCCGAGTGCTCCGTTTCAACCAACGTTACGAATCTCCAAGGATCATCCGGAATCGAATATTATTGGAGATCCACAAGGAGTCAGAACTCGGAGGCAGTTGGTTTGTGGATTCGCTTGCTACATATCTTTAATCGAACCAAAGAACATAGATGAAGCTCTTCAGGATGACTACTGGATTAAAGCAATGCAGGAAGAGCTCCATCAATTTGAGCGAAACAAAGTCTGGGAATTAACGAAGCCTCCACAGCAACACAATGTGATAGGTACCAAATGGATCTTCAAGAACAAGAAAAATGAGGATGGTACTATCATCAGGAACAAGGCACGATTAGTTGCTCAAGGCTACTCTCAAGTAGAAGGTATAGACTTTGACGAAACATTCGCCCCTGTAGCTAGACTCGAGTCCATTCGTATACTGTTTGCTATTGCTTGTCATTTAAAATCAAATTATTTCAAATGGACGTTAAGAGCGCTTTTCTAAATGGGTTTTTAAATGAGGAAGTTTATGTGGCTCAACCGAAAGGTTTTGTAGACCATAAACAACCTAACCATGTTTTTCGTTTGAAAAAGGCTCTTTACGGTCTGAAACAAGCACCGTGAGCATGGTACGAAAGGTTGACAAAGCACCTTTGGAGAAGGGCTATACTCGAGGGGGAGCTGACAGGACTCTCTTTGTGAAACATTATCAAAACAATTTCATTGTAGCACAAATATATGTCGATGACATAGTATTTTGGCGCAACAAGAGATAATGATGCTTCTAAATTCGCGGAGACCATGGAAAGCGAATTTGAGATGTCCATGATGGGCGAATTGACTTATTTCCTTGGATTGCAAATTAAACAAAATGATGAAGGTATTCACTTGAGTCAATCCAAGTATGCAATGGAGTTGGTTAAAAGTTTGATCTTGAAAATTCGAAGGATTTTCCAACTCCAATGGGAACTAGCCACAAGGGATTGGAAGTGAATCACATAGTGAGAATGTAGACGAGAAACTGTATAGAAGTATGATTGGAAGTCTACTTACCTCACGGCTAGTCCGCCCGGATATATCTTTTGGTGTTGGGATCTGCACGAGATATCAATCTGCACCAAAGGAGGTTCACCTGAAAGCGGTGAAAAGGATCATCCGGTATATCAAAGGATCAATTAATTTCGGAATTTGGTATCCTATGGGAACAAGTCTGGATATTGTTGGATACTCAGATGCCGATTGGGCAGGATCAGTGGATGATCGGAAAAGCACGAGTGGTGCATGCTTCTATCTTGGCCATTGCCTTGTTGCATTGTACAGTAAAAAGCAGAATTGCATAGCACTCTCGACTGCCGAAGCGGAATACATTTCAGCTGGAAGTTGCTCAACTCAACTCATTTGGATGAAAAGCGTATTGAGCGACTTCCGCATTTCAGCATCTTCGGTAACAATTCTTTGTGACAACACAAGTGCAATTAACATTTCAAAAAACCCTGTGTTGCACTCTAGAATAAAACATATTGAACTTAGATATTATTTTCTTAGAGAGCTAGTTGAATCAAATACTCTTCAACTTTCATATATTTCAACTGAGGATCAATTAGCTGACATTCTAACAAAACCTTTGGATCAAAAACGTTTTATTCATTTACGAAAGCAATTGGAATGCTTTCCTTGAAATAAACTTCTTTTGAAACCTTTGCTTAGGATAGGTTTTGTATTTGTTTTTGTTTTGTTCATTATCTATGTTTGTACATAGGACATTAATTGAGCATAGATCATAATTGACTTTAATTGCATCTTTTCGCACATTTAGAAATTTATTATGCTTTTGCCATCATAATATTTCACTGTTGCAATGATCATTTATGTTAATTAAATCATCTTCTAAGTGATCAAAGTCAATTTCTCTCTCTCAATGATCTCTTGGTATAGTCATTATCTTATTTGACTGCTTAGTCGAGTATGAAATCGAGATCAATATTTGGTTGAATACTTTATATCTTAAATAATTGATAGCCAATTGAGGGGGAGTCATAGAAAAAGTAAAATGCTCAAAAGATGTGGAAAGAGTTACATCCCAATGAGGAGTGGGAAAACTACCACCACATGGAGGAAAGAGCTACCACCTCGGTCGTCCGAGTATTGTGTGCAGCTACCACATGTATACCAAGCATGGTTGTTCAAATTTTGATTAAGTAAAATGCATGTTGAAATACTTGACTCCGTCAAATTTCAAGGTTGGTATAAGGTGGGTTTTTAAAGAAAGATGCTCAAAGAGCCACTCTCTTCAACAGATTGTCTAGATACATTATCTACTATATTTGGGATTTCAAACATCTATTGATCTTTGTATTTCATTTTCTTTACTGAATTGATGATTTGATAAAGGCATTACTCATAAGATCAAGTTAGATGTAATTGAAGGTGTTCAACTTTAAGGGATTTAATTTTTGTAAATTTTCGTTTCATTTTTGGATATTATTGATAGATTTGGCATAATCTAATTCTTGTTGTATGAAACGATGATTTTTGTTTAAAGTTGATACACATTTGTGCTTACAATCTTTTTCTGGTTTTTCTTGAATTTCTCTGAAATTTTCTAAAGAAAAAGTTGGAGCCGATCCGGATCGGGCAAGATGATCCGGATCCCGAACGCAGGTTTTCTTCTGCGGGCTGACGATCCGGATTGGACCTGCCGATCCGGATCCCGAACGCAGTTTCTCACTGCGGCTAGCCGATCCGGATCGCAATCATGAACTGATCCGGATCGCGGCTAGGGCTTTATAAAGAACAAAAGGGTTTTGATTTCTTTTACTCCAATCTTTTGTTCCAAAGTTTCCAGAGCCTCTCTCTCTAGATTTCATCCTTCCTGGAAGCTTTCAAACTCAAGTTCTTCAACTCCAAGTAAGTTTTATTGATCAAAATCTCGGTTTTTCACCGTTTTTCTCTTTTCCTCCTCAAACGTCATGAATTTCTTGGATCAACTTTGTTTGTGGATGGTTTTTGATCAAATTTCTTTTGAAATAAGAACTCTGGGTAGATTAGTTTTGATTATATGCTAGGTATTCTCCTGATTAACGGATTTTTAGGCTTCGATTTCTAAAATTTCGGTTTTAGGGCATATAATGAGGATTTTCGAAAATCATGCAATTGATCTATTTTTAAAAGTCCTTTTGCAAAACTAATTTGATTCTTAGTCTCTCTACATGATTATGATTGTTTGGGTACAATTTTTCAAATCTTTGAAAATTAACAATTTTCTCATGTGTTCTTGAGTTGTTGCTCACAGGATTTTAATCTTCTTAAAGCACTTGGATCAATGGGATTCTCATGGATCATTCTTTTATTGGTCACTATGGTGCACACTCGGGCCACAAACAAGTTAAAAAGAGCTAAGAAAACACAACAAAAGGGTGAGTTTCATGTGATCAGCGACACAGAAGTAGATTGTCACGAGGTAGATTGGACTGAATTGACAGATGATGATGACTCATTGCCTGAACAAAAGGCGTCTGATGGTTCAAAAGGAAAAGCACCAATGACTTCTTCATCCATTTTCCTAAAAAGAAAAAGACTTGCTCGACGACCTGGACGAGCTCGAGGTATTGAAATAAATGAACCATGTCAAGAGAACCCAAGGAATATTTCTCAAATTGACACTGAATCAGAAGACGAAGAAGATTGGGACACATTTCTTGACGAAGTACAACAAGGCATTGATGAAGAAAATAAGGTTTACCTAAAGAAAAAGAAGCTACTGAAGTCTTCCTCAATACTTAAGCAGCAAGCCATGAAAAAGAATGTACCAAGCAATCCACCCTTTTTGCCAAGACGATCTCCTCGGAATGAAGGTCAGACTGCTCCGTTAATCGTCACTCAACGTTCTTCAACTTCCAGAAGAACTGACCAAAAGGGAAATCTAGAGTCTTCCATAAAACAAGAACAAGATAAAATGGCTCTAGAACTCAGAAAGATGTCCAAGGACATACATCAGATGAAGCAAGAGTGTACTACGATATCGGGAATGCTTAAAGGAATTTTGAAAAAGCTGGGTTGCACGAGCTCTGAAGACTCCGCCTCGGTTGACTCAGATTCAGATGCCTGAATCGTCTGACTAACAATTCTCTTATGCAGGAACTTTAGATTTTTAACCTTTTCTTGTGCAGGTTTTTCAGTTTTTAGGACTTACTCTTAGTTCTAGTTCTTAAACTTCGGAACATTTTCTTTGAAATTTTTAACTCTCCTTCAAGTTTTGGTAATTTTGGCTTTGTTTGTGACAAAAAGGGGGAGAGAGTTTAGAGAACTTGAACAATGATATTGTGAAAATTGTGATCTTGTATACATCAAGGTACAATGATGAACAATGATGACTGCATCAAGGTACAATGATGAACAATGCTGATGTGAAATTTTGTATACATCAAGGTAAGTATCACTTCAACTTCAACTTTGGTTTTCATCTTGTGATTATTTGCATGTCTCTACTAACTATTCGACTAACTATTTGGGCATGTAATATGACTAACAAGTTGATGTTGGACTAACACTTTGTGACATTTGGTTTTTGATTGCATAGAAGATATGTTGGTTTTGACTATGATTCTTTTACATATCTGAATTCTCAAATGTCATGATGATCAGATAAACTCTATCTCTGTACTAGGTTTTGTATGCTAAATATTCTTGAAGTATCTAACGATCTCTTTTTGTCAAGAATGATTTCTTTGTGCAGAGAGTACAGATGTCTAAGTCTAGAGTCTGTTTTAGGAGTTTATCTCATGTTTTTAAATTTTCGGATCTCCATTGTAAATTTTGTTGTATGGTGATAGCAACAAAAATATCTTTTTGAATTTTCTTTAGTGGATCTGTGTTTTGTCACGAAACCGCCAAAGGGGGAGATTGTTACTGAATTTGAGTTGGCGTAGTTTCGTGAAAGTCTCAAGTCTTGAAGATTGAAGGTGAAGAAAGTTGGATCATTTAACTCAATCTCAAGAAAGAAGAATTCAAAAGGATCAGGTATGTTTAACTAAAGATTTTGTGTGATCCGAATACTTCTTGTAGTGTAGAAACACTTGGAAGAATCTTTCATTGCATAAAAATCAAAAACTGGACTTGGGACATGTTCAGGATCCGGATCAGGTTGTTCGATCCGGATCCCGAAGGTGGTTCGTTCATACACCAGTTCAATCCGGATCGTAGCCTCTCTTGATCCGGATCCCGAACACTGAGTTTACCATCTTCCTTGAACGATCCGGATCAGGCTTCGCAATCCGGATCCCGAACCTTCGTTTTTCTGGAATTGCCTGACTCGTTACGACGATCCGGATCACAGCTAATCCGATCCGGATCGCCGTCCGTAAAATTTCCAGAAATGTTAGGTTTTTTATTCTTATCTCCTTCCTAGGGTTTCTAACCTATAAATAGACCCTATGACTCTTTTTCTAGGGTTAATCCAAAAAGATGCCGAAAATAAAAATAGCCGTCATTTTTATATATACGCCTCTAGATCCACATATAGAGAAGAAAGGAAATCATTAGAGAATACTCTATGTTTCTTCATCTATATTGATTAGTTTGATTCTAGGTTTTCATACTCACATCTTGAGTTGAATCAAACTAATGAATACTTAGATGGTATTTCCGATCTATCTTTGATCTAAGTATTCGGCGGATCATCACCACCAAAAACAACGATTTACCCCAAAAATCGGCGCGTGGATTCGCGTGTCCTTGTGGATTCAAGGTTCAACCGCTCTCGTGGATTCGGAGCGAGGCACGTTCGTGGATTCGAAGGGTGCTATTGGGTGAAGACCGTGGATTCGGTCGGACGTCGTGGATTCGACGTTGGACGCCGTGGATTCGGCGTTGGGCGCAGATCGTGGATTCGAGAAGCGTCGTGGAGCGAGCGGAGAAGATCCTCTAGGAGCGTATGGAAAAGGTTGAGTCGTAAGTGTGTACGGTAAATCACCTTGTACGTGTTTTAATTCTAGTGGATTTCTGCCGTGTTATCGGTCCCGTGGTTTTTTACTCCGGTGATGGAGTTTTCCACGTAAAAATCTTGCGTATTATTTTTATTTCCGCATTGGGTTTTTATCGCAACGATTTTTGAGTGTTTATACGTTTACACCTATTCACCCCCCTCTAGGTGTTTTTTCCCCTATTTAGATCCTTATTACATATAACCCAACATATAAATGATGCATCAATGGTAGAACTCAAGTATCCAATCGAAGCCACCATTTTGGTCACTGGACTCAGGCTAAAGCCACTAACGGCACATGACGGCTGACATAAACCCGCACTCACATGTGCTAACGGGGGCTCATGGGTCTTTCTATAGACCACTTTACCGGCAAAGAACGCAAGGTAGGGGATCAGTCCCACAGCGTACGTGAAGTACAGCGGTGTGTGGCGATCATAATGCTGATGCTCAAGCTTACGGTCTAAGTACCGGGTAATTGGCAACAAGCCGGAATCCCCACAGGGATGTAGATGTTTGTATATCAATCATAGGTTATCTAATGCAATATGGAATACAAGAACATGTATATTTGAGTAAAAATAAATCTACATAATGACCAAGTAGACATGATATATGTCAAAGTATAAGCTACTGTACTGATACCTAGCTAATGACCAATCAGGCATGATATATGCCCAAGTATAAGCGAGTAATAAGCAATCAATGGAAATAAAGCTCAAAATAGAATCAGGGCTAGCATGAAACACAGGGGTCCAACCAAATATAGTACCCCAGAGGGCAGAGATGATAAAGTCCGGACCGAAGATAAACCCACCTCAGTATAGTCTGTCCCGAAGCCTATTGGACTACTCGGGTGGTGGCGCCGAACTGCTGGACCCTGAACAATAAACTCGGATCAGTAACATACTCGCTCATACCGATCCCATCGACACTACATAACCAGAATAATTACGTTGTAGAATTTCCCACAAGTCACAGGGTTTACCGAAATTTTCGAAAACCGGCCGAACGACCGACTACGGCCCGAATAGCGTCTACGAGTTTCCAAACGTGATGAAACTTCATGCGCTACCCCGGAATGATCCATTTAACATGTCCGGGCAGCCAGGGACCAATTTGTAAATATATGTGCTAAATCGAGGTCCTAAATACCAGCATAGCTCCCGGAAAGCCGGTTTTGGCTCCGGTAGTTCCCGACGCGAAACGAAGATCACTGGACCAACCAGGACCGTGCCGAGAACTGCCAGGGACACCTGGCAGTGATAACTCATCATCTAATACCCTCAAAAAGCACGATTTGTGTGAAAACGCCGATAAACCGGCAATTTAGCCAATTTTCGGTTCGGGGATCGATATCCGCTCAACGGAAGCCGTCGGATCTCTAACGAAAAGTTTAGATAACTCGAACACGCTGCTTGAAGCAGCCCGTGTGGTCACATTTGCAACAAGACCCCTAAGTTTACAGAAAATCGCATAATTACATGTATTTTTAGCAAGTTTTGATTCGTTTATAATATCCGAGGGGTTTCAAGTTGAATCGAGGGCACCCATGATTGGGCCTCGACGCACTAAACGCCGTGCTCGCTGTTTGGGAATGACACGGAGCCCAAGAACAGTGATGGCTCAAGTTATACACATGCAACATAGGCCACTAAGCTACTTTCCATACAACCGTTCAATCAGATGCAAATTTAAGGAGAGCATCATGCTCAACAGGGTCAGAGGAGTCAAGGCCTCACCTTCGGGGTGTTGAGCGGCTATCGGAGGAGTTGCCGGAGCAAGATGATCAAGAACCCTTCTTGTTGGAGCTCGGTTTGGCCGAGCTTGGCTCGACTCGGGTTCCAATCACCAACTAAGGCAAGCAACGGCTGAAGAGGCTTCACAGAGGAGGAGGGCTCACCTCCTTGTCCAACTCCGGCGGCTAGATACGGTGGGTGGCCGAGGTGGAGCTCCTTAAGTCATCAAGAGAGCAAGGATGGAGGGGTCACTATACAAGATGTTCCAGAGCAATGCAAGTGCATGGGGAGTTTACAATTGACCACAGGAGCTTACCTATGTGGTCAGCCAGCGGCTGGAGGCGGCTGGGTGAAGAGTTCGGCTAAGCTTGGGCTTTAATGGTGGATCTTTAACCGATGGCTTCTAGGCCCAAGTAAGTGCACAAGAGGATTGCCATTGGTGTAAGAGAGATTCCTGGGTGGTTGGCCGGGGCACGGAGCGGCGGCGGCGCCGGAGGGAGGAGCCCGACCAAGATCAAGATAACCCGGTTCTAGGGCATCCCCATGCGGCCTCTACACCAAACCGGATGCTTCCAGACTTCGAGGATAGCTTTTTAGGGTTGAGGAGGAGGAGCTGGTCAAGCTGCCCTGGTCCTAGAGGCTTCGAAAACTACGCGCCAAAGCTGCGGCCAAATCTAGCATTCCGGTGGTCCTTTCTCTCCCGCCGGCATACGGCGGCTCCTAGTGCTTCGAGGCTGTGCATAGGGGATACTCGGGATGTTAGAAGAAGGATGGGATGGGTGCTATTACAAGAAACTCAAGGGGAAAGAGAGACTCACCTTCCTCCGATCAAAGAAGAAGAAGAAGATGGTGGTGCTCTCCCAGCCAACTACGACTAATGTAGGCGGCGGCGCTCCATAGCAAGGGTCTCCAGGGAGAGGGGAATGGGCTAGATGACCTCTGGATCAAAGTGAGCAAGTTGGACTCTTCTTCTCCAACTTCACTTGGATGCAAAAGAGAAAAGGCTCCTTATCTCTTCCTCTTGAAATTTGTATCGATGGGGAGGTTAGACTCTATGCTGAAGAGGTGGAGCACGTGGAGAAGCCATGGCCACGCTCCCACCCCCCCTTGCGTGGGTTGTTGTAGTTAGGTTAGGTGAGGTGGATGTTACAATAGCCAAGAGGCCCTCCAATACTTTATCCTTCAGTCCAAGACCCCTACTGTAGGTCCTTTATGTAGTGAAGCCCCTTCACAAAAGAATCCACGCGATTCGATCCATAAAATATTACCCATTTTATAGAATTATCGCAACTTTCATTGTATTTCACACTTTTTGAGGCGTTCGGGTCGTCAAACAAAAAAATAGGGTTCGCCACATCGTCCGGCTCGTCGAGACCTATCAAGTAGCAATCTTGCTTTCTCGAGTTCGTGTCCGAATACATTTCAATTCCATCTTCTATAGAGAAAATTAGGGTTTGGAATGCTTTTCGAGGCAATAGAGTCGTCAGACAGAAAAACGGACTCCGCCACGTCGTTCGGCTCGACGAACCCTTTCAAGTGGGTATTTTGGTTCGTTGAGATTAGGTCCAGATAATTCATAAATCCATCTCACTTCAGTGGCATTTACAGTCCGACACGCATTTCGATGACTTAGGGTCATCAAACATAAATTCTGACTTCGCCATTGCGCTCAGAATGGCAAGACCGATCGAATCAAGTACTTGAACTATTAGATTCGGACTCCGAACAGTGAAGTTAGCTGACTTCTAATCAGAAGTCTAGAAAAATCGAAGGTTACTATTCACTTAAGTCACCCACTATTACAACTGTACCTCCTTATACAGTCGTCGTAGCCCACTAAAAATTTTTTGAACTTGATTTCTTTATTGATTTGAATTTGAATTTCACAAATGTTACATCACTCACAACTTATAAGAAGTTTCGTCCCCGAAACTTAAATACAACTAAGAATCAAATAAATGAGGAAAACACTCGAGCATGTCTGACTCGCGCTCCCAGGTGGCTTCGCGTTCCTCGTGATTCTCCTATTGCACTTTGACGTAGGGGATCATCCTACTTTTGAGCTTTTTCTCATCACGCACCAAGATCTTCAGGGGAGCTTCATCGTAGCTAAGATCCTCGCGAAGCTAGACAGATGTAGAGCTGATGACGTGGGAAGGATCTCTGATATACTTCTGGAGCACAGAGACATGGAATACATTGTGCATGCGGGCGAGACTAGGAGAAAAAGCCAGCCGATAAGCCACTGGACCAATGTGCTCAAGTATCTCAAAAGACCCCACAAATTGGGGACTTAGCTTGTTCAGAATCCCGAACCGCTTGATTCCCCTAGATGGCGACACCTTCAGCAGGACATGGTCACCAACTTGGAACTCTAAGTCACGACGACGCTGGTCCACATAGATTTTCTGTCTGCTTTGTGGGGTCAACAACCGCTGTCTTGCCACTCGCACCTTGGCTTCAGCATCCTCAACTAACTCTGGCCCGACGATTCGGCGTTCACCAACGTCGTCCTAGCAAATCGGGGACCGACATCGACGCCCATAAAGTGCCTCGTAAGGCGCCATATCGATACTCACCTGATAACTGTTGTTATAGGCGAACTTCACCAGGGAAAGATATCGATACCAGCCGTCTCCATAATCCAGTAGACAAGCACATAGCATTTCCTCCAAGGTCTGAATGACTCGCTCAGACTGCTCATCACTCTGTGGGTGGAAAGCGGTACTGAAATTCAACTTCGTGCCCACAGACTGCTGCAAGCTCATCCAGAAGTGAGACACAAAGTGAGTGTCCCGGTCGAAAACGATCGACACTAGCACACCATGCAACCTGACAAGTCGATCTCTGGACAAAGTCGTGTGGATCGGCAGAAAGTGGGCCGACTTGGTGAGTCGATCCACAATAACCCATATGGCATCATGACCTCGCTGAGATCGAGGTAGACCGGTGACAAAGTCCATCGTAATCTGCTCCCACTTCTACACTGGCACAGGTAGTGGTTGCAGTTTTTCGGTCAGTCGCTGATGTTCAGTTTTCACCTGCTGGCACACCAGGCACTGAGCTACATGCTTTGCCATATCTGCTTTCATTCCAGACCACCAATAGTGTTGTTTCAGGTCCCTGTACATTTTGGTTCCACCAGGATGCACGGTATACAAGGATCTGTGTGTCTAAATCGGATAGAGCCATCGGAATGCAACTGGTAGTCATCAGTCAGTCCCAGAGTAATCAGCTCTCGAATCTTCTATAGTGAAGAATCCGACTGTTGTCCCTCCTTTATGCGATCCAGTAGGGAAGGCTGTACCACCATCGTTAAAAGTCAAGCAGTTCATCCAGCAGGAACAAGCTCCAACTCTAATCTCTGGAACTCATCCACCAAGCGACCCTGCTCGGTGATCATCATCAACTCAGCCGATACATTCTTCCGGCTCAAAGCGTCAGCCACTACATTTGCCCGACCAGGGTGATACTGAATAGTTAGGTCATCATCCTTCAGAAGCTCAAGCCATCGTCGTTGCCTCAAGTTCAACTCCTTCTGAGTGAAGAGATACTTAAGTCTCTGGTGATCAGTGTACACCTCGTAGTGGATGCCATAGAGATAGTGCCTCCATAACTTAAGGGCAAACACTATTGCCGCGAGCTCCAAATCATGTGTAGGATAGTTCTACTCGTAGGGCTTCAGCTGTCGCGACGCATATTCTATGACTTTGTCCTTCTGCATCATAACACAACCCAAACCGATTCGAGAGGCATCGCAGTATACGACATAATTCTCGCCCGGGATCGGTAGGGTCAGGATCGGCGCCGCTGTCAGTCTGCGCTTCAGCTCATCAAAGTTGACTTGGCATTCAGGAGTTCACTCGAATTTCTCTTCTTTCCTCGTCATATAGGTCATCGGAGCAGCAATTTTTGAAAACCCCTCGATGAATCGCCTACAATAGCCTGCCAGACCAAGAAAGCTGCGAACCTCGGTCACATTAGTCAGCTGTGGCCATTCCACAACGGACTCGATCTTCTTTGGGTCCACTGCAACTCCTGCCTCCGAAATAATATGTCCCGGAAAAGCCACCTCTCGGAGCCAGAAGTCGCACTTCTTGAGCTTCGCATATAGATTGTTCTCCCTCGGTACTTGGAGAACCTACCGCAAATGATCTCAGTGCTCCTTGTTGCTCCGCGAATAAATAAGAATATCCTCGATGAAGACCACGACGAAGTGATCGAGGAAAGGTTTGAAGACCCTATTCACCATGTCCATAAAGGCAGCCGGGGCATTGGTGAGTCCAAATGGCATCACAGGGAACTCGTAGTGACCATAATGAGTCCGAAAGGCGGACTTGGGAACATCCTCCGCCTTGATCCTTAGCTGATGGTATCCCGACTGTAGATCGATCTTAGAAAATACCACCGACCCTTGAAGTTGGTCGAACAGATCGCCAATCCGCGGAAGGGGATTCCGATTCTTGATGATAACTTTATTTAGCTCACGATAGTCGATGCAGAGTCGGAGGGTACCATTCTTCTTTTTCACAAAGAGCACAGGAGCGCCCCAAGGAGACACACTAGGTCGAATGAAACCCGATGCTAATAGATCATCCAGTTGCATCTTCAACTCCTTCAGCTTGGCAAATGCCATGCGATAAGGCACCCGTGAAATAGGTATAGTGTCAGGGACTAAGTCAATGACGAAGTTAATCTCCCACTCAGGAGGCATCCTCGGAAGTTTAGCTAGGAAAACATCAGGAAACTCCTGCGCCACACGTATATCCTCGATCCGCTAAGTCACAACATGCGTGTTGATAGCCATGGTGAGATACGCCACACACCCATTCTCGATCCGTCGAATAGGGGATACTGAGCACATCCCCAAATACGCCGAGGGCTCGAATCCCGAATGTATCAACTCCGCCTCGCCAGGCGGAGCGAGTGTCAACCTCCGAAAGGTACAGTCGATGGTGGCTTGGTTCGTCGTCAGCCAATTCATCCCCAAAATGACATCATAATGACGAAGCTTGAGGACGAATAGAGTAATAGGAAAACTCCTCGCACCCAATCGAGTTGGGCACCGACGGAACTCCTCGTCAATAAGCACGCTATGACTCGGAACCTCCACCCAAAATCAGTGTCTAGTCGGCTGAATCGTGAAGCCGTGGGTACAGACAAAGTTGGAAGAGAATTAAAAATGCGATGCCCCTATGTCAAATATAGTTTTAGCCTGTCTACCAAAGATAATAGTGGTACCTGCCAGGTTCTCCTCTGGAGTGGGCTCATGCTGGGTCATGGCATAGACGCGTCCTCTAGATGTCTGGCGTGCTCCCCCAGGTGGTCGAGGAAGAGGGGAACGCCCAGTGGAAGCAGAGCTAGGCGCTGGTCCCTATCGTCGGAGTGGAGCTGCTGGTACAAAATCTGTAGTCTGCGCAGGTACAGATCCCTGCGGCAAGTCGCCGAGACATGTTCGGGCTGGCCACATTTGAAACACCGGCCATGATGGTGGTCACAGAAGTTCGCACGATGCGTTCCTCCACAGAAAACATAGGGTCGGGGTCCCTAGTGCTGGTTGCTCAAAGAACTGGTAGCGGGAGATCTTCTGGGCCATTTTTTAAGTCGGGGTTGCTTGGGCGGCTTGCTGTGACCTGAGGATCCACCCCCTTCGTCAGAGAACGATTGCTTTTCCCCCTTGTCCTTCTCAGCAACGTTTCGCTCGATGCGGGAAATCAGGACATCCGCCTCGATCGATAGACATCACTCGATGCAGTCATCAAAGTTGACTATCTGGTGGGAGGAAAGCTGGCGGCAAATCTCGTGTCGCAGGCCCTGTGAGAAGAGCCGGACTTTGCACCTCTTCTCGCGCACTGCCTGTGGAACCAAGGCAGCAATGCGCGAGAACTCCTGCTCGTAGTCACGCACGGATCGATCGCCCTGTCGGATGGTCTCCAAATCGCGCTCGAGACCTTCCTTGATAGTCTCCTTTAGGTAGTGGTGGTGCATTGCTGCCTTAAACTCGGGCCATAAGGGCTCGGGCTTGCCCTCATAATTGTTCTTCAGATGTCGGTTCCACCACTTGCTTGCTCCTTCTTCGAGACAGTGTGCGGCAATGTGGACCTTGTCGCGCTTTTCCATATAGAGATCACGAAAAAACTTCTCCATGTGGTCGATCCACTTCTCCATGACCCAGTGGTCGTCGTTCTTGCCCAGAAAGACCCGCGGTTTGAACTTCTTGAACTCGACAAGTACGACCTTTACCGGGTCTTGTTTGCCTAGTTAGCATCAGCATCGGCGGCAGGTGTCACAGATCAGGAGGACGAAGAAGTCGTCCTGACAACAACAGCAGGGGGATCGCAAGCAGCAGCGACCCCCGGTACATCTCCAGAGGTGGTGGCGGTAGATGGGGCTACCACCACCGGCGGTGGCGGTAGATGGGGCTACCACCACTGGCGGTGGCATAGGGACAGCAGGGGGAACAGCCGATCCCTCTGGCTCAATAGTGGATGGCAGAGCTGGTGGGGCTGGTGCGGCAGAAGCAGCAGTCTGCTGCTGAATCATCTGCTGGACAAGACCCGTCAAAGTAGCAAGCTGGTCCTCGACCTGTCACAGTCTATCGGAACACTCCGGTTTCCTTGGTACTCTCCAAGGTCGGCCGACACGTCAGCCAGTGCCAGCACCACGCCTGCCACCTCCTCCATGTCCATGATGAGCCATGCCTGTACACAAAATTTAGGTCAGGAGAATCTCAACAGCGAAAAATACACTTGAGTTCCTAACCCCCTAAATAACGAAATACCCCGCGCTCTCGTATAGTCACAAGTTATCCTAGGGCTCATTCCTAACCAAGTACCTAGGCCTCGTGTACCTACGCTCTGATACCATAAAATCTGTCACGCCCGGATTTAAAACTAGTATATTTTATTTTATTCTTTTCCTCAGAGTTTATCTTTTATCTTAGGGCGTGATCAGATCGCCACGTGCATAGGAGACCCTCTGTCCACTAGGACAGAGTCTCCCCTATTCAACACACGGCTAAGCAACTAGAATCCAACAATCCGAGTCTAAAACTACAACAATATGCAATCATAATATCATCCATCATCAAACATAACTAAATCGTCAAGTATTCTCATCCACATCAGTTATAAGCATCAAAATAAATATTCAACTAAATTACTAAACATCAAGATAATCATAAGTCTAAATCAGGATCACAGGTAACATCAAATCAGGAATCAAACGGATTAGTAAGCATCATGGGGACAGCTCTATCGTAATCGGCTCACCGGACCGTCTCGACATCCCACCGCTCAATCTACTTGAATGATGGTCACCCAGGGGTATGAGGTACAACATAAATGTATCCCAGTGGGCATGACGAGCCGAGAAATAGCAAATCGTACCTACTGGCATACTATAATCAGCGAATAGTAAAGATCAGTAGGTAAAGGCTGATATAACAAACAGATAACTGAATGAATCATAATCACAGTACGAGCATATAAGAGTACGGGTGCTAGAACATGCTAGAATAGAGATCTAAATCATAATCATAATACTGACCATATAAGAGTACATGAACTAGAGCATGCTGAACAGATATATAAATGATGCATCAATGGTAGAACTCAAGTACCCAATCGAAGCCACCATTTTGGTCACTAGGACCTCAGGCTAAAGCCACTAATGGCACTTGACGACTGACATAACCCCGCACTCACATGTGCTAACGGGGGCTCACGGGTCTTTCTGTAGACCACTTTACCGACAAAGAATGCATGGTAGGCGATCAATCCCACAGCGTACGTGAAGTACAGCGATGCATGGCGATCATAATGTTGATGCTCAAGCTCACATTCTAAGGGCCAAGTAATCGACAACAAGCCGGAATCCCCATTAGGATGCAGATGTCTATATATCAATCATAGGTCATCTCATGCAATATGGAATACAAGGAACATGTATATCTAAGTAAAAGCAAATCTACGTAATGACCAAGCGGGCATGATATATGTCCAAGTATAAGCTACTGTATTGATACCTAACTAATGACCAATTAGGCATGATATATGTCCAAGTATAAGCGAGTAATAACAAATAATGGAAGTAAAGCTCAAAATAGAATCAGGGCTAGCATGAAACACAGGGGTTCGACCAAATATGGTACCCTAGAGTGCCGAGATGATAAACCCCGGACCGAAGATAAACCCACCTCAGTGTAGGCTGTCCCGAAGCTTGCTGGACTACTGGGGTGCTGGCGCCGAACTGTTGGGCCCTGAATAATAAACTCGGATAAGTAATAGACTCACTCATACCCATCCTATCGACACTACATAATCAGAATAATTATTTTGTAGACTTTCCCACAAGTACGGGGTTTACCGATATTTTTGAAAACCCGCCGAACGACCGACTACGGCCCGAATAGCGTTTACGAGTTTCCAAACGCTACAAAACTTCACGCTCTACCCCAGAATGATCCATTTAACATGTCCAAGTAGCCAGGGACCAATTTGTAAATATCTGTGCTAAATCAGGGTCCTAAATACCAACATACCTCCTGAAAAGTCGGTTTTGGCTCCGGGAGTCTCTGACGCGAGTCAAAGATCACTGGACCTGCCAGGACCATGCCTAGAACAGCCAGGGACACCTGGCAGTGATAACTCATCATCTGATATCCTTGAGAAGCGCAATTTGTGCGGAAATGTCGATAAAACCACAATTTAGCCGGTTTTCGGTTCGGGGATCAATATCCGCTCAACGGAACCCGTAATATCTCTAATAAAAAGTTTAGAGAACTTGAAAACGCTGCCCGAAGTAGTCCATGTGGTCATATTAGCAACAAGACCCCTAGGTTTACAAAAAATTGCATAATTACATATATTTTTAGCAAGTTTTGATTCGTTTATAATATCCGAGGGGTTTCAGGTTGAATTAAGGGCATCCATGACTGGGCCTCGATGCACTGAACGCTGTGCTCGTTGTTTGGAGATGGCACGGAGCCCAAGAACAGTGATGGTTCAAGTTATACACATGCAACATAGGCCACTAAGCAACTTTCCACACAATCGTTCAATCAGATGCAAGTTTAAGGAGAGCATCATGCTCAACCTGGTCAGAGGAGTCAAGGGCTCACCTTCGGAGTGTTGCGCGGCTGCCGGAGGAGTTGCCGGAGGAAGATGATCAAGAACCTTTCCTGTTGGAGCTCGGTTTGGCCGAGCTTGGCTCTGCTCGGGTTCCAGTCACCAACGAAGGCAAACAATGGGTGGAGAGGCTTCACAGAGGAGGAGGGCCCACCTCCTTGTCTAGCTCCGGCGGCTAGATGCGGTGGGTGTCCGAGGTGGAGCTCCCTTAGTCATCAAGAGAGCAAAGATGGAGGGGTCACTATATAGGGTGTTCCTGAGCCATGCAAGTGCATGGGGAGTTGACAATCGACCACAGGAGCTTACCTATGTGGTCAGGCGGCGGCTGGAGGCGGCGGCGGCGGCTGGGTGAAGAGTTCGGCCAAGCTTGGGTTTTAATGGTGGATCTTCAACCTATGGCTTCCAAGCCCATGCAAGTGCACAGAAGGATTGCTCTTGGTGTAAGAGAGCTTCCTGGGTGGTTGGCCGGCAGCGCGGAGCGAAGGCGGCATCGGAGGGAGGAACTCGACCAAGATCAAGATAACACGGTTCGAGGGCATCCCCGTGCGGCCTCTACACCAAACGGATGCTTCTAGACTTCGAGGATAGCTTTCTGGGGTTGAGAAGGAAGAGCTGGTCAAACTGCCCTGCTCCCAGAGGCTTCGAAAACCGTGCGCCAAAGCTCCGGCCAAATCTAGGGTTCCGGCGGTCCTTTCTATCCCGCCAGCATATGGCGGCTCCTAGGACTTCGGGGCTATGCATGGGGGGTGCTCGAGACGTCAGAAGTAGGATGGGATGGGTCCCATTACAGGTAACTCAAGGGAAAAGAGAGACTCACCTTCCTCGGATCAAAGAAGAATAAGAAGAATATGGTGCTGCTCTCCCAGCCAACTGCGGCCAATGCAGGCGGTGGCGCTCCACAGCAAGGGTCTCCAGGGAGAAGGGAATGGGCTAGATGTCCTCTGGATCGAAGTGAGCAAGTTGGCTGCTTCTTCTCCAACTTCACTTGGATGCAAAAGAGAGAAGGCTCCTCCTCTATTCCTCTTGAAATTTGATTCGAGGGGGATGTTGAACTCTATGCTGAAGAGGTGGAGCACGTGGAGAAGCCACGACCACGCTCCCCCCCCCCCCCCCCCCCCCCCCCCCCCCCCCCCCCCTCCCCCATTGCGTGGGTTGTTGGAGTTAGGTTAGGTGAGGTGGATGTTACAATGGCCAAGAGGCCCTCCAATACTTCACCCTTCTGTCCAAGACCCCTACTGTAGGTCCTTTATGCAGTGAAGCCCCTTCACAAAAGAATCCATGCGATTCGATCCATAAAATATTACCCTTTTTATGGAATTATCGCAACTTTCACTGTATTTCGCGCTTTTTGAGGTGTTCAGGTCGTAAAACGGAAAAACGGGCTTCGCCACATCGATCAGCTCGTCGAGACCTGTTAAGTAGCTATCTTGCTTTCTCAAGTTCGTGTCCGAATAAATTTCAATTCCATCTTCTATAGAGAAAATTAGGGTTTGGCACATTTTTTGAGGCATTAGAGTCATCAGACTAAAAAATGGACTCCGCCGCGATGTCCTACTCGACAAAACCTTTCAAGTGGTCATTTTGGTTCGTTGAGATTAGGTCTAGATAATTCGCAAATCCATCTCACTTCAGTGGCATTTACAGTCCGACACGTATTTCAATGACTTAGGGTCGTCAAACATAAATTCCGACTGTCTGATTCACACTCCGAACTGTTGGGTCACCTCTGTAATAAGGATCTAAATAGGGGAAAAACCACCTAGAGGGGGGGTGAATAGGTGTAAACGATAAACACTCAAAAATCTTTGCGCAATAAAAACCCAATGCGGAAATGAAAATAACACGCAAGATTTTTACGTGGAAAACTCCTAAACCAGGAGTAAAAAACTATGGGACTGATAACACGGTGAAATCAACTAAGATTATAACACGTACAAAGGTGATATAATGCACTCACAGACGACTCATCCTTTTTCCATACTCTCCGAGTTGATCTTCTCCGCTCGCTCCGCAACGCGCCTCGAATCCACGATTTGCGTCCAACGCCGAATCCACGGCGTCCAACGTCGAGTCCACGACGTCTGACCGAATCCACGGTCTCCACCAGGTAGTACGTCTCGATCACACGAACGTACCTCGCTCCGAATCCACGAGAGCGGTTGCACCTTGAATCCACAAGGCCACGCGAATCCACGCGCCGATTTTGGGGAAAATCGTTGTTTTGTTGGTGGTGATGATCCGCCGAATACTTAGATCAAAGATAGATCGGAAATGCCATCTAAGTATTCATTAATTTGATTCTACTCAAAATATTAGTATGAAAACCTAGAATCAAATTAATTAATATAGATAAAGAAACATAGAATCAGATCTAGTTATTTCCTTTCTTCTCTATATGTGGATCTATAAGTTTTTCATCCGTTTATATTCCTCGTTCTTTTACGGAGATAAAAAAACTTATTGTGGATTACCCTAAAAAGTAGAATTAGGGTTTACTTATAGGTTAGAAACCATTGGAAGAGGATAAGAATCAAAAACTGATTGTAACAGATTTTATCCCGCACGACGGTCCGGACCGGATTAGTCTCGTTCAGGACTGTCGTTGTTTTTCAGAGAATTCCTAAAAAATCAAGGTTCGAGGTCCGGAACGAAATCCACGGTCCGGACTGTTCATGCAGTTTCAGTAAACTTCACGTTCGGGGTCCGGAACAAAATCCTATGGTCCGGACTGTTCATGCAGTTTCAGTAAACTCCACGTTCGTGGTCCGGAACAAAATCCTATGGTCCGGACTGTTCATGCAGTTTCACCAAAGTCCACATTCGGGGTCCGGAACAAAACAGGGATGTTCAGGACTGGATTTGTGCATGAACTACCAACGTTCGGGGTCCGGACTGTAGTTCCCTGTTCCGGATCCTGAACATTTATCTTGTCCAGTTTTTGATTTTTATGCGATTAAAATCCCATCCAAGTGTTTCTACATTATAAGAAGTATTCAGATCACCAAAAATGTTTAGTTAAACTTACCTGATCATTTGAATTCTTCTTTCTTGAGATTAAGGTATATGATCCAAGTTTCTTTATCTTCAATCTTCAAGACTTAAATACTTTCACGAAATACGCCAAAACTAAAATCCTTAACAATCTCCCCCTTTGGCGGTTTCGTGACAAAACGGAGATCCACTTAAGAAAATTCAAAAAGATATTTTTGTTGCTATCACCATACAACAAAAATTTACATTAGAGATCCAAATAAAACAAATACATGAGATAAATTCCTAAAACAGACTCTAGACTTAGACATCTGTACTCTCTGCAAAAGAAATCATTCTTGACAAAAGAGATTGTTAGATACCTCAAGAATTTTTAGCATTCAAAAACTAAACAGAGATAGAGTTTATACTCACCATGACATTTAAGAACTCAGATATGTAATAAGATCATAATTAGAAATAGACATATCATCTAAGCAATAAAATCCAAATGTCATAAACTTGTTAGTAATCAAACAACTTATTAGTAATAATACATGCCCAAATAGTTAGTCAAATAGTTAGTCGAGGCATGTATGCAATCACAATACAAAACCAAAAGTTGCTTTGATACTTACCTTTCAGAGTTCAAAGTTCAAAGTTCTCACAAACCATTGTAACCATTGTTCCAATTGTTCATATCTCTCTCTCCCTTTTTGTCACTAAAGTAGCCAAAATTACAAATGTAAGGAGAGGTAAAAAGTTCAAAAAGATAGAGTGTAAGAACTAAACTAAAAACTTGCAAAAGAAATTAAAAGTTAAAATAACAAAGAAGCCACAGATTAGATCAACAGAGTAAATGATCATTCGAGATCAGACTGGTCTGAACTGCTACAGTTCAATTTGTTCAAAATCTCTTTAAGCATTCTTGATATTTTGGAACAATTCCTTTTCATCTTGTGAATGTCAGCCGACATTCTTTCTTGTTCTTCAGACATTCTCCTCTGTTCACGTTGGATAGACAATATATCAGCTTCTGTGGTGATTCTCCTGGAGGTAGAAGGAGGTTGTGTGGATGCTGACGGTGCATTTTGACCTTCATTCCATGGAGATTCTCTAGGCAGAGAACGTGCTCTGGCGAGGGGTTCATTAATCTGAATTCCAGTGCCCCTCGAATTCTTTCGCCTAGTGTACTGCTTGGTTGTTGAAGAAGACTTCATCAGCTTTTTGTTCTTTAAATAGAACCTATCTTCGTCATCAACAGCCTGTTGTACTTCTTTACAAAATGTGTCCCAATCCTCTTCATCTTCTGATTCTGACTCAATTTGAGGAACATTCTTTGTTTCTTCTTGATTTGTTCCATCTTTTTCCTTTTTAACAGATGCTCGAGTTCCTACTAATGCTACAATGAGCACAATAATCCAAGCAAAAACCATCCTTGCTAGTGCGTTAGTCGAGAGCAACCTGTGAGTAAGAACTCAAGAACACGAAAAAATTATTTATTTTCAAAATTTTGAAAAATTGTACCTAAACAATCATTATCATGTAGAGAGACTAGGAATCAAATTAGTTTTGCAAAAGAAATTTTAAAAATAGCTCAATCCCATGATTTTCAAAAATTCCTATTATATGCCCTAAAACCGAATTTTCAGAAATCGAAGCCTAAAAATCCGTTAATCAAGAGAGTACCTAGCATATAATCAAAACTAATCTACTCAGAGTTCTTATTTCAAAAGAAATTTGACCAAAAACCAATCTCAAACGAAAAAGATACATGATTTCATCCACGTTTTGAGCAAAAAAGAGAAAAACTGTGAAATACCGAAGTTTTGATCATGAAAACTCACTTTGATTCGAAGAACTCTAGTTGGAAAAGCTCCAAATTGAATGATTTTTAGAGAGAGAAGCTCTGGAGACTTGGAAACAAAAAATTGAGATGAAATAAAATCAAAAACCCTTTTGTTTCATATAAACCCTAGCCGCGGTCCGGAACGCCCTATGAATGCAGTCCGGAACGGCTACCTGCAGAAATTCCTGCGTTCGGGATCCGGAACGGATGTTCCGGTCCGGATCGGCTCCAAACTTTTTCTTCAGAAAAATTTAGGAAAATTTCAGAAAATCCAGAAAAAGTATGTAAGCACTTTTGCATGTCAACTTTAAACAAAAATCATCATTTCACATCAAAAGAAATAGATTATGCTAAATCTATCAATAATATCCAAGTAATGAAATGAGAATTTATAAAAATTAAATCCCTTAAAGTTGAACAAGTTCAATCACATCTAACTTGATCTTATGAGTAATGCGTTTATCAAATCATTAACATAGTAAAGGAAATGAAGTACCAAGATCAATAGATGTTTGAAATCCCAAATATGTTAGATAATGTATCTAATCAATTTGTTGTAAGGAGTGGCTCTTTGAGCATCTTTCAATAAAATCCTCACCTTATACCAACCTTGGAATTTGACAGGGTCAAGTATTCCAAAAAGCATTTTATCTAATCAACTTGAAAAACCATGCTTGGTATACATGTGGTAGCTGCACACAGTACTCGGACGACCAAGGTGGTAGCTCTTTCCTCCATGTGGTGGTAGTTTTCACACTCCTCAATGGGATGTAACTCTTTCCACATCTTATGAGCATAAATATTTTAACAAACTCCCCCTCAATTGGTTATCAATTATTTAAGATATAAAGTATTCAACCAAAAATTGATCTCGAGTTTCATACTTAACTCAATTTTCAAATATGATAAAAACTATACCAAGAGATCATACGAGAGAGAAATTGACTTTGATCAAAACAAAGATGACTTAATTGACATAAATGATCATTGCATCAAATGAATTATTATGATATCCAAAGCATAATAAAATTTAAAATATATAAAAGGATGCAAGTAAAGTCAATTACATATGCTCAATTAATGTTCTATGTCTAAACATAGATAAGGAACAAAAACACAAAACAAAACCTAACCTAAGCAATGGTTTCAAAAAGAAGTTATTTCAAGGAAAACATTCCTATTGCCTTACGCAAATGAATAAATCGTTTTTGATCCAAAGGTTTTGTTAAAATGTCAGCTAATTGATCCTCAGTTGAAATATAGAAAATTTGAAGTAAATTTGATTCAACTAGCTCTCTTAGAAAATGATATCTAAGTTCAATGTGTTTTGTTCTCGAGTGCAACACAGGATTTTTAGAAATATTTAATAATTACCGAAGTTGCTGAAATTCGGAAGTCGCTCAACATGCTTTTCATCCAAATGAGTTGAGTTGAACAACTACGGCTGAAATATATTCCGCTTCGGCAGTCGAGAGTGCTATGCAGTTTTGCTTTTTACTATGCCATGCAACAAGGCAATGGCCAAGATAAAAACATGCACCACTCGTACTTTTCCGATCATCCACAGATCCTGCCCAATTGGCATCTGAATATCCTATAATATCAAGCGTTGTTCCCATAGGATACCAAATTTCGAAGTTCAGTGTTCCTTTGACGTACCGGATGATTCTCTTCACCGCTTTCAGGTGAACCTCCTTTGGTGCTGATTGATATCTCGCGCAAATCCCAACACTAAAGGATATATCCGGGCGACTAGCCGTGAGGTAGAGTAGACTTCCAATCATGCTGCGATAAAGCTTCTCGTCTACACTTTCACTAAGAGATTCACTTCCTAATCCCTTATTGCTAGTTCCCATTGGAGTCGGAAAATCTTTAGAATTTTCTAAATCGAATTTCTTCACCAACTCCCTTGTATACTTGGATTGGCACAAATGGATGCCTCCATCATTTTGTTTCACTTGCAATCCAAGAAAGTACGTCAGTTCCCCCATCATAGACATCTCAAATTCGCTTTCCATGGTTTCTGCGAATTTAGAAGCATCATTGTCTCTAGTTGCACCAAATACAATGTCATCGACATAGATTTGTGCTACAATGAAATTATCCTGATAATGCTTCACAAAGAGAGTCCGGTCTGCTCCCCCTCGAGTATAGCCCTTTTCCAATAGGTGCTTTGTTAACCTTTCGTACCACGCTCGCGGTGCTTGCTTTAGACCGTAAAGAGCCTTTTTCAAACGAAAAACATGGTTAGGTTGTTTATAGTCTACAAAACCTTTCGGTTGAGCCACATAAACTTCCTCGTTTAAAAACCCATTTAGAAATGCGCTCTTAACGTCCATTTGAAAGAGCTTGATTTTAAAATGACAAGCAATCGCTAACAACATACGAATTGACTCGAGTCGAGCAACTGGGGCGAACGTCTCATCAAAGTCTATACCTTCTATTTGTGAGTAGCCCTGAGCAACTAGGCGTGCTTTGTTCCTGATGATGGTACCATCCTCGTTTTTCTTATTCTTGAAAATCCATTTAGTACCAATCACATTGTGTTGCTTTGGTGGCTTCGTTAGTTCCCAGACTTTGTTCCTTTCGAACTGATGGAGCTCTTCCTGCATTGCTTCAATCCAGTAGTCATCCTGAAGAGTTTCATCGACGTTCTTTGGTTCTACCATGGAGACGTAACATGCGACTCCACAAACTAACTGTCTCCGAGTCCTGACTCCTTCTTGTGGGTCTCCAATAATATTCGATTCCGGATGATCCTTGGAGATCCATAGCGTTTGAGGTAACGGAGTACTCGGAGGTACATGTGATGATTCCTGTATTTCAGATAAACTAGAAGAACCATTAGATGCATCAACTTTATCAAAAGAGTTATTATGAGAAGATGCATTTACATGAGTATCATCATCTAGAGACATATCAGGGGTAGATTTATCAGATGCAAAATGGAACGCTTCATCTACCTTAACATTTATAGATTCTACCATCGTTTTAGATTCCAAGTTAAATACCCGATATGCTCTACTGTTTGTAGAATAACCCATGAAAATTCCTTCGTCACTTCGAGAGTCGAACTTACCAAGATTTTCGCGATCACGCAAAATAAAACAACGACTCCCAAAGATACGAAAATATTTGATATTCGATTTTCTACAAAACCACAGCTCATATGGTGTATTTAAAGTTCCCGGGCGCAAATACACTCGATTAATTACATAGACAGCGGTGTTCACAGCTTCTGCCCAAAAATGTAACGGGAGTTTCCGGCTATGAAGCATCACACGCGCCATCTCTTGAACAACCCTGTTTTTGCGCTCAACTACACCATTCTGCTGAGGTGTATAGGGTGCTGAGAATTCATGCTTTATGCCATTGGAAGTGCAAAAATTAATGAATTTAGAATTAATGAATTCTCCACCTCTATCACTTCGAACACGAACGATCTTTTCATTTCTTTCAATCATAATACGATGACAAACCTCATGAAAAGAGTCGAAAGTATCCGTTTTCTCTTTAAAAATGTTACCCATGAATATCTAGATAAATCATCAACCAAAAGAAAAATATACCATTTACCTCCCAAAGATGGTTGACGAGTCGGCCCCATTAAGTCCATGTGCAGTAATTCCAAGGGCCGATTGGTACCAACGTGGTTCAAGGACGAAGGAAGAATTCACCTTTGCATATCCAAACCTTTTGAGTATTGGAGTAGCAATGACTGTGAAGTTATCTCCTAGGTGAAAGCGTCTTGATTGATTTATCGTTTTTCCTTGACATCGTCGTCTTGCTTGATGTACTACCAATGTTCTTTTCTTTTGAAAAATCCTTCTTTGATTTCCGGGGAGTGAACTCATTGGTAGTAGTTGCAAGAGGTGCTTGATTTGTTCGTTTCGCTCCAGTCTTGCAATTTCTTCTTATGTACCCTGCATAACCACAACGAAAACATACCTTTGTACTTGACGATCCCGAAGTAGGTGAGGTAAGGTTGTTGTCGTTGATTGCAGTGAATTCCGTCGTCGGAGGAGGAGTTCCCGACTGGGGCACAAAAACTGTCCCAACCGAACTAGAATTGTCTTCAGTTCGATTGTATCCAAGGCCGAAACGGTTTGTTTGACCAAGACCAAGCATTTTATCCAACATGCTCTTTCCTGAAGAAAATTGCTTTAAATCATCCTTGAGTTGGAAAATGGTCTTCGTCATTTCCATTTTTTCCTGTCGAGCCTCGGAGTAGAGCTTCAAGAAGTAACCAGCTTTATCAACCATTTTTACATGTTCCTTCTCGAAATACTCATTTTTCTCTTAAAGTGAAACATTTGCTTTTATCAGGTTATCCCTTTCCACTTCAAGACGGTCGAGAGAGAAGTTGTTCTTTTTACTTCTTCTTCGAGATCCTGCAATCTCCCTCTCAATCCCTTGTTTTGCTTAGCCAGTTTCTTTGAATCCCTCAAAAGTTTATGGTAGGCTAAAGCAAAGTCTTCACCTTCGGAATTACTCGATTCATCATCCGTTGCAGTTTTTTCAACCTGGGAGGAGTTGGACAATGAATCGGATGTACTTGCCATTAAGCACACAAAAGGTGAAGTTGTGGACGCGTGGAACGCCGTTGCGTTATTCTCTTCATCACTGGAAGATGACTCATTTTACATTGAGGTGTCATCCCAGGTGACGGCTTGCATCGCTTTCTTCTTTGACGGATTCTTATTGGGACATTCCGTTGAGATATGGTCGTACCCTCGGCACTTGAAGCATTGGACTTGTCCCTCTGAGCTTTTCTTATCCTTTGAAAAACTCTCTTGCTTTCTTGACTTGTGGCTTGAAAAATCTTTGCCTTTCTTGGACTTTACGAAGGATGAAGTTTTACTTGAATTACCCCTTCGAAAGTTTCGGCGAATTTTTCTTGTCAAGAGAGCAAGCTGGTTCTCAAAATCCTCCATAGATATGTTCTCGTCATCGTCTGAGGAGGAAGAATCCGCGTCTTCTTCTTTTGTTGTTTTCAACGCAAAATCTGAAGACTTAGAAGTAGATGCTTTTCCAGAAGAATAGTTAGTAGGAAATGTCATTTCATATGTTTGTAATGAACCAACTAATTCTTCTACACGGATTTCGTCCGGGTGTTTAATAGTTTCAATGGCCGTAACCTTGGAACGAAATCTTTCAGGAAGAGTCCTTAAAATCTTTCTTACAATTTTAAATTCTGGAATTTTCTCTCCCAAGTTAGCACATGTATTCACGATATCTTGCAATCGCGTATAATAATCTGTGAAAGATTCATTTTCTGCCATAAAAATAGAGTCAAACTTGCTCGTAAGCATTTGCAGTTTCTGAATCTTCACAAGGTTAGTTCCCTCATGTGTAACTTGAAGAACATCCCAGATTTCTTTCGCAGTCTAACATGCCGAGACGCGAGAGAATTCAGTTTGAGATAAAGCATTAAATAAGGCGTTAATTCCTTTGCCATTGTAAGAAGATGAGTCAATCTCTTCCTTGGTCCATTTCGACCTAGGTTTGATGGTGTGAACATCAACAATAACTTCAGTTGGATTTGACCATCCTAACTCGATAGATTGCCATACCCGTTCGTCGATGGAAATTAAAAAGGCTTTCATCCGTACTTTCCAGTAGGCATAATTTGTTCCATCGAAGAACGGGGGTCTGTTGATGTTTCCACCTTCAACCATTGTTTACAACCCTATTCCCGCTCTGATACCAATTGTTGGGTCACCTCTGTAATAAGGATCTAAATAGGGGAAAAACCACCTAGAGGGGGGGTGAATAGGTGTAAACGATAAACACTCAAAAATCTTTGCGCAATAAAAACCCAATGCGGAAATGAAAATAACACGCAAGATTTTTACGTGGAAAACTCCTAAACCAGGAGTAAAAAACCACGGGACCGATAACACGGTGAAATCAACTAAGATTATAACACGTACGAAGGTGATATAACGCACTCACAGACGACACATCATTTTTCCATACGCTTCGAGTTAATCTTCTCCGCTCGCTCCGCAACGCGCCTTGAATCCACGATTTGCGTCCAACGCCGAATCCACGGCGTCCAACGTCGAGTCCACGACGTCTGACCGAATCCACGGTCTCCACCAGGTAGTACGTCTCGATCACACGAACGTACCTCGCTCCGAATCCACGAGAGCGGTTGCACCTCGAATCCACAAGGCCATGCGAATCCACGCGCCGATTTTGGGAAAAATCATTGTTTTGTTGGTGGTGATGATCCGCCGAATACTTAGATCAAAGATAGATCGAAAATGCCATCTAAGTATTCATTAATTTGATTCTACTCAAAATATGAGTATGAAAACCTAGAATCAAATTAATTAATATAGATGAAAAAACATAGAATCAGATCTAGTTATTTCCTTTCTTCTCTATATGTGGATCTATAAGGTTTTCATCTGTTTATATTCCTCGTTCTTTTACGGAGATAAAAAAACTTATTGTGGATTACCCTAAAAAGTAGAATTAGGGTTTACTTATAGGTTAGAAACTATTGGAAAAGGATAAGAATCAAAAACTGATTGTAACAGATTTTATCCCGCACGACGGTCCGGACCGGATTAGTCTCGTTCAGGACTGTCGTTGTTTTTTAGAGAATTCCTGAAAAATCAAGGTTCGGGGTCCGGAACGAAATCCACAGTCCGGACTGTTCATGCAGTTTCAGTAAACTCCACGTTCGGGGTTCGGAACAAAATCCTATGGTCCGGACTGTTCATGCAGTTTCAGTAAACTCCACGTTCGAGGTCCGGAACAAAATCCTATGGTCCTGACTGTTCATGCAGTTTCACCAAAGTCCACATTCGGGGTCCGAAACAAAACAGGGATGTTTAGGACTGGATTTGTGCATGAACTACCAACGTTCGAGGTCCGGACTGTAGTTCACTGTTCCGGATCCTAAACATTTATCTTGTCCAGTTTTTGATTTTTATGCGATTAAAATTCCATCCAAGTGTTTCTACATTATAAGAAGTATTCAGATTACCAAAAATGTTTAGTTAAACTTACCTGATCATTTGAATTCTTCTTTCTTGAGATTGAGGTATATGATCCAAGTTTCTTTATCTTCAATCTTCAAGATTTAAATACTTTCACGAAATACGCCAAAACTAAAATCCTTAACACGAACAGTAATGATAGCCAACTCCTAATCGAATGTCGGGAAAAATCGAAGGTTACTATTCACTTAAGTCACCCACTATTACAACTGTATCTCCTTATACAGCCGTCGTAGCCCACTGAAATTTTTTCGAACTTGATTTCTTTATTGATTTGAATTTGAATTTCATAAATGTTACAATATGCGTCCGACCTCTATGGTTATCCACACGAGATTGCTGATCTGATCGAAATTCTCACCGAGGTGCTAGTTCCCTTGCAGAGATACTCTTTCTTTGATCGTGGATATTTTTTAGAGAAGAGGAAGAGGAGAAAAGAGATGACGGCTAGGGTTTTCTAAGAACTCTCATATATATAAAGAGGAATATAATTGCTTTTATAATCATTAAGGATAAGAATAAAATTAGATTTAAGTTTATCTTATTCCTAATCGACTTGAATTCAATCCTAATTTGATCAAATCAAATCAATAATGCAATATTTGAACTTAAATTCTCTCATAACTCACTAACTATTAGTAGGTCCTCTCTTGCAATATTTGTACTTTAATATTCCTAATTTGTTGTAATACTCGAGAAATTCGAGTTTGAAATTCACTAGAAGTCCTTAGTTCTATATGTAGAGAGAGAGTAGAGCTTATATGCTTTTAAAAGTATAAGTCCATCCATACTTGTAAATTTTTTATCATTGAATTTATATTGGGATTTTTGCCTTTTACTTTATCTTTCTCTCACTTGAGTTGACTTTACAAAATCATAAATCCCAATACAAATTCAATGGTAAAAAATTCACAAATATGGATGAACTTGTGCTTTTAAAAGCATATAAGCTCTACTATATATATATATGAATAGTGTTGACTTAAGTGTGAAATTCTGGATTTCTAACGGAAGTCGGCTAATTTGACTGATCTGAATTCGAATCCAACGATCCAGATAGTCGATTTGAACGGTCTCGTCGTTCTGAGCGCATTGGCATAGTCAACATTTATGTCTGACGAGCCTAGGTCATCAAAAAGCGTGCCAAATAGTGTAATTCACTATGTAAGATGGATTTTGAGATTTACGAAGCTCAAACTCAACGAAATAAACTCGCTACTTGATAGGTTTTGTTGAGCCGGACATCGTGGTGGTGTCCATTTTTTCGTTTGACGACTCTATTATCTCGAAAGGTGTGAAAAATAGTGAAAAATTACATAATTTCACATAAAGCCCCATATTTTATGCTCCGTTATGCGTGCAACTTCTTGGAGAGAGGCCTCATTGCAAATGTGATCTATAGGAAGGGACCCAACCACAAATTATGTTACTATAGGGACCTTTTGGCATTTTGTTAAAAACTAGGTTATATAGTGAGGGTTGGATCTGAGATGTCCTAGCCTTAAGTTTCCTTGCACCCAGCCGCCTCCAACCGACCTCTCCACTTCTCTGCCTCCTTCCCAAACGGTTACACCCCCGGCCGCCACCAAAGATCATCAGAGAAGCAAGAGAAGGCAAGCTTTCATCTTGTCTATGAGTTGGGTTGAAGAAGAAGCCACCATATGTGATGACCTGGATCTCCGCAGAGCTGTTGCAGTGCGATGGGTGACTTCTGGGGGCCTGTACTATGTATTGGAGGTGTTTGTGCACAAATTGGACACAAGTATTGGACTCAGTGTGTTAAATGGATCCGGAGAGTAGTCGGAAGACCCCGTCGAGTGTTAAGAAGTGTTCTCGCGCGGAACAGATATCAAAATTGCACTCAGCGCGAAATTTGGGGTAAAAACACTTGTCTGGATGCATTCGGAAAATTTTGGAACTAGAATTTGGCAAATCGGACACCGGATTTGGATTCAGCGTGCGAAAACGATGAAAATAGACTATTTAATTGTATTTTTCGAAGCCCGGATGTGAAAACACGGTTTTCGAGGCACTTAGCACTTTTCCGGCGCCCGGCGGGCAGCGGCGGCGGCGGCGGGCAGCGGCGGAGCACGGCGGGCAGCGGCGGCGCAACGTCGCGGGCAGCGCGGAGGCGCGCGTGCAGGCGCGCGGGGGAGTGCACCACGTGGCGGATTTTCATTGGGGGGCCTTGGACACTTTTCAGCGGCAGTGAGGCCGGTTCAGTGGTCGCGGTCCATGGAGCGGTGAGGAGGTGCCTCGGACTGCGTGCCTGGCAGGGGGCGCAGGCGGCGCGCGCAGGCGCACGTGGGCGCTCGGCTGGCGCGTTGACGCGCGGTACCCGCGCGTGGGCGCGCCACGCGTCTGCTTCCGCGCGGGCCACGTGGCGCAAGGCGGTTGGCGGTGACGGATGTTTGCTGTTTTGTGGTGACGTGGCGTCACCAGGTTGGTTCGGGCTTTGGTCGGACGAGGCGGTGCAACCAGCTTTGCGGCGCCTGAAACCAAGGATACAATGGGGATTTTTGGAATTGTTTTCCCAGCCTATAAATAGGCCAAGAACAGCCACTTGTAGCTTTTTTCCTATTCCTCTTCTCACAGTGCGACCGTCACCAAAGTTCTTCATCTTCTAGAGCTGGTTCCACCTGTAGATTCCCGGATTTTTCTATGGCACGAACTTCGAGGTTTTCATTTTTACGGCGCGGCGCGACGCTCGTTCATTTGTGATCTCCTCCGTCGCGTTTCGGTGCGAGGACTCCCCCGGCTTACTCCGACCACCGTTTTCGTCGATTCTTGTGCCGTTGGCTTCATGACAGGTAGGGCTACGATCTTCGTGATTTGAGTTTCCCCTCTTTTCGAGTTTATCTTGGAGTTTCCCGAGCTTTCTTTTGACCCTTTTTCTTGGTTGGAGTTTTGGACAGCGCCACAGTGTTTCGGCGATAACTTTGTGCTCAGGCATCGGATTGAGGCGTACCAGTAGTCGTTTTGGATCTACACATCGCAAGGAGCATCCTCGAATTTTATTGGATTTTTCTAGGATTTCCCCGAAGGTGAAAAATCCCTGTTCCCAGAGATAAGTGATACAGATTTTTGTACAGGATTCTTTTGAGAGGGTCACCTTGTCGAATTTTTATCTTGATGTCCGAAACTCGGATTGAGACGTGCAGGTACTCGTTTCGATCGGCTCGACGCGACAAACACAGCGGTTATTTTTCTAGATTTTTCTGAGATTATCTCGCAGGTGAGATTTAGCCATCTTCAGTGCTGGTTGTGTGGACAGCGGCATGTTGTATGATATTTGGTTTAATTGTGCGCCGATTGATTATCTTTGCAGTTTTGGGTGTTTTGGCGTGGATTGAGGTTGTTGGACAGCGAGGAGGTTTTACAGCTGTGGATTGCGCATTTTTAGGTGGGTGGTTGCTATATCCCTCTTTTCTGACTTACCCACTAGGAGTATTAGAGAGATCATTTTGGGACATCTATGATCGGTGATTGCTATTCTTATGAGTTTGTCATGTGAGACACATCATGTTGGAAATGTTACTAAGGAATCACTATGTGGGAAACATAAATGTAATTGGAATTTATGCATGCTTGTGTGGAATTATGGATTGCTATGTTAGCACTAAACCTTGCATGTGGAATTGTTTATTATATTGGGTCAAGATGATTTATCCTGTTAGTGGTATTACTTGAGGATGGGCGACATTCATAGGTGGATACTGTTAATGATCAATGACTTAATTAATTTTTCTTTGAGAACACTTGCATGCTTTTATGGACATCTAGATAGGCCATCTTTTATCGCTACACTTTCATGCTGGAACTTGACTTAGGAGAAACCTTCTTTGCTTCTGTTCTCCTTATTCTTTAGTCAGGTGGTTATTGTTGCTCGGGTTGGAGCAGGGGTACGGGATAGTGTAGCCGGGACCTTGGGGTCGGGGACAGGTGGTATTTGATTATGGGTTGTGGGGTATTGCGGCTACCGCGGATAGTAGGCGGTTGACCGGATACAGATTATTTCACCCGATTTTGGATTGGGGGTTATTGCGGCTACCGTGGATAGTAGGCGGTTGACGGGATGTCGGATGTGGGACATGATTGTGATTGTCGGTTATTTCGGTGACCGCGGATATTGGGCGGTTGACCGATTGCCGGTTGTTGGGCTTGATTGTTGACAGTGGGTATCGCGGCGACCGCGGATATTGGGTAGTCGACCAGATGGTTATTTGTGCATCAGATTGGGAATTAGTTTTCTTTTAGTGGAGGGGTGTGTTCCACTGGGGCTTTATAGTGATCCAATCCTGCTTTTATGGTACTTGTGACATGGCTATTTTCATCGTGTGGGTAGCTCCCCTCGAGTGCCACTCTGGAGCGCGCGGGGCACCAGCTAGGTGCCGGACAGGCATTGAGTTTTGCTATCACATCGGCGCGGCTTTCTTGCCCGATGATGAGGGCGGCAGTAGGAGTTTTGCTATCACATCGGCGCGGCTTACATGCCCGATGATGAGGGCGGTACAGATTGGGTTCATCTGGGACGGTTGGTTACTGTTGTATATGATTATTCCAGTCTAGGACTGCATTTTTAGAGGCATAGTAGTGGTAGTTTCCTTTCTTCGGTAGTCATTATTGCTTACCACTTTTCTTTCCCTTTTGCCTCTGATAGACCTAGTGGGTGTGTCAGAGTTTGAGGATTTACCCACTAGGGGAGGCTACTGGTTTACTAGTAGTTCTCACCCCCATTCTTCTTTCCTCTTTTTCTTCTCCCTTATTTTGCAGTGTCTTCTGCGGGTGCTGTTGGGCTTTCAGCGGCGGGTCAAGGAGAGAGGACGGTTGAGTAGATAGATTTCGAGGCAGGATGAGCGTGTTAGCTGGACTGTTGGTGTACCCATGTTTCCTCAGACGGTTGTACTTTTACTTTTGGGACTGGCTTTTGCCAGCAGGTTGTATTTATTTTGGTGAGCTGGGAGAGACAGATGTATCATTTTTATAGATGTACTGTATTTTATTTCTAGCTTCAGTCTGAGATGTAGTAGTTTTAGTTCAGCTCTGTTTTTATTGCTCTTTATTATTATCTCTTATATCTGAGTAGGTTACTGGCGCTTCGTGTACGCGGAAAATTCCGTGTGCACGGCGGATCTGTGGACGGGCCCGGGTTCTGGTTTACACCCGGGGCGTGACACCATACCTTTGGGCTCCGTTTGGTTCGGGGATAAGGAAAATTTTGTTATACCGGGGATAGGTATAGATTATGGTATTAGCAGGGATTAGTGTAAATTTACGTTTGGTTGGGTTTATGAGTTATACCGGGTTTAAAGAAAATTGTGTTTGGTAAATTATATAGGAATAAGGAGAATAAGATGAATAAGAAAAAATTATGTTTGGTTGAGTATAGAGGAATAAGAAGAATTGAGAAGTGATAAATATATGTATTGACTATTTTGCCCTTTATGATATAATTTATAAATAAAATAATTTATGATATTAATCAACCTAATAATAAATTAAAAATATTATTTAAAATTATAAAAAATATTTAAAGATAAATAATAAATAATTAAAAGTACTTAAAAATGATAGAAAATTATATATTAAAATATTTAAAATTTTTTATTCTTTATCATTTTAAAACCATTAACTAATAGATAAGCAAATTTTAAATTTTTTCTTTTAAAATTTTGTAGATCGGGCGCAGGGGGGCCGCGACGGAGATGTTAGATCGGGCAAAGGGGGGCCGCGACGGAGAAGGTAGGATGGAGAAGCAAAAATGGAGAAGAGGAAAGATGGATGGAGACAGTGGAGACAGTGTAGATCGGGCGCAGGAGGGGCCGCTCGGAGCTGATTTTGGCACGGGGATGAAGGAGAAGGAAGGATGGAGAAGCAAAAATGGAGAAGAGGAATGGAGAAGAGGAAAGATGGATGGAGATGGTGACAGCATAGCCTCGATCCCCGTGCCAACATACAATCCCAGCCAATTTCATGTGGGGGTGGGAATCGGTATTCCCAACCCCATCCCTCTTATCCCCGGTTAGCAGGAATAATAATTCCTAGCTACTTAATTCCCGTTTGGGAATGGCAACGGGGATAAGGGGGTTATTCCCCCCTTATCCCCGTTACCAAACGGTACCTTGGAGTTGGACCCAAACCCACCTGAGAGTTTTGTCTCTCTGGAGACCCTCCCCTAGGAGCGCCGGCGTCTGACTCCGCCGCATGCCGCCGGGGGAAACTGCTTCTTCTTCATTTCTCTTCTTGAACCCGAGGTAGGCCGCTCTCTTTTCCTCGGAGTTTTCTTGCACCCTGGACCTCACCACTTCTCTTCTGACATTAAGAGGACTCCCCCAGGTGTGATCCCGAGGTCTGGGAATCACTGGTTACCGACGGGTGAGAGAAGGTCGCCGAAAACCTAATAGTTGGACGATCTGTGCCCGAGCTCCATCTAACCATTCATACTTGGATCAAGCTTGGTGGCTCTCTTCTGCTGGTCTCCAGGAAGACCTCCACGAAGTTTGAATCATTTTGGTTCAGTGTAGAATCCAGGAGAATAAGCCCTAGCTCTGGGCTTATTGTGTTGGGCCGAGCAGCGCCGCCCGCCGCCGCCGTTGCACCCCGACGCCAGCCAACCCTTTGGTGAGTTCTCTTATGTCTAGAGCAACCTCCCTGACCCCTTGCATGCAACCAATAGTGGCTGAATCACTTTTCACCATTATTGCTTTTAGAGTTGGCTTAGGTTGCCTTCTCCGGTCAACCACCGTGCCGGAGTGCCGGAGCTGAGTTGGGTGGTGTTCCTGCCACCTCTGGGATTCCTCTGCAACCTGTGCTTGCCTCAGGTTGAGGCTTGATCCTGATTTGGAGCAAGCTCGGACAACCCTCTTGGAAGGTTGAACCTTAGCCACCTTGCTCCGGCGACGTTTCCGGCATTCCCGCAACACCTCGAAGTTGAGCCTCTGAACCTCCTTAGTCCTCTGAGCATGATTCTCACCTTAGTTCATGCTGTGGTTGGGTGTTGGTGCATGATTTGTAATTTAGGACCCTAATGCTTAATAAACTCGGGCACATTGCTGCCCTCGAGTCTCGTGTTGCTTCCAAACAGTGAGCACGTGTTTTATTGTGTCAAGACCTGTCTAGTGATGCCCTTGGGTTGACCTGAAAACCTGTGTAGTATTGTAACGAGTCAAAATATTTATTTTATACATATTATTATGCAGTTATATTAAACCCTAGGAGTCTAATTAACATTGTAACTGTTGAGTTATGAATCCCAAAGGATCTAAATAGGTACTATCAAACAACTAGAGGGGGGGTGAATAGGTGTAATACTTATAAAACCAAATCTCAGTGCAAAATAAAAACCAATGCGGAAAATAAAAACAGCACACCGAAATATACGTGGAAACTCCAATCCAGGAGAAAAACCACGGGACCAACACGCAATAACAATCCAATAAGAATAGAAGAATAACAAGGTGATTACCGACTCCACGGACTCAAACCCCTCCTTCAGCTTCTTCGGACCTTGCGCTGACCGGTTGGATATCCGCGCAATAACAATCCCTAAGAAAAGAAGAATAACAAGGTGATTACCGTCTCCACGGATTTAACCCCTCCCTCAATTTCTTGGACCTCGCGCTCCACCGATTTTGCACGCCCACTGCACACGTTCGAATCCACGAACGCCACTCGAATCCACGAGCACACGTTTCGAATCCACGAAACGCCTTTAGCACACCGAATCCACGATGCCACGTCGAATCCACGACGCAAACTCAGTCGATAAGAATATTGACTTCGATGGTGATCCTTTGCTTAGATTCTCAATGAGGAACCGTAGAAGAAATCTCTAAGCAAAGATTAGATTAATTCGACAAAAGATATGTTCTTGAAAGAACCATCGAATTGACCTAAAGGAGGCTATAAAGAAGATCGATAAAAACCTAGCCTCTAGGGTTGCTCTCAAGTGTTTTAGAAATTGATCGGCCGTAGCTCCCACGTTTTTGAGAAACCCTAAGTGTCAATTTATAGTTTAGAAACCTTTGGAAAGAGATAAGAATCAAAAACATACCTTATCTGGAAATTTTCAGGACGGCGATCCGGATCAGATTTATTGCGATCCGGATCGTCGTAACGAGATTGACGATTCCAGAAAACCAAGGGTTCGGGATCCGGATTGCAAGGCCCGATCCGGATTGTTCATACAAATCAGAAAACTTAACATTCGGGATCCGGATCGGAAATAGCATGGATCCGGATCGAAGTCTTGTATGAAGCAACAACCTTCGGGATCCGGATCGTTGGCTCTGATCCGGATCCTGAACATGTCCGAACACCAGTTTTTGATTATTATGCAATTAAAAGTTCATCCAAGTGTTTCTACACTATAAGAAAGTATTCGGATCACCACAATTATTTAGTTAAACATACCTGATCCTCTTGAATACTTTCTTCTTGAGATTGATGTAACTGATCCACAATTCTTCAACTTCAATCTTCAAGACTCAAGACACTGAGTGTCAACTTGAGCTCTTGTTGAATCTTCTCTAAGTCTTTGATTGCTGATTGACAATTTGATCCCTTTAAGACTCCGACTCAACTCACTGACTTGACTCACGAAATATGCCAACACCAGAATGCCGTAACAATCTCCCCCTTTGGCAATTTCGTGACAAAACCCAAAAATACATAAAAACGCTCAAGTCACTCATCTTAAACCAAAAAATCGAAATTCAATGTCATCACCAAAACATTGATTTTCTTTGCGTGAAAGATCCAATAAATACAAAATTACATTTGAACCACACAGTCCTAGAACATACTCTATGACTTAGGACTTGGAGTCTTAAAGTGATGTAATTCCTGCAAAACAAAACTCCAAACAAAATCAAACGTTAGTCGTTAGAAATTAGAATCCTACATTTGATCCGTCTTCCTTTTGGTTCTTTTGTTTTTCGGCTCTTTCAATTTTTTTTTCTTTGTCTCCCCCTATCTTGAGCATCTCTAACATGTTCTCCATGTTCTTGAGCATCTATGTTCTCCCCCTTTGTGATACGATCATCATTTTCTGTTCTCCCCCATTTTTCCATTTTCGTTTCGTTTGTCTCCTCTCTTGATGATCTCATCTCCGTCATTTCTCTTCTCCCCCTTTTTGTCACAAATTGTCAAACAGTGAACATACTAGACAAAAGAAAATCACTAACAACATTAGTTCATAGAGAAAGAGAGATAAAAGCTCAGTTCTGGTATATAACAAAAATGCAGATTGCGTACCTGTACCAGAAAGCAAAAATCAATTAATTTCTTGAAACAAATCCAGATTTTAGAATCTTTTCAAATACCGATTTGTATTCCATCAAGAAATCAATTTAAGTGCTTTAAACAGGGAATTCACACAGATGTCATTTAATCCAATTAATTTCACAAAATTAAAAAGATTTACTCCAAAATCATGAAAAATAAAGGTAAAACATTATAAACCGTTTTTCATGTTATATTCATCAAACACAAGTCATCAAAAATAATCTTGAGATCCAAAGTCTATCAAGATGTAACGAATGTACAAAGATGACTTACAGAGATTTCCAAATGACATCAATTTGATTTCTTACCCTTTCAAATTTGAGATAAGCACTAAAATACCTAAGGGTGGCTCTTTGAGCATCTTTCAACTATCCCACCTTATACCAACCAGGAGATTGTTCAAAATATAAGAGTTTTGCATATAAATCTCCAAATGCTTCAACTAAAGATTTTCTCATAAAATACTATCAAGCATCCATAACATGTGGTAGCTTCACACACAAACCGGACGACCGGGGTGGCAGCTCTTTCCAACATGTGGTGGTAGTTTTCACACTCCTTTCGGATGTAACTCTTTCCACATCTTTTGCAAATTATTTCAATACCCTTGTAAGAATGCAATCTCTTACGTGAAAGAATTAAATCCCAAATTTTAGTCTATCGGTTGTCTCACGTTTATCACAATGAACTCACACAACCGAGATAGATTAAGCATCTATAGATCACACATGATTTCTAAAATTTGATGCTTATAATATCAAAAACTCCTATAATGAAGTATCTTCAAGATTATGATTAAGGAGTAAAGTTGATAATCCAAATAAAATTAATTTGGAGTGAATAAAAGTGAAGCCCTTTTTATTCAATGCACTTGTTCAGTAAAAACCCTTTTGTTCAAAAACAAAGTATAAAAACGAAGAGCATTGACAAACATGTAATGCAAAGATTAAGAAAGATATGAAGGGAAAACCAATCAGAGCATTACATACAGTCATAAGCTATTTAGAACTTAAGACAAGGAAAGATATCACCTTTCCAAATCCAAAATCGCTGGATTTTGGGTTGTCTTGATTCGTTGTGGCCGGGGGTTGTCCGCTTTGACTGTTGGTCCACCTTAGGTCTTTGCCTCGCAATGATCCACTTGTATGATTGATGTTGTGGCTCGGACCTTTGGTGGGTTGAGTGAACTCCTTTGACTTGATGTGTCTTTTGATTCCGTTGAGTTCGCTCCGTAGATGAAGTTGCCGAAGAATTCTTCTTTCTCTTTTTCGGGCAATCCTTCACCAAATGTCCTTCAAGTCCACATAAGTGACAAGTTCTTCCTTTCAATTTCATTGTGGAACTTGAAGCATGCACAGTTTGGACCTTTTTGAAACCCAAACCAACCTTGCTTGTTTGACCTAATCCGCACATACAATCTCGTTTCTTGGGAACGGTTGAAAGCCTTTGTATGTCGGATTTGAGTTCATGAACTTGCTTGGTCAATGCTTGGTTGGTGATATGAATCTCCTCAAACTGTTTTTCTAGAAAATCAATCTTGTTAATATGGGAATTAACGATCGTTTTCGATTGATTTATCTTTTCCTGGAGGATTTTATTATTATCCAATAAAAGCTCTCGTTCCTCCTCGAGATCATGAAGTTTGATCTTTAAAGCATGATTCTCGTCTTGATTTTCGAGTCGTTGCTTCCTCAACTTCTTGATATGCTTGACCATTGTAAGAACTTGAATTTTTGAAAATAAATAAAGAAGTGAAATTGATTTGAGTCAAGTTGAATTCGGATCATGAAAAGCACCCGTAGTCAAAGTGCCCCTTTTCTGCAGTGTAATTTGCACAATTAGTGGGCCAAAAATATCGCCTTTCAGTCCGAGCATAATCTCGAAGATCCGAGACCACGAGTACGACCGTCATGACGAACTGAGTGAAAACCATATTAAACTTGTTCAGATCTGACGGTCGGATCTTCCAGAAATCGACGAAGAAGCGGGCGGGACCCGCGACTTAAGTCGAGGGTACGATGAATAGTAAACCCTAATTTTCGAACCCCTCTGCGTCAACGTTGAGCCAATTCACTATCTGGAATTCAAACATAACACTTCAGGTAGTCGATTTGAATGGCTCCGACGTTCTGGACGCAATGGCACTGACGGAATTTCCGTTTGACGACCCTAAGTCTCGAAAAACGCAAAAACTGTATTCCGGGACTGTATTTTATGGACCGAGATTTAATCCGGGCAGTTTTTCGAAAATAAAAAATCGCTACCTGATAGGTCTCGTCGAGCCGGACGTCATGGCGTAGTCCATTTTCCGTTTCGACGAACGGATCGTCTCGAAATGCATGAAATACGGCGAAAAGGGGGATATTTACACTTAAAACCCTATACATGTTGCCTCGAAAAGCGTGCAGAGGGACTTAAATGTTAGATGAGCATGTTATGGAGGACCAGGGTTGAAATACCTGGGCTGGGAGGGGGTGTATTGCAATTGTGCAATGCTTCACGGTTCGGTATTGCAACCGTGCCCCACAACTCCCCTTCCGGTTTTTGTAACCGCACAAACCTCCAACCCACCTTCTTCCCTAACTACCCACACCTCGCAACCGCACCAGCCCTTGCCAAAAAGCCTCTCCCCGTCGCTGGAAACGAGAGAGAAGAAACCTTGTTTTCGGGTGTTGTGGAGGAGGAAGGCTGGAGGGACTCTGGGAGGACCAGACTCGCACCTGAGGCACCTTCTGTGAACCCGCGTCCAAGCCGAGGGAGCTAGCACCCCAGCTCCGCCGAGGGCCGCCGCGGTTAGCATTTTTCTTCTTCGAGTTCTCCGGCGAGGTGAGATGTTGGAAATTTTATTTAAGTTTGGGGTTTTAAGCTCGACCATGGTGCTCCTGACATCAAGGCCATTGTTCGGTTGCAGTCCGAGCCCTCGCCGCCGTCCCCGTTGCCGGCAAAGCTTTAGTTCACCGGAAATTATCGTTTTCCGACGAACTCGGTTTTCGATTTTTACAACCGTTGAAACTCGGATCAGAACCGTTGATCCTCTTCTTCTTGGTGACTGCTCACTACCCACGAAGTTTCAGGAAGATCGGGTGAGTGGTTAAGCCGCGCGAAGAAGCCCTAGTTTCGGGTTTTCTTGCTTTCAACCGAGCTCCACCGTCCGGCGCCGCCGTGCATCCCCGTCGCCGGCCACCACTGCAGGAAGCTTCCTGGTACCAAGGGGAGTACTTTGGTCCAAGTTGCGCCGGCCCGAAGGGACCTCGCCGGAATCCGCCATTAGAGGCCTCGAAGCTTGACCGAGCTCCTCCGGCGCCGCCTTGCCGGAGCTCCTCAGCCACCGGGAACCCCTCAGGTAAGCTCCTGTGGTCTGTAGGAGTCTCCCCATCGACTTGCATGGCTCTCCTAACGTCGGGTTTCTCGTCACTGTAGTTGCACCCGAACCATCTTCGAGCTCGGCTTCCGGTGAACTCCGGCGATCCCGGACCCCGGCGACCACCCAGGTAAGATCCAATCAACCCATTTGGGATCCCCACCATCTTGGTTTTGGCCTAGGGCACTTCAATAACTGATCTCTCAACCTTGCACCCGAGATACCCATTGCGGGCTCTAGCTCCGGCCGCCGCCCCTCCGGCCGCCGGGACTCGACCCCACATGGACCCGAGACCTTCTGGGATACTCCTCTAACTGATGCTCACCTTGGTTCCAGGTCCGAGCCACTGTTGCTTCAAGGCAACCTAACCCGAGCCCTAGCCCGAGTTCAAGGTTGCTCCGGCCATCTCTCCGGCGAGTTTCCGGCGCACCAAAGGTGAGCCCTCCACTTCTTGATGCTTGCTGAACATGATGCTTCAGTTAGCTCTCAATATGATCAAGTATATGTTAAGATCCAACATAGTGGAAAGTGGACCTTAGAAGATTAAGGGCCAACTTTGTATCGGGCTTGGTCTCGGCCCATTTCTTGTGAGCACGGCCTGGGTCTCGTTGTAACGGACACGCTGAAATTTACGGCGTCAATTTTGGACCCCCGGATTGCGAGAACGGGGCAAAACACTGCGTCCAAAATCGCGAGTTAAAAGGCTAACTTTGCCTTGGGGTTTCGCGCTGACCCAAGATAGTGAGCACGGGATTCCTCGCATCAAATGTGACTCGCTGGCATTTCCGGAATCGAATTTGGATTCCCGGATCTTAAGATCAAGCTAAAACAATATTGACGAAAAGATATTTATGCGAATTTTTATACCTGTTGGATTTAAATGCAAAACGGTCACTCTAGCTGACCTTAGACAGCACCTACGCACTACCTGGCCATTTTATTGGATTCCGATGGGTCTCGTTGACCAGGAATCAGTTATCAACCGACGAAATGACTGATTAGACCCGTTTAAACGTTTCGTTAGTGTAACGCCGTCGGGAAAGGGTTATGTGAGTCTATTATTGATTATAGCACTTTATACAGGGCCCAGTTGTTCGACGCCAGCCCCCAGTTGTTGATCGGGAGTTCGGGGACTCTGCCTTCATTCAGGTGGGTTAATTTCGGCCCGGGTTGATCTATTCGGCCTCTGGTTGCTTTAGTCCAGTCGGACACTTGTTCTTGACTTGCCCTGCTGATTTTACCAATATGACATATATTGATTTCTTTTGACATAGCATGATCCCTCTGATTGACATTGACATGATTAGATCAGTGATTGAGACTTATTGTCACTATCAGTCGACTATTATATAGATATACTCCCTGATTTATCCTGACTGATTCTGATTGATTGAGACATAGATATGCATGACTGATTGATCCTGATTGATAGATATTTCTCGATATCCATGATTCCGATGGATAGATATAGACAGATGATCCCTGTTGGGATTTCGGCATGAGCCGACTACTCGGTCAGTAGACCGTGAGATTGATCATGATGACTTGCCATGCACTGCTATACTTCACGAACCTGGCCGGGGTCGCTCCCCGTTGGAGCTGGTTCTTTACCGGTAGAGTGGTCTGGTGATAGACCCGTGAGCCCTAGACAGGGTATGTTAGCGGATCGGGTGCGGATCGGTGGCTTTTGCCTGAGGTCCTCTGAGACCAATATTGGCGCATGATTGGATACTTGAGTTTACACCATTGACGCATGGTTCATTTATACTGTTGTTCAGTTATTTCCAGCACTATTATCTGTAGACATGCCTGTATCTCTAGTAGCTTTTATGCATGAACCTTATGATTGACATATGATTCCAGCATGCTTGTTCTACAGTATTTCTTGATTTCCATTTTTGATATTTACCTGCCATGGTGATTCTGATTATTAGTAGATCATATCTGTTTACTCAGCTTTACCTTTGATTATTACTATCCGCAGATTTTAGTACCCAGTAGGTACGATTAGCTGATTCTCGGCTCATCGTGCCCACTGGGATGCACTCCGGTGTATCTCACACCCTCGGGTGATTGTTGTAGGTTCGTCGGGTGGCGAGATGTCGGGACGATCCTTTGAGCCGATTACGATAGATCTGTCCCCATGAGCATGATGTGTCGATGATATTACAGACGTTTAATTCCAGTATTTCCTTTCAGTTTTTGGATTTAGACTTTTGAAAACTATGATGTAATAATTTAATATGTTTATCCATACTGAATAGATTAGATTAGATACTGACATAATTATTGATCTCTGTTGATAACTATTCGCCGTGCATGTATAGGAGAGTCTCTGTCCTCGGGACAGAGAGTCTTCTATACGTGTGGCGGTCTGTTGCGCCCAGTTTGCAAACTCTGATTTAAAAAAAAAAAAATTTACCGGATTTTTAAAACTCGGGGCGTGACAGATTTTATGGTATCAGAGCCAGGTTACACGGTACCTAGGATAAGATGATTAGGAACTGGTTAGGATGAACCCTAGGATGACTTGTCACGTGAGAGCGTTGGGTATGTCTGGTTTAAGGGTTAGAAACTCAAGATATTATTTGAGTCGGTTTCTGACCTGTTTCTGTATTGCAGCTATGGCTCGTCCTCCAGGTCGTGGACGGGGACGGGGTACGGGTCGTGGAGTGGGCCGACCACCTAGCACTCCGAGCGAGCCCGTTGATCACGGCCGCATGGACCGGCTTGAGGCCCAGATGGCGACCCTAGCCGGGATGTTTCAGCATGTTATGCAGCAACAGGCTGCTGGCCCTTCCACTCCTACCCCGCCTGTCCCTCCACCTGTACCTGAGGTCACACCACCGGTTGCACCTCCTGTTGCATCGGTCGTCGCTGAGCCAGTGGCAGACCCCGTATCACCACCAGCGGGGCACGTTCCAGCTCCGGTCTCAGCCGCAGCCTCTGTAGCGGTACCGGGGTTTGCTGCAGCTCCAGATGCCTCTGCTTCTACCACGTCGACTTCCTCTCGATCTGTCGCTCTTGCTGTTCATCCTGCGGCCGATACTGAGGCCGATCGGGCAGAGAGGGCCCGAGCGAAGGCGGTCCTGCTGGAATTCAAAAAGTTCAAGCCGCAGACTTTCGACGGCAAGGATGAGGACCATTGGGCGGTCGAGGAATGGATCGACCATATGGAGAAGCTATTTCAAGATGCTTATGTCGAGGATAGAGATAAAGTCCACATCGCCGTCCACTGTTTGGAGGGCCGCGCCTCCAGGTGGTGGAGGCGACACCGCGAGCGCTACTTCCCAAGCCCAGCCGATCCAACTTGGGAAGAATTCAAAGCCGCTATGGACCATCACCACCTCAAGGAGACCACTAAAGAGGGTCTCGAGCGCGAACTGGAGACAATCAGACAGGGCGAAAAAGGCGTCCGAGAGTACGAGCAGGAGTTCCTGCGCATCGCCGACCTGGTGCCCCAGGCGGTGCGTGAGGAGCGCCGGAAGGTACGCCTATTTTCGCAGGGTCTGAGGCCTGAGATTCGTCGGCACCTCGCGTCGCACCTCTCCACCGACTTTGACAACTGCGTGGAGCGGTGTCTAGCGATTGAGGCGGAGGTCAAGATGTTCCGCACTGAGCGGAGTGCGGCAGATAAGGACAGGGACAAGGGCAGAAAGAGGGCGCACCCGGGAAACGGCAGTGGGCAACCGAACCGGAACAAACGGGCCAAGCAACCGCATCTGAAGAGATGGCCCAGGAGAGCTCCAGCTGTGAGCGCCTTCCCTAACCCCAACTGGGGCCCCCGACCATGCATCTTCTGCGGGGGTACCCACCTGGCGAAGGATTGCGATCAGCGACACGGCCGATGCTTCACTTGCGGCCAACAGGGACATGTAGCGGCATTGTGCCCGCGGGGATCTGCACCCGCGCAGATGACTGCACCACTATCTGCACCGCCACTGCGACGACAAGCCCCAGCGCCGAGCTCTGCCTCCTCGGGACGTCCACCTTTGCCTCGCCCATCCACTGCATCACGACAAACGGCTGGGGGGCATGTTTTTGCCCTGACCCGTGGCGAGCCCACTCCGGAGGACAACCTGGCAGGTACCACTTTTATTTCTGGTCATCATGCTAGGACATTATTCGATACGGGAGCATCACATTCGTTTATTTCCACCCATTTTATTACTACCCATGGTATTATTGTGCAACCCACTAGAGATAGTTATTGGGTAGAGATTCCCGGTCATAGCATTTTGATTAACGAAGAGCTCCACAAATGCCATGTTTATATTGGCGGACGGAGTTTCCCCATATCTCTTCTCGTCCTCAAACTTCGTCAGTATGACGTAATTCTGGGGATGAATTGGCTTTCCAAGTATCGGGCGACTATCAACTGCGCCTTTCGTAGATTGACCCTTGATCCGCCTGGTGGGGCGGAGTTGATTTATTCTGGCTTCGAGCCTTCGGCATATTTGGGGATCTGCTCGGTGACCCCAGTGCGTCGCCTGGAGAGAGGGCGTGTGGCATATCTTGCCATGGCTATCAACGCCCTTCCTGATTCTCGGCGAATTGAGGATATTGCTGTGGTGCGGAGTTTTCCCGATGTATTCCCTGCTGAGCTTCCGGGAATGCCACCTGAACGCGAAATCGAATTTGTTATCGATCTCGTTCCCGGCACAGCTCCTATTTCTCGAGCACCCTACCGCATGGCTCATGCAGAACTAAAGGAGCTTAAAACACAACTAGAAGATCTGACGACATTGGGCTTTATTCGGCCTAGTGTGTCCCCTTGGGGCGCCCCGGTTCTCTTTGTAAAGAAGAAAGACGGCAGCCTACGACTTTGTATTGATTATCGGGAATTAAACAAAGTCACTATCAAGAACCGCTATCCCCTTCCGCGGATTGATGATCTGTTCGACCAACTTCAAGGGTCGGTGGTATTTTCTAAGATCGATCTGCAATCCGGATATCATCAATTGAGGGTTAGAGCGGAAGATGTCCCAAAGACGGCTTTTCGAACCAGATACGGCCATTACGAGTTCACTGTAATGCCGTTTGGGCTTACAAATGCCCCTGCTGCCTTTATGGACATGATGAACCGGATCTTCAAGCCTTTTCTGGATCGCTTTGTCGTGGTATTTATTGACGACATTCTTATATACTCGAAGAGCGATCTAGAACATCAGGACCATCTTCGGCAAGTTCTTCAAGTCCTCAGGGAGAACAATCTTTATGCCAAGTTCAAAAAGTGCGATTTTTGGCTCCGGGAAGTCGCATTTCTTGGACATATTATCTCGGCTAAAGGCGTTGCTGTTGATTCCAAGAAAATTGAGGCTATCAAAGAATGGCCCCAGCCAACCAATGCGACGGAGGTTCGCAGTTTTATCGGTCTGGCGGGGTATTATCGGCGATTCGTCGAGGGTTTCTCAAAGATTGCTGCTCCAATGACCCGTCTGACGAGGAAAGAAGTGAAGTTCGTGTGGACTCCTGAGTGCCAGCTCGCTTTCGATGAGTTAAAGCGGCTATTGACTGAGGCACCGGTGTTGACATTACCAGTCCAAGGCGAGAATTATGTAGTCTATTGTGACGCTTCGCGGATCGGATTGGGCTGTGTTCTAATGCAAAATGAAAAGGTGATAGCCTACGCCTCTCCTCAACTGAAGCCCTACGAGCAAAACTACCCGACGCATGATCTCGAGCTTACTGCGGTGGTTTTTGCTCTCAAGTTATGGAGGCATTATCTCTATGGAGTCCATTGCGAGATTTTCACCGATCATCAAAGCCTCAAATATCTCTTCACACAGAAGGAACTGAACCTAAGACAGCGTCGATGGCTCGAATTGCTCAAGGATTATGATATCACTATCCAATATCATCCTGGTCGGGCCAACGTGGTAGCCGATGCTTTGAGCCGAAAGCATGTAGCGCCAGAACTGCTGATGATCACTGATGAGGACCGCTTGATTTCTGAGTTCCAGCGGCTAGATTTGGAGGTTGTTCCTACGGGGTCGACTGCTCGACTTATGGCGATGGTAGTGCAGCCGACCCTACTTGATCGCATAAAGGAGGGACAAAAGTCGGACCCCTCCTTCCAGAAGGTCCGAGAGCTGATATCACTGGGACAGACTGACGATTACCAGCTGCACGCCGATGGCTCTATTCGATTCAGGGGCCGTTGGTGTGTCCCAGATGATGGAGAACTAAAGAAGGACATTCTTACAGAGGCGCATCGATCTCTGTACACGGTACATCCTGGCGGGACAAAGATGTATCGCGACCTGAAGCAGCACTATTGGTGGTCTGGGATGAAGGCTGATGTGGCGAACCATGTGGCGCAGTGCCTAGTTTGCCAGCAAGTGAAGGCGGAACATCAAAGACCGGCGGGAAAACTGCAACCACTTCCTGTACCAGTTTGGAAGTGGGAGCAGATCACGATGGACTTTGTCACCGGTCTGCCTCGATCCCAGCGAGGTCACGATGCTATATGGGTTATTGTGGACCGACTCACCAAGTCGGCTCACTTTCTGCCGATCCACACGACCTGGACCCGTGATCGACTCGCCCAGCTATATATCGACGAGATTGTGCGACTTCATGGCACTCCAGCATCGATCGTTTCTGATAGAGACACCCGCTTTGTGTCTCAGTTCTGGAGGAATGTCCAAGAAGCTATGGGCACGAAGCTGAAGTTTAGCACTGCCTTCCACCCCCAGAGCGATGGACAGTCCGAGCGAGTCATACAGACGTTGGAGGATATGCTACGATCCTGCGTACTGGAGTATGGAGACGGATGGTACCGGTATCTTTCCTTGGTGGAGTTTGCTTACAACAACAGCTACCAGGCGAGTATCGGCATGGCTCCTTATGAGGCACTGTACGGGCGCCGATGTCGGTCCCCCATCTGCTGGGATGACGTCGGTGAGCGCCGTGTTATCGGGCCTGAGTTATTGGAGGACGCAGAAGCCAAGGTGCGGGTAGCAAGACAGCAGATGCTAACCGCACAGAGCAGACAGAAGAGCTACGCGGACCAACGACGACGAGACTTGGAGTTCCAAGTCGGCGATCATGTCCTGCTGAAGGTTTCGCCAACTCGGGGAATCAAGCGATTTGGGATTCGCAACAAGCTCAGCCCCCGATTTGTCGGTCCCTTCGAGATTTTGGAGCGCATTGGTCCTGTAGCTTATCGATTGGCTCTTCCTCCCAGCCTTGCCCGGGTGCATAACGTCTTCCACGTTTCCATGCTGAGGAAGTACATCAGAGATCCTTCACACGTGATTAGCCCCACCGCAGTCCAGCTTCGCGAGGATCTGAGCTATGAGGAGACACCTCTGAAGATCCTGGCTCGTGATGAAAAGAAGCTGAGGAACAAATCGATCCCCTACGTCAAAGTACAATGGGAGAACCATGAAGAGCGTGAAGCCACATGGGAACGCGAGTCCACCATGATGGAGCGTTTTCCTTACTTATTTGGTTCTTAGTTGTATTTAGTTTCAGGGACGAAACTTCCTTTTTGGTGGGAGAGATGTAAGAACTTGAATTTTTGAAAATAAATAAAGAAGTGAAATTGATTTGAGTCAAGTTGAATTCGGATCATGAAAAGCACCCGTAGTCAAAGTGCCCCTTTTCTGCAGTGTAATTTGCACAATTAGTGGGCCAAAAATATCGCCTTTCAGTCCGAGCATAATCTCGAAGATCCGAGACCACGAGTACGACCGTCATGACGAACTGAGTGAAAACCATATTAAACTTGTTCAGATCTGACGGTCGGATCTTCCAGAAATCGACGAAGAAGCGGGCGGGACCCGCGACTTAAGTCGAGGGTACGATGAATAGTAAACCCTAATTTTCGAACCCCTCTGCGTCAACGTTGAGCCAATTCACTATCTGGAATTCAAACATAACACTTCAGGTAGTCGATTTGAATGGCTCCGACGTTCTGGACGCAATGGCACTGACGGAATTTCCGTTTGACGACCCTAAGTCTCGAAAAACGCAAAAACTGTATTCCGGGACTGTATTTTATGGACCGATATTTAATCCGGGCAGTTTTTCGAAAATCAAAAATCGCTACCTGATAGGTCTCGTCGAGCCGGACGTCATGGCGTAGTCCATTTTCCGTTTCGACGAATGGATCGTCTCGAAATGCGTGAAATACGGCGAAAAAGGGGATATTTACACTTAAAACCCTATACATGTTGCCTCGAAAAGCGTGCAGAGGGACTTAAATGTTAGATGAGCATGTTATGGAGGACCAGGGTTGAAATACCTGGGCTGGGAGGGGGTGTATTGCAATTGTGCAATGCTTCACGGTTCGGTATTGCAACCGTGCCCCACAACTCCCCTTCCGGTTTTTGTAACCGCACAAACCTCCAACCCACCTTCTTCCCTAACTACCCACACCTCGCAACCGCACCAGCCCTTGCCAAAAAGCCTCTCCCCGTCGCTGGAAACGAGAGAGAAGAAACCTTGTTTTCGGGTGTTGTGGAGGAGGAAGGCTGGAGGGACTCTGGGAGGACCAGACTCGCACCTGAGGCACCTTCTGTGAACCCGCGTCCAAGCCGAGGGAGCTAGCACCCCAGCTCCGCCGAGGGCCGCCGCGGTTAGCATTTTTCTTCTTCGAGTTCTCCGGCGAGGTGAGATGTTGGAAATTTTATTTAAGTTTGGGGTTTTAAGCTCGACCATGGTGCTCCTGACATCAAGGCCATTGTTCGGTTGCAGTCCGAGCCCTCGCCGCCGTCCCCGTTGCCGGCAAAGCTTTAGTTCACCGGAAATTATCGTTTTCCGACGAACTCGGTTTTCGATTTTTACAACCGTTGAAACTCGGATCAGAACCGTTGATCCTCTTCTTCTTGGTGACTGCTCACTACCCACGAAGTTTCAGGAAGATCGGGTGAGTGGTTAAGCCGCGCGAAGAAGCCCTAGTTTCGGGTTTTCTTGCTTTCAACCGAGCTCCACCGTCCGGCGCCGCCGTGCATCCCCGTCGCCGGCCACCACTGCAGGAAGCTTCCTGGTACCAAGGGGAGTACTTTGGTCCAAGTTGCGCCGGCCCGGAGGGACCTCGCCGGAATCCGCCATTAGAGGCCTCGAAGCTTGACCGAGCTCCTCCGGCGCCGCCTTGCCGGAGCTCCTCAGCCACCGGGAACCCCTCAGGTAAGCTCCTGTGGTCTGTAGGAGTCTCCCCATCGACTTGCATGGCTCTCCTAACGTCGGGTTTCTCGTCACTGTAGTTGCACCCGAACCATCTTCGAGCTCGGCTTCCGGTGAACTCCGGCGATCCCGGACCCCGGCGACCACCCAGGTAAGATCCAATCAACCCATTTGGGATCCCCACCATCTTGGTTTTGGCCTAGGGCACTTCAATAACTGATCTCTCAACCTTGCACCCGAGATACCCATTGCGGGCTCTAGCTCCGGCCGCCGCCCCTCCGGCCGCCGGGACTCGACCCCACATGGACCCGAGACCTTCTGGGATACTCCTCTAACTGATGCTCACCTTGGTTCCAGGTCCGAGCCACTGTTGCTTCAAGGCAACCTAACCCGAGCCCTAGCCCGAGTTCAAGGTTGCTCCGGCCATCTCTCCGGCGAGTTTCCGGCGCACCAAAGGTGAGCCCTCCACTTCTTGATGCTTGCTGAACATGATGCTTCAGTTAGCTCTCAATATGATCAAGTATATGTTAAGATCCAACATAGTGGAAAGTGGACCTTAGAAGATTAAGGGCCAACTTTGTATCGGGCTTGGTCTCGGCCCATTTCTTGTGAGCACGGCCTGGGTCTCGTTGTAACGGACACGCTGAAATTTACGGCGTCAATTTTGGACCCCCGGATTGCGAGAACGGGGCAAAACACTGCGTCCAAAATCGCGAGTTAAAAGGCTAACTTTGCCTTGGGGTTTCGCGCTGACCCAAGATAGTGAGCACGGGATTCCTCGCATCAAATGTGACTCGCTGGCATTTCCGGAATCGAATTTGGATTCCCGGATCTTAAGATCAAGCTAAAACAATATTGACGAAAAGATATTTATGCGAATTTTTATACCTGTTGGATTTAAATGCAAAACGGTCACTCTAGCTGACCTTAGACAGCACCTACGCACTACCTGGCCATTTTATTGGATTCCGATGGGTCTCGTTGACCAGGAATCAGTTATCAACCGACGAAATGACTGATTAGACCCGTTTAAACGTTTCGTTAGTGTAACGCCGTCGGGAAAGGGTTATGTGAGTCTATTATTGATTATAGCACTTTATACAGGGCCCAGTTGTTCGACGCCAGCCCCCAGTTGTTGATCGGGAGTTCGGGGACTCTGCCTTCATTCAGGTGGGTTAACTTCGGCCCGGGTTGATCTATTCGGCCTCTGGTTGCTTTAGTCCAGTCGGACACTTGTTCTTGACTTGCCCTGCTGATTTTACCAATATGACATATATTGATTTCTTTTGACATAGCATGATCCCTCTGATTGACATTGACATGATTAGATCAGTGATTGAGACTTATTGTCACTATCAGTCGACTATTATATAGATATACTCCCTGATTTATCCTGACTGATTCTGATTGATTGAGACATAGATATGCATGACTGATTGATCCTGATTGATAGATATTTCTCGATATGCATGATTCCGATGGATAGATATAGACAGATGATCCCTGTTGGGATTTCGGCATGAGCCGACTACTCGGTCAGTAGACCGTGAGATTGATCATGATGACTTGCCATGCACTGCTATACTTCACGAACCTGGCCGGGGTCGCTCCCCGTTGGAGCTGGTTCTTTACCGGTAGAGTGGTCTGGTGATAGACCCGTGAGCCCTAGACAGGGGTATGTTAGCGGATCGGGTGCGGATCGGTGGCTTTTGCCTGAGGTCCTCTGAGACCAATATTGGCGCATGATTGGATACTTGAGTTTACACCATTGACGCATGGTTCATTTATACTGTTGTTCAGTTATTTCCAGCACTATTATCTGTAGACATGCCTGTATCTCTAGTAGCTTTTATGCATGAACCTTATGATTGACATATGATTCCAGCATGCTTGTTCTACAGTATTTCTTGATTTCCATTTTTGATATTTACCTGCCATGGTGATTCTGATTATTAGTAGATCATATCTGTTTACTCAGCTTTACCTTTGATTATTACTATCCGCAGATTTTAGTACCCAGTAGGTACGATTAGCTGATTCTCGGCTCGTCGTGCCCACTGGGATGCACTCCGGTGTATCTCACACCCTCGGGTGATTGTTGTAGGTTCGTCGAGTGGCGAGATGTCGGGACGATCCTGTGAGCCGATTACGATAGATCTGTCCCCATGAGCATGATGTGTCGATGATATTACAGACGTTTAATTCCAGTATTTCCTTTCAGTTTTTGGATTTAGACTTTTGAAAACTATGATGTAATAATTTAATATGTTTATCCATACTGAATAGATTAGATTAGATACTGACATAATTATTGATCTCTGTTGATAACTATTCGCCGTGCATGTATAGGAGAGTCTCTGTCCTCGGGACAGAGAGTCTTCTATACGTGTGGCGGTCTGTTGCGCCCAGTTTGCAAACTCTGATTTAAAAAAAAAAAAATTTACCGGATTTTTAAAACTCGGGGCGTGACAACCATCTTCTTAGATTCCGCAAGAAGTTGTTGGTATGCCTCAACGAGTTCTTCTTCGTCCGACTCCCCCTCACTTGATGGCTCTCCGTTGGATGTTGATGTTTCATGCAAAATCAAAGGAATAGAGTCAGTGATTAAAGATGATAAACAAACATTAGAAGAGGGAATTTGAGAAGCATGTAAGGCAACGACTTTTTCCTCTTTACTTGAGGTCGATTCATTAGAAGTAGAATCGTCCCAAGTTTTCGCTTGCAAAGCCTTCTTTTTGTATGATTTCGGAGAAGGACAATCCGTTGAAAAATGGCCGTAGCCTTTGCATCGATAGCATTGGATTTCCCCTTCGAAATCATATTTTTCTTTTTCTTTAGAAGGTTTTGCAACGCCTTTGAGGTAAGAGGATTTAGAACCCGATGATCCTTTAGATGGTTTCGTGGATGAAGATCCATCGGTTCGATTCTTCCAAAATTTCCGACGAAATTTCTTTGTGATCCGCGCCAATTGTTCTTCAAAATCGGCAAAAGAGATTTCATCGTCGGAACTTGATTCGCTATCTTCTTCCTTTGTGGATTTGAATGCAATACCTGTAAGCTTAGAAGAAGACTTGGAAGAAACTTGATTAGTAGGAAAAGTCATCTCATAAGTTTGCAAAGCACCTACTAATTCCTCTATACTCATCTCATCCGGATGACTAACGGTTTCAATGGCGGTTACCTTTGCCCTAAACCGTTCCGGAAGAGTCCGAAGTATCTTTCTTACAATTTTCGACTCCGGGATCTTTTCTCCTAAATTAGCACATGTATTTATTACATCTTGAAGTCTAGTGTAATAATCTGTAAACAATTCATGCTCTTCCATATGAATAGAGTCAAATTGACTTGTAAGCATCTGGAGCTTTTGAATTTTTACAAGATTAGTACCCTCATGTGTAATTTTGAGAATATCCCAAATTTCCTTTGCGGTTTCACACGCGGAAATTCGTGTGAACTCAGTCGAGGAAAGAGAATTAAATAAAGCGTTCATACCTTTCCCATTGTAAGAAGATCTTTCAAATTCCTCTTTGGACCATCTAGAGCGAGGTTTTGGGGTAGTAGAATTTCCTACTTCCTCAACAGGATGCACCCAACCGTATTCCACGGATTGCCATACCCGCTCATCAATTGCGATGAGAAAAGCTCTCATCCGCACTTTCCAATAAGCATAATTAGTCCCATCAAAAAGAGGAGGTCTATAAATATTACCACTTTCACCCAACATGATAGATAAACCTAAAACCCGCTCTGATACCACTTGTTGAGTTATGAATCCCAAAGGATCTAAATAGGTACTATCAAACAACTAGAGGTGGGGTGAATAGGTGTAATACTTATAAAACCAAATCTCAGTGCAAAATAAAAACCAATGCGGAAAATAAAAACAGCACACCGAGATATACATGGAAACTCCAATCCAGGAGAAAAACCACGGGACCAACACGCAATAACAATCCAATAAGAATAGAAGAATAACAAGGTGATTACCGACTCCACGGACTCAAACCCCTCCTTCAGCTTCTTCGGACCTTGCGCTGACCGGTTGGATATCCGCGCAATAACAATCCCTAAGAAAAGAAGAATAACAAGGTGATTACCGTCTCCACGGATTTAACCCCTCCTTCAATTTCTCGGACCTCGCGCTCCACCGATTTTGCACGCCCACTGCACACGTTCGAATCCACGAACGCCACTCGAATCCACGAGCACACGTTTCGAATCCACGAAACGCCTTTAGCACACCGAATCCACGATGCCACGTCGAATCCACGACGCAAACTCAGTCGATAAGAATATTGACTTCGATGGTGATCCTTTGCTTAGATTCTCAATGAGGAACCGTAGAAGAAATCTCTAAGCAAAGATTAGATCAATTCGACAAAAGATATGTTCTTGAAAGAACCATCGAATTGACCTAAAGGAGGCTATAAAGAAGATCGATAAAAACCTAGCCTCTAGGGTTGCTCTCAAGTGTTTTAGAAATTGATCGGCCGTAGCTCCCACGTTTTTGAGAAACCCTAAGTGTCAATTTATAGTTTAGAAACCTTTGGAAAGAGATAAGAATCAAAAACATACCTTATCTGGAAATTTTCAGGACGGCGATCCGGATCAGATTTATTGCGATCCGGATCGTCGTAACGAGATTGACGATTCCAGAAAACCAAGGGTTCGGGATCCGGATTGCAAGGCCCGATCCGGATCGTTCATACAAATCAGAAAACTTAACATTCGGGATCCGGATCGGAAATAGCATGGATCCGGATCGAAGTCTTGTATGAAGCAACAACCTTCGGGATCCGGATCGTTGGCTCTGATCCGGATCCTGAACATGTCCGAACACCAGTTTTAGATTATTATGCAATTAAAAGTTCATCCAAGTGTTTCTACACTATAAGAAAGTATTCGGATCACCACAATTATTTAGTTAAACATACCTGATCCTCTTGAATACTTTCTTCTTGAGATTGATGTAACTGATCCACAATTCTTCAACTTCAATCTTCAAGACTCAAGACACTGAGTGTCAACTTGAGCTCTTGTTGAATCTTCTCTAAGTCTTTGATTGCTGATTGACAATTTGATCCCTTTAAGACTCCGACTCAACTCACTGACTTGACTCACGAAATATGCCAACACCAGAATGCCGTAACAGTAACCTTATGGGCTGTCGTGGGCTGTGTGTCCATGATCTCTAAACTTTTCGTTAAAGATCTGACGGCTTCCGTTGAGCGGAAATTGGATATTAAACCGTAAATCAGCAAAATCGTCGGTTATCGGTGATTCAGCATTAATCACGCAATTCGAGGAATTGTGGTGATTAGTTGTGAGTGCCAAATGTCCTTGGTTGTTCCCGACGCTATTCTGGCCAGTCTAGTGATTTCAGTTTAGCGTTGGCGACTTCCGGAGTCAAAATTGGCTTTTCTAGAGGTGTTTTTAATATTTATGGCACTGTTTGAGCATAAAGTCGCATTAAGTGGAATTTGAGTGCCCGAATGTCTTCAGTGAAGCGTTGTGGGGCAGCATGTCAAGTTTCGTTAAATTCAGAGACCTGTAGGCACAGATCGGATCTTAGTTGATCGATCGGCGGATTTCTGGATATTCTGGCGAACCCCGGGACTTCAGTGAAGTTTCCTGTTTAGCTTATTTTTATATAGTGAGTCATTGGGATTAGTGTGTGAGAGTATTATATTGGCCCATGGTTTTGATTCAGCCCCTAGCTTTTAGCAGCCAGCTCACGAGCCTTCTAGCGGATTTCTCAATCGTCTGCATTGAGGTGGGTTTTGCTTCGGTCCGAGCTTTATCATTTCGGCCCTATGGGTACCGTAGTTGGTCGAACCCTTGTGTTTGATGATAGCCTTGGTCCTACAGTTGAGCTTTTCATTATGCTTTTATTTCCAACATTCCTACAATTGAGCTTTTCATTATGCTTCTATTTCCAGCATTCCTACAGTTGAGCTTTTCATTATACTTCTATTTCCCGCATTAGTACATATAGCTATATATATCTGGACATATGCCATGCTTGTTTAGTCACTAGCTCAGTTATAACTTTTATATACTGTTCTTCACTGCATGTTTAGTATAGGAGATTCAGTTTCAGCACATGACATGATTTTATCTCGATATCAATGTCCTAGTAGGGATTTTTAGGCTTTTTGTCGATTACCCGGTCTTTTGACCGCGAGCTTCAACATCAGCATTATGATCGCCACTTAGCCAGCTTTCAGTCACGTTCACCGTGGACTAGCTATCCACAACGATGTTCTTTACCGGTAGAGCGGTCACATCGACCCGTGAGCCCATGGTCACACAGGTGTGCATGGGTTATGATAGCGCATTTGTCCTAAGATTCTGTGAGACCAATATGGCATTTGGCCTGAGGTTCTGTGAGACCAATATGGCATTTGGCCGAGGTTCTGTGAGATCGATAGTGGTATTTGGCCTGATGTTCTGTGAGACCGATAGTGGCATCTGATTGTGTACTTTGTTTCTGAGATTGATGCATATTTCTTTTGTACTGTCCTTTCAGTTATTGATCTTAGTTCAGCATGTTTATTTCTGTATCCTCCTGTTTACAGTATTGATTTACTACATCAGTTATTTGCTTGATTATGGCTGCCTATTTTGTTATCCGCTGCTTACAGTATCCAGTAGGTACAACTTGCTATTTCTCGGCCCGTCATGCCCACTGGGATACATTTATGTTGTATCACACACCCTTTGGGTGACCACCATTTCAGGCCATTCAGGTGCTAGGATGTCAGGACGATCATGAGAGCTGTCACGATAGAGTTGTCCCCTATTGTCGGCCACAGCTGACCAGTGCTTTGTATTCACGGTTTTAGTATTATGACTTTATTCAGTTGTCATAGCTTTGGAGTATGTTTTGAATTATTCATGTTATGTTGGGATATGTTGGATTGTAGGATGTGTTTAGTTGTAGAAATTTTGTTGTTTAGTTGTTGAATATTTCGCTCTCTGATTATATTATTATACTTGCCTTGCCGAGCATATATAGGGGAGACTCTGTCCGTATGGGCAGCGAATTTTCTATACATGTGGCAGTCTGTCCACATCCTAGGTTTCAAAGTTTTAAACTCTGATTTTTTTTTCTTATAAAAAAAAATAAAAATTATCGTGCTTTTTGAAACCCGGGGCTTGACATTTGTAATAATTACAAATTAGTCTAATTATCAATATATTGACAATTAAGTCCTTAGCGATTCAAAATTGCGATTCAGCTATTCGATCAGTCATCAATCATCCAGATAATTCTCGTGAGTCCCACAATACACTAGTGACGTCTAACATCATGTAGTAACATTCTAGTAGAATGAAATACTGAATCTCTGGGTGTAGTTAACGTATGATACAATCTTTCTATCAGGAGTCTCGACTAGATGAAGTCATGGAATTGCTCGTCAAACCCCACCGTCTGTCATATGTCAAATTTATTCGACTCGAGTTTCTAATATCGGAAACCCTTTCCATTATTTACTCTACTTAATTTGGCTAATGTCTTCTAAACTCAGTCTCATAAATCACATAGAACTAAACCCCTTATCTACTAAGGGTTATAGATTCCATATAGATACACACCCTATTCCTACAACGAACCTATTGCAGCCAATATGCACCGCAAGGACCCAAATGGCTAGGGACCAAGTGTCTGTACAATCAAACTACAGTAACTCGATTGTGAATAGCCGAGACACCGCAGATCAAAGGACCAGTCACACTACTGCAACATCAAGTAAGTCACTGATGAGTGAGTAGACATCCAAGTGACTTCTCGTGTTGGTCACGCTCGGTACCCTTATTCTCCAACAACCACTTGCACATTCATTCTAGAGTCCCTACACTATTGACTCGCAACTCGTCTACTCTAAAAAGGAAGCGACCTATGCACCAATCTCAACAGATTAATCACTGTCCCCGTGATGATCCATCAATTGGGAGTATTTAGGAATTATTCACCAATGATATATGTCTCAAATTCTCAATTCTTGAGAATACGTATCATCATCTTATTAATTTTGTAGACAATTCATGAACACATACACAATATGAATGAAAATAAAAACCCAATTACATTCATAACGTAAAAAGTCAAATACAAATTTATATGGTAGAAAGAATACATATATCGGCTTGGTTGGCTTGTAGGGTATACATCTAATAGATCAGCCCTTCTAATGCACACGAGAGAGTTGAGGGTGATCGACACTCCCTATTGACACTTCTAGAAGGTCACAACATAACTCATCATGCCACCCTAAATTCAATGCCTTTTAGAGCTATTACACATCATGTCTATTATACATCTTTAGTTCACATTTAACCTAGAATTCATATATCTCTATCTTTCACCTTTTGTTTTTACCTAGATTTAGATACGACACATGTTTAACATATAATCTAGGTTCACATTATCCATGCATGCGCTTGATCACCTTTTATACCAAAACCCTAAAAATCTCAACTCACCTCCTCTCTTTTTGTAGGTCAAACGTAGGAGAAAAAGATTTCTTTTTCTTCCTAAAACTTTCTCTTTAAGCTCCCCACTATTTTTTAGCTCTGAACGAGATCAATCCCAAGCTCAAAGCCCTTCAACAATAGTGGACCGTGTTCTTTTCCAGAGAGAGAAAGAAGAGCGAGAGAGTAAGAAGGAGAGTGAAAAGGGGTAAAATGGATGTGTGGACTAGGGTTATTGTGAAAACCCCTTTTATAGGGTCGCTACATTAGCAAATAAACCCCTCAAAGTTTTTTATTTGCAATAGACCAAAAGCAATTTGAGTGGCAGGATTCGGGTGCCCGCTCGACATTTCGGGCGTTCAAATAGAAGGTGTATAGTGCCTATTTCATGTTGCTACTCCCGGTCGAGGGACCGGGCGATCTCTGGTTAGATCTGCCCACTTTACAATTTAGGCGCCCACAAGCTATATCGGGCGTCCGAAAAGTTGACTTAACGCGCGAGGGGTATGATGGAATTTATATGGTATAAAATAAAATCGAATACATACCAATATTCAGGATCATAAATAAAACTGTAAAATAACTTACAGAGCGCCATCGAGAAAAATTCTTGATTAAACAGCGGAAGCAAGAAATTCGGTTGCAATACTAAACCGTACCGACCGAACTAGGTAATCTGGTTTCTCCTCATTTCTCAGGCACTCTTCCGTATGGTGTGAATTTAATGGATAATCTTACCAGAATGCACATGAGTAGGTGGCAGGACCAGTACCCCTTTATATAGATTCCAGATCGACTTCCCATCAAAGTCTGATTAGGATTCTATTTAATTTAAATAAATGGGAAAGGGATAAGATATACCATATCAAGTAATTCTATATCTTTTAGGATTGACCTTATCTATAGTAAATCCAAATTTAAATATAATTAATTAGGCCAGATATATGGAAATCCTAACAATCTCCCACTTGGCTTATATTAATTATATTTCATGAACGGATTTCTATACTCCAAACTTTATTGCGCATTATTGGAAACTTTATGGTCAAATACCTTAGAACTCACTTGATCCTTAACTCAAACTAAAAGACTATAATGATAGGAACTATGGCGGTCCACCTCTATATATTGAAATTTTTCTTCCATAATTACCATATCATTTTTATCTCCTAGCCAAGCACTTTATATGGCACAACTTTATGAATGAACTAAAACTATATGTCCATTCGTTAACAGACAAAGCTTTATGTCTATTAAACAGTCCAATACAGCTGCATCAAAACTGTAACTTTATTGAAAAAGATAAAAATAATGTCAGAATCTTATACATCAAAAGAACTCATTAGACCCATGCTACAAACATGATCTTTATATGACCCAGGTGCTAGCCCCTTGGTCATTGGGTCTGCAACCATACACTTGGTACTGATGTATTCAATTCTAACATATCCTTCATTTATCTTCTCTCTCACAACAAGATACTTGGTGTCCAAGTGTTTACACCCCATCGTAATCTTGTTGTTATTGGCAAAGAAAACAGCAGCTGAACTATCACAGAAAATTTTTATTGGACGAGCAATGGAGTCCACAATCTTTAAGTCTGTGATAAAATTCCTAAGCCAAATAGCCTGTGATGTGGTCTCATAACATGCAATGTACTCTGCAGCCATGGTCGAAAGAGCAGTAATACTTTGTTTGCTGCTCTTCCATGAAATCGCTCCACTAGCAAGCAGAAAAATATACCCAGTTGTAGACTTTCTGGTATCTGGGCATCCCGCAGAATCAGAGTCTGAATATCCGATCAGCTCCAAATGATCTGATCTCCTGTATATCAGCATATGATCCAAAGTACCCTTCAAATATCTCATAACTTTCTTAGCAGCCTTCCAATGCTCCATACCTGGATTACTTTGATACCTGCCAAGCAATCCAACGGCAAAAGCAATATCCGGACGTGTGCACGTCTATGCATACATAAGACTACCAACTGCAGAGGCATATGGTATAGTTTTCATCTGTTCAATTTCCAATTGGTTCTTGGGACACTGAAAAGCATTAAGCTTATCCCCTTTCTGAACGGGAGCAACACTCGGTTTACAATTATGCATTTCAAAATTTTGGAAAAGAAATTCTTTAGTGTCATGCAATAGTCCGAGATCATTACTGGCAAGCAAAATATCATCAACATAAAGGACTAAGAAAATTATTTTACTCCCACTAACCTTCAGATATATACATTGATCAACAATGTTTTCTTTAAAACCAAAGGTTAAAACGGTTTGTTTAAACTTTAAGTACCATTGTCGGGAGGCCTGTTTTAGTCCATATATTGATTTCTTTAATTTGCATACCAAGTGCTCATTTTCCTTTTGCGAGAATCCTTCAAGTTGACTCATATATACCTCTTCATGAAGATCTCCATTTAAAAAAGCAGTTTTTACATCCATCTGGTATAGCTCGAGATCGTAATGAGCAACTAGAGCCATAATCACACGGAAAGATTCCTTTCTCGATACCGGAGAGAAAGTCTCTTTATAATCAATGCCTTCTTTCTGAGTAAACCCTTTTGCCACAAGACGGGCCTTGTATTTCTCTATGTTACCTTTGGAGTCCCATTTGATTTTATAAACCCACTTGCATCCTACAGGTTTAACTCATATAGGTAACTCAACAAGATCCCATACCTTATTGTGGTTCATGGATTCAATCTCATCTTTCATGCCATTGTACCATTCTGTTGCATTACTGCTATTTATGGCTTCGAAAAAACTAAGAGGATCATCAAAGTTCTGATCATTCTCATAAAGATAGACAATATAATCGCTAAACATAGCCGGTCTTCTCTGTCTTGAGGATCTTCTTAAATCTATCTGATCATCCACTTGTAAATCTTGATGTGGATTATCAATGATAGGTTCACCTCCACTTTGTGGTTCCAAAATAACTTGTTCTACTAGAACGGGAACCATCAAATTATTAGGAACAATAATGGGTATATTCTGTACAGAATCTAAATGCTCTTGAATTTCATCAAATTCAACGAATCAAGGTTCAGAGCTCCCACTAACTGTTTCATCCTCAATAAACTGTGCCGTTTTAGTTTCTGCAATCTTTATAGGAAGTGATGGACAGTAAAACTTATACCCTTTGGACCTTTCTGAATAACCAATAAAATATCCTGAAATGGTTCGAGGATCCAATTTCTTTATTTGTGGGTCATATAATTTGGCCTCAGCTTGACAACCCCATGTATGAAAATGTCTTAAACTGGGTTTCCTACCTGTCCAAAGCTCAAAAGGAGTTTTAGTGACAGCCTTAGTAGGGACCCGATTAAGAATATATATGGCAATTTTGAGCGCCTCACCCCACAATGATATCGGAAGGGTAGAATTACTGATCATACTCCTGAGCATATCAATTAATGTGCGATTCCTTCTCTAATTAACCTTTGGATTCTCTGTTTCGATATGTGTCCCAACCTCCTATGCCATAACATGGATGACTTTTCATTATTAATGCCACGTTTTGATCCAATATTTTCGTGCATGGTAAGAAGGATTTCACTATACGAATGATCTAAAGATACTTTATATAGATTATTTTCCAAAACACCAGAGCCAACTATCTCAGATTTGTAGGATAACGAAAAAACTTTATTATCAAAATTGAAACTATATCCCAAACCAGCAAGTTTCGAAATAGAAATTAAATTCTTTGAAAAATTTGGAACATAAAAAGTATCACTTAGATCCAAAACATAACCACCAGAAAGAACTAATCTAAATGTTCCTACAAATTTAACTTTAGTTGGATTTCCTTCAGCAGTATAGATAGTGGCTTCATCTTTATTGGGTTTTCTGCGGTTTAGAAATCCATGCACGGAATTCGCCACATGGCATGTGGCACCAGAGTCAATCCACCAAGTATTAGATGGAACAGAGACTAAATGCAACTCATGCATCAAAACTAGAAACTTACCTTTCTTCTGGAGCCATTTCTGATACTTTAGACAGTCTTTCTTTATATGACCCTTTTTCTTGCAAAAGAAGCACTTGGAAGTCCAATTACTTGATTGGCTTTGTGAACCAGACATGACTTCCATGTTCTTCTTTTTCGAGCCATTCTTGCCTTTACCATTCTTAGTACGCTTTATTTGTCCCTTGTGAGAAACAAAGTCAACTGTATTTTATTTTTCTTGTATCAATCTGCCTTCCTCTTGCACACACATAGTCAACAATTCATTGATTGACCATTTATCCTTATGTGTGTTATAAGAGATCTGAAATGGTCCATATTCAGATGGTAAGGAGTTCAAAATAAAGTGCACTAAGAATGAATCAGAGATGGTTACTTCAAGTGCAGTGAGCTGCGCTGCAATATCTCGCATTTCCATAATGTGCTCGCGAATCGAGCATTTTCTGGAGTACTTCATGGAAGACAGTTTATTCATTAGGGTACTCGCCGAAGCTTTACTGGAGCTTACAAACTGTTGCTCCACAGCATTTAAGAAATCGCGGGTTGTCTTACATTCCGGAATTGAGTTCCGAATGTTTTTACCGACACGCGCCTTCATCAACATCAAAGTAAGTCGATTAGAGCGCTCCCACTTTTCCAAAGATGCTTTTTGGATTGGCGTACTTTGATCTGTAAGAGGAAGAGGTTTTTCCTCTCTTAGAGCCAAATAGAGATCCATACACCCTAATGTAAGCATAATCTGTTCTTTCCACTCCGAGTAATTACAACCATTAAGCATAAGAACAGAATCACCAATAGGAACAAAGGATGAAGTCATAGCTGAAAAATAAAATGCATGTCTTTATTAATAAGAAACCACATCATAGTATTCCACACCAAAATTAGAAAAATATAATTTATATGACATCACAACACCTCCTTTGGGAGCATAATTATGAGCATAAATATTTTTCTTTCTTTCTTTATGCATATACTTTATATGACATCATAACCCCTCCTTTGGGAGCAGAGTTACGAGCATAAATATACAATTTCTTTATCAGAAATTAATTTAGACTTTCTGTAGATCGTAATAATTTCAAGTTTCCCATATCAAGAAATTGTCAGCTTTGGCCAGGCAAATTTCTCCAAACGAGTTACAAGAAAATTACCATCCTACACCACCCATATACCTTTATGTCTAGAATCATACTAAACAAAAATAATAGGGTGCAATTTTTACGTGCACTTCTTTAAAGCGATTAATTCACTATTTCTTCTGAACGAGGCCGCTTTGGCTTGCACCCGAACAGTTGAAACAATAAATTAATTTGACTTAGTGTCATATAATTAACATGAAAATTATCCAAAAGAACGCTACTTTAAAGTAAATTAATTTATTATTCTTTAGTTAGGGCCGCTTTGGCTTGCACCTAATTAATCAAAATAATAAATTAATTTAACTTAGCGTCTAGATTTAAATAATCTAACAACAATTATGATTATTTAATTTTCATGTTATGTCTGATAACACTTTATGATATACATAAGTATAGATGCAATAATTTAAAATATAATATTGCATTCATAAAATTTATGTATATCCTTATATCACCATAAATATCAGATAAATGAATTTATGATAAATTAATATTGTATGCAAAATTTAAATCCTTATGTGAACGGATTATTTATGTTCACAATACTTTATGAATCGAAATAAGATGAATTAATAAACTTAATAATTAAAAGTAATCTTTTATGAATTCGGAACAAATAAATAAGTTTTAATAACAGATTAAAGTCTAATAAAAGAAAGATAGCCACAATCGTAAGAATTACATTGCCTCGGATCCAAAAGGGGCAAACCAAAAATTTATTTTTTTTCTTCAATTAATTGGATTTCATCCAAACAACCCATAGAGTCCCAAAATTACGACAAACCAAAATGATGCAGTGGTGTCGTACTGTAAGGTCACACATAAACAAAACCAAGTGGCCTTATGACGTCATTTTCAAAATTGGGAAACTAAGAAATAACGATATCCAAATTAAAAAAAATAAAAATAAAGCACATCAACAACAATAAGATGGTCATGAACAAATCATACGACGTGGCAATATTTCAAGAAAATCTTGACTATATATAATTAGATTCAAAGTCTAAAATCCGTTTTAAAATAAATTCATCATTATTCAATTCAATTTAATAAAGCATACAATATTAAATTTATCTAACTGGCTCTGATACCAATTGATGGAATTTATATGGTATAAAATAAAATCGAATACATACTAATATTCAGGATCATAAATAAAACTGTAAAATAACTTACAGAGTGTCATCGAGAAAAATTCTTGATTAAACAGCAGAAGCAAGAAATTCGGTTGCAATACTAAACCGTACCGACCGAACTAGGTAATCTGGTTTCTCCTCCTTTCTCAGGCACTCTTCCGTATGGTGTGAATTTAATGGATAATCTTACCAGAATGCACATGAGTATGTAGCAGGACCAGTACCCCTTTATATAGATTTCAGATCGACTTTCCATCAAAGTCTGATTAAGATTGTATTTAATTTAAATAAATGGGAAAGGGATAAGATATACCATATCAAGTAATTCTATATCTTTTAGGATTGACCTTATCTATAGTAAATCCAAATTTAAATATAATTAATTAGGCCAGATATATGAAAATCCTAACAGGGTAATCTCAGATTGAGCACTCGAAAAGGAGTATCGGTGCCCATAGTGGACTACCCAAAATTTGTTTCAGACACTCGCAGGGGATTTCGGGCATTCAAAGGTTTAATCCCCAACGCGACCCGAGCTCTTAGATTGGCCGGGGGTCCAGAAATCGTTCGGGCATCTACAGGTAGGGTCTTATCTGGGCGCTCACAGGGTAATCCAGCATACAAATCCCCGATTAACTAAACTCCAACTCCCTAGATATATGTGTTTGAATGATCCGGTCGCTTTGAAGGACCCTCCTAAACCATTTTTGGGCGCCGATTCCTTGTTCTGGGCGTTCGAAAGTAGTATGGAACTCTGATTCGAGAGTTTGAAATCTGTTTCAATTTGAATTAATTTTAATTTGATCCTAACTCTGTCTAAACCCTTATAAATCCATTTTAATCATATTTAGTATAGATTAATCCGCACTTTACTAATTTAATCAAAATCCAATGCAATACAAAGCCAACTCGTGTTTATCTCAAAATGAGCTCGTGTTCGACTCGAAATGAGTTTGAGATTAATCGCTTGTTTGATAAACGAGTTAAAATTTTCAACTCAAAATCTTAACGAGCCGAACACAAGCTATATAGGGTCTGCTCATGCGCAGCTCACTATTGCTAGAATATATATAAAACCAAGATTGAAACTATGGACATTAAAATCCAAGATTATATATTAGTGGTTGATAAATTGTACTAAAATCATAATCGTACCCAAGTTTATTGTATTATAAGTTGAATAAAGTCGTGCCAAGTAATTCAGATTTAATACCTAAAACTAGTCTATTTTTATAGAGCAATATTATATGTACATCCCAAAAGAGATATACATCATACACTCTATCTATCTAAGGATGGAATGACTTTTAAGAGGTCACTTCACAAGAACCCTCACTACATCCCTATCTATTGAATAGGTGGGGTGTGAAATATACACCTCAAATAGAATATATACAAGTAGCATTTTTTATTTTTTAATACATTTAAATATAAATATCTAATAAAATATTTATTAACCATTGGATTTAGAGCCATTAATTAGTCCATTAATATGAATAATCGGGTTTTTACCGGGTTCAGATTTGGGTTTGGATACAAAGGAAAACTATAACCAAAATCAAAATAGTTGCATTTTTAGTTTCTCCTCATAACAAAAATTATTTTCTTTTAGCACTGGTTAAATCCTTTTCGTTTACGAAGTAGATCAAAGGAAATTAAATGGAGTTAAAGAGTCCGTGCATTAAAGTTTAAAACTATATACTTTGCTGCTATGAGGCTGTTAATTTAATTAGGAATGCTATGATTGAAGGGGAAATACTACTTGTACACCTCCAAGTGGGGTATACATCCTACATCCCATCCATTCAAGAATGAGATGAATTTTATCGGTCACTTCGAAGTGACCGGTAAGTTAGTCCCACCATTGAATGAGTGGGATGTAGGATGTACACCCCACTTGGGAGTGTACAAATAGCATTGCTCATGATTGAAGTTCAAACTTCAGAACCATGTACTTTGATGTTCTCGGGCTGTTTAGGTGTTACACGGATTAAAGTTCAGAATTTTGTACTTTGATGTTATGGGCGTTTGATTTGGTATTGCAAGCTCCATTTTTCATAAGATCATTTATTTTAAAATTATTTTAATTTTAATATATTTTATTTTTTTTGATCATTTAGATTTAATTAACGTCCAAAATACTATAGCTCACTTAAAAAGTTTAGTCCTACTATATTTTATATATAGAGCTATTTTAAATTTTAGATGTGTCACATTCTTTCCTCCTTTCGGGACTCCTATTATTTGACCTTGTAAGGAGACCTATTCATAGCAGTCGTCAGCTGGAAAGTCGCACTTTACCTGCTGTATGACTCGGCGAGACTCATTTCACACTTCCGACTAGTGATTGATTTTAATACCAACTGTAACGGCCTACTTTCTAGAGGGCCACCTATCCTAAAACTACTGCCCTATCACGCTTAATCTTTTTAACTATTTTGGCCTAACCATCGGCCAAAATATTATATTTTGATTAAGAAGTTTATTCCTATTATGTCTTATATATCGAACTATTTCAAATTCTAAGATGTGTTTGCTTAAAGGGACCAATATCCTGCTCTGTGGCGGAAGACCAGGTTAGATTGAATCACAATCGAAATGGCATGAGACTGGATTGGATCGAGTCATGTTTAAAGTGGCATGAGCTCAGTTAGGTCGAATCACAATCGAAATTTATGGACGTTGTATCTGTACGCTTTAAATAATTAAATTAGTTGCGTATTTCTAACCGCTCAAATTTTTTATATTAATAATTAGAATCAAGGATCTGACAAGACGTAATCAAAATTATGAAAAGTTATTTTTCATGAAAAAGTATTTTCAAATGAAAAAACAATAATTTTGCAAGTAAATGATATTTGGTTCGTAGGAACAAAAGTTAGTTTCTATATCATATTTGTTTGATTTGCTTGAAAAAAAAATACAACAGGTAAAAGCTACCCATAGGAGGCAATGTTTGATTGGCAGGAACAAAAATTAGTTTCTATATCATTTTCCATAGGTAAATTGTATATTATATATTAGAAAATAAGAATCATTTAGATAAATTATTTATTTTATATTATGTAAATATGGTATTTAATTATTATAGGACAAATAATAATAATAATAATAATAATAATAATAATAATAATAATACATTACATTTAAAAAATAATATTATAGGATAAGTATGCAATATTAAATATAAAATAATTACAGTGTATTTTATGTTATCTAAAAATACAACAATGTAATATACTATTTATATAATATATAATATCATATTCTGAATTAAGCTTTTATGATTTTAATAGTTTCAAGTCATTGGTGTTTATAAGTTTTGACCTTTTGATGAAAAGATGTATGGTCAGAATGATAGTGGACCTCTTGAATTAAGTGAGTGGTTGTTTTAAGAGAATGATTGTCACTCCCCGAGTTTAGAAAAATGATCTTTTTTTTTCTTTTTTTTTTCTTTTTTTTTATCAGAGTTAAACGTTTCGAAATCCAAGGCGTTAACCGACCACCGCACATGATTTAGAAAAGTCTCTATACAAACGGACAGAGTCTCTTCTATATATGCTCGGTTAGAAGAGTACATTCATCAGAGTAGATACAAGCAGTAAACTGGAAATTAAATAGTCATCTACTCTATTACATCCACAAGGTTCCATATATACATAATATGTCCACAATCCTAGATATCCACAACTAGTCATCCAATCACAGTCCTAGATATCCACAACTAATCATCCAACACAATTCTAGGTATCCACAACTAAGATGATAAATAAATAAATATAGAGTCCAAAGAACGAGATCAACGCACTTAGTCATAATAACCAATGATCTGCTAGGGACAACTATATCGTATCTGCTCACCATGTCACGCCCCGGGGGTAAACCAGAACCCGGACCTGTCTACAGATCCGCCGTGCACACGGAATTTTTCGCGAACACGAAGCGCTGGTAACCTGCTCAGATATAAGAGATACAATAATAGAGCAATAAAAATAGAGCTGAACTGAATATACTATATCTCAGACTGAACTGGAAGTAAAAATACAAAATGACTGTAAAATAAAGTACAAGTCCCTCTCCCAGCTCACCACAAATATACCACCAGCTGGCTAAAGCCAGACCCCAACAGTAAAAGTACGACCGTCTGAGATAAGATACATAAGAGGTACAAGTCTAGCTAACTCACTGTCAGGCCCACTGTCTAGCTACTCAGCTGTCCTCTCTCCTCGACCCGCCGCTGCACGTCCAGCAGCACCCGCAGAAGGCTCTGCAAAACAAAGGAGAAGAAAAAGAAAAAGAAGAATGGGGGTGAGAACTACTAGTAAACCAGTAGCCTCCCCTAGTGGGTAAAGCCTCAAACTCCGACGTGCCCACTAGGTCTACCAGAGGCAAAAAGGGAAAGAAGAGTGGTAAGTAATGAAACTGCTAAAAAGGGGAAATTACCACAACTATGCCTCTAAATGTAATCCCAAAAATGGAGTAACCGTATGCATCAACAACCAAAGGACCCAAATAAACCTAATCTGTGTCGCCCTCATCATCGGGCAAATAAGCCGCGCCGATGTGATAGCAAAGACTCTTGCTGCCGCCCTCATCATCGGGAAAATAAGCCACGCCGATGTGATAGCAAAACTCAATGCCTGTCCGGCACCTATCTGGTGCCCCGCGCGCTCCGGAGTGGCACTCGAGGGGAGCTACCCACACGAGGAAAATAGCCGTATCACAAGTGTCATAAAAGCAGGACCGGATCACAACTATACTCAAGTGGAACGAAACCCTCCACTAAAGAACCCCGATCCCCAATCTGATGCATAAGTAACCATCCGGTCGACCGCCCAATATCCGCGGTCGCCGAAATAACCCACAATCGCAGTCATGTCCCACATCCGACATCCGGTGAACCGCCTACTATCCGCGGTAGCCGCTATGACCCCCAATCCAAAACCGGGTAAAATAATATGTATCCGGTCAACCGCCTATTATCCGCGGTAGCCGCAATACCCCACAACCCATAATCAAAATACCACCTATCCCCGACCCCAAGGTCCCGGCTACACTATCCCGTACCCCTGCTCAAACCCGAGCAACAAGACTCAAAAGTCTAAATGAGAAGGAGAAAGGAAACAATCATGGTTTCTCCTAAGTCAAATCCCAATATGATAGTGTAGTAATAAATAGTGGCCTATCTAGATGTCCATACAAGCATGCAAATGTCCTCAGACAAGATGAAAGAAAGTGAATCAAATAACAGTTCCACATGTGTATCGAATAATCAATCCGCATAGATATAACCGTCATGCTAAAAACATCAGCTAACTACACATGTATATAATCCCTGATCCGTCATAAATCACCAAAGTGGTACCCGCACATAGATATGTCATCATGTCCCAATAATTAATCCATTTAACCAACTTTCAGCAAATCTATGTGCTAACATGGCATGTTAATTATCACTAACAAAATATTTCAATAATCATGTTCCAACAACACTATTATCCCGATAATATTCCCAACATGCTATGTCCACAGAATTAATCTCAAATGATAGGCTCACATTGATATCATTTAATCATGCATGGTAATCAATCAATATGTCCAATAGAGGGCTTCTCTAATAAACTTAGTGAGCAAGTCAAAAGTAGAGGTATGCAACAACCACCCACCTCGATCGCTAATTCCAAGTCCAAAAGGTGCTCTCGCCCAAACAAGCCAACCGCCACAAGCACTGCATAACAATTACCCCAAAACATACAATTAAACTCAAGAACACGCTGTCCCAATGTTAATAGTCCAAAGTTGTGCCATTTTCACCTGCGAGCTCTGCACTGAAAATTCCCAAAAAAATACCGTCGCGATCCTCGCGACGAGCCCGTCGAAACGAGTACCTGCACGTTCAAATCCGAGTTCCGTACGTCAAGATATAAATTCGACAAGGTAACTATCTCAAAAGAATCCCCCAAAAAAAACTGTAGCACTTAACTCTGGAAAAACAGGGATTTCTCACATTCGAGAAATTCAAAAAAATCCAAGAAAAATACGGGGACGTTCCTTGCGATGTGTAGATGAAAAACGTCTCTTGGCATGCCTCAATCCTGTTGAGTTATGAATCCCAAAGGATCTAAATAGGTACTATCAAACAACTAGAGGGGGGGTGAATAGGTGTAATACTTAAAAACTCAATCTCAGTGCAAAATAAAAACCAATGCGGAAAATAAAAACAGCACACCGAGATATACGTGGAAACTCCAATCCAGGAGAAAAACCACGGGACCAACACGCAATAACAATCCACTAAGAATAGAAGAATAACAAGGTGATTACCGACTCCACGGACTCAACCCCTCCTTCAGCTTCTTCGGACCTCGCGCTGACCGGTTGGATATCCACGCAATAACAATCCCTAAGAAAAGAAGAATAACAAGGTGATTACCGTCTCCACGGATTTAACCCCTCCTTCAATTTCTTGGACCTCGCGCTCCACCGTTTTGCCCGTCCACTGCTCACGTTCGAATCCACGAACGCACGCTTCGAATCCACGAAACGCCTTTAGCACACCGAATCCACGATGCCACGTCGAATCCACGACGCAAACTCAGTCGATAAGAATATTGACTTCGATGGTGATCCTTTGCTTAGATTATCAATGAAGAACCGTAGAAGAAATCTCTAAGCAAAGATTAGATCAATTCGACCAAAGATATGTTCTTGAAGGAACCATCGAATTGACCTAAAAGAGGCTATAAAGAAGAACGATAAAAACCTAGCCTCTAGGGTTGCTCTCAAGTGTTTTATAAATTAATCGGTAGAGAACACACATTCTTGAGAAACCCTAAATGTCTATTTATAGTTTAGAAACCTTTGGAAAGAGATAAGCATCAAAAACTGCCTTAACAGAAATTTTCCCGCACGACGATCCGGATCAGATTTATGGCGATCCTGATCGTCGTCTTTTTTTTCAGCAATTCCTGAAAAAACAAGGTTCGGGATCCGGATCGGAATTCTGATCCTGATCGGAATTCTGATCCTGATCAGAATTCTGAACATCCAATTTGTCCAGTTTTTGATTTTTAAGCAATGAAAACTTATCCAAGTGTTTCTAAACTACTCAAATGTATTCGGATCACCAAAATTATTTAGTTAAACGTACCTAAGCAATCCGAATCCATTTTCCTTGAGATTGATCTATAAGATCCACAATTCTTCACCTTCAATCTTCAAGACTCAAAACACTAAGTGTCAACTTGAGCTCTTGTTGAATCTTCTCTAAGTCTTCGATTGCTGATTGACAATTTGATCACTTCAAGACTCCGACTCAACCCACTGACTTGACTCACGAAATATGCCAACACCAAAAATGCCGTAACAATCTCCCCCTTTGGCAATTTCGTGACAAAACCCAAAAATACATAAAAGCTCAAAACACTCATCTTAAACCAAAAAATCGAAACTCAATGTCATCACCAAAACATTGATTTTCTTTGCGTGAAAGATCCAATAAATACAAAATTACATTTGAACCAAACAGTCCTAGAACATACTCTATGACTTAGGACTTGGAGTCTTAAAGTGATGTAATTCCTGCAAAACCAAAACTCCAAACAAAATCAAACGTTAGTCGTTAGAAATTAGAATCCTACATTTGATCCGTCTTCCTTTTGGTTCTTTTGTTTTTTCTTTGTCTCCCCCTATCTTGAGCATCTCTAACATGTTCTCCATGTTCTCCCCATTTGTGATACGATCATCATTTTCCGTTCTCCCCCTATCTCGATGATCTCATCTCTGTCTCCCCCTATTTCTCTTCTCCCCCTTTTTGTCACAAATTGTCAAACAGTGAACATACTAGACAAAAGAAAATCACTAACAGCATTAGTTCATAGAGAAAGAGAGATAAAAGCTCAGTTCCGGTATATAACAAAAATGCAGATTGCGTACCTGTACCAGAAAGCAAAAATCAAATAATTTCTTGAAACAAATCCAGATTTTGGAATCTTTTCAAATACCGATTTGTATTCCATCAAGAAATCCATTTAAGTGCTTTGAAAAACAATGAATTCACATAGATGCCATTCAATCCAATTAATTTCACGAAATTAAAAAGATTTACTCCAAAATCATGAAAAATAAAGGTAAAACATTATAAACCGTTTTTCATGTTATATTCATCAAACACAAGTCATCAAAAATAATCTTGAGATCCAAACTCTATCAAGATGTAACGGATTTACAAAGATGACTTACGGAGATTTCCAAATGACATCAATTCTGAATTTTTACCCTTTCAAATTTGAGATAAGCACTAAAATACCTAAGGGTGGCTCTTTGAGCATCTTTCAACTATTCCACCTTATACCAACCAGGAGATTGTTCAAAATATAAGAGTTTTGCATATAAATCTCCAAATGCTTCAACTAAAGATTTTCTCATAAAATACTATCAAGCATCCATAACATGTGGTAGCTTCACACACAAACCGGACGACCGGGGTGGCAGCTCTTTCCAGCATGTGGTGGTAGTTTTCACACTCCTTTCGGATGTAACTCTTTCCACATCTTTCATAATTCAATTATTTACCCTTGTAAGAAGGCAATCTCTTACGTGAAAGAATTAAATCCCAAATTTTAGTCAATCGGTTGTCTCATGTTTATCACAAAGAACTCACACAACCGAGATAGATTAAGCATCTGAAGATCACACATGATTTCTAAAATTTGATGCTTATAATATCAAAAACTCCTATAATGAAGTATCTTCAAGATTATGATTATGAAGTAAAGTTGATAATCCATATAAAATTAATTTGGAGTGAATAAACATGAAGCCCTTTTTATTCAATGCACTTGTTCAGTAAAAACCCTTTTGTTCAAAAACAAAGTATAAAAACGAAGAGCATTGAAAACATGTAATGCAGAGATTCAGAAAAATATGAAAGGAAAACCAATCAAAGCATTACATACAGTCATAAGCTATTTAGAACTTAAGACAAGGAAAGATATCACCTTTCCGAATCCAAAATCGCTGGATTTTGGGTTGTCTTGATTCGTTGTGGCCGGGGGTTGTCCGCTTTGACTGTTGGTCCACCTTAGGTCTTTGCCTCGTAGTGATCCACTTGTATGATCGATGTTGTGGCTCGGACCTTTGGTGGGTTGAGTGAACTCCTTTGACTTGATGTGTCTTTTGATTCCGTTGAGTTCGCTCCGTAGATGAAGTTGCCGAAGAATTTTTCTTTCTCTTTTTCGGGCAATCCTTCACCAAATGTCCTTCAAGTCCACAAAGGTGACACGTTCTTCCTTTCAATTTGAATGTGGAACTTGAAGCATGCACAGTTTGATCCTTTTTAAATCCCAAACCAACCTTGCTTGTTTGACCTAATCCGGACATACAATCTAGTTTCTTGGAACCGGTTGAAAGCCTTTGTATGTCGGATTTAAGTTGATGAACTTGCTTGGTCAAAGCTTGATTGGTGACATGAATATCCTCAAACTGTTTTTCTAGAAAACCAATCTTGTCCATATATGATTTAGCGTTTGTCTCCGATTGGTTTCGCTCTTCTTGGAGGATTTTATTGTTTTCCAATAAACGTTCTCGTTCCTCCTCGAGATCATGAAGTTTTATTTTTAAAGCATGATTCTCGTCTTGATCTTCAAGTCGTTGCTTTCTCAACTTCTTGATATGTTTGGCCATCTTCTTAGATTCCGCAAGAAGTTGTTGATATGCCTCAATGAGTTCTTCCTCGTCCGACTCCCCCTCACTTGATGACTCTCCGCCGGTTGTTGATGTTTCATACAAAATCAAAGGAGTAGAGTCAGTGACTAATGATGATAAACAATTATTAGAAGAGGGAAAATGAGAGGCATGAGAAGCAACGATTTTTTCCTCTTTACTTGAGGTCGATTCATTAGAAGTAGAATCGTCCCAAGTTTTCGCTTGCAAAGCCTTCTTTTTATATGATTTCGGAGAAGGACAATTCGTTGAAAAATGGCCGTAGCCTTTGCATCGATAGCATTGGATTTCCCCTTCGAAATCATCTTTTTCTTTTTCTTTAGAAGGTTTTGCAAAGCTTTTGAGGTTAGAGGATTTAGAACCCGATGATCCTTTAGAAGGTTTCGTGGATGAAGATCCATCGGTTCGATTCTTCCAAAATTTCCGACGAAATTTCTTTACGATCCGCGCCAATTGTTCTTCAAAATCGGCAAAAGAGATTTCATCGTCGGAACTTGATTCGCTATCTTCTTCCTTTGTTGATTTGAATGCAATACCTGTAAGCTTAGAAGAAGACTTGGAAGAAACTTGATTAGTAGGAAAAGTCATTTCATAAGTTTGCAAAGCACCTACTAATTCCTCTACACTCATCTCATCCGGATGACTAACGGTTTCAATGGCGGTAACCTTTGCCCTAAACCGTTCCGGAAGAGTCCGAAGTATCTTTCTTACAATTTTCGACTCCGGGATCTTTTCTCCTAAATTAGCACATGTATTTATTACATCTTGAAGTCTAGTGTAATAATCTGTAAACAATTCATGCTCTTCCATATGAATAGAGTCAAATTGACTTGTAAGCATCTGGAGCTTTTGAATTTTTACAAGATTAGTACCCTCATGTGTAATTTTGAGAATATCCCAAATTTCCTTCGCGGTTTCACACGCGGAAATTCGTGTGAACTCAGTCGAGGAAAGAGAATTAAATAAAGCGTTCATACCTTTCCCATTGTAAGAAGATCTTTCAAATTCCTCTTTGGACCATCTAGAGCGAGGTTTTGGGGTAGTAGAATTTCCTACTTCCTCAACAGGATGCACCCAACCGTATTCCACGGATTGCCATACCCGCTCATCAATTGCGATGAGAAAAGCTCTCATCCGCACTTTCCAATAAGCATAATTAGTCCCATCAAAAAGATGAGGTCTATAAATATTACCACTTTCACCCATCATGATAGATAAACCTAAAACCCGCTCTGATACCAATTGTTGAGTTATGAATCCCAAAGGATCTAAATAGGTACTATCAAACAACTAGAGGGGGGGTGAATAGGTGTAATACTTAAAAACTCAATCTCAGTGCAAAATAAAAACCAATGCGGAAAATAAAAACAGCACACCGAGATATACGTGGAAACTCCAATCCAGGAGAAAAACCACGGGACCAACACGCAATAACAATCCACTAAGAATAGAAGAATAACAAGGTGATTACCGACTCCACGGACTCAACCCCTCCTTCAGCTTCTTCGGACCTCGCGCTGACCGGTTGGATATCCACGCAATAACAATCCCTAAGAAAAGAAGAATAACAAGGTGATTACCGTCTCCACGGATTTAACCCCTCCTTCAATTTCTTGGACCTCGCGCTCCACCGTTTTGCCCGTCCACTGCTCACGTTCGAATCCACGAACGCACGCTTCGAATCCACGAAACGCCTTTAGCACACCGAATCCACGATGCCACGTCGAATCCACGACGCAAACTCAGTCGATAAGAATATTGACTTCGATGGCGATCCTTTGCTTAGATTATCAATGAAGAACCATAGAAGAAATCTCTAAGCAAAGATTAGATCAATTCGACCAAAGATATGTTCTTGAAGGAACCATCGAATTGACCTAAAAGAGGCTATAAAGAAGAACGATAAAAACCTAGCCTCTAGGGTTGCTCTCAAGTGTTTTATAAATTAATCGGTAGAGAACACACATTCTTGAGAAACCCTAAATGTCTATTTATAGTTTAGAAACCTTTGGAAAGAGATAAGCATCAAAAACTGCCTTAACAGAAATTTTCCCGCACGACGATCCGGATCAGATTTATGGCGATCCTGATCGTCGTCTTTTTTTTCAGCAATTCCTGAAAAAACAAGGTTCGGGATCCGGATCGGAATTCTGATCCGGATCGGAATTCTGATCCTGATCGGAATTCTGATCCTGATCAGAATTCTGAACATCCAATTTGTCCAGTTTTTGATTTTTAAGCAATGAAAACTTATCCAAGTGTTTCTAAACTACTCAAATGTATTCGGATCACCAAAATTATTTAGTTAAACGTACCTAAGCAATCCGAATCCATTTTCCTTGAGATTGATCTATAAGATCCACAATTCTTCACCTTTAATCTTCAAGACTCAAAACACTAAGTGTCAACTTGAGCTCTTGTTGAATCTTCTCTAAGTCTTCGATTGCTGATTGACAATTTGATCACTTCAAGACTCCGACTCAACCCACTGACTTGACTCACGAAATATGCCAACACCAAAAATGCCGTAACAAATCCAACGCCTGTGTGCAAAGATATCCACAAAAATACTCAAGTGATGTCCCAAAAATCGCACAGAAAAAGGGGTCACAAAGGCGGCTCGGGAACTGTGCCAAAAACCCAAAACGGGAGAGCACAATCAATACAAGAAATGAAGCCCTACCTCTCAGGAATACATCGGCGCAAAAATCGTCAAAATCGGTGGTCAGAGTAAGCCGGGGGAGTCCTCGCAGCCAAACCGCGACGAAGGAGACCACAAATGAACTAGCATCGCGCCGCGCCGTAAAAATGGAAACCTCGGGATGCGTGCCACGGAAAAATTCAGGAATCTGCAGATGGAACCACCTCAGGGAGAGGAGGGGTTATTGTGAAGATTGCACTGTGAGAAAATGGGCAGGAAAGGAGCTCTCTGCAGTTGTTCTCGCCCTTTATATAGGCTGGGAAAAACAACTCCATTAATCCCCATTGTGTCCCAAAATCTGGGCGCCCGAAACTTTTCGGGCGACTACAGTGGCCCCATCCGGGCCAATCCAAGCCGTCCGTACCAGCACCCGGAACCACCAGATTGCGCCACGTGTCCACCAGCTGCCCGCAACCAGCGGACAGCCGCCCTAGCCACCCGCAGCGCGACACATGGCGCCTCCCGCGCTCCTGCCCCCCGCGCGTCAACGCCTCGGGAACCGCGCCCACGTGCGGCTCGCGTGCCCCTTCGCGCGTGCCTGCCGCGCCACCTGCCGCGCCACCTGCCGCCGGTACGGCCACCTGCCGCGTACGGCCACCTGCCGCGTACGGCCGTCAGCCCCGCTCGCCCGCGTGGACCGAGCGCACGTAGACCGGCCAACCACCGGCCGCCACGTGGCCCCACCCCGGTCCACGCACCCGGCCGAGCCCCCCGTGGACCGCGCCTCCTGCGCCGTCCAACCGGAAGGCTCCACGTGCCCCTCTGCCCCGGTGCACGCCCGGCCCGTGCACCGGGCGGCCCGCGCCTCTGCCCGCCGCACTGCCCGCGGCCGCGCCGCCGCGCTCCGCCGCCGCCGGCGCTGCCCGCCGGCCGGAACAATGCCCAAATGCCTCGAAATCCGTGTTTTGGCATCCGGGCTCCGAAAAATACATGTAAGTAGTCCATTTTCACCGTTTTCGCGCGCTGAGTCCAAATCCGGTGTCCGATTTGCCAAATTCTAATTCCAAAATTTGCCGAATGCATCTAGACAAGTGTTTTTAACCCAAATTTTTGCACTGAGTCCATTTTTGATATCCGTTTCGCGTGAAACCACTTCTAAACATCCGACAGGGTCAATCGATTACCCTCGTGATCCATTTTAATCCCTGAGTCCAACACTTGTGTCCAATCGTGCACAAACACCTCCAATACACAGTACAGGCCCCTCCCCAGAAGCTGCCAAACACACTACTAAAGCTCTGCTGATCCAACAGTAATCCTCTTGCGGAAATTCGGATCCTCACACACCAGGTCGTCCCAGAATCTCAGCACCCAACTGACCTGAAAAATGGTCACCTAAGGGTGTGAGACACATCATAAGTCTATCCCAGTGGGCACGACGGGCCGAGAAATAGCAAGTCATACCTACTGGATACTATAATAAATGGATAAACAAAACCTGAAAATAAGAAATGCGGATAATCAACTAAGCATGCTAGATAAGTAAATAAGCATAAGATAGGTGAATAAGTAATGCATCAAAACTGGAAGTACAAGTATACCCAATCTCATGCCACTGTTGGTCCCAAGGACCTCAAGCTAATGCCGCTCTGGAAACCAGTATGCTATCATAACCCCAACGGGCTCACGGGTCAATGGGACCTATCTATCGGTAAAGAACACAATTGATAGCTAATCCACTGATATGCGCAACTGAAAGATGGCTTAACGGCGATCATAATGCTGATGCTCAAACCATGGTCTAAATACCAGACAGTCGGTGAAAAGCCAAGAAAAGTCCCCACCGGGATACAGACACTGAAGTATATGAAGCCAAATACTGAAACAGCAACTCCTATTCTAAACATGCAGTGAAGAATAGAGAAAGGTATAGAACTGAAGTAGTGACCATACAAGCATGGCATATGTCCAGATATGTATAACTACTGCTGGAAATAAAAACATAATAAAAGCTCATCTGTGGGATCAAAGCTGCCAAGAATCAAAGGGGTCCGTCCTACTACGGTACCCGTAGGGCCGAAATGATAAAGCGCGGACCGAAGATAAACCCACCTCAAGGCAGACGGTTGCGATATCCATAGGACGGATCTCGGGGTGGCTCCTGACTGCTGGGGCCTACAATAGTATCATGTGTCAACACCGGATTCAACCACCATCCTTGAAATGCGGGTTTAGCGCGAAACCGCCATTAAATCGATAATTTCGCCGATTTACCAGTCGTTAAGCAAAACTAGCTCAACGAAAACCCTCGGAACCCAAACGAAAGGTCCATAAATCATGTTAATACTGTTTGCAACAATCCCTCATGTAACATTTACATTTATACCCTTGGACTTTTCAAATTTGCATAATATACATATAGAAACTCACTAATTAAGCTTTAACTTGTAATCGAGGAATCTTTAAACCAATCCAATTTACTAGCAACTAGGTTTTGATGTGCTAGACCTCGTGCTCACAGTTTGGAATCAAGTTGGGCAATAAAAACAGTACCTAGCCCATATCTATCAATCATTAGAGCACTATATTGCCAAACATGTAATTGCACTTGACTACACATACAATTTCCCTTCTGGAATGATGGTCTCCGGGTAGTACTCAAATGTGCAGAAGTCGGTTTGGACGTTGATTCCTACTACGAGTTTTCGGTCAGATGGTAAGAGGTGTGTGTTGAAGATGCGCAACACGGTGTGGACGCAGTATTGGGTGTCTGTCTATTTGCTCACTTACCCCCTTGCCTTTTAGGGTATAGGAAATTTCCCGTAATCCGCCAAGCCAAAAGGTATAGGCGTCCACCTTTCACTTTTGACCTCTTTGGTCCGCCAAAAACGTTAGTAAAAACTGGCCTTCTCCCCACTTCTAGAATCCAATGATTTCTCCTGCGTGTTTGGAAACTCTCTCTTTTGGCTGACTCTATTGTCAAGGGAGATGTTTCCGAGTTCTGATTCCGGATGACCTGTTTGAGGTTGAGCCGATGAAAGGGCTCACTTTTAGATTGTTGAGCAGCTTCTGGAAAGGGTATAGGACCCCAGAACCCCATGTAGCTTTTCCCGTGAATCCACTGTGTAAAACACGTATTGATAGTGTGTCTGGCCCATAGTGCATCAAAGAGATGCCACAGATGGACCCTGTGAGGTATCGATAGCTGGATTGGCCTTCGGCTGCTTTTGCCGAAGTTTAGAAAAGGTTTTGGGCCAAACAGAGGTTGGATTTGGATTCAGCGCGGAAAAACGCTTGAAAACGGCTATTTGCTTGTTTAATTCTGAGTCCGGATGCCCAAAAAGGACTCCCGGAAGTTTTCAGTGGATTCTGGTGCATAGGGGAGGCTGTAGATCGGCTGGGTGCCACGTGGCGGCCTATTATTGGCCGGTTTACTAAGCGCGGTCCACAGAGAAGCGCCGGGTGGCGCATGGACCCGGCACGGGGACACATGGCGCCCCAGGATTGGCCAGCGCGCGATGCGCGGTCCACGGAACCCCGCGCTGGTACATAGACCGGGCGCGGGGACATGTGGCAGCAGGAGATTGGGGGGCTTTTTCGGCGCGGTCCACGAAAGTGTAGGGGAGGCTGTAGACCGGCTGGGTGCCACGTGGCGGCCTATTATTGGCCGGTTTACTGAGCGCGGTCCACTGAGAAGCGCCGGTGGCGCATGGACCCGGCACGGGGACACATGGCACCCTAGGATTGGCCGGCGCGCGATGCGCGGTCCACGGAACCCCGCGCTGGTACATAGACCGGGCGCGGGGACACGTGGCAGCAGGAGATTGGTGAGGTTTTTCGGCGCGATCCACGAAAGTGTGTGCCGATGCCTTGGGGGGTGTGCGCGCGTGGGGGGCAGGCGGCGCGGCCGGCGAGGCGCGCGACCGGTCAGTGGGTCGCGCGGGCCGGCCACGTGGCGCCCGGCCATTGGCGGGCGCCAACCACCCCTTTGACCTTTTGCGCGACACGTGGCAGCACCCGAGCGGCCCTGCACTGGCTGTTCCCTGTTCGGGACACGTGTCACATGCAGGACGTTTCGGGCGCTGGTCGGACGGGGGGAAATCGCCCGACTGGTGGATTCGGGCGCCCGAAAGGGTGCGCCTGAATCCGATTAGTTGCCCTTTTGGGCTTGGGCCTATAAATAGGCCCCCTGGGCCTTTTTTTGTGAAGTTTTTGGGCTGTTTCACAGAGAGAACCCTTAGGGAATTTCCTTATCTTTCAGTTGTGCATCTTGTGAAGAAGTTCCAGGATTTTTGGTGGCACGTACTTTGAGGTTTACTATTTTCCCGGCGCACTGCGACACACCTTCTTTATTTTCCCTTTTCATCGCGTTTTGGTCCGAGGACTCCGCTGGGCTACCCCGAAGGAATTTTTGGGTGATTCTTGCGCCCACGTTTTCACGACAGGTAGAGCTTCCACTTTTGTATTTTCAGCTTCCCCTTATTTCGAGGTTTTCTTGGACTTTTCGGATCATCTCTGTGACCTCTTATTCTGTGATGAATTGTGGACAGAACCGGGGTTTTGGTGGGTTTTCTCAGCAACCGAGAGTCGGAACGAGGAGTGCAAATACTTGATTTATATCTACGCGTTGCAAGGAACATCATCGTATTTTCCCTGGATTTTTCTGAGGTTGCTTCGAAGGTGAAAATTATACTTTTTCTGGACAGAGCATTGCTGACTTTTCTTCATTGGAAGTTTCGCGTGTACCGCGATGTTTAATTTGTATCTTGGCCTACAGGTGTCGGAACGGGACGAGTAAGTACTCGTTTTTCATCTACTCGTCGCGACGATCGCAACGGTGATTTTTCCAGATTTTTCTGAGGACTGTACTAAGGTGAATTTCCTCGTTTTCCGTGATGTTTGGAAAAATAGCAAATGCTGTTTTGGATGTTTTTATTTACGCCGGGTGCGATCTATTTTGCAGTAGTTCACTGTTTTGGAGGTTTGCGGGGACTGAGGATCTTGGACAGCGGGGAATCTCTTATTGTTGTAGTTCACGTTTTTCGAGGTGGGTGGTTATTGTATCCCTCTCTTTTGGTATGCTCACTAGGAACATCAGAATATTCCGATGCTAGTAAATGCTGAACAAAATACTGATAAACCTTGCATGCAAAAAGGGATTAAATAATTGATAGCTTTTCCATGTAATTGAGATATGGGAATTTGGACATGATCAATATACCATTATCACTCCTGTTAAAATATTTATTTATCTGGAATAGCATGAGCAGTTTTACGTTAGTACTTAGAGATTATGCAAAAAGGGGATCATCATCTTGAGACATTAGTGTTGGAGCTCATTGCTAGGTCATAACTATTCATGTGAAATAGATTAGTACATCGGGACATTATGATTTTCCTTCTATACTAGATGAGGACATTTGCATGCTTGAATGGACATCTAGATAGGCCACTATTTACTGCTGCACTTTCATATTGGAATATGACTTAGAAGAAACCATGTTGGCACCTCTCCTCCTTTTATTGAGATACATATGATATTGCTCGTGTTGAGCAGGGTTGTAGGATAGTGTAGCCGGGTTTGTTGTGTGGGTTGGTCATACCAGATTGTTGTTGTGGATTATTGCGGCGATCGCGGATATTGGGCGGTTGACCGGATGTTTACTTATGCATCAGATTGGGGATAGGATTCCTCTAGTGGATGGAGTTTCCCACTTATTGAGTATTATTGCATTAGATTGGGGGATCGGGTTTTCTTCAGTGGATTGGCTTTCCCACTTCGATCATAATCGTGATCCAGTCCTGCTATATCCTGATACTTGTGACAGAGGTACTTTACTCGTGTGGGTCGCTCCCCTCGAGTGCCACTCCGGAGGTAGGCCTATGACCGAGCCATGTGTGCCGGTTTGATATTTATTTTGGGATGCGAGCCATGTGTGCCGATCCCGCGGATTCGAGCCATGTGTGCAGATTCCGCTATCGAGATCTTGAGTTCGACAGCAGAGCAGGCAGTGCCAGTTTTTACTGGTGGTTAGATTGGGTTTATTCGGTCAGGCTTATACACTGATGCATTCTTATAGTTACACATTTCTGACTCTGCATTTAGAGGCATTCTAGTAGAATCTTTTTCATCAGTAGTTATATTCATAGCTTACCACCTCTTCTTCTCTTTTTGCCTCTGGTAGACCTAGTGGGCATGTCTTAGTTTGAGGCTTTACCCACTAGGGGAGGCTACTGTTTTTATAGTAGTTCTCACCCCCATCGTCTTTTTCTCTGTTTCTCCCTTTGTTTTGCAGAGTCCTCTGCGGGAGTTGCTGAGCCGTCAGCATCTGATCGAGGTAAGAGGATAGCGGATTAGATAGAGAGTCCGCCCGACAGTCACTAGCTGGACTTTTATTATACCCCAATCTTCTCAGACAGTTTTTATTGTACGTTATTTTTGGGTCTGGCGTGAGCCAGCTGTTTGTATATTTGTGGTGAGCTGGGAGAGATATTTGTATTTATTTACAGTTATTCTTTACTTTATTTCCAGCTTTGGTCTTAGATGTAGTAGTTTTAGTTCAGCTCTGATTTTATGCTCTATTATTGTTATCTCTTATATCTGAGCAGGTTACCGACGCTTCGTGCACGTGGGAAATACCGTGTGCACGGCGGATCTGTAGACGGGCCCGGGTTCTGGTTTACACCCGGGGCGTGACAAAGGGTGCTGGAGCAAGGTGGCCAAGTAACTCCTTCAATGGAGCTCGGTTTGGCCGAGCTTGGTCCAAACCAGCTTCAAGCCTCCAACCAAATGCAAGAACTTGTTAGAGATGCTTCACATAGGATCAGTGATCACATCCTAGACCAAATCCTTGCGGGCAAATGCTGTAGGTGACCAAGAGAGATAACCTAAGCATAAACAAGGCAACAATGGTAAGTATCCACACAACAACCTTCAGCCTCATGCACAAGTTCAGGGGGATTCCTCAGCACAAAAGAAGACTTACCAGAAGGGTCGCCGACCGGTGCCGGGAAGCGACGGCAGCAGCAGGTGGCGAAGGTCGACCGAGCTTGGGCTCTAATGGCATATTTTCACCGAGGGCCCGTCGGGTCCATGCAAGTGCACTAGGACCTTGCCCTTGATGCAAGAGAGCTTGCTGCACGGTTGGCCGGTACTGGGAAGCGGTGGCAGCGGCGGGCGGCGCAGCTCAGCCCAACCCAAGGAAGCCGAAGCTAGGGCTTCCTCCCCCGGTCTCCACACCGCACAAGAGCACACCAACTCTTGTGGGTTGTTTTTTGGGATCCAGCAGAAGATGCTGACCAATTTAGTTTAGGTGCCGGAGCTTCGGAGGCGGCGCGCATCGATTACGGCCAAGATTAGGGTTCCGATGACCCTGGGTTCACCCGCCGGCAATCCGATGGTCCAGGAACTTCAGGGCTTCACCTGGAGCACCCTCTCGACGTCAGAAAAAGACTGCCAGGGTCCAGGTTGAGAGAAAATCAAAGGTAAGAAATGACTTACCTTCCCGGACATGAGAAAGAAAAAAAAAGAAAGAATATGTCCACCGGCGGTGCGCGGCGGAGCCAGTCGCCCGCACTTCACAGGCTGCGACTCTAGAGATCCGGGATGCCTTCAGAGGTGACTTGGAGGAGTCCCAAGCCCTTTCATCGCTATCCTCTCAACCCAACCCGAGGATAATGCACAACCTTGCCCTACCCTACTTTTCCGGCGATCCTCGACGGCGGCTGGTGGTGCGGCTCACGGGGAAGATGCAGAGGAAGAAGGAAAGCCTTCCAATGGTCGCTGGGTGCAAGAGATCCTTACTGCCTTCTCCTCCCAACCCGGTTGCAAGAACACAACACCTCCACATTCCCACTTCAAATTTCAAAAGGCCAGCGATTGGGGAGGCTCGGGTTTCTCTGCAGAGGAGGTGGGGTTACGTGGGGAGTTGGTTACAACATCCCCCCCCCCCCCCCCTCGGCTAGCTTAGGGTAGGGTGTGCAAGTGACACTTGCATGAAATATCTTGCCAACTTGCAATTTACACCCTCTACACTGCACTATTTACACCCCAGTCCTTACAACATATCACAATTGCGCAAAAGACCCTCTCCATGAAGTGGCATCGAAAATCGTGCATAAAATATAAGGACATTCTTGAATTTACGCACTTTTTCGCTGATTTCATGCTTTTCGAGACAATTAGGTCATCAAATAGAAAAACGGACACCGCCACGACGTCCAGCTCGTTGAAACCTTTCGAGCAGTGATTTTGTTCGCCGAGTTCTATCCTCTATAATTTTGAAATCCATAAAATATAGTGGGGGTTACTTAGTGTGGCACGCTTTTCGAGAACTTCGGCTCATCGAACATAAATTCTGTTAGCGCCACTATGCTCAGAACATCGAGGCCATTCAAATCGTCGGTTTCGAACTCCAGACAGTCGATCGGCCGATGTTGGACTGCGAGGGAATTAAATCAAGGGGTTACTATTCACGACTTAAGTCGTGGGCCCCACTTCATTCTTCGCCGTTTTCGAGACGATCCGACCGTCAGATCAAAAGTCGGTCTGCACCATCTTTAATCAATTCGACGAGATGGTTACACCAGCAATTTTAGTTTTTCGAGATCAGATCCAGATCTGCAAGTTGGAGGACAATTTTTTCGAAAACTGTGCAATTTGAACTTTGACTTACAATATTCCTATATATACATCTATATATACAAAATTTGACTTTCACTTTTATTTTTCAGTTCTTTATTAACTTTTACAACTCGAATTTCTCGAGTATTACATGTTAAGGATTTTGTTTTGGCGTATTTCGTGAAATTGAAGATTGAAGATGAAGACTTGACAAATCATATACATCAATCTCAAAAAAATGGATTCAAATGTTCATGTGCGTTCAACTAAATATTCTTTGATGTTTTGAATACATTCTTATAGCTTAGAAACACTTTGGAATATTTTCTATGTCTTAAGAATAAAAAAACTGCACATTTTGAGGGTTCAGGATCCGAATAAGGTGCTTTCAGTTCGGACCCCGAACATGGTTTGTTCATGCGAATTTTCAGTCCGGATCATCGTCTTTCCAGTCCGGACCCCGAATATGATTTTTCCAATTTCGCATGAACAGTCTGGATTAGACTTATTCCAGTCCGGACCGCCGTACGAAAAATATCTTTTTAGGCAGTTATTGATTCTTATCTCTTTCCAAAACTATTTCTAGCCTATAAATAAACCCTAAGAGCCCTGTTTAGGGAAAGAATCCACACATAGAGAAGAAACGGTAAACACCTCGTTATTTTAGGTTTTCTTTCTCTATTGATCGGTTTGATTCTAGGATTTTTAAAATCTATATCCGTTGAAAGAATCAAATCGACGAATACTTAGATGGTGATTCCTTGTCTATCTATGATGATCTAAGTATTCAAAATATCATCACCACCAAATCAATGATTTTCGAAAAGACAATCGACGCGTGGATTCGCGTGACCTTGTGGATTCAAGGAGAACGATTTCGTGGATTCGGAGTTAGGCGTGTTCGTGGATTCGGCATGCTTCTTTGGTGACCGTGGATTCGGTTGAAAACTTCATGGATTCGAAGTCAGACGCCTTCGTGGATTCGAAGAGCGTTGAGGACTGCGGAGAAGGTCTACTCGGACCGTACGGTAAAGGTTGAGTCATGTGTGTGCGTTATATTACCTTGTACATGTTTTAATCTTAGTGGATTTCCCCGTGTGATCGGTCCCGTGCTTTTTTACTCCTGGATTGGAGTTTTCCACGTAAAATCTCTGCGTGTTATTTTTATTTTTCGCATTGGGTTATTTTTACGCAAAGATTTTGGTGATTTTATTATTTACACCTATTCACCCTCCCTCTAGGTGGTTTTTCTCTTATTTAGATTCGTTATTCCATAACCCACAAGTGATATCAGAGCGGGAATAGGGTTGTAAACAATGGTTGAGGGTGGAAACATCAATAAACCACTGTTCTTCGATGGAACAAACTATGCTTACTGGAAAGTACGCATGAAAGCGTTCTTGATTTCCATCAATGAACGACTATCGCAATCAATTGAGTTTGAATGGACATATCCTACTGAGATCATTGTCGATGATGTTTGCACCATTAAACTTAGGTCGAAATGGACCAAGGAAGAGATTGATGCTTCTTCTTACAACGGCAAGAGAATTAACGCTTTATTTAATGCATTGTCACAATGTAGTAGCCCCAATCCCCGTGCAGCTTACCCCATGACCCACTTTGTGGAACACCTATTATTGGTGTGTCAGACCCGCAACGCGTCAAATGGACGCGTTGGACGGACTCTGTGAGGCTTCTGTATTGAGCCTGCCTTCCAGATATTTCTGTCAGATTTTAGAAAGGGTTTCAGGCTAATTCGAGGCTGGATTTGGATTCAGTGCGGAAAAACGTCGAAAATCGGCTATTTACTCGTATTTTTCTGCGTCCGGATACCCAAAAACGGACACCCAAAAGTTTTCTGCGCATTTTGGTGCATATGGGAAGCCGTGGACAGGCCGGATGCCACGTGGCGGCCTACGATAGGCCGGCGCACGCGGTGCGGTCCACAGAAAAGAAGCGCTGGTGCATGGACCTGTCGCGGGGGAAACGTGGCGGCCTCGGATTCGCAGGCTCATGCGGTGCGGTCCACGGCGTCGAGCGGGTTGGCGTATGGACCGGGGCGGGCCATGTGGAGGCCTATGAGTGGTCGGCTCTGGAACGCGCGGTCCACGCGTCAAGGGGAGCAGGCGGGGCAGGCGGGGGCAGGTTGGGGCAGGTGGCGGCCGTCCGCGGGGCGCCACGTGGCGCACTACGATTGGCCGGCGCCAGCCACCCCGCCGACCTGGGCAGGCCACGCGGCGAATCCCCAGCGGCCCCGCACATGCTGTCCGCTGTTTGGGACACTTGTCGGGCGCTCGGCGATTCGGGCGCTGGTTGTGGGCCGGGCCGAGGCGAGGTTGGGGCACTGTTTGTGCCTGAAACCTTTCGTGCGCCCGAAATTGGGGCCCAAAAACCCAATGACTTGGTTTTTTTTGGTTTTTTTTGGTGGGCCTATAAATAGGCCCACCCTCTTGGGCCTTTTGTCTCTTTTCCCGAACTCCCCTATGTTTGAGCCCTTAATCAAAGTTGATCAACATCTTGTCCTGCATCTCTTGGAGGAGTTCAGGAATTTTTGGAGGCCACGGTATCGACATCTTCGGCGATTCGGCACAGTGCGACGTTCTTTCTTCGGTGTGTTTTTTCGTCGCGTTTCGGTCCACGACGTTCCCAGAGCTACCTTGGAGAAATTTTTGGACGATTTTCATAGCATCAGTTTCATGAGCGGTACATTTCCGTTTTTCGTGTTTTCCACTCCTCTCACTTTTGGGCTTTTAGTGGAGTTTCGGGGACAGCTTTGAACTCCTTTTCTGCTGGTGACTTTCTTGGACAGTGGAGCATTGTCGGATTTTTATGTTGGTGCTCGGTTATTGGATTTCAACCTGTGAGGACTCGATCGACATCTACGCTTCGCGTGGATCACAGCCGTATTTTTATTGGAATTTTTGGAGATCATCTCGCAGGTGGTATTTAAGCATTTTCTGGACTAATTTTTACAGCAGTGTGTAATTGTGGGAAATGTTGCTTACCGCGATGTTTGGACCGTATCTTTGTACCCAGGAGGAGTTTTCGGTGTTTTTGGACTCATTGGAACCGTGGGAATCCGAGGATTATCCCCGCTCAGTTTTAGCCTATTTGGACCTTCGATTGACGCGCACTTTCAGGTGGGTTGCTTCATCTCCAGAACCGGTGGACAGTTCTCTAATTCTATCTGATAGAATGCATGCATGTTAGTGTACCAACATATGGTTGAGATGTAAGCTTGGTAAATGGTATTTGTTTGAGAAATTGCAAGATATGATATTCATGTTATGCCTAATGAAAACTTGCAAGATTTAGATATCCATGATTATGATCAATGAAAGATTACCTAAGGGAATGCTACACTATGTGATTGATAGCATGCATAATTTAATGTACAACCTATAGGATTGAGATGTAAGTATAGGAAATGATATAGTTCATGTGGTTTGAGGCTTACATGGTTTATTGTACATGTTGGGTACCTTCGAGATCTTATACATATTTTAATGGTTGTATTCACCTATGCTAGTTGAGAGCATGTTGAGGGAGATGAGGCTTATTTTGATTGATTTTGGCGATCATATCTGTTAATGTCCCCAACTTATGATTCAGTTTATTTAAATGCTATTATTGGAACTTGACCTATCACCCCGTCATATGTTGCATGTTTAACCAGACTAGTAGAAAACTTCAACTTGGGCTAGGTTCTTTTATGCTTTAGACACTCCCACACATCTTTACTTTTCACCTGGACACCTCGCCCGGATAGTGGGCCAAGTGGTCAGGTTATTGTGGGACATTGTTGCACTCGTGCCTGGGGGCTGAGTGGAGTCTGGTAACTGAGTTTATATCAGTGCTAGTGTTGTTGGGAGCCGTTCGGGTAGACGGTGGTCCCGGGCCGTCGAGTATCTTCCGGTCAGTGTTGTTGGGAACCGTTTGGGTTGACGGTGGTCCCGGATCATTAAGTGTCGTCCGAACAGTTTTGTTAGCCTTGAGTTCGAGGTCGATCCCGGCTGTGGAGTATCTCCAGCCAGTGTGTTTTGTGCCACGAGTTGGTTGAGTTCGTTAGTGTCTCGAGATTCGTGAGAGCTGGCTAGCTGAGTCGCTGAGAGTGCTCCGACCGTCGTGCGAGATGTTTGAGGATCTTGAGTCCTTTCGTTCTGAGAGTGAGCGTGAATTTTGATTATAGCCTGCATGAGCCACTTTGAGCTCAACAGAGATGCGCGGATACCTTTTTCCTCGGTGGGGTCGCGCCCCTTGAGTACCCCGTCCGGAGTGGGCCTATTACTTTAGTATCGCGACTTGTCGATGCAGTCCCTATGGCTGGGCCAGTTTTGGCAGTCACGGACGCCCTACGTAAGTCCAGTCCTCCGTGGATGTAATGGCAGTAGGTAGGCGCAGGTTTGACTGGACCCTATGAGGCAGTCAGTTCGATTGGGTCGATTGAGCACCTTGGGTGCGAGTGGTTGCATATATTTTCATCTGCATCAACCATCGAGCATTTAGATAGAGGCATGGTAGTTGTAGAGTATCTCCAGCTTTTCTTGTTCAGTTTTTACTGCATTGTTATCTTATGCCTCTAGTAGAATAAGTGGGCAGACCGTCGGGCTTGGTGGCGGTACCCACTGAGAACTACCTGTTGGTGTAGTTCTCACACCCGTTGGGGGTTCTCCCCCTTCATTTTTCTTTCCTCTCCTTTGTTCTGCAGAGTCATTTGCGGGTGTTGCTGACTCTGCTGTTGCTGTTCGAGGCGAGGGAGTCGCGAGCTAGATCCCTACCTGTCTTTGGAGAGTAGCTGTGTCACGCCCCTGGTGTAAACCAGAACCCAGGCCCGTCCACTGATCCGCCGTGCACACGAAATTTTTCGTGTACACGAAGCGCTGGTAACCTACTCAGATATAACAGATATAATAAAGGAGCATAAAAACAGAGCTGAACTAAAACTAATACATCTCGGATCATAGCTGGAAAGTAAAAGTACAATAAACTCTCAAATAAGTGCATATGTCTCTCCAATCTCACCAAATAAATACAACCAGCTGGCTGAAGCCAGACCCAAAATAAAAGAAAATACAACTGTCTGAATGTATAAGGGATACAATCAAAATACTGCTATGCTCGCGGACGGGGTAGACGACTATCTAGTCCGCTATCCTCTTACCTCGGTCTGCCGAAGAAGGCCCAGCTACTCCCGCAGAAGACTCTGGAAAACAGGGGAGAACAAAAAAGAAGAAAGGCAATGGGGCTGAGAACTACTATAAAAACAGTAGCCTCTCCTAGTAGGTTATGCCTCAAACTCAGACAAGCCCACTAGGACAACCAGAGGCGAAAAGGAAAGAGAGGTGGTATTCGATGAATATAACTGCTGAAGAAAAAGCTACCACTAATATGCCTCTAAATGCCAAGCCAATAAGAATAACTAAGATTATGCATCAGTATCTAAATGCCTGCCTGAATAACCCAATCCAACCACCAGTAAACACTGGTACTGCCTGCTCTGCCTGCCGCATCGGGTATGCTAGCCCACGCATAACACCGATGCAAAGAAGGAGTCTCAAGGATTCAAAGCTTGCCTGTCGCACACTCCGGAGTGGCACTCGAGGGGAGCGACCCACACGAGTAAAGTAACAAGTCACAAGTATCATAATATAGCAGGACTGGATCACGACTCTGATCGAAGTGGGAAAATCCATCCACTAAAGAAAGCCCGATCCCCCTAATTTGATGCAATAGTAAACGTCCGATCAACCGCCCAATGTTCACGGTCGCCGCAATACCCCACAAATCCCCAATCAAGTCCAACCTGTCATCCCTAATCCGATGCACAAGTCACCATCCGGTCAACCGCCCAAAGTTCGCGGTCGCCGCAATACCCTGCCATCAAGTCCAGCCTGTTCCAGATCCCAAGAATCTGACTACACTATCCCAAACCCCCTGCTCGCACCCGAGCTACAAGTACCCTGAGTCTAAACTAAAAAGGAGAAAAGTAGAAAGCATGGTTTCTCCTAAGTCAAATTCCAGCATGATAGTGTAGCAGAAAAAGGTGGCCTATCTAGATGTCAATACAAGCATGCAAGTGTCCTCATGATGATAAAAGAAAGACAGGTATCGATGTCCTTACATTTATTAGAGCATGCTATTCCAGGATAATAATGATCGCATAAGAACACTAAGTACTAACATGACATATGTCAGCCTATACAACATGCATGTTACTCACAAAGTATTAATCAGCATTCATTATAGCATGATAATCCAATCTCTAATGGTCAATCTCATAGAAATCCTAGGTACTAACGGGGCATGTATCAAGTCCACACAACATGCAAGATAACCACAATATACTAATTAACATTCCAATTCGGGGATTATTCCAATAAGCCTAGTGGGTATATCAAAATGTGACGTCCACAATAATCACCCACCTCGAATGAGAAATCCACAACTGTTAAAGTCTCCCCGCTGTCCAGCACGCTGCAAACACTCAAATTTGCAAACCACTCTGCGCAGTGCTCAGAAAAATCCAGAAAAATCACCGTTGCGTTCCTCGTGACGAGTAGATGAAAATCGAGTATTTACATGCTCCAATCCGATGCCTCTTAGGATCACAATGCCGCAAGAATCACCCAAATCGGACCTCGGGGTAGTGCAGGGGAGTTCTCGGACCGAAACGCGACGGAAAAGGTTGCGGAAGAAGAAACATCGCAGTGCGCCGAGTCGCAGAAACCGTCGATGCTGTAGCCTCCAAAAATTCTGGGAACCCTTCACGAGATAGAGCACAAGGTGGTAATCAACTTCTCTTAAGACCTCTTTCACAGATGAGCTCGGAAAAACCCTCCAAAAGCCAAGCAAAGTCCTATTTATAGCCTATAAGGGGGGGGGGGGGGGGGGGGGAAAGACCCCCTTTTGGGTACATTTTCGGGCGCCTGGAACTTTCGGGCGCCGAACAGGGAGCAACCCGGGCTGCGCCCGGATTCATCCGGGCGCGCCACGTGGCTTTTCCCACGCAACAGCGAGGCGCGGCCAACCAGGCCGCGCCCCTACGCGTACGGTTGGTTGGCGCCAGCCAACCACCGTGCGACGCGTGGCAAACCCACAACGCCCCCCTCACCTGCCCGCGTGTACGGCCATCTGCCCCCGCACTTGCCCGCTCGTACGGCCCTCTGCCCCGCTCCACCGCGCGGACCAGGCGCACGTGGACCGGCCAACCCAGTGCAGCCACGTGGCACCGCCATGGTCCACGGCTCCCCGCGCGCTCCCGTGGACCGAGCGCGCGTGGGCCGGCCAACTAGAAGTCGCCACATGTCCCAACACAGGTCCACGACTCCCCCATGCACCCAAAATGCGCAGAAACTTCCGAAAGTCCGTTTTTGGGCATCCGAACTCAGAAAAATACAAGCAAATAGTCATTTTCAAGCGTTTTTCCGTGCTGAATCCAAATCCAACCTCTGTTTGGTCCAAAACCCTTTCTAAAATTTAGCAAAAGCAGTCGAAGGCCAATCCAGCTCTAGATACCTCACTAGGTCCATCTGTGGCATCCCTTGATGTACTATGGGCCAGACACACCAACAATAGGTGTTTCACACTGTGGATTCACGAAAAAAACTGCATGGGGACCTGGACCACTACAAGCTGTACCCCCACATTGGAGGTTTGTAGTACAGTCAGTAGATTATTTTATTTTCACTTTTGAGAGACTATTGTATTGTGAGGATCTGACTTGTACTGAGAGCCTGTACACTGATGTATTATTTTTAGTTTACCTCCCTGTTTGAGTTCTTGATTATTGTATCTGAGGATATTGTCTGATTATCACTTTAGGGAGATGGATATTGTATCTTTATTTTTAGTTGTACAGTGGATGGATTTGAGATTTATAGTAGTTTATTTTATAGCTCTGATATCTGTTTAGCTGTAGATATTTTCTTGCAGGTTGGACGCTTCGCCTATGCGGGGTTTTCGTATAGGCGGCGGATCTGTTGGCGAGCCCGGGTCGCAGTTTCGACCCCGGGATGTGACACACAAACTGAGTTCTCTCACGTCTCGGCTTGTGAGACTGTGAAAGAAATATGGGATACTCTCCAAGTTACACATAAGGGTACTAGTTTGGTGAAGATTCAGAAACTGCAGATGCTTACGAACAAGTTTGACTTTATTCATATGGCAGAAAATGAATCTTTCACATATTACTATACACGATTGTAAGGCATCGTGAATACATGTACTAACTTGGGAGATAAGATCTCAGAATCTAAAGTTGTAAGAAAAATTCTGAGAACGCTTCCTGAAAGATTTCGTCCTAAGGTTGCAGCCACTGAAATAGTAAAACATCCGGACGAGATCAAGGTAAAAGAATTAGTTGGTGCACTTCAAACTTATAAAATGACTTTTCCTAATAACTTTTCTGCTGGAAAGCCCTCTTATTCTTCCAAGTCTTTAGGTATGGCGTTGAAATCAACAAAACATGAAGACGCGGGCTCATCCTCCTCGGACTCTGACGATGAACTATCTATGGAGGACTTTGAGAAACAATTCACTTTCTTGACAGAGAATTTTCACCAAAATTTCAGAAGGGGAAACTCAAGTAAATCTTCATCCTTCTCGAAGTTCAAGAAAGGCAAAGGTGCTTCTACGTCAAAATCAAGAAAGCAAGAAGGTTCCTCAAAGGAGAAGAAGAACGCTGAAGGACAGATCCAGTTTTTCAAATGCAAAGGCTTTGGCCACATTGCAATGGAATGTCCCAGCAAGAATCCGCCAAAGAAGAAGGCAATGAAAGCCATCACGTGGGATGACTCTTCTTCTTTGGACGAGTCATCTTCTAGTGATGAGGATACTAATGCCACCGCATTCTTCCCATCCACAACTTCACTCTTCATGTGTTTTTCATCGATTGCATCTAGTTCATTGTTCATTTCTCCCCAGGATGATCAAACGGCATCGGATGATGAACCAAGCGATTCCGAAGGTGAAGACTTTGCTCACGCCTACCAACTATTGTTACGGGACTCAAAGAAATTGGCGAAGCAAAATAAAAACTTGAGGAGAAGGTTGTTGGAACTCGAAGAACAATCTAATAGAGCAACTTCTCTCTCAAGGGCTCTTGAAGTGGAAAGGGACAACTTGGTTGAGAAAAATATTTCCCTTCAAGAAAAAAACGAGCATCTTGAGAAGGAACTTGAAAAATCGGTGGATAAAGCTAATCACTTCTCAAAGCTCTACTCCGAGGCACGACTAGGAAATCTTAAGATGACGAAGACTATTTTCCAACATAAAGAGGATTTGAATAGATTTTCTGCAGGATGAAGTAAGTTGGATCGCCTTCTTGGTCTTGGTCAAACTAATCGTTTGGGCCTCGGATATGGCCGAACTGGTGAAGAACCAAGTTCAAGCTAGACGGCGTTTGTGCCCTAGTCGGTTTGCTCTTCCTCTGACGGAAATCATCGCAGCCAACGTTGACAAGCCTACCTCATCTTCTTCGGGTTCAAACTTTACCAAGGTATGTCATCGTTGTGGTTTTTGCATGGCACACAAAATCTAATTGTAGTCAAAATGCAATTAAGAAAAATTCTACATCTACTACCATCAAGAACACACAGTTCGGGAATCAAAGAAAAATCTTCCAAGTGTTAAGGCGGATGGTAGGACACCCCCCAAGACGGAGTCATTGAGGAAATCAAAGAAAAGTGATCAATCTGAGAAGAAGGCTTCACCACAGATCTCGCGATCAACTCCACTGCCGACGCATTCCAAAGCTTGTAAGGTTTGGGTGCGCAAAGGTGAATTCTTCCCTTGTCTTGTGATTCACACATCACTACATGCATATGACAATTCATCTTGATATTTGGACAGCGGTTGTTCCCGGCACATGACTGGTGATAAAAACTATTTTCAAACTTTTGAGAAAACCTCCGGAGGACTTGTTGTTTTCGGAGAAGATAGATATTCAAAAATAGTTGGAAAAGGAACAATCACTATTCCAAATGGCCCGGTTTTGAACAATGTTTTATTTGTTGAAGGCCTTAAGACTAACCTCATAAGCATTAGTCAATTGTGTAATAATAATTTTTCAGTTAATTTTTCTTCTGTTGAATGTATTGTAACTGACTCAAACCATTCATTCTTTTTGAAAGGGGTTAGATCTCAAAATAACTGCTATGTAGTTCCTAGTAAACCTGTAGAATAATGTAACCTAGTTTCACTTGATAATGAGACGCTTTGGCATGAAAGACTAGGTCATATAAATTTTAAGGAACTATCTAGAATTTCTAATAAAGACGTGATTAGAGGTGCTTCAAAATTGATTTTTAAAGAAAATAATATGTGTGGAGGATGTCAAAAGGGAAAGCAATCTAGATCCACTCATCGGAACCTGAACCACGTGGAAACCAAACAGCCGCTGGAACTATTGCATATGGATCTAATGGGGCCGACTCGTCAACCAAGCCTAGGAGGTAAATAGTATATTTTTCTTTTGTTTGATAATTTTTCTATATATTCATGGGTAGCATTTTTAAAAGAGAAAGCAGATACTTTCGATTCTTTTCATGAGATTTATCATTCGATTATGATTGAGAAAAATGAAAAGATCATTCGTATTCAGAGTGATAGAGGCGGAGAAATCATTAATTCAAAATTTATTGATTTTTGTTCTTCGAACGACATAAAACATGAATTCTCTGCACCTTATACACCACAATAGAATGGTGTAGTCGAGCACAAAAATAGGGTTGTACAGGAGATGGCGCATGTTATGCTTCATAGCCGGAATCTTCCGTTACACTTTTGGGCCGAAGTAGTTAACACCGCTGTCTATGTGATTAATCGCATATATTTGCGCTCGGGTACTTTAAATACGCCATATGAGCTATGGTTCAGTAGAAAACCTAATATCAAATATTTTCGTATCTTTGGGAGTCGTTGTTACATTTTGCGTGATCGTGAAAATTTTGAAATATTCGACTCTCGTAGTGACGAAGGAATTTTTATGGGGTATTCTACAAATAGTAGAGCATATCGGGTATTTAACCTTGAATCTAAAACGATGATAAAATCTATAAATATTAAAATAGATGAAACTTTCCATTTTTCTTCTGATAAACTATTCTGAATCAAACATCATTGGACATCCTCAAGAAGAAGTTAGAACTCGGAGGCAGTTAGAATGTGGAGTCGCTTACTACGTCTCCATGGTAGAACCGAAGAAGCTCATTAGGATGACTACTGGATTAAAGCAATGCATGAAGAGCTCAATCAATTTGAAAAAAACAAAGTCAGAGAATTAACGAAGCCCCCTAAACACCAAAACATTATTGGTACTAAGTTGATTTTCAAGAACAAGAAGAATGAAGACGGTACCGTTGTGAGGAACAAAGCATGTTTGGTTGCTCAGGGCTACTCGCAGATTGAAGGCATAGACTTTGATGAAACGTTCGCCCCGGTTGCCCGTCTTGAGTCCATTCGGATACTATTCACGATTGCTTGCCATTTCAAAATTTAACTTTTTCAAATGGACGTAAAGAGCGCGTTATGAGAAATTGATCTGTTTCCTCAATTCTTTTTGCAAAATTGTCTTGATTCCTGACCTCTATACATGTTAAGAATTGTTTAGGTATTTTCTTTTATTTTTTTTTGAAATTAAACAATTTTTCATGTTCTTGATGTTTTGCTCACAGGAGATTTTCGAAACCTTTGCAATAATGGCTCGTGGTTGGATAATTGTGTTCATCACTGATTTAGTCGGCACGAGAGTGACCAATAAATTGAAGAGAACCAGAAAAGTAAAAGGGGACACTGAGTTTGTTCCACTTGATGACTCAGAAACTGAGTCGGAGGATTGGGAAACTACAGTCGAAGGTGCTCGGGAGAAAGCTGCTGAAAAGGTCACCTCTACTCCCATGGGCAAAGCTTCTGGAAAAGCCAAGTCTACTCCTCCTCCTACTGCTGCAGAGAAAGGGAAGGCTCCGATGAAGCCTATCTCGATGAAGAAAAAGAGTGTCGCAAGAAAGCGAACTCGGTCTGGAGGAATAAGCATTGAGGAGCCACTTGCTAGTGAGCCACCTTCGCAAGATTTTGTCCACATCAATATAGAGAGGATGAAAGAATTTGTAAAGAGGGAATGTATCGGTGAAAGACATGTGAACGTCGGGGCACTTTGGAAACACTCGGAAGCGTTTAGAGTCTTATTCGACAAAACCCGACTCGCTCAGATTTGTAGATTTCTTGAAACTTCTGGTTATTGTCTTCATTTGATCAGGACCTTTTACATGTGTGCCACACAACTTCAAGACATTGAGGGAGGACCAAGGGAATTTTGTACAACGGTCCGGAATACAAAGCTTACTATCACCTCTCAATTGATTGGTAAAGTTCTAGGAATGAGTTCTCAAGCTGGAGGGACTCATTACCTCAAGGGTCAAGTTATGACAACTCAGATTTGGAGGACTGTGGTGGATGGCATTTGTTTGCCGGACATGCGATCGGCAGGAAATTTGGTATTTTCTAAGGAACTTAAAGATGAGTACCGGTTTCTAAATTTTATTATTTGCTATAATATTTTGCCGAGTATACAGACCAAGGTCTTGAGATGGGATAGGATGTTGTACTTATATCTTCTTGGACATCCCACGGCGGCTAGGGGTTTAAACATAAGCATTCTTTTTCTCATCTGGTCAAGGATGGAGAGATATGTTGAAAGCGCACGTCCAACTGAGCGACTTCCCTTTCCATTGATTATTATGCGGATTTTTAAGAAGTTCGACGTGGACACCCGATTGTCGACTTACATGCACAGCTTGGGAACAATCAATGATTCAACTCTTGTGAAGTCCCTCTATCGCCAACCCGATAAGACCCCAACCCCGCCAAGGAGCAAAAGACCATCTGCCTCCATTTCTCGTCAAGCAGCAGCCACCGCACAAGCTACAGCAGCAGCACAAGCACAAGCAGCAGCCACAGCAGCAAAATCAGCTTCAGAACCTACTCCTTTTGAGACCTCTAAGGATGAGGCCTCGGTTACTTCAATTTTTAGAGAGCAACAACGACTCTCATTTAAGCAAGAGAGAATCTCCGTAGAGCAGGAAAGGATTTCTCTCGACTTACAGCGGATTACTTCAGGTCAACAGGACTTAAAGAAAAAATATGCAACATTGACGAAGTTGGTGAAAAAGATTTTCGTAGAGCTGGGATGTAGTAGCTCAGAGGACTCAAGATCAGATTGAAATTTGAAGAAATGGTTTTTATTTTTTTTCTAACGTTGTTTTGCAGGTTTTCTTTACCTTTCCTTAAGTTTTCGTTGCTTATCTTTTTGAACATTTTCCTCCTTTATGATTCTTTGGCGATAAGTGACAAAAAGAGGGAGAGACATGAAAACTTAAGACCCTTAGGTAAGTAGAAATGAACTCTTAATATGCCTTGAGACTAACTATTTGAGCATGTAATATTTTTAACATGTGACTTGTGACAACTCGACTAACTTTGAACTTGTTATCCTTGTGAACCTTGAACATAACATTGACATATGGAACTTTGATCATACTTGAAGGTATGTAATATTTTGATTGTTTATACTTATGCATATCAAATTCTTGATGTCATGTATGAATAATCTCAATGGTTGCTTATCGATGTGAATTCTTGAGGCACTTACGTGTTTCTTTTGTCAAAAATTTTATTTTGCAGAGAGAACAAGATTTGAAGACTTCTTTGTGTCTAAGTCTAGAGTTTGTCTTAGGAGTTAAATCTTGTATTCATTTTTGTTGGATCGTTCATGCGTATTTTTGTTGTATGGTGATAGCAACAAAAATCATCTTTTTATTTTCTTTTGTGGATTGTATGTTTTGTCACGAAACCGCCAAAGGGGAAGATTGTTAGGAATTTTATTTTGGCGTATTTCGTGAAATTGAAGATTGAAGATGAAGACTTGTCAAATCATATACATCAATCTCAAAAGAATGGATTCAAATGTTCAAATACGTTCAACTAAATAATCTTTGATGTTTTGAATACATTTTTATAGCTTAGAAACACTTTGGAATATTTTCCATGTCTCAAGAATAAAAAAACTACACATTTTGAGGGTTCAGGATCCGAATCAGTTGCTTCTAGTCCCACTACAAGAAAAGCGGCCTTTGGCGACGCTTTTTGAGCCACATAACGACGCTTTAGAGCGTCGTTAATGTAGTCGCCGACGCTTTAGAAAGCGTCGGCAAGTGGGTCGGTAAGTGCAGTGACGAGAGAAATATGGCGACGCTTACAAAAGCGTCGGTAAATATACCGTCGCATTATTCCCGACGCACGAAAGCGTCGTTATGTTCGTCGGTAATAGCAATCTATTGTCGACGCATTAAAGCGTCGGCAAATGATCGTCAATTTACGACGCTAGAAAGCGTCGTCTATTTTTCTTTTTCCCGACGCACTAAAGCGTCGCTACTTTGGTTGGTAATAGAAATTATTGTCGACGCATTAAAGCGTCGGCAAATGATCGTCGATTTACGACGCTATAAAGCGTCGCCTATTTTCCTTTTTCCCGACGCATGAAAGCGTCGTTAGTTTGGTTGGTAATAGAAATTATTGTCGACGCATTAAAGCGTCGGCAAATGATCATCAAAAAAAAAAGTCATATAACGACGCTTTAATGCGTGACTATTTTCCTTTTCCCCGACGCATGAAAGCATCGTCATTTTGATCGGCAATAGAAATGTATTATCGACGCATTAAATCATCGGCAAATGTATATATATATATATATATATATATATATATATATATATATATATATATATATATATATATATATATATAATTTGCAATGTAAATAAAAATTCAAATAAGAACTTAAATTTATTTCTCATACACATTTATAATCAAAGAACTAATCACAATGACAACAACATAAATAAATAATCAAAATATAAACTTCATTCCAAATGTATTTTGTTACTAAGTCAAAACAGTAACAATCTATTTGCATATAAAGTTAGTTCCAAAAGTATGATACTTCTAAGTTTTACAAAATTAAAACTAACAAAAAGTCAAAGTCATCTAAATCATTCGAGCATATCTGTTTACAAGCCACAAGCATTAGTCAATAGCTGTTTCAGTAGAAGGGAATTAGTCTGTGAATATTAGATCATACGGTGTAGCCGATATCACAAGAATGAGCACTTTAAATAATCCTGCTAGCAACCCACTGTGAGTTTCATGCTTTATTAAGTATAATATGCCTGCAAGATTAATGCAACAAAATATCAAACAGGAATAAAAGTAAAGATACAAATTAATGCAAAAGTAAAAAGATCAAACTAAGGGTGAGAATGATCTATGAAATGGGAGATTTTTAAACTACGAAACGAACAGAATAATAGCAATAGATTAACTATAATGAGGGATGAAAAGCAAAATCACAGAAATTGTTGAAACGAAACGACTAAAATATTTCATATCACATGAAACAGTATGATTCATCGGTAATTATTTATCTGATTACGAACTAAAGCAACAAAACCTTGAATTATAACAAAAAGTGATAAAAAGTAATACCGATATACACAAAAAAAATATGGATCAGTTCACAAGGTAATTACAATTATGTTTTGATCCAGAAAAGACATATTTAGACATGGCTGGACCAATGTTTAGTGCAGTACCTGTGTGCAATTGCATTAGTATTTGACCGAGGGAGCTAGATAGTGTAGTAAAAGATCCACATTTAGAAGTTTCTTTGTATTCTGCTACTTGCGATAAAACTACAGAATGCCCCTCTACCATGGCAGCAATAGTTGAAGCAGCTTCAATTCGTATCTATGGATGATGGAAGGAATGCCAATCAAATAAGAAAACTTGAGAACAAAACAAAAAATCTTTTAATAGAAAAAGAAAATACACAAAAGTTATTGAAGATCAAAACAAAGGTATATCAGCATCATCCAACAGCCGTACCTTCATTACAGGATCAAAAATAAGAGATGTCATAAGAGTCGCCTGATACTTCCTGGGGAAACAAGCACCATTAGAATTGGAAATAAAATGCAGAAAATAATGTACCGGGGAAAGATGGACTACAAATTCTACCTTGGTTCAAGTACATCTTTCTCAGGCAATAGTAGTGACCAAAGCGAAGTGGGCAGCTTTGGATCAGCATGACAAAGATCCTATGTATAAATAATGAAAACAAGTCAATTCAAAGGATTGTGAAATATCAGTCTATAGAAAATTACAATAATTATAGGTTGTCATATTAGTATTCGGGCAGATATATCGAAACAAATAGGCATTAATTAAATCAGGCAAGTAATCAAAATGCACACCCAAAGGAATGCAAATTCGGCAAATAGATGCAAAAAGAAACAACTAGCTACAGCGATAACAGTCTCAGAAAAACTAAGAAAACCGTAGGGTAGCTAATGGATGAAGTCACATATACCTGAATGCAAGAAATTGCCGCTAATCTAGTCCTTGAGCTTCGAAAACGGTCTCCAATTTTAGCATATCCATCACTATCACTATGATCAGAGTCAGATGATGCAAAATCATATCTTGAAGACTCACAATCTGAAGAACTCTGAGGATCCATCGAATTAGTCCGTGTTTCTTCTCGTCTACGCAGGTGAGGTGGTCTATAAGAACCACAATCATTCCTTCTAGACAGGCCAGAAAGAGACGCCAAAAACAACAATGAAAATTCAACCTAGGGTATACAGTAGCAGCAAAAGAAAGCAGAATGAAAATGTAATAAATACAACAGTAAACCTGAGAATCTCCAAGCCATCGGTTAGAGCATTCACTGAAGCAGTTCTAGAATTGAATCTCTTCCTATAAGTACTTCCATGTACACGGTTCACAACCTCTTCAAGAAAGTTCAGTAACATGATCCATGAAGAATTAACCTCTAGGTGCACCCTGCAGCTAATATCATGAATCTGTACCACAGTGGACCAACAGTTTGAGCAGAAAATAAGAACATAAGGCAAAAAAACAAAAAAAGAGAAAAAAATACTGAGGAAAATTATTGGTCCTAAGCAAATAAGGATAATGTCTTCTCTATAACACTGATATGGTGATACCAAGTAGGACACTTCACAAGCCATTATCGAGGATAGTGTTCTTCAACTCGCAATAAATCAAGGAGGTTTATTGTGTTTTAGACTTATCACTAATATCATTTTTCACTCAAGTATTGCACTTGGCAAGATGAACTTCACCCACACCCTAAACGTTTTAGTTAGTGCATGAGAAATGTGAAGACAAAGAACTCCAATGAGATAGTTGCAACTTAGAAATCTTGTTCTTAAGATTGATAAGATAATGCTCACTTGCATTACAAGCCTTCACACATCATTTAAAAGAGACGTAAGTTTCTGCAGCTCAAGGACAAGCATCATATATTGGAAGTAAATGGACAGTGTGGACCAGAAACAAGGAATCACAGCTAGGTGTCTTGAGCACATTTGTTAGGAAATTATGTGTAAAACATGAATAGTTAGATTTTCATGTTCTACAAAATATTGAACTGATCAACCTATCTGAATTGGCTAGTGAATTGGCCTCGCTAGTTCCAAGATAAAAAGATTTCAGCATCAGTACAGGAAGGGCAATTATTTTGTAAAATCAAGTTTGAGAAATCACTTATATACTTCATTTAGGACACATCTAAACAGATGCAAGTAAAACAATGGTAACAAAGGCTAAGTTCATTATATGTGCTTCAGTCGTAATCTAGTTAGCTGTCGATACGACTGAAACTTTAAATTCGAAAATTCTTCTAACCTAGGGGTAAATTGTTAAATTGGACCTCTAACATTTGTGTTGTATTCCAATCTTACCTATTTGGCAAAAATTTCTCCATCTTCTCCCATTCATCATTACCATTACCATATACACTAAAGATGTAGGGATTACCTTAGAAATGTTCTCTCTTTTCAAAATTAGCAAAATAAATAAAGAAACCAGTTCCTTTAACCATCACAATCAACACAATCAACTAATCCCCAATAACCACAACACCAATCCAAGTCACACACATCCACTAAGCAATAGAGAGGGGAGATTTACCAAATGCAGGATGCTATGCAAGGCGCCATCCGCATCCGGGCACTTGGACACCGCCAACGCCAACTCCGCTAGAAGCATCACATCCGAAGTAACCTGCACCCCACCCAAACCAACGCTTCCCCTCTCAGAAACAACGTATCAAACACGAAGAGTGGAAGATGGAGGTAGGAGAAGGTATTAGGGTTAGGGTTAGGGTTACTGCACCTCGTGATGGGGGAGATCGGCGGCGGCGGCGGCGGCGGCGAGGGCGGCGAGGGGTGGGAGAGGACGAGGTCGCGGAGGAGGGAGAGGAGGGCGTGGGGAGGAGGTGGAGCTAGGGTTTCGTCTCTGAGGGTGAGGAACGCCGTGCGCCATGACCGGGCGCCGGGTGAGGACGACGCCATTGTCGAGGAGCAGCGACGATGGTCGTATTCCATTTGTGTCTGTGTGTGTGTGTGTGTGTGTGTTTTGTGTGTGGGAGATGAAAAGTTAAAAAAAAAACAGAGAGATGGGCTGTGCGTGGGGAGGGAAAAGGCAAAGTATTTTTTTTCATTTACAGCCGTATGTAATTTGCCGACGCAAAAGCCAAGCGTCGTTAAAATTTCGACAGTAAAAATATTTTACGACGCTTTTTAAGTGCGTCGTCGTAAAAGCGTCGGTATAGACCCTTTTTTTGTAGTGTCCGGACCCCGAACATGGTTTGTTCATGTGAATTTTCAGTCCGGATCATCGTCTTTCCAGTCCGGACCCCGAACATGATTTTTCCAGTTTCGCGTGAACAGTCCGGATCAGATTTATTCCAGTCTGGACCGCCGTATGAAAAATATCTTTTTAGACAGTTATTGATTCTTATCTCTTTCCAAAACTGTTTCTAGCATATAAATAAACCCTAAGAGCCTTGTTTAGGGAAGGAATCCACATATAAAGAAGAAAAGGTAAACACCTCTTTATTTTAGGTTTTATATCTATATTGATCGGTTTGATTCTAGGGTTTTCAAAATCTATATCCTTTGAAAGAATCAAATCGATGAATACTTAGATGGTGCTTTCTTGTCTATCTATAATGATCTAAGTATTCAAAATATCATCACCACCAAATCAACGATTTTCGGAAGGACAATCGGCGCGTAGATTCGCGTGACCTTGCAGATTCAAGGTGAACGACTTCGTGGATTCTTAGTTAGGCGTGTTCGTCGATTCGGCATGCTTCTTTGGTGACCGTGGATTCGATTGAAGACTTCGTGGATTCGAAGTTGGACTTCGTGGATTCGAAGGCAGACGCCTTCGTGGATTCGAAGAGCGTTGAGGACTGCGGAGAAGATTTACTCGGAGCGTACGGTAAAGGTTGAGTCGTGTGTGTGTGTTATATCACATTGTACGTGTTTTAATCTTAGTGGATTTTTTCGTGTGATCGGTCTCGTAGTTTTTTACTCCTGGATTGGAGTTTTTCACGTAAAATCTCTGCGTGTTATTTTTATTTTCCGCATTAGTTATTTTTACGCAAAGATTTTTGTAATTTTATTGTTTACATCTATTCACCCCCCCCCCCCCCCCCCCCCCCCCCCCCCCCCCCCCCACCCCCCTCCCCCCCTCTAAGTAGTTCTTTTTCTATTTAGATCCGTTATCCCATAACCCACACTACAATGATCTAAGAAATAAAATTAGTCAAAGGGGTAAATTTAATGGTAGAAAACTTACAAGCACTAATTGTTTAGTTCTTATACAAATATAATAGCCGAATTCATCATATTATCATATATTACATAAATATATGGCATTAAGGCAGATGCTTAATACTACTTATATCATATTATCAATTATACAAGCCCTTAAAACTTTTAATTTTAAATAGAGCTCTACTCATGATACATCAAAAATTGAATGTATCATCTACACTCCAAATGCAATGTATGAATAGTATTGCTCTAAAATGTTGCGCAAAAATTCATTTACATCAAGAAGGCATTTGTGAACTCCAATTATTGATATTTTTATCCATTATATATAAGCCTATCAGATATCATTAATTGTTTATTTGTTGGTTTTAAATAGGCAAGAACGTACAAAATTTTTGTAAATTAGGGATCATTTTAAATTTACTATTTAAATTTTGTAAATTAGGGATCATTTTAAATTTACTATTTAATTTTTCTATTTGCTTGATTTGAGTAATTAGTCAACGGTATTTTAACTTTAAAATTTAAAATAATTTTTATTTTTAAAAATTTATAGTTATGAAAATTTTATAAAATGAATCTTTAAAGATAAACGACACACTCAAATTTTGAAGTCAAAATATCGTTGACTAATTCAAATCAAATAAATTAAAAAATTAGATAGTAAAAATAAAATTTTTAAAAAATTAATGCTACATATATTTTTTACCTTTTAGATATGAGTTAAGCTCATATACTTTTAAAAGTATAGAAACTTAATGTTTTTGTAACTTTTTAACAATCGAATGAGCTCAAAATCCATACAATACTGAAAAAAAAAAAAAAAAAAATCAGTGTTACTAATTCAAAGCCATTTTATGTCATCCTCACAGACCAAAATTGAGCTGTAACATGTGTTAAATTCCTCAAATGGATGAATATCCATTGGAGTCATCAAACGCGTGCTGCAGCTCGATTTAGCCTCAATCGTCGAATCCTCGGAGTCGGGGTCAATACACTAGGGCGAATTTAAATATGTTAGATATGACTCCGAAATTAGAAATCGCTCTGATATTATGATTTCGGTTCGCCGACGGTTTCGCGGTGCGACGATAAATTTTATGGATGTCAGTAGTGGGCTTCGGGTTCGAATCCGCGGTACGGATCAGATCCGCTAAGAAAAAATCCGTTAAGATTATTGTTTTCTTTTTTTTTGCTCTAGAGAGATCGAGCGATTAGTACGATCATCTAACCATTTTATTTTCCACTTTTTCGATATAGTAAAACTCACCTCTTTCGTCCGAAATTTTTTTCCTGTAAAAAAATTTCTACCTAAATCAGTGTGTCTTATTTTTGTCGTGTTTTTTAGATCTAAAGTTGTGTGGTTATCGTCTTGAAATTTGTATGATTTGTGCGCTCGTTGCTAACAAAATAAAACTATAAATACAAAATAAAAATGGGCAATTTACAATAAAATACAACATCACTACACTAAGACATTAATTTAACACTACTTTAAATAATACCAGAAATAAAAGGGCTAAATGGGGCTATTTATAGTAACTAAAAATTTCGCTCACCTAATATTTTTTAAATAAAAATTTCTTCCAATCCAGGATACATGGGTGAATTTTAGTCACAAACATAAATACTTCTCTTCTTTTAAAAGCACACGAAGCTCAACTCTTTAAATATAATATTTTAGAACATAAATAATTTATTTTGATATCTATTTAGAAATGCCATTTAAAGTGGGAGCACATGCAATTAATGGTGGAGGAGGAATCTTTCTATAATTTCCTAGAAAATCTGCTCGTCTTGTCACACTTTTTATTCCTTTTCTTTTTCATTTTTTTTTTCTCTTTTACTTTTTCAACATGCATGTTACACGTGAACAGTACAAACATCAGGATCTACGTTTTGCATGTTTTTATTTTCTTTTCTTTTTTCTTAATTTTATATATATATATATATATATATATATATATATATATATATATATATATATATATATATATTTGTTGACAAGACAACGTAATTTCCTGTAGGACTCCCTTTGTACTAGGCCGTACAGTACGTGAGCACGATTTTATAGAGCATCGCCTTTGCGAAATTTCGTTGAGACAGTTTAATTTAGTAGTTTATAAAATTTTGCTAAAACATTTTAGGTTAATGCTAAGTATACAGTTCAAATGGGATATATATTTTACATTCTATTTATTCAATAATTGAGTGAATTTTATCGATTATTTCGAAATAATCAATTAATAAATCTTCATCTTTGGATGAGATGAGATATATGATATACACCTTATTTTGGATGTATATGTAGCATCCCTCAACATTTTAATACTCTATATGATGAGAAGTAAGGTGATAAAATTTTGCTACATAGTGGGTCATTAATTCATATATTTTCAAGTTTTAAGTTTCATTCTAATTAATATAGAAGAATTTTTGATATTTTAAATTTTAAAGTCGTATTATGTATGTGTAGTTAACAAGTGGATTGTGTGATAAAAATAGTTTATTCATTTTTATGCATACGTGAAAATAAAGTGTTTCGTTAAGATAATATTTAAATAAATTTATTAAAAAAAATTAAAACAAAATAATTTTATATACTTCCGTCTAGTTGTAGTCCAAAATTGTTACACTAAGCATGCCCTTACACCATTTTTGTTAAACAACTATTATTTTTCAAAACTTAAATTATTAAAAAATAATATTTTTAAAATTTTATATTCGATCAATATTAATAACGGTATTTTTTTTATATTTTATATCAATAATATTGTCTGGGAGAGATCGAATTTTTTTTTCATATCTGGATTTGAGATTTAACTTAGCTATCAGTAAACGATATTTTTAATATTTTATATTTTTAGTATCTTATATTCAATACTACTTAAGTTATTAAAAAAATAATATTTTTTATATTTTATATTAAATACTTTTCCTCGTATTTGGTTTTAACTTTTCCGTGTATCTAGGATGTTGACTTGAATTAGATGAGAAGAAATTACATAATATCATGAGTTTAGCGGGATTCAAATTTAGAATCTCATATTCTGATATCATGTTAAATAATTATTATTCTCTAAAAGTTTACGCTACTTGAGAACGATAATCTTAATATTGGTTGAATATAATTGTGACGCCCCCAATAGTCCCACATCGGATGTGGATGGAATTGTGATTGAGTTTATATGAGACATGGACACTAATAATAATAACTGGGCTTAAGCATTTTGGGCTGTGGTTTCATGTCCAACGAGTTATTATTGCTAGTGGGCCTGATCGTTACATTACTGATATAGATACTGAACTAAGAAACTGAGCAATCACAAAAGTATAATGACTAAGCATGCTAAGCAGGTAATCAATGCATTAATGGTAATCAATGCATTAATGGTAGAATAATCAAATACCCAATCAAAACCACCATATTGGTCAACAAGACCTCAGGGAAAATGTCGAACCTGGCACTAACCTGGCTGACATACCCCGGCACCCTCGGGCACTAACCTGGGGGTCAACACCCCGGCACCCTTGGGCACTAACCTGGGAGTCACGGGTCCATTCTCAGACCACTTTACCGGTAAAGAACGCAAGTAGGGGATCAGGCCCATGGTGTACGTGAAGTACAGTGGTGCAGGTCGTATCATAATGCTGATGCTCAAGCTCACGGTCCACAGACCGGGTAATCGGCAACAAGCCGGAAATCCCCACAGGGATCCAATAACTGAAGGCCAAGGCCAATCAAATTTCATCTCATGTAATACTGAATGCAAGGAACAATGACTGTCTGTACAAGAGTAATATCCAAGATATACTGAGAAACATAGTAATATCTGATAACTAGCTAGTAAATATCTGATAGCTAGCTAATGACCAATCAGGCATGGCAAAAGTTCAAGATATAAGCTAGATGACCAATCCAACACGAAAAGTGTCCAAGTATAAGCTAGATAACCAATCCAACACGGAAAGTGTCCAAGTATAAACTAGATGACCAATCAGGCATGGCAAAAGTCTAAGATATACTGAGAACATAGTAAATATCTGATAGCTAGCTAGTGACCAATCAGGCATAGCAACTGCCCAGGATAATCATAATATGTAACTGATAATGGCAATAAATCAAAATATATTGTACTCTAACCGCTTAAGTTTTTAAATAAAAATGATTGTTTCATATAATTTAATATGATGTGAGAATTGAAGATCTTGGGTTCACAGTTTATTATTTTTATGTGTTATTGATATTTGACATATTTCAAGTCAAATTTTTTGCTTAGTTTATATAAAGAGTTGAGCTGAAATACTATCAGTAGCAAACGGGCTTCATTGCCACTCAATTATTTTTTATGATAAAATTTTTAAATCGACGATCGGCATCATTAAACATGATCTAGGGCCACTAGAAGTATTTAGAAATCAAATCTTTTACATTATTGACATAATGATCAAAGGGTTGCAAAATTCATAATTTTAATAATAAATATTAGTCTTTTACCAGTTTAACGGTGTAAAAAAATCTTAATTAATTAAATTTTGATTTGAAAATTCTTTAAACTATTTAAAATAAGATTTATATTCTCGATCTTAATTACAATACCCCTATCATCATTTTTGAAAGATATTCATTTTCAGCTATTCATTTTTGTGTCCACTTGATGGACAAGAAAAGAATATCGAAAAAACATAAAATTTAATATCTAAATAGTTTAAATAGTCTAGATCATATTTAACGGTGTCGATCATCATTTTGGAAGCTCTATCCTCGAAATCAAATAGATGGCAACGAAACTCGTTTGCCACCTATAGTATTTCAGCATATATATATATATATATATATATATATATATATATATATATATATATATATATATAGAGAGAGAGAGAGAGAGAGAGAGAGAGAGAGAGAGAGAGAAATAGTCTAATTACTATACTTATAAAAGTACCAAGCAATTAGTGCTTATAAGTTTTCTACCGTTAGATCTATGCCTTTCACTAATTTCACCCCTTAGATCATGTTATTCCACCCACCACCCGCTAAACCTATGGGCCCACTATCATCCTAACCGCGCATTCCTTCATCTAAGGGCTAAAAACCTATAAGTACCAATGAGTTGGTACTTTATAAAAGCATAGGAGTTCAAATATATATATATATATATATATATATATATATATATATATATATATATATATATATATATATATATATATATATATATATATATTGTTACGCCCAGGATTTTAAAAACGGTTTAATATTTTTTTTTAATCAGAGTTGCAAACTAATCCCCAGGACGTGAGCATACCCGCCATGGGTATAGAAAATTATCTGTCCACTCGGACAGAGTCTTCCCTATACACACACGGCTAGCAAGTACATAATGCACAAATAGAGTTTACTAACAATCAAGATGATACTAAACATCTGGTAGATAATTCAATATAAACAGTTTTAGAATATCATGATAAAATTCACCACCAATATAAACGAAAGCAACTAAGTCATGATCATAGTAAAAGAACGCTGAAAGTAAATGGTACTGGTAAGCTATCTAGCTAACATCAAGGGACAGCTCTATCGATATGCCTCTTATCACCGTCCCGACATCTCACCACCCGACGGACCAGATAAAGAGGTCACCAAAGGGTGTGAGATACAACTGAATGTATCCTAGTGGGTACAACGAGTTAGATAACAGCAAGTCATACCTACTGGTATACAATAATCGACAGATAAGTAAATTAATAGGCAGATATGAAAGCAGGTAAAGACATGTATAATAATCACAATGTTATAACAAAAGGGTACTAAAAATCATGTGCTAAAGCATACTGAAGCAGGAAGCATACATAAATGACGAATCAATAATAGTAAGAACTATACGTCATTGCTGGAATCTAAGTACCCAATCAATGCCAATATTGGTCTCGAGGACCTCAGGCCAATGCCACTGTCTGGCACCTATCGGGCTGACATAAACTCTACACCACTAGGTGCTATCTGGAGCTCACGGGTCAAAAAGACCACTCTACCAGTAAAGAACACCACCATGGGTAGCTAATTCGCTGGTGTACGTGAATGAACAGCTAGTGCTGAAATATAAGTATAGGGAGAAACTGAAATTGTAACATTCATGAAATTTAAATTCGAAATCAATAAAGAAATCATGTTCAAAAAGGTTTCAGTGGGCTACGACAACTGTATAAGGAGATACAGTTGTAATAGTGGATGACTTAAGTGAATAGTAACCTTCGATTTTCTCCGACTTCCGATTCAAAGTCGGCAAACTTCGCTGTTCGGAGTCCGAATCCGACAGTTCAAGTACTCAATTTGATCAGTTTCACTATTTTGAGCACAATGGTGCAGTCGAAATTTACGTTTGGCGAGCCTAAGTCATCGAAATGCATGTCGGATTGTAAATACCACTGAAGTGAGATGGATTTACAAATTATCTGGACCTAATCTCAACGAACCAAAATGACCACTTGAAAGGTTTCGTCGAGACGGGATGTCGTGGCTGAGTCCATTTTTTAGTTTGACGACTCTAGTACCTCGAAAAACATGCCAAACCGCAAATTCCACTATAGATAATGGAATTAAAATCCATCCGGACCTAAACTCGAGAAACTAAGATCGCTACTCGATAGGTTTCGTCAAGCCGAACGTCGTGGCAGCGTCCATTTTTCTATTTGGCGACTCGAATGCCTCGAAAAGTGTGAAATATAGTAAAAATTGCAATAATTTCATAAAATGGCTATTATTTTATGGACCGAATCGCATAAGCTCTATGGTGGAGGGTCTCCTCTGCAAATGGGAGCTATAGTGAGGGACCTAGACTAAATAGTGAAGAGGTGGAGGACCTCATGGCATTTTGTTGCAACAAACCCACCAACTTACCCTAACAGCATGCCGAATGAGGGGAGAAGATCAGCCGCAGCCCTCCTCCATGTTCTCCTCCTCCTCTGCCATGAAACCAGACCACCCCCAATCTCCCCCCATTTGAATTCGAGAGGAAGAAGGTAACTTTTCTTCTTGTAATCTGAGAGGTGAGTGGGCATCCAGAGCCCTTGGGTTCACTCCAGATCACATCTGAGGACCCTTTTGCTCTCTGGAGACCTAACCCGAGGAGCCTGGAGCTTGGCTCTGCCGTACTCCTCCGAAGAAAGCATCTCCTTCTTCTTCTTCATCTTCTCTCACAAAGTAATCCGAAACTCCAACTCCTTAAGTTTTTTTGCACCGAGGACTCCCACATTCTTTTTCTGACATAGAGAGCGCCATCCATGCTCAGCCCCGAGACCTGGAAAGCCCTGGTGCACCGGTGGTCGCGTGAGGCTGCCGGAACCCTAGATTTGGCCACAGCTTTGGCGCGCGATTTCCGAAGCTTTTAGGAGCAGGGAAGCTTGACCAGCTCCTCCTTCTCGACCACAAAAAGCTATTCTTGAAGTTTGGAAGCATCTGGTTTGGTGTAGAGGCCACGCGGGGATGCCTTAGAACTGGGTTATCTTGATCTTGACCGCACTCCTCCGCCCGGCGCCGCCGCTGCTCCGTGCCGTCGGCCAACCACCTGGGAAGCTCCACCGCACCAAGAGCAACCCTCTTGTGCACTTGCATGGGCTTGGAAGCCCGTGGTTGAGGATCCGCCATTAGAGGCCTTGAGCTCGGCCGAGCTTCACCACCAGCCGCCGCCGCCGCCTCTAGCTGTCAGCTAACCACCCAAGTAAGCTCCGGATATTTAGAAGAGGCTTCCCATACACTTGCATGGGTCTGTACTGCCCTCCTTATCAAGCTCCCCATCTTTGCTCTCTTGTTGGCATTAGGAGCTCCACCTCGGCCACCCATTGCCCGCAGCTACTGGAGTTGGACTGGAAAGTGAGCCATCTTCCTCTGTGAACACCCTCGACCTGTTGCTTGCCTCTGGTTGGAGCTAGAACCCGAGCTGGTGCACCCTCGGCCAAACCGAGCTCTAGCAAAAAGGGATCTTGGCCATCTTGCTCCGGCGACTCCTCCGGGAGCCACGCAGCACCCCGAAGGTGAGCTGTCATGCCCCGGGATCGAAACTACGACCCGGGCCCGCCAACAGATCCGCCGCCCATACGGGAAGCCCCGTATAGACGTAGCGTCTAACCTGCAAAAGAAGGATACTGTAGCTATACAGATATCAGAGCTGAAAAGTAAACTACTGAAATAAATATATACAACTCCTCAAATAGTACATGCCAGGTCCTCACAATACATAAGTCTCTCCAAAAACTAAACTCTCAAAAGTAAAAAGTAGATGATACATCCCAAAAAGGGTACATCTACTCTCACTGGAAGAAGACTAGTAGGGATCTAGCTCGTGACTCCCTTACCTCGATCAGCAGGATCAGCAACTTGAGCAACAGGAACTGGAGTAGAGGTCCCTCGGGAAAAGTCACCATGGCGGGTGTGAGAACTACATCCCAGAGTAGTTCTCAGTGGGTACCGCCAACAAGCTCGACGATCTGCCCACTAAGTCTACTAGAGGCATAAAATAACAAATGCAATACTGAAAGGAAAAGAGCTGCAAAAAAACTCTACAGCTACTATGCCTCTATCTAAATGCTCAAGGAGTGATACAGATGGAAACATGATGCATCTACTATCTCTCAAATGTAGTCACCCAATCTGCACTGACTGCCACATAGGTTCCAGTCAAACCTGCGCCCACCTACGGTCGTTACATCCAAGGAGAACCGGACTTACGTAGGGCGTCCGTGACTGCCAAAACTGGCCCAGCCAGAGGGACTGCGTCGACAAGTCGCGATAGCAAAGTAACAGGCCCAACTCCGGAGTGGCACTCGAGGGGTGCGACCCCACCAAGGAAAGTATCCGCGCATCTTTGTCGAGCTCAATATGGCTCATGCAGGCTATAGTCCAATCCACGATCAACAAGATCGACAGTACCCAAATTACCTCTCTAACTCACTAACAGGAATCACTCGAACAGTCGGGAGCGCTGTCAACCCAACGGCTCCCCAAATAGGAACATCAACTCAATAAGCAAACTCACTAGCTTGGTATACTCCACAGCCGACCACAAAGAAGGGTCCGGGAACCCCGAAAGACAAGAACCTACAACCCAAATCAAACAAGAACAGGCTCTAGGCATAGCCTCTCGTTGTTCTCGACCCAAAGAAAAAGGCAGCCCTTAGAATCCAGACCACTCGAATCCTCTCGAGTGGGGAAGTTTACAGGAAAAAATGTGACATTTATTACTGAAAACCATTTTTCACTCAACCCACGCGGGGTGAGGACTAAAAGTAGTCCCTTTTTGAAAAACCATCTTGTTTTGAGAAATACCTATTTTTAATGATTTTTAGTTCTTTTAGGAAAAACAGTTGGAAAACAAGTTTTTATACCCAAATCCCGAAGGGCTAATGCCTTCGTCCAATCAGAAAAGAACAGACTCCGGCGACCCTTCGATGTTTGGAAGAAAACATTGGTTGACTAAAATCATGTGTGTCCAAAAAGGTTCTGGGTTCAAGGTCCTGCTATCACTGGTATACTACTACCACTAACACAGTGGCGACACATAAAACAGAGAAACAAGACATTCTGAGACCACCGTTCACCCAAACGGCTCCCGCCACAGATAAAAGACCAGCTACATCTACCAGACTCCACTCTACTCCCAAGCACGAGTGTAACATGCATCCCACACTAAGAGAAATCCCGACCACTCGGCCTACTACCCGGGCAAGGATAACACTATGTCCAGGAATAGAATAAGAAGTGTGGATGTCTAAAGCATAAATAAACCTAGCCCAAGTAAGGGTTTTCTACTGGTCTGGTTATACATGCAACATATGACGGGGTGCTAGGTCAAGTTCCAAAGATAACATTAATTTAACATATTTAGAGAGCAATAAAACAACACTGATCAGCATAGCAACACAAGGAGTATCAATTTTCTCTTTCTAGCATGCTTCCTAATACATCTCAAAATCCTGCAGGTTCCCTACTCAATAGAGTTAATGAACTGTCCATTGGTTTTGAAGACGAAACAACCCACCTGAAGCGCGCGTCAATCCAAGATCCAAAAAGGCTGAAACTGAACGGGGACAATCCTTGGATTTCCACGATTCCAACAGACCCAGAAACACCCAAAAGCACCTCTTGGGTACAAAGATATAGTCCAACATTACAATCAACACAAAATTTTCAAGTGTACAATCTGCTGAAAATTCAGTCCCAAAGAACCTTAATTATCACCTACAAGATAAATTTCAAAAATTCCAATAAAAATACGACGGCGATCCTCGCGAAGACTATATGTCAATCGAGTCCTCACACGTCGAAATCCAATGCTTGAGTGCAGAAATAAAAATCCAACAATGCGCTGCTGTCCAGGAAAACTACCTGCCAAAATAGGGACTTAAAGATGTACCAGGAACCCCTAAAAAAGCTCAAATATGGGAGGAGTGGAAAATATGAAAATCATATATTTACCTCTTGTGAATCCGACGCCGCAAAAATCGTCCATAAATTCTGTCGGAGTAGCTCTGTGGACCTCGTGGACCGAAATGCGACGGAAATGGGCCACCGACGAAAGAACGTCGCACTGGGCTAACTCGCCAAAGACGTCGATGCTGCGGCCTCCAAAAAATCCGAGCCTCCTTCACAAGATGCAGAACAAGGTGAAGATCAAACTCACTTCAGGGCTCAGAGGCAAAAGAGCTCGAAAAAAGAGTCCAAGAGCCCAAGAACCCAGCCTATTTATAGGCCCCCACCAAAAGAAACCAAAAACCGAGCTATTGGGCTTTTGGGCCCTGATTTCGGGCGTCCGGAAGAGATTCGGGTGCAAACAGTGCCCAACAATTCCCGCCCACATCGGATCCTGTCAGCGCCTGAATCAACCTGGGCGTGCCACGTGTCCCGAACACGGGACAGCGGGCGCCCGGCCATTCGGGCGCTGCCACGTGGCCCGATAGGGAGCAGCGGAGCGGGTGGCGCCCGCCAATCGCCGGGCGCCACGTGGCGCCCCGCGTACGGCGGCCACCTTCCCCGACCTGCCCCCACCTGCCCCGCCTGATGCGTGGACCGCACGTTCCAGAGCTGGCCACTCACAGGCCGCCACGTGGCCCGCCCCGGTCCATGCACCAACACGCTCGACGCCGTGGACCGCGCCGCGTGAGCCCGCGAATCCGAAGCTGCCACGTGTCCCCCGCGCCCGGTCCATGCACCCGCGCCTTCTCTATGGACCGCGCCGCGTGCGCTGGCCAATCAGCGGCCGCCACGTGGCATCCAGCAGGTCCACAGCTTCCCCCATGCACCAGAATGCGCAGAAAACTTCTGGGAGTCCGTTTTTGGGCATCCGGACTCCTAAAAAGGCAAGTAAATAGCCGATTTTCGACATTTTTCCGCGCTGAATCAAAATATGACCTCGGATTAGCCTATAACCCTTTTTAAATTCTAACAAAAATAGCCAGAAGGCAGGCTCAATCCAGAGGCCTCATAGAGTCCGTCCAACGCATCCACTTGACGCGTTGCGGGTCCGACACACCAATAATAGGTGTTCCACATCGTGGGTCATAGGAAAAGCTACACGAGAAACGGGGCTACTACATGAGCCCCCGACCCCTCTGACCCTATTGAGCATGATGCTTACTTTAAATTTATAAATGACTGAGTAATTTTGTGAAATCCATGAAGTAGCCTATATTGCATGCATGTATGTTGGCCCTAGAAGTTCTACGGGACCTGTGCCGCCTCCAAACAATGAGCATGGTGTCCAACGTGTCGAGGCCCACCTACTAGTGCCCTCAGTTCAGCTTGAAACCCCTCGGATATTATGAACGAGTTAAAACTTGCTAAAAATACATGTAATTATGCGATTTCCTGTAAACCTTGGGGTCTAAATGCAAATGTAGCTCTGTGGGCTGCTTCGGACAGCGTGTATGCGTTCTCTAAACTTTTCGTTAGAGATCCAATGGGTTTCGTTGAGCGGATATTGATCCCCGAACCGAAAATTGGCTAAATTGTCGGTTTATCAGCGTTTCCGCACAAATCGCTCCTTTCGGGGATATCAAATGATGAGTTATCACTGCCAGGTGTCCCTGGCTGTTCCTGGCACTGTTCTGGCTGGTCCTGTGACCTTCGTTTCGCGTCGGTAGCTCCCGGAGCCAAAATCGGCTTTTCGGGGGACTACGTTGGTAATTATGACCCCAATTTTGCACAGATAATTATAGATTGGTCCCTGGCTGTCCGGACATGTTAAATGGATCATTCTGAAGCAGCATGTGAAGTTTCGTCATATTTGGAAACTCATAGATGCTATTCGAGCCGTAGTCGGTCGTTCGGTGGGTTTCCAAAAATTCCGGCAAATCCCGGGACTTGTGGAAAGTCCACCATATAGTTGTTCTGGTCATGTAGTGTCAGTGGGATGGATATGAGTGAGTCTGTTATTGATCCGAGTTTATTATTCTGGGCCCAGCAGTTCGGCGCTAGCACTCTAGTAGTCCAGCAGGCTTCGGGACCGCCTACACTGAGGTGAGTTTATCTTCGGTCCGAGCTTTATCATCTCGGCCCTCCGGGGTACCATTTTTGGTCGGACGCCTGTGTTTCATGCTAGCCCTGATTTTATCTTGAGCCGTACTTCTATTGATTGATTATTACTTGCTTATACTTGGACACTCTTCATGCTGGATTGGTCATTTAACTAGATATCAGTACAGTAGCTTATACTTGGACATATATCATGCCTGATTGGTCATTAGCTAGATATCAGTACAGTAGCTTATACTTGAACATATATCATACCTGCTTGGTCATTACGTAGATTTTCTTTTACTCAGATATACATGTTCCTTGTATTCTATATTGCATGAGATGACCTATGATTGATATACAGATATCTGCATCCCTGTTGGGATTCCCGGCTTATTACCGATTACCTGGTCTGTGGACCGTGACCTTGAACATCAGCATTATAATCGCCACGCACCACTGTACTTCACGTACGCTGTGGGATTGATCCCCCACCTTGCATTCTTTGCCGGTAAAGTGGTCTACAGAAAGACCCGTGAGCCTCGATAGCACCTGTTGGTGCAGGGTTATGTCAGCCAGATAGGTGCCAGATAGTGGCTTTAGCCTGAGGTCTTCATGACCAATAGTGGCATCGATTGGGTACTTAAGTAGTTTCTACTATTGATGCATAGTTACATTATTCTATATCAGTATGCTTAGCTCTTATATTCCTGTACCCATATCTGCTTAGCACTGTGATTTGATTACCTGTAGTCATTTCTTTTGTATATTAGTTTCTACCTATTGATCTATTACTATCCGCTGATTATAGTATACCAGTAGGTATGATTTGCTATTTCTCGGCTCGTCGTGCCCACTGGGATACATTTATGTTGTATCTCATACCCCTGGGTGACCATCTTTCAGGTCTGTCGGGTGGTGGGATGTCGGGACGGTCCAGTGAGCCGATTATGATAGAGTTGTCCCTGTGATACTACTGATCAGACCTGATTCGTTGTGATATTACTGATGATCATGATTTAGACTTATTTTTATTTGATGCCTAATAAATTAATGGAATAATTATGTTGATGCTTATGACTGATATTGAAGAGGTTATTTGATGATTTAGCTATGCCTTGTGATGGATGATATTATGATTATATATTAATATAAGTACAACTTTGTTTGCCTAATGATAGTTGCTTACTCGTTCGTATATAGTGGAGACTCTGTCCCAGTGGATAGAGGGTCTCCTATGCACGTGGCGATCTGTTCACGTCCTGAGATAAAAGATAAACTTTGAGAAAAAAAAAAAAGAATAAAAAAGACCAATTTCAAATCTCGATCGTGACAGAAATACTCTGAACTGAAGCATAGCTATGTAATGACTAATCAAGTATGCCATATTTCAATGTATAAGTAGCTAAATGTACTGAAATCAAAGGCAATACACCTCAAAGAATGGGACCAGGGCTAGCAAGATCATAGGGGTCCGACCGAGTATGGTACCCAATGAGGTGATACTGTGCTGATGCCCGGATCGGAGTGCCCACCTTAGTACTGGCGGTCTTGAAATTCGCTACAAATCTCGTGCAGGCTCCTAACTATTCGAGCCTAAATCAAAATCACATATCAGTAATAAACTCTTACAAACCCATCCCACTGACTCACAGCGTATTAAACGGCTATAAAGTGGACTTAAGTCCTGAAATCCTTTGGAATTTCTAGAAATCCGTCGAACGACTGATAACAATCCAGTTAGTGCCTACAGGCTACCAAACTTAGTGAAACTTCACCTGCTACCCCAGAACACTTCATTAAAGGTGTTCGGGCAGCAAGAACTAATCTTGTGCCATTATTTAACCTAATTGTGCCATAATCACTGATAACGTACCTGGAACCGCCGATTTCGGCTTCGGGAGTCACCGACGCAAAATGGAAGTCACTGGGCCAGCCAGGACAGCGTCGGGAATAGCCAGGAACACATGGCAACCATAACTAGTCATCTAAACTATTCGAATTGCGCGTTTTGCGCCAAACCGACAATAAATCGGCGATTTCGCCGATTTACGACTCGTAATGTGATTTTCGCTTAACAAAAGCCTTCTGACCTCGAACAAAAAGTTCAGAGATCACATGCACACTGACCAAGGCAGCCCAAGTTGTCAAAATTGCATCTAGACACCTAGGTTTACATAAAATTACATAATAATAGTATATTATAGCTCTTTTGACTTGTTACCAGAATCCGTAGACTTTCGGATTGATTCGAAGGTATCAGTAGGTGGACCTCGACTCACTAAGACCTGTGCTCGTTGTCTGAGGGTTACACAGAGTCTGAGGAGTAAAATAGGTCGGCCTAGAATATGCAACAAGGGCTTAAGTTGTCATTGGCACACAAGCAGCCACTCATTAAGCAATCTGAAGTGAGCATCATGCTCGGAGAGGTTCAGAGAGTCGAGGGCTCACTTTCGAGAAGTTACCGGGCTGCCGAAAAGTTGGTTGGAGCAACTTCGGCCAAAGAAAAACCATCAGGAGCTCGGGCTTGGCAGAAGTTGCAAGGATTAGGGTTCAAGTGAGAACCAAAGGGAAGCAACAACAGCATGAGGTCTAGGGCAGTGCCAGGGGTGCCTCCAACTCCGGCACCGGCGTCAGGTGTGGGCGGTTGGCCGGAAAGGAAGCTTGCGACCAACCTAAACTGCAAGGATGGAAGGCAGAGTATGCAGTTTCTCAGAGGCCCATGCAATGGTCTAGGAAGCTTGCTCTGGTCAAGAGGGGGTTAGCTAGGTAGTTGGCCGACGGTGGAAAACGGTGGCGGCGATGGGTGGAGCAGCACGACCAAGATCAAGAGTAGGGAAATTAGGGTTCCTTTTTCCCCCGCCGCCACAGGTCGAGAAGGCTCCAAACTTGGTGGAGAGCTTCAAGCGATCCAGCAAAAGGCAACCAGTGCCTTGGATCCCTCCCTAAGCCGTCAGAGGGGATGCGCGATGATAGCGGCCAAATCTAAGGTTCCGACGAGCTTTTTGCTCCCGCCTGCAAACCAAAGGATGTCCAGCGTAGGGGATGTTACGGAATTTGAGTTGGCGTAGTTTCGTGAAAGTCTCAAGTCTTGAAGATTGAAGGTGAAGAAAGTTGGATCATTTAACTCAATCTCAAGAAAGAAGAATTCAAAAGGATCAGGTATGTTTAACTAAAGATTTTGTGTGATCCGAATACTTCTTATAGTGTAGAAACACTTGGAAGAATCTTTCATTGCATAAAAATCAAAAACTGGACTTGGGACATGCTCAGGATCCGGATCAGGTTGTTCGATCCGGATCCCGAAGGTGGTTCGTTCATACACCAGTTCAATCCGGATCGTAGCCTCTCTTGATCCGGATCCCGAACACTGAGTTTACCATCTTCCTTGAACGATCCGGATCAGGCTTCGCAATCCGGATCCCGAACGTTGATGTTTGGTGAACTGTATGAACGATCCGGATCAAGCACTTCGATCCGGATCCCGAACCTTCGTTTTTCTGGAACTACCTGACTCGTTACGACGATCCGGATCACAGCTAATCCGATCCGGATCGCCGTCCGTAAAATTTCCAGAAATGTTAGGTTTTTGATTCTTATCTCCTTCCTAGGGTTTCTAACCTATAAATAGACCCTATGACTCTTTTGCTAGGGTGAATCCAAATAGTCGTCATTTTCATATATCATCTTATACGGCTCTAGATCCACCTATAGAGAAGAAAGGAAATCATTAGAGAATACTCTATGTTTCTTCATCTATATTGATTAGTTTGATTCTAGGTTTTCATACTCACATCTTGAGTTGAATCAAACTAATGAATACTTAGATGGTATTTCCGATCTATCTTTGATCTAAGTATTCGGCGGATCATCACCACCAAAAACAACGATTTACCCCAAAAATCGGCGCGTGGATTCGCGTGTCCTTGTGGATTCAAGGTTCAACCGCTCTCGTGGATTCGGAGCGAGGCACATTCGTGGATTCGAAGGGTGCTATTGGGTGAAGACCGTGGACTCGGTCGGACGTCGTGGATTCGACATTGGACGCCGTGGATTCGGCGTTGGGCGCAGATCGTGGATTCGAGAAGCGTCGCGGAGTGAGCGGAGAAGATCCTCTAGGAGCGTATGGAAAAGGTTGAGTCGTAAGTGTGTACGGTAAATCACCTTGTACGTGTTTTAATTCTAGTGGATTTCTGCCGTGTTATCGGTCCCGTGGTTTTTTACTCCGGTGATGGAGTTTTCCACGTAAAAATCTTGCGAGTTATTTTTTATTTCCGCATTGGGTTTTTATCGCAACGATTTTTGAGTGTTTATACGTTTACACCTATTCACCCCCCTCTAGGTGTTTTTTCCCCTATTTAGATCCTTATTACATAGAACCCAACAAGTGGTATCAGAGCGGGAATAGGGTTGTAAACAATGGTTGAAGGTGGAAACATCAACCGACCCCCGTTCTTCGATGGAACAAATTATGCGTACTGGAAAGTGCGGATGAAAGCCTTTTTAGTTTCCATCGACGAACGGGTGTGGCAATCAATTGAATTAGGATGGTCTAATCCAACTGAATTTATTGGTGATGTCCACCCCTTAAAACCTAGGTCGAAATGGACCAAGGAAGAGTTAGACTCATCTTCTTACAATGGCAAGGGAATTAATGCTATTTTTAATGCCTTATCTCAAACTGAGTTCTCTCGCGTCTCAGCATGTGAGACTGCGAAAGAAAACTGGGATGTTCTTCAGGTTACACATGAGGGAACTAACCTCGTGAAGATTCAGAAACTGCAAATGCTTACGAGCAAGTTTGTCTCTATCTTGATGGCAGAAAATGAATCTTTCACGGACTACTATACACGATTGCAAGACATCGTAAACTCATGTGCTAACCTGGGAGAGAAGATTCCAGAATTTAAGATTGTAAGAAAGATATTAAGAACTCTTCCTGAACGATTTCGCCCAAAGGTTACTGCCATTGAAACTATTAAACACCCGGACGAAATACGTGTAGAAGAATTAGTTGGTGCATTACAAACTTATGAAATGACATTTACTACTAACAATTCTTCTGGAAAAGCATCCTCTTCTAAGTCTTCAGGGTATGCGTTGAAAACAACTAAGGAAGAAGACGCGGATACATCCTCCTCAGACGATGACGAGAACCTTTCAATGGAGGAATTTGAGAAGCAGCTCGCTCTCTTGACAAGGAAGTTTCGCCGCAACTTTCGAAGGGGTAATTCAAGTAAATCTCCATCATTCGAAAAGTTGATCAAAGGCAAGGGTACTTCAAGTTACAAGTCAAGAAAGCAAGAAAACTTCTCAAAGGATAAGAAAAGTTCAGAGGGACAACTACAATGCTTCAAATGTCGAGGCTACGGCCACATTGCAACGGAGTGTCCCAACAAGTATCCAGCAAAGAAGAAGGCGATGCAAGTCGTCACTTGGGATGACAACTCAACGTCAAATGAGTCGTCTTCAAGTGATGAAGAAAAGAGCTCCACGGCATTCCACGCGTCCACATCTTCACCCTTCATGTGCTTTATGGCAAGTACATCCGAGTCGTTGTCCAACTCCACTGTTGAAAAGATTGCAACGGACAATGAATCGGATGATTCGGAAGGTGAAGATTTTGCTTTAGCCTATCACAGACCTTTACGGGATTCAAAGAAACCGGCTAAGCAAAACAAGGGGTTGAGAGGGAGATTGCAGGATCTCGAAGAAGAAGTAAAAAGGGTAACTTCTCTCTCGACCGATCTTGAAGTGGAAAGGGATAATTTGATAAGAGCAAATGTTTCCCTTCAAGAGTCCAATGAGCAACTCGAGAAGAATTATATAGATATGGTGAACAAAGCGAACTACTTCTTGAAGCTCTACGGCGAGGCCCGACGGGAAAAATTGGAAATGACAGAGACCATTTGCCAACTCAAGGATGACTTACAGCAATTTTCTTCTGGAAGGAGTAAGTTGGATAAACTTCTTGGTCTTGGTCAAACAAACAAGTTCGGCCTCGGATACACTCAAACTGGAAACAGTCCAAGTTCGAGTGGGACAGTCTTTGTGCCTCAGTCGGTATCTCCTCCTCCGACACCGGAATTCATGACAACCAACGACAACAAGCCTACTTCATCCTCTTCAGAATCGTCAAGCACAAAGGTATGTTTTCGTTGTAATTTTGCAGGGCACATTGAAAGAAATTGCAAGATTGGAGCTCAAAGATCAAATCAACCACATCTTGCAACTGCTACCAACAAGTTCACTCCCCGGAATTCAAAGAAGGATTTTTCAAAAGAAAAGAACGTTGGTAGTACTCCAAACAAGACGTTGACAAAAGAAAAAGATCAATCAGACAAAACGTCTTCATCAAGGAAAATTTCTCAACCATTGCCGACATACTCCAAAACTCAAAAGGTTTGGGTATGCAAAGGTGAAATCCCTCCTTGTCTTTAATCGTTCTACGATTAAATGTTGTGTAGTTTATGTAGACTATTTTTTTTTTCTTTCTTTTGGCCGACCCGTCAACCATCTTTGGGAGGTAAATGGTAAATTTTTTATTGGTTGATGATTTCTCTCGGTATTCTTGGGTAGCATTTTTAAAAGAGAAAGCTGATACTTTTGATTCTTTTCACGAGATTTGCCTTCGTATTATGATTGAAAAGAATGAAAAGATCATTCGTGTTAGAAGTGATAGAGGTGGAGAATTCGTTAATTCAAAATTCATTGACTTTTGTACTTCAAACGGTATTAAGCATGAATTCTCTACACCCTATACACCTCAACAGAATGGTGTTGTCGAGCGCAAGAACAGGGTTGTTCAAGAGATGGCGCGTGTGATGCTTCATAGCCGGAATTTACCGCTACATTTTTGGGCTGAAGCTGTGAACACCGCTGTCTATGTCATTAATCGTGTGTTCTTGCGCCCGGGAACGTTAAATACACCATATGAACTATGGTGTGGTAGAAAACCCAACATCAAATATTTTCGCATCTTCGGGAGTCGGTGTTACATTTTACGTGACCGTGAAAACCTTGGAAAGTTTGACTCACGAAGTGACGAAGGGATTTTCTTGGGGTATTCTACTAATAGTAGAGCATATCGAGTATTTAACTTGGAAACTAAGACGATCGTAGAATCTATAAATGTTAAAGTAGATGAAGCTTTTCACTTTGCATCTGAAAAATCTACCCTCGATATTTCTCTAGATGATGATACTCCTGCTGTTGCATCTTCTCATAATAATACTTCCAATATTAATGATGCATCTAATGGTTCTTCAAGTTTATCTAATGTGCAGGAATCATCTCATATATCTCCGAGTACTCCGTTTCAACAAACGCAACGAATCTCCAAGGATCATTCGGAATCGAATATTATTGGAGATCCACAAGAAGGAGTTAGAACTCGGAGGCAGTTGGTTTGTGGATTCGCTTGCTACGTATCTTTAATCGAACCAAAGAACATAGATGAAGCTCTTCAGGATGACTACTGGATTAAAGCAATGCAGGAAGAGCTCCATCAATTTGAGCGAAACAAAGTCTGGGAATTAACGAAGCCTCCACAGCAACACAATGTGATAGGTACCAAATGGATCTTCAAGAACAAGAAAAATGAGGATGGTACTATCATCAGGAACAAGGCACGATTAGTTGCTCAAGGCTACTCTCAAGTAGAAGGTATAGACTTTGACGAAACATTCGCCCCTGTAGCTAGACTCGAGTCCATTCGTATACTGTTTGCTATTGCTTGTCATTTTAAAATCAAATTATTTCAAATGGACGTTAAGAGCACATTTCTAAATGGGTTTTTAAATGAGGAAGTTTATGTGGCTCAACCAAAAGGTTTTGTAGACCATAAACAACCTAACCATGTTTTTCGTTTGAAAAAGGCTCTTTATGGTCTGAAACAAGCACCGCGAGCATGGTACGAAAGGTTGACAAAGCACCTTTTGGAGAAGGGCTACACTCGAGGGGGAGCTGATAGGACTCTCTTTGTGAAGCATTATCAAAACAATTTCATTGTAGCACAAATATATGCCGATGACATAGTATTTGGCGCAACAAGAGATAATGATGCTTCTAAATTCGCGGAGACCATGGAAAGCGAATTTGAGATGTCCATGATGGGCGAATTGACTTATTTCCTTGGATTGCAAATTAAACAAAATGATGAAGGTATTCACTTGAGTCAATCCAAGTATGCAATGGAGTTGGTTAAAAAGTTTGATCTTGAAAATTCGAAGGATTTTCCGACTCCAATGGGAACTAGCCACAAGGGACTTGGAAGTGAATCACAAAGTGAGAATGTAGACGAGAAACTGTATCGAAGTATGATTGGAAGTCTACTTTACCTCACGGCTAGTCGCCCGGATATATCTTTTGGTGTTGGGATCTGCGCGAGATATCAATCTGCACCAAAGGAGGTTCACCTGAAAGTGGTGAAAAGGAACATCCGGTATATCAAAGGATCAATTAATTTCGGAATTTGGTATCCTATGGGAACAAGTTTGGATATTGTTGGATACTCAGATGTCGATTGGGCAGGATCAGTGGATGATCGGAAAAGCACGAGTGGTGCATGCTTCTATCTTGGCCATTGCCTTGTTGCATGGCACAGTAAAAAGCAGAATTGCATAGCACTCTCGACTGCCGAAGCGGAATACATTTCAGCTGGAAGCTGCTCAACTCAACTCATTTGGATGAAAAGCGTATTGAGCGACTTCCGGATTTCAGCATCTTCGGTAACAATTCTTTGTGACAACACAAGTGCAATCAACATTTCTAAAAACCCTGTGTTGCACTCTAGAACAAAACATATTGAACTTAGATATCATTATCTTAGAGAGCTAGTTGAATCAAATACTCTTCAACTTTCATATATTTCAACTGAGGATCAATTAGCTGACATTCTAACAAAACCTTTGGATCAAAAACGTTTTATTCATTTGCGAAAAGCAATTGGAATGCTTTCCTTGAAATAAACTTCTTTTTGAAACCTTTGCTTAGGATAGGTTTTGTCTTTGTTTTGTTTTGTTCATTATCTATGTCTGTACATAGGACATTAATTGAGCATAGATCATAATTGACTTTAATTGCATCTTTTCGCACATTTAGAAATTTATTATGCTTTTGCCATCATAATATTTCACTGTTGCAATGATCATTTATGTTAATTAAATCATCTTCTGAGTGATCAAAGTCAATTTCTCTCTCTCAATGATCTCTTGGTATAGTCATTATCTTATTTGACTGTTTAGTCGAGTATGAAATCGAGATCAATTTTTGGTTGAATACTTTATATCTTAAATAATTGATAGCCAATTAAGGGGGAGTCAAAGAAAAGTAAAATGCTCAAAAGATGTGGAAAGAGTTACATCCCAATGAGGAGTGTGAAAACTACCACCACATGGAGGAAAGAGCTACCACCTCGGTCGTCCGAGTATTGTGTGCAGCTACCACATGTATACCAAGCATGGTTGTTCAAATTTTGATTAAGTAAAATGCATGTTGAAATACTTGACTCCGTCAAATTTCAAGATTGGTATAAGGTGGGTTTTTAAAGAAAGATGCTCAAAGAGCCACTCTCTTCAACAGATTGTCTAGATACATTATCTACTATATTTGGGATTTCAAACATCTATTGATCTTTGTATTTCATTTTCTTTACTGAATTGATGATTTGATAAAGGCATTACTCATAAGATCAAGTTAGATGTAATTGAAGGTGTTCAACTTTAAGGGATTTAATTTTTGTAAATTCTCGTTTCATTTTTGGATATTATTGATAGATTTGGCATAATCTAATTCTTGTTGTATGAAACGATGATTTCTGTTTAAAGTTGATACACATTTGTGCTTACAATCTTTTTCTGGTTTTTCTTGAATTTCTCTGAAATTTTCTAAAGAAAAAGTTGGAGCCGATCCGGATCGGGCAAGATGATCCAGATCCCGAACGCAGGTATTCTTCTGCGGGCTGACGATCCGGATTGGACCTGCCGATCCGGATCCCGAACGCCGTTTCTCACTGCGGGTAGCCGATCCGGATCGCAATCATGAACTGATCCGGATCGCGGCTAGGGTTTTATAAAGAACAAAAGGGTTTTGATTTCTTTTACTCCAATCTTTTGTTCCTAAGTTTCCAGAGCCTCTCTCTCTAGATTTCATCCTTCCTGGAAGCCTTCAAACTCAAGTTCTTCAACTCCAAGTAAGTTTTATTGATCAAAATCTCGGTTTTTCACCGTTTTCCTCTTTTCCTCCTCAAACGTGATGAATTTCTTGGATCAACTTTGTTTGTGGATGGTTTTTGATCAAATTTCTTTTGAAATAAGAACTCTGGGTAGATTAGTTTTGATTATATGCTAGGTATTCTCCTGATTAACGGATTTTTAGGCTTCAATTTCTAAAAATTTCGGTTTTAGGGCATATAATAAGGATTTTCGAAAATCATGCAATTGATCTATTTTTAAAAGTCCTTTTGCAAAACTAATTTGATTCTTAGTCTCTCTACATGATTATGATTGTTTGGGTACAATTTTTCAAATCTTTGAAAATTAACAATTTTTCATGTGTTTTTGAGTTATTGTTCACAGGATTTTAAAACTTTTAAGCACTTGCACCAATGGCATTCGCCTGGATAATCTTCCTTTTGGTAGCAATGGTAGGACCGAGTGGGTCTTATATAAAAAGAGAACAAGATGACTCAAATCAAGAAGAGACAAAGAAAGTCTATCAAATTGATTCAGAATCAGATGAAGAAGACTGGGAAGAGATTTGTGAACAAGCACAAAAAGCTATTGACAAAGAAGATAGGTTGTACTTGAAGAACAAGAAGCTGATGAGATCGTCCTCAACAACCAAGCAGCACACTAGGCGAAAGAATTCGAGAGGAACTGGAATTCAGATTGATAGACCCCTCACCAGAGCTCGCTCTCTCACTAGAGAATCTCCATGGATTGAAGGTCAAGATGCACCGTCTGGTTCTATACTACATCCTTCAACGTCCTGGAGACACACAGCAAAAGCGAATGTAGGGTCCTCACTTCGACAAGAACAGCGAAGATCGTCTGCTGAACAAGACAGCGTGTCTACAAATCTCAAACAGATTATCTCTGAGCAACATAAGATGAAAAGAAAGGTCTCCAGAATGTCAAAAATGCTTCAAGCGATTTTGAAGAAGTTGGATTGTACCAATCCCACTAGTTCGGATTCTGACTGACTTAACCTTCTTTCTAATCTTTTTGTGCAGGTTTTTCAGTTTTTAGGACTTACTCTTAGTTCTAGTTCTTAATTTTCGAAACTTTTTCTTTGAAATTTTTAACTCTTCCTCAATTTTTGGTAATTTTGGCTTTGTTTGTGACAAAAAGGGGAAGAGAGTTTAAGAGAACTTGAACAATGATAATGTGAAAATTTTGTATACATCAAGGTACAATGATGAACAATGATGACTGCATCAAGGTACAATGATGAACAATGCTGATGTGAAAATTTTGTATACATCAAGGTAAGTATCACTTCAACTTTGGTTTTTATCTAGTGATTGTTTGCATGTCTCTACTAACTATTCGACTAACTATTTGGGCATGTATTATGACTAACAAGTTGATGTTGGACTAACATTTTGTGACATTTGGTTTTTAATTGCATAGAAGATATGTTGGTTTTTGACTATGATTCTCTTACATATCTGAATTCTCAAATGTCATGATGATCAGATAAACTCTATCTCTGTACTAGGTTTTGAATGCTAAATATTCTTGAGGTATCTAACGATCTCTTTTTGTCAAGAATGATTTCTTTGTGCAGAGAGTACAGATGTCTAAGTCTAGAGTATGTTTTAGGAGTTTATCTCATGTTTTTAAATTTTCGGATCTCCATTGTAAATTTTTGTTGTATGGTGATAGCAACAAAAATATCTTTTTGAATTTTCTTGAGTGGATCTGTGTTTTGTCACGAAACCGCCAAAGGGGGAGATTGTTACGGAATTTGAGTTGGCGTAGTTTCGTGAAAGTCTCAAGTCTTGAAGATTGAAGGTGAAGAAAGTTGGATCATTTAACTCAATCTCAAGAAAGAAGAATTCAAAAGGATCAGGTATGTTTAACTAAAGATTTTGTGTGATCCGCATACTTCTTATAGTGTAGAAACACTTGGAAGAATCTTTCATTGCATAAAAATCAAAAACTGGACTTGGGACATGCTCAGGATCCGGATCAGGTTGTTCGATCCGGATCCCGAAGGTGGTTCGTTCATACACCAGTTCAATCAGGATCGTAGCCTCTCTTGATCCGGATCCCGAACACTGAGTTTACCATCTTCCTTGAACGATCCGGATCAGGCTTCGCAATCCGGATCCCGAACGTTGATGTTTGGTGAACTGTATGAACGATCCGGATCAAGCACTTCGATCCGGATCCCGAACCTTCGTTTTTCTGGAACTACCTGACTCGTTACGACGATCCGGATCACAGCTAATCCGATCCGGATCGCCGTCTGTAAAATTTCCAGAAATGTTAGGTTTTTGATTCTTATCTCCTTCCTAGGGTTTCTAACCTATAAATAGACCCTATGACTCTTTTGCTAGGGTGAATCCAAATAGCCGTCATTTTCATATATCATCTTATACGGCTCTAGAT
>CM055074.1:30357351-30400910 GCA_029204045.2 Tillandsia leiboldiana | reverse complement strand
GTTGTACTTGAAGAACAAGAAGCTGATGAGATCGTCCTCAACAACCAAGCAGCACACTAGGCGAAAGAATTCGAGAGGAACTGGAATTCAGATTGATAGACCCCTCACCAGAGCTCGCTCTCTCACTAGAGAATCTCCATGGATTGAAGGTCAAGATGCACCGTCTGGTTCTATACTACATCCTTCAACGTCCTGGAGACACACAGCAAAAGCGAATGTAGGGTCCTCACTTCGACAAGAACAGCGAAGATCGTCTGCTGAACAAGACAGCGTGTCTACAAATCTCAAACAGATTATCTCTGAGCAACATAAGATGAAAAGAAAGGTCTCCAGAATGTCAAAAATGCTTCAAGCGATTTTGAAGAAGTTGGATTGTACCAATCCCACTAGTTCGGATTCTGACTGACTTAACCTTCTTTCTAATCTTTTTGTGCAGGTTTTTCAGTTTTTAGGACTTACTCTTAGTTCTAGTTCTTAATTTTCGAAACTTTTTCTTTGAAATTTTTAACTCTTCCTCAATTTTTGGTAATTTTGGCTTTGTTTGTGACAAAAAGGGGAAGAGAGTTTAAGAGAACTTGAACAATGATAATGTGAAAATTTTGTATACATCAAGGTACAATGATGAACAATGATGACTGCATCAAGGTACAATGATGAACAATGCTGATGTGAAAATTTTGTATACATCAAGGTAAGTATCACTTCAACTTTGGTTTTTATCTAGTGATTGTTTGCATGTCTCTACTAACTATTCGACTAACTATTTGGGCATGTATTATGACTAACAAGTTGATGTTGGACTAACATTTTGTGACATTTGGTTTTTAATTGCATAGAAGATATGTTGGTTTTTGACTATGATTCTCTTACATATCTGAATTCTCAAATGTCATGATGATCAGATAAACTCTATCTCTGTACTAGGTTTTGAATGCTAAATATTCTTGAGGTATCTAACGATCTCTTTTTGTCAAGAATGATTTCTTTGTGCAGAGAGTACAGATGTCTAAGTCTAGAGTATGTTTTAGGAGTTTATCTCATGTTTTTAAATTTTCGGATCTCCATTGTAAATTTTTGTTGTATGGTGATAGCAACAAAAATATCTTTTTGAATTTTCTTGAGTGGATCTGTGTTTTGTCACGAAACCGCCAAAGGGGGAGATTGTTACGGAATTTGAGTTGGCGTAGTTTCGTGAAAGTCTCAAGTCTTGAAGATTGAAGGTGAAGAAAGTTGGATCATTTAACTCAATCTCAAGAAAGAAGAATTCAAAAGGATCAGGTATGTTTAACTAAAGATTTTGTGTGATCCGCATACTTCTTATAGTGTAGAAACACTTGGAAGAATCTTTCATTGCATAAAAATCAAAAACTGGACTTGGGACATGCTCAGGATCCGGATCAGGTTGTTCGATCCGGATCCCGAAGGTGGTTCGTTCATACACCAGTTCAATCAGGATCGTAGCCTCTCTTGATCCGGATCCCGAACACTGAGTTTACCATCTTCCTTGAACGATCCGGATCAGGCTTCGCAATCCGGATCCCGAACGTTGATGTTTGGTGAACTGTATGAACGATCCGGATCAAGCACTTCGATCCGGATCCCGAACCTTCGTTTTTCTGGAACTACCTGACTCGTTACGACGATCCGGATCACAGCTAATCCGATCCGGATCGCCGTCTGTAAAATTTCCAGAAATGTTAGGTTTTTGATTCTTATCTCCTTCCTAGGGTTTCTAACCTATAAATAGACCCTATGACTCTTTTGCTAGGGTGAATCCAAATAGCCGTCATTTTCATATATCATCTTATACGGCTCTAGATCCACCTATAGAGAAGAAAGGAAATCATTAGAGAATACTCTATGTTTCTTCATCTATATTGATTAGTTTGATTCTAGGTTTTCATACTCACATCTTGAGTTGAATCAAACTAATGAATACTTAGATGGTATTTCTGATCTATCTTTGATCTAAGTATTCGGCGGATCATCACCACCAAAAACAACGATTTACCCCAAAAATCGGCGCGTGGATTCGCGTGTCCTTGTGGATTCAAGGTTCAACTGCTCTCGTGGATTCGGAGCGAGGCACATTCGTGGATTCGAAGGGTGCTATTGGGTGAAGACCGTGGACTCGGTCGTACGTCGTGGATTCGACGTTGGACGCCGTGGATTCGGCGTTGGGCGCAGATCGTGGATTCGAGAAGCGTCGCGGAGCGAGCGGAGAAGATCCTCTAGGAGCGTATGGAAAAGGTTGAGTCGTAAGTGTGTACGGTAAATCACCTTGTACGTGTTTTAATTCTAGTGGATTTCTGCCGTGTTATCGGTCCCGTGGTTTTTTACTCCGGTGATGGAGTTTTCCATGTAAAAATCTTGCGAGTTATTTTTTATTTCCGCATTGGGTTTTTATCGCAACGATTTTTGAGTGTTTATACGTTTACACCTATTCACCCCCCTCTAGGTGTTTTTTCCCCTATTTAGATCCTTATTACATAGAACCCAACAGGGGATGTGCAGGAAGGGTCCCAGGGAGGTGAGGAAGAGGATGGGAACCCTTCTAGGCCAAGAAAATAAGAAGAAGAAAGAGTTGGCTCACCTCTGGTCCGAGGAAGAAGAAGAAGAAGAAGAATATCTTCTTCTCCGGCGATGTGCGGTGACGGTAGGCTGCAGCACTCCTCAGGGATGATCCACTGATGAAGAGAAAGACTGCAAGATGATAGGGTTGCAAGGGGATGCAACTTAGTGCTTTTCTCTACACTCAAACCCGAGATCTAGTTGAGAGGAGTGTTTTCTTGCCTTTTCTGGCGACGGCAGGCGGCGGAAGGCGGTGCTGATGCTCAGGGAAGAAGCAGAAGAGAGAAAGGATGCGAGGGGTTGCATTGGAGGGTGATGGGTCTGTGCGCCTAGGGTTTCCCAAGAGGAAACCCTAAAGCCTATAAATATAGCATGTACAAGATTCTATTTAATCCCTGTAAACATGAAATTTACAGTCGGTTCCTTCACTGTAGGTAAATTATGCCAGGTAGCCTCTCCCTAAGAAATCTCAAGCTATTCCATGCATAAAATAATAACCATTTTGCATAAATACACTGTCAAAAAAGTATTTTTCACGTATTTCGAGACTTTCGGATCGCCGAATATAAAAACGGACGTCGCTACGTCGTTCAGCACAACGAGACCATTTAGGTAGTGATTTTCTTTCGTTGCGTTTGGGTCTCAAGAGCTCGCATAAGCTGCTTCTTCGCAAATACCACTGAAATTCAAAATTTTGAATTACAGAAATTTCAGAAAAATTAATTTATATTCAAATTTCAGGATTTAAATTTCATAAATATTATATATATATATATATATATATATATATATAGAGAGAGAGAGAGAGAGAGAGAGAGAGAGAGAGAGAGAGCGGGGGAAGAGTTGAGCTGGAATGCTATCAGTAGGAAACAAGCTCCGTTGCCAGTCATTTTTTTTCGATCATGGAGCTTCCAAATCGAAGATCGGCACCGTTAAATAAGATATAGACCATTTAAACTATCTGAAAATTAAATTTTATTTTTTTTCCAATATTCATTTCTTATCCATTAAGTGAACACAAAAATGAATAGCTGAAAATAAATATCCTTGAAAAGGTGATGATAGGAATCTTGTAATCAAGATCGAGAATAAATTTTAAAGAGTTTAAAGAATTGTCTAGCCAAAATTCAATTGATTAAGATTTCTTAACACCGTTAAACGAGCAAACGCATCATATCTACCGTTAAAATTATAAATTTTGCAACCCTTTGATCATTAGGTCAATGATATCGAAAAGATTTAAATTTTGATTTCTAAATACTTTCAGTAGCTTAGATCATGTACAACGGTGTCGGTCGCCGATTTGGAAACTCCATCATTGAAAACAAATGGGTGGTAATGGAGCTTATTTACTACTGATAGCATTTCAGCTCAACTATATATATATATATAGAGAGAGAGAGAGAGAGAGAGAGAGAGAGAGAGAGAGAGAGAGAGAGAGTCCGGCTACTATGCTTGTACAAGCACCAAATAATTAGTGCTTGTAAATTTTCCACCGTTAGATCTACCTCTTTGACTAATTTCATCTCTTAGATCATTCTATTCCACCAACCACTTACCTAACCTAAGGGGCCCACTATCATCCCAACCACACATCTTTTCATACATATATATACCCACTATTATCCCAACCACACATCTTTTCATACATATATATATATATATATATATATATATATATATATATATATATATATATATATATATATATATATATATATATATATATATATATATATATATATATATATATATATATATATATATATATAATATATATATATATATATATATATATATATATATATATGTATGTATGTATGTATGTATGCCTATATGGTTGGGAAAATAGTAATATCTAACGGGAGGTTGTGGCCTCGGCCCTACTTGGCTGTAGAAATCTCATAGGACCCTCCGGATGGGTTGGTCCCGCTTCTCGTCTCTGTCTTCCTCCTCGGAGGACTCTTCGTTAGACCCTTCAGCCGAACACTGGTCCGGCTTGTGGTCATGGTGAGCTGCGCCTTGGCCAAAGTCCGGGAAGGCAAACCATTTCTTCATTTCCTCAAGCATGTCGTGGAGAAGTGAGTCCTAGTCTTCACTGGTCATCTCGACTTTGCACCGGTTGTGTGACACCCCCGAAATGTGTATTTGTCCTATATATAAATTATATAATAGGATTAAATCTCTTAACCCGACTATAGCATTTTGGGTAGTAGCAAGACCCAAGAGGTTAAGAGAGTTAAGTGTGCTAGAGCTAGAGTAGTTCTAGAATGAGTGACCCCCTGGGAAGTGCGGCGTCATAATTGGTATCAGAGCTATTCACCTACCGGAAATGTGAGATGGCTTTTGGCTGAGCCAGGGTTATATAGCAGGTAGAGTAAGGCTCCCCGACTAATGACCGTTGTGGGTGGAGTGCAGCTCCCCACAAGGTCGGCTAAAGCTAGCGAGACGAGTCTCACATCGCCTAGTGGTTGTGAGTGTCTTTGAGACTGACGAGAACGTTAGGACTTAAAGGGGGAAGAATGTGACACCCCCGAATTGTGTATTAGTCCTATATATAAATTATATAATTTAACTAAATCTCTTAACCCGGCTATAGTATTTTAGGTGGTAGCAAGACCCAAGAGGTTAAGAGAGTTAAGTGTGCTCGAGTTAGAGTAGATCTAGGATGGGTGACCCCCTGGGAAGTAGGGCGTCACAGGATGCAAAGCCAAAGCATCTTTCGTGCCGATGTCTCTTTTTCAGGGAGATCGAGCTGCTGCATCGGCTTCTTTCCTTTCGTGTCAACTATGTTAACCGACACCTGAGCCATGTGCTATCGAGTCTTGGTCGGCTTTAGCAGTTGACACTTATACGGCTAGCAATCTCTGATCATTTCAGCCGCATAGATTTCGGCCTCATCGGCTGAAGTCTCACTTTCACTAAGACCATTCTGCTCCTCGTGTGTCGAACTCTCTTCGACAAATGAGACATTATTTTCTTTCGCCTTCCTCCAGTCTTTCCCTTGGCTCCAATGTGACCGATTTTTATCGGCTAATCTCCTTTTATTTCATCCTTGGCCTTGTGAGCCAACACTCTCTCCTTCGGTCGTCTTAACGTCGACTGAATTTATATCTTTACCGTCGACAACCAAATTATCCTCGATCAATATGCTCGACCGTATTCTCGGTTACTTCACCCTAGAATTTATCAAACATCAGCAATTTCCAATTGGCCAAGTACGGGTGCTCCACATCCATATCCACATTCGAGGGATACGAGGGCCTAAAGGCTAGCCGTATAGCCGGCCTTGCCTCTGTGCCAAACGTGTTTCTTATTATCTCTCCGATCTGAACATATAGATCAGTGTTCCCTGCCGGGGGTGTCAGGACTGCCGGCTATACTAGATTTACGTTTACATGAGGCGGGGTAACTTGACCCCTATATATGCACGGCTAGACGAGTACAACAGTTCAATCAGAGTAGATATAACTATTAAACTGAACATAAAAAATAAACATCTACTCCATTACATTGTCACACCCGGAGTTTCAAAAAAGCGGTCTAAATTTTTATTTTTTTTTATATCAGAGTTCAAAAGCTGAAACCCGGAATGTCGAGAGACCGCCACATGCACAGGGAACTCTCTGTCCACTTGGACAGAGTCTCCCCTGTACATGCTCGGCAAGGCAAATACAATAATCATCAGAGAAGCGACATAATCAACAACTAAATATAAACAACATACATTCACATACTCTAAATAATAACAACTCTACAATCACAACTCCTCAAATACACTGAAACGTCAAGCACTGGGCCACAATGGCCAATAGCAGGGGACAAGTCTATCGCGGAAGCTCACTGAATCGTCCCAATCTCTCAACACCCGACTAACATGAAAAATGGTTACCCAAGGGCTGTGAGATACAACATAAATGTATCCCAGTGGGCATGACGGGTCGAGAAATAGTAAGTCGTACCTACTGGATACAATAATAAGCGGTTAACAAACAGGCTGTAATATGAAAGCTAGATACTGATCATGCTGAAATGAAAGCAGGTACTCATGAAGGAAGCTATACAGGCTATAACTAGCAGTCAAGTAAATCAGGACAATATCAGTGTCATATGCTGTATATCAGGTAGGTATGATAGTGCATACCTGTCAAAGCTAAAATCTGAGTACCATGATCATTTGCTAAGCAATAAAGTAGGTATGAAGACAATATCAGCATCTCATGTTGTATATCAGGCAGGTATGATAATCAATAAAGCAGAGTAATCACATATGAAGCTGAGTAAGCTATAACTGACAATCATGTAAATCCTGTCAATCTCGATGCATATAGATCAAGATCATGCTATAAACAGAGCAGGTATAACGAGATATAACAAGATAATGCATCAAATCTATCACCACAAATATACCCAATCTCATGCCATTGTTGGTCACAAGGACCTCAGGCTAATGCCCACAGATATACCAGAATGCTAACATGTTAAGGATTTTATATTGGCGTATTTCATGAAATGATATAAGTCTTGAAGATTGAATATGGAGAATTGTGGATCAACTACATCAATCTCAAGAAGAATGCATTCGGAATGATCAGGTACGTTTAACTAAATATTTTTGGTGATCCGAATACATTTGTGTAGTTTAGAAACAATTGGATAAGTTTTCATTGCATAAAAATAAAAAACTGGACAAGTTGGATGTTCAGGATCCGGATCAGACCAATCCAGTCCGGACCCCGAACATAGTTTAGTTCATACGATTTTCCAGTCCAGACCACCCCTGTTCCAGTCCGGACCCCGAACCTTAAATTCTGCAAAGTTGCATGAACAGTCCAGACCTCCCCTGTTTCAGTCCAAACCCCGAACTGTGTTTTTCAAAAAATCTTCTAGAAAAAGACGACAGTCCGGATCAGCCAAATCCAGTCCAGACCGCCGTGCGGGAAAAATTATGTTAAGTCAGTTTTTTATTCTTATCTCTTTTCAAAGGTTTCTAACCTATAAATAAACCCTAATTTCATCTTTTAAAAAACGATGAATAATCGAGAAAAATCGATTAAGTAAAATTATAGAAAAATCCACAAATATAGAGAAGAAAGGAAAACACGATTAAATTCATGTTTCTTCATCTATATTGTTCAATTTGATTCTACGGTTTTCAAACTCCTATTTTTCGCAGAATCAAATTGAAGAATACTTAGATGGTATTTCCTTATCTATCTTTGATCTAAGTATTCGGAGGATCATCACCAAACAAAACAACGATTTATCAAGAATCGGCGCGAGGATTCGCATGGCCTTGTGGATTCAAGGTGTGACCGCTCTCGTGGATTCGGAGCGAGGCGCGTTCGTGTGATCGAGGCGTGCCGCATTTGGTGAAGACCGCGGATTCGGTTGGACGTCGTGGATTCGACGTTGGACTTCGTGGATTCGAAGTTGGACGCAAATCGTGGATTCGATGAGCGTTCGGAGCGAGTGGAGATGATCAACTAGGAGCGTATGAAAAAGGTTGAGTCGTAGGTTTATGGTAAATCACCTTGTATGTGTTTTAATTCTAATGGATTTCACCATGTTATCGGTCCCGTGGTTTTTTACTCCTGTGACGGAGTTTTCCTCGTAAATCTTGCGTACTTTATTTATTTTCCGCATTGGGTTATTTTTTACGCAACGATTTGGTGTGTTTATTATTTTCACCTATTTACCCCCCCTCTATGTGGTTTTTCCCCTATTCAGATCCATATAATCCATAACCCACAAGTGGTATCAGAGCGGGAACAGGGTTGTAAATAATGGTTGAAGGTGGAAACATCAATAGACCACCGTTCTTCGATGGAACAAATTATGCTTACTAGAAAGTACGCATGAGAGCGTTTTTAATTTCCATCGATGAACGGGTTTAGCAATCAATTGAGTTTGGATGGACAAATCCTACTGAGATTATTGTCGATGTTGTCACCATCAAACCTAGGTCGAAATGAACTAAGGAAGAAATTGATGCATCTTCTTACAACGGCAAAGGAATTAACGCCTTATTTAATGCTTTGTCGCAAACCGAATTCTCTCACGTCTCGGCATGTGAGACTGCGAAAAAAAAATTGGGATATTCTACAAGTTACACATGAGGGAACAAGTTTAGTGAAGATTCAAAAACTGCAAATGCTTACGAGCAAATTTGACTCAATTTTTATGGCAGAAAATGAATCGTTCACAGATTATTATACACGATTGCAAGATATCGTTAATACATGTGCTAACTTGGGAGAGAAAATTCCAGAATCAAAAGTCGTAAGAAAGATTTTGAGAACTCTTCCTGAAAGATTTCGCCCTAAGGTCGCAGCCATTGAAACTGTAAAATACCCGGACGAAATCAAAGTAGAAGAATTAGTTGGCGCACATCAAACTTATGAAATGACTTTTCCTACTAACTATTTTTCTGGAAAGTCTTCCTCTTCTTCTAAGTCTTCAAGTTTTGCATTGAAATCAACAAAGGAAGAAGACGCGGATTCATCCTCCTCAGACGCAGATGAGAATTTATCAATGGAGGATTTTGAGAAACAACTTACACTCTTGACAAGGAAATTTCGCAGAAGCTTCCGAAGGAGAAATTCAAGTAAATCCTCATCCTTTGTTAGGTCCAAGAAAGGCAAGGGATCTTTAAGCTTTAAGTCAAGAAAGCAAGAGGGTTCTTCAAAGGACAAGAAGAACTCTGAGGGACAAATTCAATGCTTCAAGTGCCGAGGTTATGGCCACATCTCAACAGAATGTCCCAACAAGAATCCGTCAAAGAATAAGGCTATGCAAGCCGTCACATGGGATGACACTTCCACTTCCAATGAGTCACTTCCAGTGATGAGGACGATAACGCCACAGCATTCCACGCGTCCACAACTTCACCTTACATGTGCTTTTCAGCGACTTCCTCTGATTCATTATCCAACACCTTCGATGAAAAGAATGCAACAGACGATGAACTGAGCGATTCCGAAGGTGAAGACATTGCTTTTGCCTACCATTAACTATTAAAGGATTCAAAGAAATTGGCAAAGCAAAACAAGAGTTTAAGGAGAAGATTGCGGGATCTTGAAAAACAATCTAAAGAGGCAACTTCTCTCTCAAACGCTCTTGAAGAGGAAAAGGATAACTTGATGAAGAAAAATGTTTCCCTTCAGGAGAAGAACGAGCATTTCGAGAAAGGGCACATCAAAATGGTGGATAAAGCTAATTACTTCTTGAAGCTCTACTCCGAGGCTCAACAAGGAAAATTGGAGATGACGAAGACCATACTCCAACTTAAGGAAGATTTAAAGCGATTCTCTTCTAGAAGGAGCAAGTTGGACAAGTTGCTTGGTCTCGGTCAAACAAATCGGTTGGGTCTTGGATACACTCGAACCAGCAATAATCCAAGTTCGAGTAGAACAGTTTTTGTGCCCCAGTCGGCTTCTCCTCCTCCGACGAAAAGCACTGCATCCAACGTGAACAAGCCTACCTCATCTACTTCGGGTTCAACATGCACAAAGGTATGTTTTCGTTGTGGTTTTGCAGGGCACATAAGACGAAATTGCAAGAATGGAGCCAAGCGATCAAATCAAGCGCCTCTTGCAACAACTACCAACAAGTTCATCCCCCGAAAATCGAAGAAGAATCTTTCGAAGGTAAAGAACTTTGGTAGTACACCCCACAAGACGACGTCATCATGGATTCCAAAGAAAAGTGATCAACCGAACAAGACGCGTTCACCATGGAGATCAATGTCACGATCATTGCCGACCTATTCCAAAACTCGTAAGGTTTGGGTGCACAAAGATGAATTCTTCCCTTGTCTTGTCATTCATACATCACTTTATGCGTATGACAATTCGTCTTGGTATCTGGATAGTGGTTGCTCACGACACGTGACCGGAGATAAAAACGTTTTTCAAACTCTTGAGAAAACCTCTGGAGGACATGTAGTTTTTAGAGATGGACGATCTTCAAAAATTGTTGGCAAAGGAACCATTGCTATTCCAGATGGCCCGGCTTTGAACAATGTTTTGTTTATTGAAGGCCTTAAGACTAACCTCATAAGCATTAGCCAACTTTGTGATGATGGTTTTTCAGTTAATTTTTCTTCTGTAGAATGTCTTGTAACTGATGTAAATTATTCATTCATTTTGAAAGGGGTTAGGTCACAGAACAATTGCTATGTAGTTCCTGGTAAAACAAATCAAAATTGTAACCTAGTGTCATTCGATAATGAAACACTTTGGCATAAAAGACTAGGTCACATAAACTTTAAGGAACTATCTAGAATATCTAACAAAGACATAGTTAGATGTGTTCCTAAATTGAACTTCAAAGAAAGCCTTGTGTGTGGTGGTTGCCAAAAGGGAAAACAAACGAGATCCACTCACAAGAATTTGAACCATGTAGGAACTAAACGCCCATTGGAATTATTGCATATGGATTTAATGGGGCCAACTCGTCAACCTAGTTTGGGTGGAAAATGGTATATTTTTCTTTTGGTTGATGATTTCTCTAGATATTCTTGGGTTGAATTTTTAAAAGAGAAAGCGGATACTTTTGACTCTTTTCATGATATATGTCATCGTATTATGATTGAGAAAAATGAAAAGATTGTCCGTATTCGCAGTGATAGAGGCGGAGAATTTATTAATTCAAAATTCATTAATTTTTTGCTCTTCAAATGGCATAAAATATGAATTCTCTGCACCTTATACACCGCAGCAAAACGGTGTAGTCGAGCGCACAAATAGAGTTGTTCAAGTGATGGCACGTGTTATGCTTCATAGCCGGAAACTCCTTTTATATTTTTGGGCTGAAGCAATTAACACTGCGATCTATGCGATCTATGTAATCAATCGCATCTATTTGTGTCCAGGTACTTTGATTACCCCATATGAGCTATGGTTTAGTAGAAAACCTAATATTAAGTATTTTCGTATCTTCGGGAGTCACTGTTACATTTTACGCGATCGATAAAATCTTGGAAAATTCGACTCTCGAAGTGATGAAGGAATTTTTATGGGTTATTCTACAAATAGTAGAGCATATCGAGTATACAATCTTGAATCGAAGACGATGATTGAATCAATTAATGTTAAAGTAGATGAAGCTTCTCATTTGTCTTCTGTCAAATCTACTCTTGATATGTCTCTTGATGATGAATCTCCTGCTAATGATATTGCATCCTTGCATGATAAATCTTCTGAAAATTTTGATGCATCTCATGGTTCTTCTAGTTCATCTAATGTCCAGGAATCATCACATTTACTTCCGAGTACTCCGTTACCTCAAATGCTACGAATCTCCAAGGACCATCCTGAATCGAACATCATTGGAGATCCTCAAGAAGGAGTAAGAACTCGGAGACAATTAGAATGTGGAGTCGCAAGTTACGTCTCCATGGTAGAACCAAGGAACATTGATGAAGCTCTTCAGGACGACTATTGGATTGAAGCAATGCAAGAAGAGCTCAATCAATTTGAAAGGAACAAAATCTAGGAATTAACGAAGCCCCCGAAGCAACAAAACATCATCGGTACAAAATGAATTTTCAAGAACAAGAAAAATGAAGAATACTGTTATTCGGAACAAAGCAAGGCTAGTTGCTCAGGGCTATTCACAGGTTGAAGGTATAGACTTTGATGAAACTTTTGCCCCGGTAGCCCGTCTCGAGTCAATTCGTATTTTATTTGCTATTGCTTGTCATTTTAAAATAAAATTTTTTCAAATGGACGTTAAGAGCACGTTTTTAAATAGTTTTCTAAATGAAGAAGTTTATGTTGCTCAACCGAAAGGTTTCATTTATCATAAACTTCCAAACCATGTTTTTCGATTGAAAAAGGCTCTTTACGTTCTAAAACAAGCACCGCGAGCATGGTACGAAAGACTGATAAAGCATCTTTTGGAAAAGGGCTATACTCGAGGGGGAGCCGATCGGACACTCTTTGTGAAGCACTTTCAAGATAATTTCATTGTTTCACAAATCTATGTCGACGACATTGTGTTTGGTGCTACAAGGAATAATGATACTTCAAAATTCACTGAAAAAATAAAAAGCGAATTTGAGATGTCCATGATGGGCGAGTTGACATACTTTCTTGGATTGCAAGTAAAACAGACTGAAGATGTCATTCATTTATGTCAATCCAAGTATGCAATGGAGTTGGTCAAGAAATTTGGATTAGATAATTCTAAAGACTTTCCGACTCCCATGGGAACTAGCAATAAGGGACTTGGATGTGAATCTCACGGAGAAAAAGTAGACGAGAAGCTCTACCGAAGCATGATTGGAAGTCTACTTTACCTTAAGGCTAGTCGCCCGGACATTGCCTTCAGTGTTGGGATTCGTGCGAGATATCAATCAGCACCGAAGGAAATTCACCTGAAAGCGGTGAAACGGATCATCCGGTACATCAAAGGTACGTTAAATTTCGGAACGACATAATAGGATATTCGGATGCCGATTGGGCTGGATCAGTGGATGATCGGAAGAGCACGAGTGGTGCATACTTTTACCTTGGCCATTGTCTTGTTGCATGGCATAGTAAGAAGCAAAACTGCATTGCTCTCTCTACTGCCGAAGCAGAATACATTTCAACGGGAGGTTGTGCAACTCAATTGATTTGGATGAAGAGTGTATTGAGTGACTTCCGCATTCCGGCGACTTCGGTAACAATACTTTGTGACAACACTAGTGCCATTAACATTTCAAAAAATCCTGTGTTGCACTCAAGAACAAAACACATTGAACTTAGATATTATTTTCTTAGAGAGCTAGTTGAATCAAGTACTTTACAACTTTCTTATGTTTCAACTGAAGATCAATTAGCCGATATTTTGACAAAACCTTTAGATCAAAAACGTTTTATTCATTTGCGTAAAGCAATTGGAATGCTTTCTTTGAAATAACCTCTTTTGAACCATTGCTTAGGTTAGGTTTTGTTTTGTGTTTTTTTTCTTTCTTTTTGTTCGTATAGAGCATTAACTAAGCATTTGTTAAATTGACTTTAATTGCATCCTTTCATATTTTGAGAAATCTATTATGATTTGGATATCATGATAATTTATTTGATGCAATGATCATTTATATCAATTATTTCATCTTTAATTGATCAAAGTCAATTTCTCTCTCAATAATCTCTTGGTATAGTTTTTATCTTATTTGATAATTGAGTTAAGTATGAACACGAGATCAATTTTTGGTTGAATACTTCATATCTTAAATAATTGATAGCCAATTGAGGGGGAGTTTATTTATTAAAGTTTCATGCTCAAAAGATGTGGAAAGAGTTACATCCCTAGTGGAGTGTGAAAACTACCACCATATGGAGAAAAGGGTTACCATCTCGGTTGTCCGAGTACTGTGTGCAGCTATCACATGTTTACCAAACATGGTGAGTGTTGGTTATTAAAATACTTTTTGGAATATTTGACTTTGTCGAATTCCAAGGTTGGTATAAGGTGGAATTTTTATTGAAAGATGCTCAAAGAGCCACTTCCCTAATATAAATTGACTAGATACATTATCTAATTTATTTGGGATTTCAAACATCTATCGATCTTTGTACTTCATTTTCTTTACTAAATTAATGATTTGATAAACGCATTACTCATTAGATCGTGACTGATGTTTTGAACTTGTTCAACTTTAAAGGATTTAATTTTTATAAATTTTTGTTTCATTATTTGGATATTGTTGATAGATTTAGCATAATCTATTTCTTTTGATGTGAAACGAAAATTTTTGTTTAAAGTTGATATACAAAAATGCTTACATTCATTTTTTGGATTTTCTGGAATTTTTACAAGTTTTTTCTGGAGAAAAAGTTGAATCCGATCCGGATCCCAAACGAGGAATTTTCCTGCGCATAGCCGATCCGGACTGAACTCCAACCCGATCCGGACCGCGGCTAGGTTTTAATTGAAACGAAAGGTTTTTCTAATTCCATTCTCTTCAATCTTTTATTTCTTGCTTCATGGTGTTTCTCTCTCTAGAATCCAAAAGCTCTTGGATCTTTCCAACTCGTTTTCTAACAAATCAAATAAGTTTCCTTGATCAAAACCCCAGGTCTTCACAGTTTTTGTTATTGTTCATCAATACGTGAAGGATATCATGGCTAATCTTCAATTTTGCATGTTTTTTTGATCAAATTTTTTTTTGAAATTAGAACTCTGGACACCTTACATTTGTTCATATGTCTTGTATTCTTTTGTTTAACGGATTTTTGGGCATCGATTTCTGAAAATTCGATTTTAAGGCAAAATTTGAGAATTTTCTAAAAACATGGAATTGATCTATTTTTAAATTTCTTTTTGGAAATCTAACTTGATTCCTAGTCTCTATACACGATAATGATTGTTTGGATATGATTTTTAAAATTTTTGAAATTAAACAATTTTTTCGTGTTCTTGAGTTTTTGCTTGTAGGATTTTTGTTTCAAACACTACAGCAGCAATGGTGTTTGGTTCGATCATAGTTCTCGTTGTAGCAATGGTTGGCACACGAGCAACTAACAAGCTCAAAAGAGCTAAAAAAACTCAAGAGGAGGGAGATTTTGTTTCCCTTGATGATTCAGACACTGAATCAGAGGACTGGGACAAAATCCTTGAGGAAACCGCAGCATTGGCTGCAGCGGCAGAGAAGAGGAAAGCACCTGCAACTTCAAAGGCGATGACACCGCCTACTGCTGCCGAGAAAGGGAAAGCTCCCATGGAACCGACTACGATGTCAATGAAAAGGAAGACCGTTGCTAGAAAAAGGGGTAGAGCGCGAGGAATTGCAATCGAAGAGCCAATCGCAAGTGAGCCACCACCACAGGAGTTTGTGCACATCAGCTCAGAAAGGATAAAAGACTTTGAGAAACGGGAATGCATAGGTGAGAGACACGTAAATGTCGTGGCTCTCATGGACCGTTCAAAAGTGTTCGGAACACTTTTTGATCAAGCAGGACTTGCTCCCATCTGCAATTTTCCAGAGACTTCTGGATATTGTCTTCATCTTGTGAGGACATTTTATCAATGTGCTACAAATCTTCAGGATCATGAGGACGGACCCAAGAAATTTCAGATAATGGTCCGGAATGTCAAGTTAAAGATAACGCCTCAATTGATTGGAGAGGTGTTAGGAATGAATGCCCGAGTTGATGGGATTCATTATCTGAAGGGTCATGTGATGACCAATACAACCTGGAGAACGGTTGTAGATGAAATTTGTTTAACAGATACTCGGTTGGTGGGAAATACTGTTCTTTCAAAAGAACTTCGACCGGAGTATAGATTCCTGAACTTTATAGTTTGCTACAACATTCTTCCAAATATGCAAACTAAAGTTCTTCGATGGGATAGAATGCTATTTCTCTATCTCCTTGGACATCCTACTGCTTCATTGGGATCAAACTTCAACATTTCCTATCTTATTTGGTCACGAATGGCTCGATGTGTTGAAAATGCCCATCCCACTGAGAGGCTTCCTTTCCCAATGATTATTATGCGTATCTTAAGGAAATTTAACATCGATACTGGATCGTCAGCGTATATGCATAGCTTGGGGACAATCAATGACTCAACGGTTGTGAAGTCTCTCTCCACAAAGCCAGATGATACACCTACTCCTCCTTGAAGCAAGAGGTCATCAGTTTCAGCACCAGCAACACAAGCAACGAAGCACCAGCAGCAGCTTCAGCTACAGAGGATGATGCCTCTGTAACATCAATTTACCGAGAACAACAATGTCTTTCGTCGGAACAAAAGCGCATGTCAAGCGAAATCACTAAGATCTCTACTGACATGGATCATATTTCTGCAGCCCAAGGTGAGTTGAAAAGGAAATACAAATCTCTTGCCAAGTTGGTGAAGAAGATTTTCAACAAACTGGGTTGTAGCAGTTCTGACGACAACGACTCCGACTGATTTTCATTTGTTCTAATGTTCATCTTTTCATGCAGTTTTTTTTTTTTTTAAGTTCTTTTCTTTTATGAACTTTACCTCCCTTTATTGTAATTTTGGCTAACTTTCTGTGACAAAAAGGAGGAGAGAACCTGAAAACCGAGAGTACTAACTATTTGGAAAGTACTAACTATTTGGAACTTTTGGTAAGTACTTTGGAACATTGAAAACACTTTTTGTGTTGGAACTTTGTGAACTTTTGAAAGGCGAAGTAAAGGTAAGTATGAAAACTTTGTGTACTTTAAGTACATGCCCCGACTAACTATTTGACTAACTATTTGGGCATGTAATATTACTAACAAGTTGCTTGATAACTGACACATTTATTAACTTGTTAAATATTTTGACATGACATGTGGATTTTTAATGATTAAGGATATGTGAATGTTTGTTTGCTAAATTTTTCTTACATATCTGATAATTAATGTCATGGTGAGTATAAACTCTATCTCTCTAATTGTTTATTTGAATTCTTGAGGTATCCAACGATTTCTTCTATCAAGAATTATTTCTTTTGCAGAGAGCACAAACGTCTAAGTCTAGAGTCTGTTTTAGGAGTTTATCTCTTGTATTCATTTTATTTGGATCTTTCCTGTAAATTTTTGTTGTATGGTGATAGGAACAAAAATATCTTCTATGATTTTTTACGTGGATTTTTGTTTTGTCACGAAACCGCCAAAGGGGGAGATTATTAAGGATTTTATATTGGCGTATTTCGTGAAATGATATGAGTCTTGAAGATTGAAGATGGAGAATTGTGGATCAACTACATCAATCTCAAGAAGAATGCATTCGGAATGATCAGGTACGTTTAACTAAATATTTTTGGTGATCCGAATACATTTGTGTAGTTTAGAAACACTTGGATAAGTTTTCATTGCATAAAAATAAAAAACTGGACAAGTTGGATGTTCAGGATCTGGATCAGACCAATCCAGTCCGGACCCCGAACATAGTTTAGTTCATGGGATTTTCCAGTCCGGACCACCCCTCTTCCAGTCCGGACCCCGAACCTTAAATTCTGCAAAGTTGCATGAACAGTCCGTACCTCCCCTGTTTCAGTCCGGACCCTGAACTATGTTAGGGATTTTGTTTTGGCATATTTCGTGAAATGGTTAAGTCTTGAAGATTGAAGATGAAGATGGTTGGATCATATACCTCAATCTCAAGAAAGAAGAATTCAAAAGGACCAGGTACGTTTAACTAAATAAGTTTGGTGATCCGAATACTTCTTATTGTGTAGAAACACTTGGATGAATTTTTAATCGCATAAAAATCAAGAAACTGGACTGTTATATGTTCAGGATACGGATCAGGGTACTACAGTCCGGACCCCGAACGTAGGTTGGTTCATGCGCAAATCTAGTCCGGAACACCCCTGTTTCAGTCCGGACTCCGAACGTGGATTTTGCTGAAATCGCAAGAACAGTCCGGACCGTAGGTATTTCGTTCCTAACCCCGAACCTTGTTTTTTCAGGAGTTCTCTGAAAAACAACGACAGTCCGGATCGAGCCTAATCCAGTCCGGACCGTCGTGCGGGAAAAATTCTGTTATAGTCAGTTTTTGATTCTTATCCACTTCCAATGGTTTCTAACCTATAAGTAAACCCTAATTCTATCTTTTAGGGTAATCCAAAATAAGTTTTATACTCTGAAAAATGACGGAAAAATATTAAGGAGAAAAACTTATAAATCCACATATAGAGAAGAAAGGAAATAACTAGATTTAATTCTATGTTTCTTCATCTATATCAATTAATTTGATTCTAGGTTTTCTTACTCAGATTTTGAGTAGAATCAAATTAATGAATACTTAGATGGTATTTCCGATCTATCTTTGATCTAAGTATTCGGCGGATTATCACCACCAAACAAAACAACGATTTTTCCCAAAATCGGCACGTGGATTCGCGTGGCCTTGTGGATTCAAGGTGTTACCGCTCTCGTGGATTCGGAGCGAGGTACGTTCGTGGATTCGAGATGTACTGCTTGGTGGAGATGTACCGTAGATTCAGTCAGACGTCGTGGATTCGACGTTGGACGCCGTGGATTCGGCGTTGGACGCAAATCGTGGATTCGAGGTTCGTTGCGGAGCGAGCGGAGAAGATCAACTCGGAGCGTATGAAAAAAGGTTGAGTCGTGTGTGAGTATGGTATATCACCTTTGTACGTGTTTAATCTTAGTTGATTTCACCGTGTTATCGGTCCCGTAGTTTTTTACTCCTGTGATGGAGTTTTCCACGTAAAAATCTTGCGTGTTATTTTTTATTTCCGCATTGGGTTTTATTACGCAAAGATTTTTGAGTGTTTATTGTTTACACCTATTCACCCCCCTCTAGGTATTTTTTCCCCTATTTAGATCCATATTATCATAACCCAACAAACTGCGTTTTTCAAAAAATCTTCTGGAAAAAGACGACAGTCCGGATCAGCCAAATCCAGTCCGGACCGCCGTGCGGGAAAAATTCTGTTAAGTCAATTTTTGATTCTTATCTCTTTTCAAAGGTTTCTAACCTATAAATAAATTCTAATTTCATCTTTTAAAAAATTGATTAATAATCGAGAAAAATCGATTAAGTAAAATTATAGAAAAATCCACAAATATAGAGAAGAAAGGAAAACACGATTAAATTCATGTTTCTTCATCTATATTGTTCAATTTGATTCTAGGGTTTTCAAACTCCTATTTTTCGCAGAATCAAATTGAAGAATACTTAGATGGTATTTCCTTATCTATCTTTGATCTAAGTATTCGGAGGATCATCACCAAACAAAACAACAATTTATCAAGAATCGGTGCGAGGATTCGCGTGGCCTTGTGGATTCAAGGTGTGACCGCTCTCGTGGATTCGGAGCGAGGCGCGTTCGTGTGATCGAGGCGTGCCGCATTGGTGAAGACCGTGGACTCGGTTGGACGTCGTGGATTCGACGTTGGACTTCATGGATTCGAAGTTGGACGCAAATCATGGATTCGAGGAGCGTTCGGAGCGAGCGGAGAAGATCAACTAGGAGCATATGAAAAAGGTTGAGTCGTAGGTTTACGGTAAATCACCTTGTACGTGTTTTAATTCTAGTGGATTTCACCGTGTTATCGGTCCCGTGGTTTTTTACTCCTGTGACGGAGTTTTCCACGTAAATCTTGCGTACTTTATTTATTTTCCGAATTGGGTTATTTTTTACGCAACGATTTGGTGTGTTTATTGTTTTCACCTATTCACCCCCCCTCTTGGTGGTTTTTCCCTTATTCAGATCCATATAATCCATAACCTACATATCATAACCCCAACGAACTCACGAGTCGATGAGATGACCTCTCTACCGGTAAAGAACACTCTAACGGTGGCCAGACCGTCGGTGAACGTGACTGAAAGCTGGCTCAATAGGGCGATCATAATACTGATGCTCAAGGTCACGGTCTAAAGACCGAATAATCGACATAAAGCTAGAAAATTCCTGTCAGGATGTTGGAACTGTTCACAACTGATACTGTATGACTGAAGCTATAGTGTAACATCTCTACCCGCACTCAATGTCTTTAACTCTGTCTAAGAGCGGGGAGCAACAAAAGTTGAACTCATGCAACAGAAGAATAGGGAATGCTAGTACAACTAAACTAATGACCAAGCAAGCATGGCATACGTCCAAGTGTATATCACTAAATATGCTAAGTATTGAGAATGAAAGCATATAGGTAAATTCAACTGTGAGATCTGAATATGTAAGATCAAGGCTACATAGTTATAAAGATTAAGTGCTGGAATGATAGCAAGTAGAAAGAAGCAAGTAAAAGGCTCAATAGCGATCATAATGCTGAAACTCAATCCACGGTCTGAAGACCGGACAATCGGCGAGCAGCCGAGGAAATCCCCACTGGGATACTGTAAATCATGCCAAGTACTGAAACTGGAACTCCTATTCTAAACATGCAGTGAAGAATAGAGTATAAGGCAATAACTGAGCTAATGACCATACAAGCATGGCATATGTCCAGATATATCAATCAATGCTCGAAATAATAAGCATAACGAAAGGCTCATCTGTGATATCAAGGCTATCAACAAAACAGGGGTCTGTCCTACCACGGTACTCATAGGACCAAAATGATAAAGCCCGGACCGAAGATAAACCTACCTTAGGTAGTCGATCACAGTATCCATCAGATGGCTCACATGCTGGCGGCTAACCGTTGGGACCTGAATCATAATCATAGGTCAGTAAATGACTCTCTCATATCCATCCCACTGACACACAGTGTGCAGAAAGCTTAAACAGGGAACTTCGCTGAAGTCTCGGGATTTTGCCGGACTTTTCAAAAATCCGCCGATCGGCCAACTTTGGTCCAATCAGTGCTAAACGGTATCCAAATCTCGTGAAACTTCACGTGCTGCCCAGGAACGTTTAACTTAAGATGTTCAGGCACTCAAACTCCACTGGGTGCGACTCTGTACTCAAACGGTGTCATAAACACTGAAACACAACTGGAAAAGCTGATTTCGGCTCCGAAAATCGCCAAGGCTAAACCGAAGTCACTGGGCCTTCCAGGACATCATCGGGAATAGCGAGGGACATCTGGCATCTACAATTAATCACCGCAATTCCTCGAATTGCGTGATTAACGTCGAATCGCCGATAAACCGATGATTTTGCCGATTTATGATTCAATAACCAATTTTCGCTCAGCGAAAGGCATCGGATCTCCAACGAAGGGTTTAGAGATCATGGGCACACAGTCCAAAACAGCCCATGAGGCTACAATTGCAATCTGACACCTAGGGTTTTCCAAAATTGCATATTTACATGCTTTTTAAGGCCTCTAATGTGTTACGACTTTTTGGTATTGGCACATTTCGTGAGTCATGTCAGTGTGTTGAGTCGGAGTCTTAAAGGGATCAAATTGTCAAATCAGCTTTTGAAGACTCTTTGAAGATTCAACATAAGCTCAAGATAACACTCAGGTATGGTTAATTAAACTATGGTGATTTAAGTTCATTTATAATCATTGGAATCAGGAAGTTATTGAAACTTGGTTTAGACTTGGGTTTAGGAACTTGGTTTTAACTAACAACTTGTTTTAAGTTTGGATTCCGGTACTTGGTTTGTTTTGGATAAAGTTTATCTTGGAAAAATTAGTTTTTACATTGCGTACCGGAACCACACTTGAAGTTCCTTTAACCCGACACAGAATTTTCTGTAAATTGCATTGCGTACCGGAACACAGACTCGCGTACCGGAACACAATAGAAAAATCTGTGTTTTGCACCATTGCGTACCGGAACGCGATATTTGGTACCGGTACACAATGCCCTATCGGGATAAATTTACTAAACCGACTTTTATCTTTTTCCAAGGGTTATAAATAGATACTTAGGGTTTCCCAACGAGGGTGACTAATACCGATCAATTCAGAAACACTCGAGAGAAACCCTAGAGGCTGGTTTTTACCGTTCTTCTCTTTCGCCTCTTTTAGGTCAATTCGAAGGTTCTTTCAAGAACATATCTTTTGTCGAATTGATCTAATCTTTGCTTAGACATTTCTTCTACGGTTCCTCAATGAGAATCTAAGCAAAGGATCACCATCGAAGTCAATATTCTTATCGACTGAGTTTGCGTCGTGGATTCGACGTGGCATCGTGGATTCGGTGTGCTAAAGGCGTTTCGTGGATTTGAAACGTGTGCTCGTGGATTCGAGTGGCGTTCGTGGATTCGAACGTGTGCAGTGGGCGTGCAAAATCGGTGGAGCGCGAGGTCCAAGAAATTGAAGGAGGGGTTAAATCCGTGGAGACGGTAATCACCTTGTTATTCTTCTTTTCTTAGGGATTGTTATTGCGTGGAAATCCAACCGGTCAGCGCAAGGTCCGAAGAAGCTGAAGGAGGGGTTTGAGTCCGTGGAGTCGGTAATCACCTTGTTATTCTTCTATTCTTATTGGATTGTTATTGCGTGTTGGTCCCGTGGTTTTTCTCCTGGATTGGAGTTTCCACGTAAATCTCGGTGTGCTGTTTTTATTTTCCGCATTGGTTTTTATTTTGCACTAAGATTGAGTTTTTAAGTATTAAACCTATTCACCCCCCCTCTAGTTGTTTGATAGTACCTATTTAGATCCTTGTGGATCCTATAAAAACCTACAATTGGTATCAGAGCGGGTTTTAGGTTTATCTATCATGTTGGGTGAAAGTGGTAATATTTTTAGACCTTCTCTTTTTGATGGGACTAATTATGCTTATTGGAAAGTGCGGATGAGAGCTTTTCTCATCGCAATTGATGAGCGGGTATGGCAATCCGTGGAACACGGTTGGGTGCATCCTGTTGAGGAAGTAGGAAATTCTACTACCCCAAAACCTCGCTCTAGATGGTCCAAAGAGGAATTTGAAAGATCTTCTTACAATGGGAAAGGTATGAACGCTTTATTTAATTCTCTTTCCTCGACTGAGTTCACACGAATTTCCGCGTGTGAAACTGCGAAGGAAATTTGGGATATTCTCAAAATTACACATGAGGGTACTAATCTTGTAAAAATTCAAAAGCTCCAGATGCTTATAAGTCAATTTGACTCTATTCATATGGAAGAGCATGAATTATTTACAGATTATTACACTAGACTTCAAGATGTAATAAATACATGTGCTAATTTAGGAGAAAAGATCCCGGAGTCGAAAATTGTAAGAAAGATACTTCGGACTCTTCCGGAACGGTTTAGGGCAAAGGTTACCGCCATTGAAACCGTTAGTCATCCGGATGAGATGAGTGTAGAGGAATTAGTAGGTGCTTTGCAAACTTATGAAATGACTTTTCCTACTAATCAAGTTTCTTCCAAGTCTTCTTCTAAGCTTACAGGTATTGCATTCAAATCAACAAAGGAAGAAGATAGCGAATCAAGTTCCGACGATGAAATCTTTTTTGCCGATTTTGAAGAACAATTGGCGCGAATCGTAAAGAAATTTTGTCGGAAATTTTGGAAGAATCGAACCGATGGATCTTCATCCACGAAACCTTCTAAAGGATCATCGGGTTCTAAATCCTCTAACCTCAAAAGCTTTGCAAAACCTTCTAAAGAAAAAGAAAAAGATGATTTCGAAGGGGAAATCCAATGCTATCGATACAAAGGCTACGGCCATTTTTCAACGGATTGTCCTTCTCCGAAATCATATAAAAAGAAGGCTTTGCAAGCGAAAACTTGGGACGATTCTACTTCTAATGAATCGACCTCAAGTAAAGAGGAAAAAATCGTTGCTTCTCATGCCTCTCATTTTCCCTCTTCTAATAATTGTTTATCATCATTAGTCACTGACTCTACTCCTTTGATTTTGTATGAAACATCAACAACCGGCGGAGAGTCATCAAGTGATGGGGAGTCGGACGAGGAAGAACTCGTTGAGGCATATCAACAACTTCTTGCGGAATCTAAGAAGATGGCCAAACATATCAAGAAGTTGAGAAAGCAACGACTTGAAGATCAAGACAAGAATCATGCTTTAAAGATAAAACTTCATGATCTCGAGGAGGAACGAGAAGGTTTATTGGAAAACAATAAAATCCTCCAAGAAGAGCGAAACCAATCGGAGACAAACGCTAAATCATATATGGACAAGATTGGTTTTCTAGAAAAACAGTTTGAGGATATTCATGTCACCAATCAAGCTTTGACCAAGCAAGTTCATCAACTTAAATCCGACATACAAAGGTTTTCAACCGGTTCCAAGAAATTTGATTGTATGTCCGGATTAGGTCAAACAAGCAAGGTTGGTTTGGGATTTAAGAAGGATCAAACTGTGCATGCTTCAAGTTCCACATTCAAATTGAGAGGAAGAATGTGTCACCTTTGTGGACTTGAAGGAGATTTGGTGAAGAATTGCCCGAAAAAGAGAAAGAAAAATCCTTCGGCAACTTCATCTACGGGGCGGACTCAACGGACTCAAAAGATACATCAAGTCAAAGGAGTTCACTCAACCCACCAAAGGTCCGAGCCACCACATCAATCATACAAGTGGATCATTGCGAGGCAAAGACCTAAGGTGGATCAACAGTCAAAGCGGACAACCCCCGGCCACAACGAATCAAGACAACCCAAAATCCAGCGATTTTGGATTCGGAAAGGTGATATCTTTCCTTGTCTTAAGTTCTAATTAGCTTATGACTGTATGTAATGCTTTGATTGGTTTTCTCCTCATATTTTTCTTAATCTTTGCATTACATGTTTTTTCAATGCTCTTGGTTTTATGTTTTGTTTTAAAACAAAAGGTTTTTAATGAACAAGTGCATTGAATAAAAAGGGGCTTCACGGTTATTCACTCCAAATTAATTTTATATGGATTATCAACTTTACTCCATAATCATAATCTTGAAGATACTTCATTATAGGAGTTTTTGATATTATAAGCATCAAATTTTAGAAATCATGTGTGATCTTTAGATGCTTAATCTATCTCGGTTGTGTGAATTCATTGTGATAAATGTGAGACAACCGATAGACTAAAATTTGGGATTTAATTCTTTCACGTAAGAGATTGCCTTCTTACAAGGGTAAATAATTGAATTATGAAAGATGTGGAAAGAGTTACATCCGAAAGGAGTGTGAAAACTACCACCACATGCTGGAAAGAGCTGCCACCCCGGTCGTCCGATTTGTGTGTGAAGCTACCACATGTTATGGATGCTTGATAGTATTTTATGAGAAAATCTTTAGTTGAAGCATTTGGAGATTTATATGCAAAGCTCTTATTTTTTTTTGAACAATCTCCTGGTTGGTATAAGGTGGGATAGTTGAAAGATGCTCAAAGAGCCACCCTTAGCTATTTTAGTGCTTATCTCAATTTGAAAGGGTAGAATTCAAGATTGATGTCGTTTGGAAATCTCCGTAAGTCATCTTTGTAAATCCGTTACATCTAGATAGACTTTGGATCTCAAGATTATTTTTGATGACTTGTGTTTGATGAATATAACATGAAAAACGGTTTATAATGTTTTACCTTTATTTTTCATGAGTTTGGAGTAAATCTTTTTAATTTTTATAATTAATTGGATTGAATGACATCTATGTGAATTCATTGTTTTTCAAAGCACTTAAATGGATTTCTTGATTGTATGCAAATCGGTATTTGAAAAGATTTCAAAATTTGGATTTGTTTCAAGAAATTTTTGCTTTTTGGCTCTGTTGTTCCGGTACCTGCTTTTTAGTACCTGAAAATCCAATCCGGATTAGAAAATCCAATCCGGATCCCGAATGTGAAGTTTTCTGGTTTTTCACTTGCGTACCGGTACTACATTTTTAGTACCGGAACTACATTGCGGATCCGGATCCCCCTGCCTGTCAATCCGGATCCCGAACGATGGTTTTTCGGCTTTTACACTGCGTACCGGTACGCGACTTCTGGTACCGGTACGCGATCTGGGATTCCTTATATTCCGAGACTACATTGTTTTTATTTCATCTCTCCCACTTCAAAACCCTCCCTCTCTCTCTCTAAAACATCTCTAAGGGGTTTTCATCAAGATCAAGTGATTTGTTGCTTTGATTTGTAAGTTTCTTCATTAATCTTGCTTACTTTTGTTTCAAAACCCTAGTTTTTAGGTTTTGATGTTTTATTTTGGGATTTTTGAGTTGATCCTTACTCCAAATGAAATCTCTTGCTTAAATCACTCTTAATTCATGTTTAGAACATATTTGGTTGCTTTCTATCTAATTAGATTCATGTTTCCATGCTTATTTGATTGAATCTAACATTTTCATGTGTTCTTGACATAAAAAAAAAAAAATTGAGAATTAGGGCTTTTAATGCAAATGAATTTTAAATGATGAATCATCAATTGTGACATGTTTAGAATGTTTCTTAGACATGTTTAAGCCTTCCTATACGATCAAATCATAGTGCATTGTGTTCTTTGTAGGAAATGGCATTTTCATGGCTTCTTGCACTAGTGGTTTTGATGGCCACTGGAAGTGGACGTGGTCGCGGTTCTGGAAAGAAAAAGGCTACCAAGCGATCACGCAACGAGGATTCAACTAGCTCAGAATCTGAACATTCCTCAGAATATGAAGAGGAATCAGTTCAAGGAAAGGGGAAAGCACCTTTGGCTTCAAGGAAAAAGAAGGGTGCAGATTCTCCTCCGCGTAGAAGTACCGGTGGACCGGTAATACGCGAGCGCTCTCAACGGAGATCAAATGTTGATGAAAGCGAACTGCATGTGAGTGCAAAACGCCGTGCCAGATTTGCAAACCGCACATGCATTGGAGAGCGACACGTGAACTTTAACGAGCTATGTCGTGAGGTGCCAGACTTTGCAAGGCTTTTGGAACGAAGTCATATTCGGCCACTTGGCAGAGTTCAACCTAAGATGGGTTTTTGTGTGGAGATCATCAGGGAATTCTACATGCAAGGTAACATACTTCAAAAAGACCATGACACCGGAGCTTTCGTCTTTGAAACAGCTGTTAGAGGCGTCAAGTTTGACATTACTCCAGCAGTAATTGGTGCAAACCTTGGATTAGCTGTTGACACTACTGGTCTTTATTACACTGATGGTAATTTCCTACATGATACCCATTGGGATATGGTTGTGGACTCTATTTGCAAGACAGGGACGCACACGAACAGATCATATGTGGAATCAAAGGACCTAAAACCAGAGTATCATATTTTGTCCTTAATTGTATGCTACAACCTATTGCCCACACTGGGGACCAAAAGGATTCGATGGGATCGATTGTTACTTCTCTTTTTCCTCGGTCACCCGGAAAGTGCAAATGGAATTAACACCAACATTCCATTTCTCATTTGGCAGCAAATGGTACATGTCATTGAAGGATCTAGGCAACGTGACCTTCTACCGTATCCAATCTTGATTACTAGTATATTGGAAGATCACGGAGTGGACATTTCTTGTGCCAAATATGATTATGGCTTGGGGGCAATTGATGGAATCACTTTAGCCAAGTCGATTAGCACTTTGAAGACATTTGGGCATACAAAAGCCTATGCAAGTGAAGCGACAGTGAGTGCACCACCTCGTCAAGAATCTCCTGAACCAGATGAAGTCATTACTCTTCAAACCTTGCATCGGGATGTTCGTTCATTAAAGCAAAAGTTGGAGCAAAGGATGGAGCAAGGCTTCAAGAAACTTGAGGATGGTTTAAAGAAAATCTTCGATATCCTTGGGTGCAAACAGGATGATGTGGTCACTAGAGCAACTGCACCGAGTACATCGCATGGACCAACATCACATGAAGATGATGATGATTCAAATGAGGATGAGTGATTTCTTTTCCTTCTTGTTTTTGGTTTTCAGTTTCTTTTCACGTTGTGATGAACAAGAACTCTAATCGTCTTGTAACTAAGAACTTATCCTCCTAGTATTTTTACTTTTTGTTTATATTAACTGTTTGACAATTTGTGACAAAAAGGGGGAGAACGGTAATGATGGACATATCATAAAAAGGGGGAGACAGAAAATAATGATTGCATCACAAAGGGGGAGAACATGGATGCTCAAGACAGGGGGAGAACATGGAGAACATGGATACTTAAGATAGGGGGAGATAAAGAAAAGATTGAAAGAGCCACAAAACAAAAAGCTGGAAAAACAAAAGAACCAAATGGAAGACGAATCAAATGTAGGATTTTAACTTCTAACGACTAACGTTTGATTTTGTTTGGAGTTTTGTTTTGCAGGAATTACATCACTTTAAGACTCCAAGTCCTAAGTCATAGAGTATGTTCTAGGACTGTTTGGTTCAAATGTATTTTGCATTTATTGGATCTTTCACGCAAAGAAAATCAATGTTTTGGTGATGACATTGAATTTCGAATTTTTGGTTTAAGATGAGTGACTTGAGCGTTTTTATGTATTTTTGGGTTTTGTCACGAAATTGCCAAAGGGGGAGATTGTTACGGCTTTTTGGTATTGGCACATTTCGTGAGTCATGTCAGTGTGTTGAGTCGGAGTCTTAAAGGGATCAAATTGTCAAATCAGCTTTCGAAGACTCTTTGAAGATTCAACATAAGCTCAAGATAACACTCAGGTATGGTTAATTAAACCATGGTGATTTAAGTTCATTTATAATCATTGGAATCAGGAAGTTACTGAAACTTGGTTTAGACTTGGGTTTAGGAACTTGGTTTTAACTAACAACTTGTTTTAAGTTTGGATTCCGGTACTTGGTTTGTTTTGGATAAAGTTTATCTTGAAAAAATTAGTTTTTACATTGCGTACCGGAACCACACTTGAAGTTCCTTTAACCCGACACAGAATTTTCTGTAAATTGCATTGCGTACCGGAACACGGACTCGCGTACCGGAACACAATAGAAAAATCTGTGTTTTGCACCATTGCGTACCGGAACGCGATATTTGGTACCGGTACACAATGCCCTATCGGGATAAATTTACTAAACCGACTTTTATCTTTTTCCAAGGGTTATAAATAGATACTTAGGGTTTCCCAACGAGGGTGACTAATACCGATCAATTCAGAAACACTCGAGAGAAACCCTAGAGGCTGGTTTTTACCGTTCTTCTCTTTCGCCTCTTTTAGGTCAATTTGAAGGTTCTTTCAAGAACATATCTTTTGTCGAATTGATCTAATCTTTGCTTAGACATTTCTTCTACGGTTCCTCAATGAGAATCTAAGCAAAGGATCACCATCGAAGTCAATATTCTTATCGACTGAGTTTGCGTCGTGGATTCGACGTGGCATCGTGGATTCGGTGTGCTAAAGGCGTTTCGTGGATTCGAACGTGTGCAGTGGGCGTGCAAAATCGGTGGAGCGCGAGGTCCAAGAAATTAAAGGAGGGGTTAAATCCGTGGAGACGGTAATCACCTTGTTATTCTTCTTTTCTTAGGGATTGTTATTGCGTGGAAATCCAACCGGTCAGCGCAAGGTCCGAAGAAGCTGAAGGAGGGGTTTGAGTCCGTGGAGTCGGTAATCACCTTGTTATTCTTCTATTCTTATTGGATTGTTATTGCGTGTTGGTCCCGTGGTTTTTCTCCTGGATTGGAGTTTCCACGTAAATCTCGGTGTGCTGTTTTTATTTTCCGCATTGGTTTTTATTTTGCACTGAGATTGAGTTTTTAAGTATTACACCTATTCACCCCCCCTCTAGTTGTTTGATAGTACCTATTTAGATCCTTGTGGATCCTATAAAAACCTACATAATGCTTGCATTTTATTTCAGAACACTTCTGAACTGAACCGAGGCCACCAGTAGGTGGGCCTCGACGTACTGAACGCCGTGCTCACCATTTGGGAGCAGCATGGAGCCCGAGGATAACTTCGGGTCATCCATTACTATGCGAATAAGCTTAAGTTGCAATTTTGACTTAACCACTCGACCATTCTCAAAATGGAGGTGAGCATCATGTTCAGGAGGTCAAGGAGACCCAGAGGCTCACCCTGAAGAATCAGGAATGCTGCTGGAATCAACCTTGGAGCATCCTAGCTCCACCAAAGGTGCAACATGCTTGTACCACTCATTCACTCAGTCAAACTCTGATCTAGAGTGAGCACCATGCTCTGAGGGTTAAGTGGAGTAGAGGGCTCACCCTAATAAGGCTACAAAGCTGCTGGAATTGCATAGCTTGCAAGCTAGGGCTCCCTAGGCTTGATTTCCTAGAACCACCCATCCAAGTATCCAGCTTGGGATCAGGAGTGAGCACCATGCTCAGGAGGTTAGCAGGAGATGAGAACTTACCCAAACCAGGCTGAGGACTCAACATAACACTAGGTGGAGCAAGATAGTCCATTGCATAGTGTTCTAGGGCTTAGTTTGTGGACAACTCAGCAAAACTCGTGATCATGTGGCCAAGTAAGGTAAGCAGCAGGTAGAGGAGTTCCAGAGAAACGCTCTGAGTGCCTTGGGGTCAAGCTTCTGTAGCCGAGTGTGGCAAATGGCCGAAAACCCCAAGCTTGAAGCTAACTCAAGAGCATTAATGGCGGATTGCGATGCAGATACTCTCAGGTCCATGCAAAGGTCCTAGACGCTTGCCCTCGATGCAGGGGAAGCTTCCTGTTGCGGTGGCCGGCGGCGGGAAGCGGCGGATGGCCTGCCGCCATTAATGGGCCAACCTTGGACCTTTAATGGCAAAGTTTTATCTGGGCCGCATGGGCCGCATGCAAAGGCACGAATGGATCCCTCTTGGCCTTGTGAAGTCATCCATGGCTATCCCCGGCGTCCGGGAGCAGCGACGGCGCCGGAGCAAGAAGCTTGGCCAACACCTACTTTCTACAAAACTAGGGCATGGGCTCGTGGACTCCACAGTGAACCAAACCTCACCAAATTTGGTGAGGAGCTTAAGAAGGTCCAGCAGAAGAAGCCGGGCACCTTGGTTTATGGCCAAAACCGCCAACAAGGCTTGCCCGAGGCGGAGCTAAGTAAGGTACAACCCCTCCGCCGGCAAATTGGCGCTCCTTCGACCTCGGGGCTGGGCTGGGAGAATCCTCTGGTCACAAGGAAGCCACTTCCAAAGGTGCCAAGAAAATAAGAGAGAAAGGAAACCACACCTTGGTCGGAGTTGGAGAAGAAGGTAAAAGTGAGGTATCTTTCCCGGCTTCGCGCGGCCACAGCACACCACTGGTTCTCTCCAGCTCGGTAACAGCAAGTCAGAGGAAGCCTTGAAAGGTTCTGGAAGAAATCCTGGTGTGCAAGCTTCTTTCTTCAATTCACCAACCGAGGGCAAGGTAAGATCTTGCTCTTTGTTGCTTTTCCGGCGATGGGAGGCGGCTGCGCTCCACAGGACGGATCTCCAGAGCACAAGGATCTCTTGAGATGTAGTTTGGAGAAGTCTAAGCCCCTTAGTTACACTCATCCCAACCATCTCCAATGGAAGTAACCATTAATGCCTTCTTCTTCCTCTCCACACCATTTCAACCAGAGCAGGTGGTTTGGAGAGTTGCATTTCATAGCAGAGGAGGTGGAGGGAGTGGGGAAGGTGGCTATAACTCCCCCCCCCCCCACACACACACATGTGTGAAGTAGGGTGTATAGTGACACTTAGGTGCACTTCATGCAATTTAGTCCTCCAATTCAAAATATTTCGGGTTTAGCCCTTCACAGTAGATCACTTATGCATAAAAGACCCTCTCCAAATAACCTTATTGAATGTGATCCATAAAATATTGGGTTCTCCATGAAATACACCAAAATTTGCTATATTTTACGCTTTTCGAGGCGACAGTGTCATCAAACTGAAAAACGAACACCGCCATGACATCCGGCTTACCAAAATCTATCGAGTAGTGATCTCAGTTCGTCAAGTTCGATCCTCTAAAAATTCGAAATGCATCTTATTAGTGGATTAATACTGTGTGGCACGCTTTTCGATGACTTAGGCTCATCTAACATAAATTCCGACTGTGCCACTGCGCTCAAAACGACGAGACCGTTTAGATCAACTATTCGGATCGTTCAATTCGGACTCCGGACGGTCGATCGGCCGATATTGGCCAGCGAGGGAATTAAATCAGGGGTTACTATTCATGACTTAAGTCCTGGGCCCCATTTCGCTTTTTACTGTTTTCGAGACGATCCGACCGTCAGATCGAAAATTGGTTTGTACTATTCTTAATCAATTCAACAAGGCGGATCTACTGGCGATTTTAGTTTTTCGAGTTCATGCCCGAATTTGTAAGTTGGAGGGCAGTTTCCCCGAAACTGTGCAAATTTGCACTTTTGACTTATAATATTCCTATATATAGGGTTATTTGTACTCCGGTGTATATACAACTTAGGTTTCTTTTAGAATTTCACACTCAACTTCAAATTTTTTGAATTCAAATTCAAACTTTCAAATTCAAATTAAATTTTGAATATCTCGGGTACTACATACATTCACAAGGTTTAGCATAAATATAAAAGCATCCACAGTCCTAGCTAGATATCCACAACAAGTCAAACATCCACAGTTCTAGATATCCACAACTACTCAAACATTCACAGTCCTAAATATCCATAACTACTCATGATCAAAGTAAGTAATGCAACATAATCCAAAATACTGAATCATAAACAACCACAAGTCTGTCAGGGGACAACCCTAACGTGAAAGCTCTCTAAATTGTCCTAAAATCCCAGCACCTGACTGACCTGGAAAAATGGTCACCCAAGGGTGTGAGATAAATCATAAGTGTATCCCAGTGGGCACGACGAGCCGAGAAATAGCAAGTCATTCCTACTGGATACAATAATAAGTGGATAACAAAAGCTGGGATAAATCAAGTGCTAATAATGAACTGAGCATGCTAGATAATAAAAGCAGGTATAAAGATGTGTAATAAAGGAATGCATCAAAGTTGTAAACACAATATACCCAATCTCATGCCACTGTTGGTCACAAGGACCTCAGGCTAATACGCCCATGTACACCAATATGCTATCATAACCCTGTGCACTCTAAGTGAACACCCTGGGCTCACGGGACGATGTGACGACCTCTCTACCAGTAAAGAATACCACTGTGGGTGGCTAATCCGCTGGTGTGCGCGACTGACGGTTGGCTCTACGGCGATCATAATGCTGATGCTCAAATCACGGTCTGAAGACCGGGCAGTCGGCAAAAAACCAGGAAAATTTCCACTAGGATACTGATATCGAATATCATTATGCCATGTACTGAAACTGAATCACCTATTCTAAACATGTAGTGAAGAATAGAGTTGTCACGACCCGGGGTCGAAACTGCGACCCGGGCTCGCCAACAGATCCACCGCCTATGCAAAACCCCGCATAGGCGAAGCATCCTACCTGCAAGAAAGGGGGTACAGCTAAACAGATATCAGAGCTATAAAATAAAAGTACTGTAAAACTAAAACCAACCATCTGTACAACTGGAATAATGATACAATATCCATCTCCCATAAATGATAATCATACAATATCCTCAAATACAAAAAAAAACCATAACTCAACAGGGAGGTAACCTGAAAATAATACATCAGTGTACAGGCTCTCAGTACAAGTAAGATCCTCACAATACAATAATCTCTCAAAAGCGAAGAAATAAATAATCTACTGACTGTACTCAGAATCTCCAATGTAGGGGTACCACTACTCTCCACAGACGGGTAGGGATCTAACTCGCGACTCCCCCGCCTCGCACAGCAACCGCAGAATCAGCAACACCCGCTAAGACTCTACAAAACAAAGGAGAGAAAAGAAAGAGGGGGAGGGGGAACCCCCAATGGGTGTGAGAACTACACCAAATGGGAGTTCTCAGTGGGTACAACCGCCAAGTCCGACGATCTGCCCACGAAGTCTACTAGAGGCATAAGATAACAATGCAGTAAAAACTGAATAAGAAAGCTGGAGATACTCTACAGCTACCATGCCTCTATCTAAATGCTCAAAAGGGGAAAAACCAATGAAAGGTATGCAACCACTCGCACATGAGGTGCACAATCGACCCAATCGAGCTGACTGCCACATCTGGTCCAGTCAAGCTTGCGCCTCCCTAGTGTATCAACGTAGGGTGTCCAACTGGACTAATTCGCTATCGAATAGTGGCACATGTAGGCTATAGTCGAAATCCACGCTCTGTCACGCCCCGAGTTTTGAAAAGCAGGCTAAAAATTTTTTTTTTTTTTATAAATCAGAGTTCGCAACCCAGGCGTAACAGACCGCCACATGTATAGTAAATTCCCTGCCCAACTGGACAGATCCTTTCCTATACATGCACGGCTAATCATAATCAGTCAATATCAGAGTAGTCTAAACTACGCATGCAAGACTAGTCAATTTATAATAATTAAACTGAAATGCGGAAAATAAATATACTGACTACAAAGGGGTCGATACTATCGCAATCGTCTCACCAACGTGCCCCGACACCCCATCACCCAGCGACCTGAAAAACAGTCACCCAGGGGGTGTGAGATACACCGGAGTGTATCCCAGTGGGCACGACGAGCCGAGAAATAGCTAATCGTACCTACTGGGTACAATAATCTGCGGATAGTAGATAAATCACTAGGTAACAGCTGATATATGAAGCAAAACTGGCAGATAATCAAGAACAAGGGAGCTACAGATAATAAGTGCTGGAAATCATGCTATAACTGAAACGACAAATCAGCCAAGCTGGAATATGGAAATATAGTTATGCATCAACATAAAGGACAGCAACTACTAACCGATGCCACTATTGGTCACGGGGACCTCAGGCGAAGATATCTATGCCGCGCCAAATCATAATCATCCTGGATTCCACCTAGCAGAACTGAACCGCAAACCCCGTACCATTGATATAGCCAAGAGGATCCTCGTACCAAAAGGTACAGCCAAGAGTTTTCCTCATATCGGTACAACCAAAGGGGCTCCCCGTACCCAGTGATACGACAAGAGGGGCAAGCTCACGGGTCAAGCATACCCTTTACCGGTAAAGAACGCAATGTGGGGGATCAATCCCACAGCGTACGCGAACGAACAGCAGGTGTACAATCATCACAATGCAAAATGCTAAATCTCACGGTCCACAGACCGGGTAATCGGCAAACTGCCGGAAATCCCCACAGGGATGCAGATGTCTATAAATCAATCATATATCATGCAGTCTGTATATCAATCATATATCAATCATAGGGTGCATATGTCTGTATATCAATCATAGGATGCATATGTCTGTACATCAATCATAGGATGCATATGTCTGTATATCAATCATAGGATCAATCATGCATATCTATATATCAGTCAATCAGAATCAGTCATGACTAATCAGGGAGTATATATATGATAATCGGCTGATAGTGACAATAAAACTCAATCACCGATCTAATCAGGTCAATGTCAATCAGAGGGATCATGCTATGTCAAAAGAGATCAATATATGTCATATAGGTAAAATCAGCAGGGCAAGCCAAGAACAAGTGTCCGACTGGACTAAAGCAACCAGAGGGTCGAATAGATCAACCCGGGCCGAAGTTAACCCACCTGGTTGAAGGCAGAGTCCCCGAACTCCCGATCAGCAACTGGGGGCTGGCGTCGAACAACTGGGCCCTGTATAAAGTGCTATAATCAGTAATAGACTCACACAACCCTTTCCCGACGGCGTTGCACTAACGAAACGTTTAGACGGGTCAAATCAGTCATTTCGTCGGTCAACAACTGATTCCTGGTCAACGAGACCCATCGGAATCCAAAAAAAAATGGCCAGGTAGAGCGTAGGTGCTGTCTAAAGTCAGCTAGAGTGACCGTTTTGCATTTAAATCCAACAGGTATAAAAATTCGCATAAATATCTTTTCGTCAATATTGTTTTAGCTTGATCTTAAGATCCGGGAATCCAAATTCGATTCCGGAAATGCCAGCGAGTCACATTTGATGCAAGGAATCCCGTGCTCACTATCTTGGGTCAGCGCGAAACCCCAAGGCAAAGTTAGCCTTTTAACTCGCGATTTTGGACGCAGTGTTTTGCCCCGTTCTCGCAATCCGGGGGTCCAAAATTGACGCCGTAAATTTCAGCGTGTCCGTTACAACGAGACCCAGGCCGTGCTCACAAGAAATGGGCCGAGACCAAGCCCGATACAAAGTTGGCCCTTAGTCTTCTAAGGTCCACTTTCCACTATGTTGGATCTTAACATATACTTGATCATATTGAGAGCTAACTGAAGCATCATGTTCAGCAAGCATCAAGAAGTGGAGGGCTCACCTTTGGTGCGCCGGAAACTCGCCGGAGAGATGGCCGGAGCAACCTTGAACTCGGGCTAGGGCTCGGGTTAGGTTGCCTTGAAGCAACAGTGGCTCGGACCTGGAACCAAGGTGAGCATCAGTTAGAGGAGTATCCCAGAAGGTCTCGGGTCCATGTGGGGTCGAGTCCCGGCGGCCGGAGGGGCGGCGGCCGGAGCTAGAGCCCGCAATGGGTATCTCGGGTGCAAGGTTGAGAGATCAGTTATTGAAGTGCCCTAGGCCAAAACCAAGATGGTGGGGATCCCAAATGGGTTGATTGGATCTTACCTGGGTGGTCGCCGGGGTCCGGGATCGCCGGATTCACCGGAAGCCGAGCTCGAAGATGGTTCGGGTGCAACTACAGTGACGAGAAACCCGACGTTAGGAGAGCCATGCAAGTCGATGGGGAGACTCCTACAGACCACAGGAGCTTACCTGAGGGGTTCCCGGTGGCTGAGGAGCTCCGGCAAGGCGGCGCCGGAGGAGCTCGGTCAAGCTTCGAGGCCTCTAATGGCGGATTCCGGCGAGGTCCCTCCGGGCCGGCGCAACTTGGACCAAAGTACTCCCCTTGGTACCAGGAAGCTTCCTGCAGTGGTGGCCGGCGACGGGGATGCACGGCGGCGCCGGACGGTGGAGCTCGGTTGAAAGCAAGAAAACCCGAAACTAGGGCTTCTTCGCGCGGCTTAACCACTCACCCGATCTTCCTGAAACTTCGTGGGTAGTGAGCAGTCACCAAGAAGAAGAGGATCAACGGTTCTGATCCGAGTTTCAACGGTTGTAAAAATCGAAAACCGAGTTCGTCGGAAAACGATAATTTCCGGTGAACTAAAGCTTTGCCGGCAACGGGGACGGCGGCGAGGGCTCGGACTGCAACCGAACAATGGCCTTGATGTCAGGAGCACCATGGTCGAGCTTAAAACCCCAAACTTAAATAAAATTTCCAACATCTCACCTCGCCGGAGAACAAGAAGAAGGAGAAGGTGGCCTCGGCGGCTCGCGGCGGCGCCGGGTTGCTGGCTCCCTCGGGTTCGGCTGCGGGTTCACAGGGAGCCCCACAGGTGAATTCTTGATCACCCAAAACTTCTTTGATCACCTTCCTCTCCAAGAACCCGAGCTCCAAGGCTTTTGATCTTCTCTCGTTTCCAGCGACGGGGAGAGGGCTTTTTGCCTTGGCTGGTTCGGTTGCGAGGTGTGGGTAGTTAGGGAAGAACGTGGGTAGGAAGTTGGTATGGTTACAAAACCGGAAAGGGGGTGTGGGCACGGTTGCAATACCGGACGGGTGTGTATTGCACAATTGCGGGTCGGTCCCCTCTAGGCCATTCACTTCCAACCCAGTCCTTCCCAGTATACTCCTCTCACAATCCAGTCCTTCTCCAAGCATTGGCGCGCTAATCGAGGCAACTTGCATAGGGTTTTAAGTGTAAATATCCCCTTTTTCGTCGTATTTCATGCATTTCGAGGCGATCCGTTCGTCGAAACGGAAAATGGACTGCGCCATGACGTCCGGCTCGACGAGACCTATCAGGTAGCGATTTTGGTTCGCTAAAATTTCGCTCCATAATTTTTAAATTGCATCTTATACTGTAAATTATACGGTTCGGCATACTTTACGATGCTTTAGGGTCGTCAAACGGAAATTCCGTCAGCGCCATTGCGTCCAGAACGTCGAAACGGATCAAATCGACTATTTGGATCGCTATGTTCAGAATCCGAACAGTGAAATAGTGCTTGTTGCAACCGAGGGAGATTCGAAAATAGGAGTTACTGTGCATCTACAGTAATAACTTAAGTTATACTGTGCAGAGCACTGTTACATTGGCCGCGGCAATTTGTCCGCTTCTTCGCTGAATTTCGGAAGATCCGACCGTCAGATCGAAAAGTACTGAATATGAATCTCGCTCAGTTCGACGAGACGATCGCAACGGTCAATTCGGATTTCCAAGATCATGTCTGGATTGGAAAGTAGCCTTTTTATCTAGTGCAAAGTGTGACTTGCACACTGGCGATTGACCATATAGGTCAACACAAGTCTTTTGATTTCAAAACCAGCGCAAACTTCACTTTTAATTCATTTATTAAAATAAAATATTTCGAGTTTCTACACGCTCTCTCTCAGAACGGAAAGACTCAAGATCCTCAACATCTCGCACAACGGTCGAAGTACTCTCAACGACACGGGATCACCGTCAACCCAAACGGCTCCCAACAACACTAGCACTTGTCTAATCACAGCTACTAGACTCCACTCGGCCCCCAGGCACGAGTGCAACAATAAAAGTATCTGCCTGAATAAACCCAATCAATGGACCAGTAAAAACTGGCACTGCCTGCTCTGCTGTCTCAAGTATCTGCTCACAAATCGGTGCTCACTGACCGATACTCAATGTCTGGCACTCACTGGCCGATACTCAATGTCTAGCACTCACTGGCCGATATGTCAATCGCCTACTCCGGAGTGGCACTCGATGGGAGCGACCCACACGAGTAAAGTAACTATGTCTCACAAATACAGTAACCATGTCTCAATATCTCACTGTAGCAGGACTGGATCACGACAATGATCGAAGTGGGAAAACCCCTCCACTAAAGATAACCCGATCCCCCAGTCTAATGCAATAATACTCAAAAAGTGAGAAACTCCATCCACTAGAGAAATCCGATCCCCAAATCTGATGCATAAGTAAACATCCGGTCAACCGCCCAATGTCCGCAGTCGCCGCAATACCCACAACCCACAATCAAGTCCAACCTGCCCCAGACTCGAAGTCTCGACTACACTATCCCAAACCCCTGCTCAACTCGAGCAACAAGAATCGCCTGACTAACGAATAAGGAGAAAAAAAGAAAACATGGTTTCTCCTAAGTCAAGTTCCAACATGATAGTGTAGCGATAAAAGATGGCCTATGTAGATGTCCATACAAGCATGCATTTATCCTCAAGAAAGATACAAGATAATAACAAATAGCATCTCCACATAAGTATAAGCACATGCCAGAATCACTAATGAACTACACCTGTTCAATAACCATGATCCGCAATCCATAATAACTCCTAAGAGTAATATCCGCATATATATGCCAAAGGGTAATCGAGCATGAACTCTATCTCATCTAGTATAACATGAACATAGCCATCAAGAATGCTAGATCTCAAATCCTCTAAAGCATGTACAATAATAAAGTAAGCATTAATCCACATGATCTAGCCCACTTTCCACGCTTACATCTCAATTCTATTAGTTGTACCTTAATCATGCATGCTATAAGTCACAGTGGGTAACAATCCTTTAGGTAAGCTTTCCCTAATCATCAACATGGATATCCGAATCATGCAAGTCCTCATAATATAACATGAATATTAATCTTGCAATTCTCTTAGACAATCAACATTACTAAGCTTACCTCTCAATCACAAACAATATACCCTAAACATGCATGCATTCTATCAAATAGAATTAGACAACCATCCACCGGTTCCGGGGACAAGGCAACCCACCTGAAACGCTTTCCGCAGGCAAAGCCAAAGTCGGTGAAGTGCGTAGTCACACGCTAACCAAAAATTCGCTGAAACCGCACCCTCGGTACTCAATCGGGCAAGCCTCAGCTCCGATCAACCTCACAACAACAACACACTAATTAATACCCCGAAACGCACCCGCTGTTTTGCAAAACAGCACAAAGAAGAGGGTTTTTCACTTGCGCGCAGTCCTCTAAAAAATTCAAAAAAAAACACGATTGCGATCCTCGCGACGAGTAGATCCAAATCGAGTATTTATACACCTTGTTCCGACACCTGTAAGCCAAGTTACAGTCAAAACATTGCGGTACACAAAACTATCCACAACGCGCAATTCTGCAGAAAAACAGCCACTAAGAAGCTTAATTATCACCTTCGAAGAGTCCTTCAAAAATTCCAATAAAAATACGGGCGCGTTCCTCTCGAAGCGTAGATATCAATCGAGTCCTTACACGCCTCATTCTGATGCTCGTAGACCGACAAAATCCAACAACACTCCACCGCTGTCCCAAAACTCACAGCAGTAAAAGAGGTGAAAGTTTGCCTCAGGAACTGTGCAAAAAACTCAAAATGAGATGAAGTGACCAATACAGAAATCGAAGGCGTACCTCTCATAAACGCGCTGCCGCAAAAATCGGCTCGAAATTCCATCGCGGTGATCCAGGGGGTCTCGCGCACTGAAATGTGACGGTAGAAGCCAAAATCCAAGAAGCGTCGAAGTGCGCCGCGTCGCAGAAAACGCCGATGTCACGGCCTCCAAAAATTTTGTAAATCCACCACAAAATGCAGCACAAGATGAAGAACAAGTTTACTTGAGGGCTCACCACCAGCAGCCCTCCGGAAAAGGGCCAAAAGGGCAGCCAAAGGGGCGATTTATAGCCAAAACAAAACATTTCCCAAAATTCCCTCTGTGTCCCCACATTCGGGCGCCCGGAAGGATTCGGGCTGCTACAGTCCTCCAAAACGTACCCCGAACCATTAGCACTCGGAACAACCTGGTTGCGACACGTGGCCCCGAACAGCAAACAGCGGGCCTGGCCAACCCGCTCGCGACACGTGGCCGAGACCCCGCGCCCGCATCTGAGCCTCGGTCGGCGCGCCCACGTACGCACCCGCCGCGCTGCCTCCGCCCACGCCGCGCACGCAGCCCGAGATACCTGCTCCGCTCCTCGCGTAGACCGAGCGCACATGAACCGGCCAACCAGCGACCGCCACGTGGCCCCGCCTCAGTCCATGCACCCATCCGCGCGACCCCGTGGACCACGCCTGCTGCGCCGGCCAACCGGAAGCCGCCACGCATCCAACCCCGGTGCACGCCTCGCCCCGTGGACCGCGCGGTCCGCGCCTCTGCCCACCGCCGTGCCGCCGCGCTCCGCCGCTGCCCGCCACCGTCGGCGCTGCCCCGGCGGCAGGAACAGTACCACACTGCCTCGAAATCCGTGCACGGGCATCCGGGCTCCGAAAAATGCAAGTAAAAAGTTCATTTTCATCGTTTTCGCGCGCTAGTCCAAATCCGATGTCCATTTTGCCCAATTCCACTTCTAAAATTTGTCGAAGGCCTCCAAATAAGTGTTCTTAACCCAAATTTCCCACCGAGCCCATTTCTTGAGTCCGATACGCGCACAAACACCTCCAACTCATGCAAAGAGCCTCCAAAAGTTGTCAGACATACTACAAAAGCCCTGTGGAGATCTGGGTCATCACAAGAGTATAAAGCAATAACTGAGCTAGTGACCATACAAACATGGCATATGTCCAAATATATCTACTAATGCTGGAAATAAAAAGCATAATGAAAGGCTCATCTATAGAATCAAAGCTATCAACAAATATAGGGGTCCGTCCTACCACGGTACCCGTAGGGCTGAAATAATAAAGCCTGGACCGAAGATAAACCCACCTCAAGGTAGACGGTCGCAATACCCGCTGGACGGCTCGCGGGCTGGCTCTTGACTGCTAGGGCCTACAATAATATCATGTGTCAAAATAGGACTCACTCACACCCTACCCACAGAATCACTGCATACAGACAGGTTAAACATGGAACTTCCTCGGGATTCGCCGAAAATTGCGGTAATCCGACGATCGATCAACTATGGTCCAGACTGTGCCAAACAATATCCAAATCTCGTGAAACTTCACGTGCTTCCCATAAACGTTTAACTTAAGACATTCGGGCACTAACATCACACTCTGTATATTCCTGGGCACTAATAGTGCCATAACAACCAAAAACATCTCCGGGAATCCGATCTCGACTATGGGAACCACCGACGCTAAAATAAAATCACCAGGTCCACCAGGACAGCGTCGGGAATAGCCAAGGGCAGCTGGCAACCAATAACAATGATCCACTATCCTTAAAATGCACGTTTAGCGGGAAACCGCCATTAAATCAATAATTTATCGATTTACGGTTTGTTAAGCAAATCCCGCTCAACGAAAAGCAACATATCCCAAACGGATGGTCCAGAGATCATGTCTACACTGTCTTTAATAGCTACTCATGCTAAAATTACAAATAAACCCCTAGGGTTTCCAATAAGCCCGAAGCTAGGGCTTCCTCTCCTGGACTCCACACCTAACCACTCGACTTGTAACTTATTAGGGACCTTCCTAGTGTCCAACAGAAGTCACCCACCAAGCTTGATCTCAGGTTGAACGGTTGGATGAAGCCTACGCGAAGATCCGACCAGATCTAGGGTTCCGGCGGCCTTGTTGCTCCCGCCGGTGAACTACGGCACCCTAGGCGTGGTGCTATGGTTGGAGAAGCCTCGGACTTCGTGGCAGAGGGGGTGGAGACGTGGTGCTATGGTTACAACTCCTCCCCCTCTCACGCATAGTGGTTAGAGTGAAGAGTGCAAGTTGGTTGCAACAATTACACCATAGTCCTCTTCACACTTCACTACTTGCTCTAAGTCCTCCACCATATCACCAATTTGTAGAGAATCCCCTCACCAAGAAGTTACATGAAATACGAAGCATAAAATATAGGGGGTTCTAGTGTAATTATGCATTTTTCCACTATTTTTCATGCTTTTTGAGACGACCGGGTCGTTAAACGGAAAAACGGATACCACCACGACGTCTGACTCGGCGAAACCTATCAAGTAGTGATTTTGGTTCATCGAGATCAATCCTCTAAAATTTCAAAACCCATCTTCTTCAGTGAACTTTACAGTTTGGCATGCTTTTTGATGACCTAGGCTCATCAAACATAAATTTCAACTGTGCCACTACGCTCAGAACGTCGAGGCCGTTCAAATCGACTGTTTGGATTGTTGATTTCGAATTTCGATAGGTCAAGTTAGCCAACATCAGTCGAAAACCCGAAACTTTCGGCGGATTACTATTCATAGCTTAAGTCAACCACTATTCATTGTACTAATGTATAGAGGGCTTCCTGGACACGAGTGTTTATAGAAAAAGTTTCCTTTATTAAATTTCAAACTCGAATTTTTCGAGTATTACAACTGCCCTCAGCGGCTAAGCCGTTTAGAAGAATGCCATCGGCTGCACAACTCCTTGCGGTTGTTCTGCCATTGTTGCCGACTCCATCAGGATCGATTGTGTCGGCAATAGTTGTGGTAGGGTGGATGGAGGTCCTGGTAGACCTCCGTGGTATGGTTCGTTTCAGGCTAAAAACTGCCCGAGTCGAAGATTACTATCATTTGAGGCGGTGACGGTGGCCAACACTGCATCTAGGCGCGTACTACGCGCCTGGTTACTTTTCTCGAGAGACAATTATGTTCTCTCGAAAGATTCTAACACTCGGGTCATTTATCCGATCGCCTCTGCTAGGGTCGGCTTCTATTGAGCCGACCACCCACTGGTCTCTAGAATTTTCGGTAGTATCGGAGTTTGGTCATTGGTGTGACCGGC
>CM055074.1:30344851-30352351 GCA_029204045.2 Tillandsia leiboldiana | reverse complement strand
ACTTCCCTACTATATATTTGTTAAGAAAGGAAATATGGAAAAAATTTTGAACAAATTTGCTTAATATTTTAGTGAAAGAAAATATGGCAAAAAATTTGAATAAATATGCTTAATATTTTAGTAATACTAAAACACAAAAGAACAACAAATGGGACTGTCCTTATAGAACCAGCGGACCCACTACAAGTTATTATCTTGCCGTGGTCCTTTACCGTACAATTTGCCTTCGCGTGGTTGCACAGGTAAGAGGAATCCATAAAGATTCCGTGGGTTGTTGAGTTGGTTAATTCTGTTTTCTTCAATCTGTTACCTATTGTATGTGTACGATTTCATTCCTTCCATTTTGTCCTTTACCAGTTTGATATTGTATTTGGGTTTGGTTCTTTTCTCTTTTAATTTCCTCCTTTATTGTGTCGGTCTCAATGCCGATTGTTCAATTGTCGTATAGTAAGTTGTTAGATGAAATAATTGACCTCATGGGGATGGAACTTCGTGAGTGTGCAGTTACTACTGCCGCTGAAGGATGGTTTATAGGATATATAGATCTTCCGATTCCCCATGACGGTGCGATAGTTGATGTCCTACGTTGTTGGGGTGTTCCGTGCTTACAGATACAAGCTGCAAAGGAAGATGCAGCACGTGCCGCGATCTGGAAGATGAAGAGTGAATTTCAACTCGAAATTAAAGATACCAATTATGATGATTTTGTGCTTTATAAAAATTTGTATGATCATTTAACTCTGCAGAACGGTGAGCTTGTGAACCGGTTTAATGATCTGGAACGAGAATACAATCTTTTGAAGGATTGTTACCTCGCAGGTCTTACCGAAAAAACCGGTCTCATAGCTGAACAGGCAAGTATGCGTAGGACAATCGATGAGTACCGTTCTATCATTGATAACCTCCATATAGGCCGTGTCGGTACTACCCGCCGCCATGATGAAGCCGGATCCTCATCCTGAATGAATATGATCTTCTTCTCTTTTTTTTTCCTTGCCTTTTATTTATGTTATATGGTATATGTATATAATAGGTTAGTCGTGGACTTATGTTCTCTTTATCATGCTTTTTCCTTTTGTTTGCTGCCTTTTATTTTTGTTGTATGGTATATGGACCTATGTTCTCTTTATCATGCTTTTCCCTTCATTTTTGTTGTATGGTATATGGACTTATGTTCTCTTTATCATGCTTTTTACTTTTGTTTCCTACCTTTTATTTTTGTTGTATGGTGTGTGTATATAATAAGTTAGTGTTCAGCTTATGTTTTTCTTATCATGCTTACATTGGATTTCTTTTGTTCACTTATATATAATAAGATATTTCAAAAATATGGTATCTACCCTTAACTTAGATTATTCTTGAGTGTTCATGCTTTGACTCTAATTAGTTTACATATTTTGTTTATTTAATTCGCACTCTTTTTCTAATTTATTTATACATGTGTTGTTATTGTGTTTATTTCTTTTTTGTTCTGGGCTACGATGATACATACAGAAGAACATCAATTTTGGATGGCATTATGTAGAGAGAAGCTCCAACGCGTCTATCTTTGTTATTGTTTGTTTGGTTTATATTTGGGCTGGTCAATTGCATCGAATCTAAGTTCAAGGGTGCCAAAAAAAAAAAAAAAAACGTATCAAAGGAGGCATAAAATTTAGATTTTGATAGTTGAAAAAATAATTTTGGCGGGACAAAATGCTAAGATGTGTTTGCTGGTTTCCCTCTTTGACAACAACAGGAAAAAAAAACAAAAAACTGAAATTGGTACCGAATGAACCCTAAAGTTTAGATTTCTGATGTTCAAAGATTGCTTTTGTCGGAAAGGGATGACTATAAAGTGTTTGTTGGCTTCCCTCTATCATGAGTGTTTGTTGGTTTGCCTCAAAAGCTAAAATTGGTATCAAATGAGACCTAAAGTTTAGATTTTTTTTGTTCAGAATTTGATTTTGTCCGAAAAGGATGACTATAAAGTATTTGTTGGTTTGCCTCTATGACAACAATGAGAAGGGTGATCTCTATGACAACAAGAAAACAAAAAAAACTGAAATTGGTATCGAATGAGGCCTAAAGTTTACATTTTTGATGTTCAAAGTTTCCTTTTGTCGGAAAGGGATGACTATAAAGTGTTTGTTGGCTTCCCCCTATGATGAGTGTTTGTTGTTTTGCCTTGAAAGCTAAAATTGGTATCAAATGAGACCTAAAGTTTAGATTATGTTCAAAGTTTGATTTTGTCGGAAAATGATGACTATAAAGTATTTGTTGGTTTGCCTTTATGACAACAATGAGAGGGATGATCTCTATGACAGCAGGAAAAGAAAAAAAAAAACTGAAATTGGTATCGAATGAGACCTAAAGTTCACATTTTTGATGTTCAAAGTTTGCTTTTGTCGGAAAGGGATGACTATAAAGTGTTTGTTGGCTTCCCCCTATGATAAGTGTTTGTTGCTTTGCCTCAAAAGCTAAAATTGGTATGAAATGAGACCTAAAGTTTACATTATGTTCAAAGTTTCATTTTGTCGGAAAATGATGACTATAAAGTATTTGTTGGTTTACCTTTATGACAACAATGAGAAGGATGATCTCATTAGATAACTTTATATTTAACACAAAACTTTTGTCAAGGTGTGTGTTGGTTTGCATCTATGAAAAAGTTTAGATTATGTTCAAAGTTTGATTTTGTCGGAAAATGATGACTATAAAGTATTTGTTGGTTTGCCTTTATGACAACAATGAAAAGGATGATCTCATTAGATAACTTGATATTTAACACAAAACTTTTGTCAAGGTGTATGTTGGTTTGCATCTATGAATATAAAGTGTTTGTTGATTTCCCTCTATAACGAATGTTCGTTGGTTTGCCTAAAAAACTGAAATTAGTATCAAATGAGGCCTAAAGTCTAGATTATTGATGTCCAGAGTTTGGTTTTGTCGGAAAAAGATGACTCTAGAGTATTTGTTGGTTTGCCTCTATGTGCAAATAAGAGGAAGGTTGTTGGGGATCTGTTAATCAAATATTATTGGTTAAACAGCAATCCAAATATTATTTCATTTTTGTTTAGTTATATACTATATATAGTAAGTTAGTGTTGGACTACTGTTTTCTTTATGACCGCTTAACTTTCCTTCTGTTATAAAATGTGATCTTCCTGTGTTTCGTATTCGTTCTTCCAGTTTAATGTTGGTTAATTTTAAAAATGTGGTATTTACTCTTAACTTAGGTTTTTCTTGAAAATTCATGTTTTGTCTCTAATTAATTTATATATTTTGTTTGCTTAATTCACTTTTTTTTTGTGATTAAATTTCATATTTGTTTTATGCGTTTCTTTCTTTCTTCCTTCTTACTTTTTTTTTTTCCCTGGCTATGATGATACATATAAAAGAACAACAATTTTGGATGGCCTTGGGTGTTATGTTAATGATTGGAGGAAGTGCTAGGTATAATGTCGCTTTCATGTGGCTTCAACCTAAAATCGTGCGTTGTGTGGCTAAAATTTGGGCAGTTCCTCTGGTGGTCTCCAATTGTAGCGATATAAAAAACCAATTATTTGCCACCACCTTTTGGCAACCAATTGTTGTTTACACAGTGATGACTCGCAAAATAAATTGTGCCTTCTATTATCGATACCCGCTTTCGTGTGGCTTCCATCTAAAATCGTCTGTTGTGTGGTGAGAATTTGGGCAGTTCTTCTGGTGGTCTCCACTTGTAGCGATATAAAAAAATCAATTATTTGGTAGCACCTTTTGGCAACCAATTGTTGTTTACACAGTGAGGACTCGCAAAATAAATTGTGCCTTCTATTATCGATGTCCTGTGGATTCAGTCTTGAGATTATCTGAGCCAAACATTTTACTGTTTTCCCAAACTTTGGAAATTTTTTGTGGTGATAAATAAATTTTGGTTTTTGAATATTACTGTCCGTGTACTTCTATCTCTGTTCATCAATTTTGAAATGTGTGACTTTGATTGTGTTGGGTTTTCAAATATTTCATCGAAAGTGATAATTCCTATACTTTTCTACATGCCATGTTTAAAATAGATGATTTTTATTGGGTTCGAGGTTATTAATTTAATTGTGGTAAACTCCAGAGGTTGTTATCTTGGGTTTCCTAAGTTGCAACTTGAAATTAGCATCACGTTAACTACAAGTACTAGCTTCAAAGGGACCTATTATATTAATTTACTCAAAGACTAACTTAATGGATCGGTAATTTGTAAAGTTCTAATTACATAAAAGTTGAACTTAAATAACCAATCGATATAAAGACAAGCTCCAAAAGGGCCATTTTACAAAAAGAGGTTGTTATCTTGGGTTTCCTAAGTTGCAACTTGAAATTAGCATCACGTTAACTACAAGTACTAGCTTCAAAGGGAACTATTATATTAATTTACTCAAAGACTAGCTTAATAGAACGGTAATTTGTAAAGTTCTAATTACATAAAAGTTGAACTTAAATAACCAATGGATATAAAGACAAGCTCCAGAAGGGCCATTTTACAAAAATGGGCTTATAATATTCAATAGATAATTTGATTGGATTTCTTAAATTGTAAGAAGTGTTGATTTCCAATTACATAAAAGTTGAACTTAAGTAGGCCATGGATATAAAGATAAGTTCCAACAGGATTAGTTTACAAAAATGAGCTTATAAAATTCAAGAGGTAAGCAAAAAATTGTCGGATGTACCTACCTTAAGTTTATGTATGTGAAGATAAATTCCAAACTTCGAAGGTGGTTATTTTTAGATTCGTGTATGTAAACATGAACTCCAAAGGTTGAAGTTCTAATTACATAAAAACTAAACTTAACTAGCCCATGGATATAAAGATAAGCTCCAACAGGATTAGTTTACAAAAATTTGCTTATAAAATTCGAGAGATAATTTGATTGAGTTGTTTAAATTGCAAAGAGGTGTCAAATGTACCTGCCTTAAGTTTATGTATGTCAAGATGAATTCTAAACTCGAAGGTGGTTATTTTGATATTCATGTATATAAAGATGAACTCCAAAGACTCAAGTTGGGAAGCTAAACTGTTTATGTATGTAGAGGTGAACTCCAATGGTTTGGGTTAGGAGACTAAACTGAATATCATATTGTTTGACATGTTGGCATCCATTTAATTAATATTATGAAAAATCAAAATTGAACAAATTGATGTCCCGTTAGCATTTCAACTAATATGATATTGTTCGACAATTTAACACGTATTTGATTAACAAGTAAAAAATAATGGCTTCCAAAACCAAAGCATGAGTTGGAAAACTATATCTATGCTTTTGTTTTGTTATATCCTGTGTATAGTAAATTAGTGTTGAACTTTCATTCCCTCTATGATTGTTGGACTTTTTTGTTTTATAGCCTATCATTTCTATGTTTCATATTGTGTACGAGGAAAAAATTAAAGGAGTAAATATCTTTTTAGAATTTGCATGTTCCTTGCTTTCCCCCCCCCGGTTTGAGAACGTATATGTGATGATGTTTATTTCATTTTATATATGTAAGGCTAGACTTCAAATTATGAATGTGTTATGTTAGTTGAGGTTAAGTTAGAAAGTTGAAGTGAATACCATATTGTATTCGTTTTTGCAGTCTAATGTTGGTTATTTTTAAAAATGTGGTATTTACTCTTAACTTAAGTTTTTCTTAAAAATTCGTGTTTTCTCTCTAATGTTGGTTATTTTTAAAAATGTGGTATTTACTCTTAACTTAAGTTTTTCTTAAAAATTCGTGTTTTTCTTAAACAATATCATACTGTTTGACATGTTGGCATTCATTTAATTAGTATTATGAAAAATCAAAATTGAACAAATTGATGTCGCATTAGCATTTCAACTAATATGATATTGTTCGACAATTTAACACGTATTTGATTAACAAGTTAAAAATAATGGCTTCCAAAAACCAAAGCATAAGTTGGAAAACTATATCTATGTTTCTGTTTTGTTATATCCTGTGTATAGTAAATTGGTGTTGAACTTTCATTCCCTTTATGATTGTTGGACTTTTTTGTTTTATAGCCTATCATTTCTATGTTTCATATTGTGTAGAAGGAAAAAAATAAAGGAGTAAATATCTTTTTGGAATTTGCATGTTCCTTGCTTTTCCCCCCGGGTTTGAGAACATATATGTGATGATGTTTACTTCATTTTATATATGCAAGGCTAAACTACAAATTATGAATGTGCTTAACTTTACATTTATGTTAGTTGAGGTTCATGTTGGAAAGTTGAAGTGAATACCATATTGCTTGCTATGGTTATTAATTTTGAAATATATAACTTTCATGGAATAGGGTTTCCAATTTGTTTCATTATAAATGATAATTCCTATACTTTTCTACATGTCATCTTTAAAATATGTGCATTTGATTGAATTGAATTTTCGATATTATTATCTTTTTCTTTTGTTTTGAGCTATGATGATACATAGAAAAGAACATTAATTGTGAATGGCCTTGGGTGTTCAGTTAATGATTAGAGAAAATATATACATGTCTCTGCTTTAAACAACATTATTTGCTAGGTATATTGGTACTTTCATGTGTCTTTAACTTAAAATCCTTCGTTGTGTTGTTAAAAGTTGAGCAGTTATTCAGGTGGTCTTTAATTGTGGCGACATAAAAAACCAATTATTTACTAATATGCTTTGCCAACCAACTGTTGTTTGCACAGTCATGATTTGCAAAATAAATTGTGCCTTCTACCATCTATTTTATTTGGATTTAGTCTTCATATTATCTCAGCCTAATCTTTGAAATGTTTTTCCAAACTTTGCTAATATTGTTGTGCCAAAAAGAGGTAAGTATTTGTTTGGTTTCTACATATTGTTGTCTATATAGTTCTTCCCGTGTTCATCAATTTTGAAATCTATTGCTTTGATTGAAATGAGTTTTCAAATATTGTGTGAAAGGAAAATATTGATTGGTGTTTGCTTCTGTATGATTTACATGTTGCTTACTTTTTTACCAGTTTTAGAGCGTATATGTGATGATACTTACTTTAGTTTTTAAGGCTTTACATTTAACAGAGAACCTCCACCAGTAGGTCATGCGTTATATTGATGATAGCTTAATATTTAACTTTACGTGTTTTAGTTTAGGGTTCAAAAAGTTATTTTGTTACCTATCCTAATGATTTTGTGTGGGGAAAAAATTGAATTTGGGAAGAAAATACTTTGTTGGTCAAAGAAGGATTTACACTTAACTATTCGTTGTTTTGATGGAATTTGTAAGTTCCTTCCTTTTCCCGGATTTTTATGCATATATAGGGAAAAAAAAGGTGTTTTCCCGTTTTCAAAAACAGTGCATACACCTTTCGAACTCCTTTAATTATTATATGTATACATGGGATTCAAAATATTTGTTCATCCATTTATCCAATTACCATGATAAGCCAGAAATGTACAAATTAATATGAAATAAACATTTCAATTTAATATCCTATTATCTACATTTACCATCTATTTCATTAAAAACCAGAAAATAATAATTTTTTAAAATAC
>CM055074.1:30265356-30344751 GCA_029204045.2 Tillandsia leiboldiana | reverse complement strand
CAACCACCACTTCCATGGTAAAACCTTCGATTCATTTTACGTTCTTGCAATATTTCAAGTTACCCCAGTTAAAAATATGAATGATTTACAATGTAATATTATTTTACTACATGTATTTGAAAATAGGTATAAATTAAACATCATTGTCAGCGATGAAACTGCCACAGCTAATTTTACAATATTCGGGAGATTAGCTCAGGAAATGCTCAGCATCCAAGCACAAAATCTAGCAACTGCATCTAACTCAGATAACTTCACTCTTCCTCCTATATCAAAGCAATCGTCAACCAAGTACATATTTCCAAGTAACGGTTGACGCATCAAAATTTACAACAAGCGCTGCAACCTTTAAAGTTTTGAAGATTTTCACATTAAATAAAGAGAGAAGTAAGAAAATCAGAGCTGATAACACTTTATTGCTAAAATGTGAAGATCAATCTTGCTCAACTTCCAATGAAAAACAAGAACATTCTGAGGTATTTCAAGAACCATCTCCAATCATACGAAATTCTTCTGGGTAATATATTTTTGTGAAAATTCACCTGTTATATTTCAGGTATAAATTATTACGGCAAGTTATATTTATTACCTAATTATTTTGCCACAGTTTGGACACAATTATCCGGGAAAACGCGTCAAGTTTCTCGAACAAAGCGCCGCTTTAGGTAATATTCCATATTATAATTTTGTCCAATTTACATACCCCTTATTTGTGTATAAAGGTACTAATATTTAATTATTATATATGCAGTTCTAAAGATGCCGATGAACCTAATGGAGCCAAGAAATGAGAAGCTATATAATTTCTCTTCTCTCTATTAATAACTAAGCAGACTCCTTATATTATATATATATATATATATATATATATTATATAATCTATATATATATATATATATAATATATATATATATATATTATATATATATATATATAATATATATATATATATATATATATATATTGTATTAATAAATATATATCTCTTCTACTAATTATTATATGTCCATGAATAAAAATATATGTATTATAATATAGCAAACAATTATGTTATTATATTCATAGAGTATAGCATCTGGTGTAACCATATTTCTATTAGTTCTATATATTATCTGAGTGTAGAAAATGCGAATCTTGTGGAACACCAAAAACATGAGGAAATGTGAAGGTTCGCATATACTAACCGCTTCTTCCTGTGTGATTGTGGTGTTAACAATAGTAAGAGATTTTTAGTAGTTTGGCATAACATATATTTTTTCTCTTTCATAATTTAGGTCACTTTGGCTACATAGAATTGCCAATAACAATTTATCATCTTTCATATAGGCTATTGTTTGCCTTTACATGAAACTTACAAATTAGAAGTTTTAAACTTCATTCCTAGTTGTATATAAAACTAATCGAAGCCAGTTTACTAATCCTTTTCTTGGATTACCTTTGGAGTCTGAAAAATGCGAATCTTGTGGAACAGCAGAACATGGGAAATGTGAAGGTTCACATATACTAACCGCTTCTTCTTGTGTAATTTGTGGTGCTAGCAATAGTAAGAGATTTTTCAGTAGTTTGGCATAACATTATATTTTTTCCCTCCCATAATTTAGGTCACTTTGACTCCGTAGAATTGCCAATACCAATTTATCATCTGTCTCATGTAAATGAGCGTAAACAAATCTTCAGCTTGGTTTGTTGAAGTGCCTCAGAATGAAGAAAGAAAAGGTATATACGAAAAACAATGAGAAATCTAACTTGCTTGGGTTCGGATATTAATTGAACCTCCTATGTCTAACATGCTTATTTCCTTGCTTGGGTTGTGCATTCAATTATATATGAGATAGTTTGGCATAACATATATTTTTCCTCCTCCATAATTTAGGTCACTTTGGCTACATAGAATTGGCAATACCAATTTGTCATCTTTCATAATAGGCTATTGTTTGCCTTTACATGAAGCTTATAAATTAGAAGTTTTAAACTTCATTTCCTATTTGTATATAAAACTAATCGAAGCCAGTTACTAATCCTTTTCTTGGATTACCTTTGGAGTCTCGAAAGTGTGAATCTTGTGGAACAGCAGAACATGGGAAATGTGAAGGTTCACATATACTAACCGCTTCTTCTTGTGTAATTTGTGGTGCTAGCAATAGTAAAAGATTTTCCAATAGTTTGGCATAACATATATTTTTTTCCTTCCATAATTTAGGTCACTTTGACTACGTAGAATTGCCAATACCAATTTATCATCCGTCTCATGTAAACGAGCGTAAACAAATCTTCAGCTTGGTTTGTTTGAAGTGCCTCAGAATGAAGAAAGGAAAGGTATATACGAAAAACAATGAGAACTCTAACTTGCTTGGATTCGGATATTAATTGAACCTCCTATGTCTAACATGCTTATTTCCTTGCTTGGGTTGTGCATTCAATTATATATGAGATAGTTTGGCATACCATATATTTTTTCTCTTCCATAATTTAGGTCACTTTGGGTACATAGAATTGCCAATAACAATTTATCATCTTTCATAATAGGCTATTGTTTACCTTTACATGAAACTTATAAATTAGAAGTTTTAAACTTCATTTCCTATTTGTATATAAAACTAATCGAAGCCAGTTTACTAATCCTTTTTCTTGGACTACTTACCTACTCTTGGATTTACTCTTTTCTGTAACACTTATAATAATGAGTGCTTTTCCATGTAAAAAATTTATTGTTTTTAAACGAGTGAAAAGATTCTTCTGTTAATTCAAAGACTGTTGTGGACTGCAGTAACTTTATGATTTGAAAGTGATCAATTTGAATATGACTTTTGCTAACCCTCCAATTATAATACAGCTCTCTTTCAAAGTTTGCAGTTCTTGGATTTGAAATGGGCACTTCTTGGAGAAGAATTTTGCTATATATTCTCATTTGTGGACTGTGGTTCTTTGTGCATTCTTGGATTAAGGTCAGGCCCGAACTCCTTATCATTTCAGCACCCATGTATGAAATGCCATCAACTTTTTGATACTAATAATGATTTAATCCTGCTTAGAACACCTACTTATGGTGAATATCATATAGCTTCACATGTTGGCATTTATTTAATTAGCATCGTGAAAAATTAGAAATGGGCTTATTTGGTTTTTGTTCTGTTATATGCTATATATAGTAAGTTAGTGTTGGACTTTTGTTTCTTTATGACTGTTGGACTTCTCTTTTGTTATAAGCTGCCATCTTTTTGTATTTCATATTCTTCTTCCAGTTTAGTGTTAACGGATTTCGGAAATGTGGCATTTACCCTTAACTGTTCTTCTTGAATATTCATGTTTTCTCTCTAATCAATTTACATATTTTGTTTACTTAATTCACGCTTTTTTCCTAATTAATTTACACATTTGTTTTGTGTGTTCCTTTTTTTTTCCCTTTTTGTTTTTGGACTATGATGATACATACAAAAGAACATCAATTTTGGATGGCGTTGGGTGTTCCCTTAATAATTGGAGAAAATATATAAATACCTCTACTTTAAACTTTGTTGTGTTTATTTCTTTTTTGTTTTGGGCTATGATGATACATACAAAAGAACATCAATTTTGGATGGCCTTGGGTGTTCAGTTGATGATTGGAGAAAATATATAAATGTCTCTGCTTTAAACTACATTGTTTGGTGGGCATGTTGTTACTTCCGTGTGGCTTCAAGGTAAAATCCTCCGTTGTGTTATCGTTAAAATTTGAGCAATTCTTCTCGTGGTCTTCAATTGTGACAACATAAAGAACCAATTATTTGCTAGCACCCTTTGGCAACCAATTGTTGTTTGTACAGTGATGATTCGCGAAATAAATTGTGTCTTTTATTATCTACTTTCTTTGGATTGAGTCTCGAGATTATCTGAGCCTAACGATTGAAATGATATTTCAACCTTTCCTAATATTTATTTGGCAAAAAAACAGATTTTCGGTTGGGTTTTTGAATATTGTTGTTTGTGTCGTTCTTACCGTGTTCATCGATTTTCAAATGTATGACTTTGTTTGAGTTGAATTTCCAAATATTTTCATCAGAATTGATAATTCCTATACTTCTCTACATGCCAACTTTTAAATATATGACTTTGATTGAGTTGGTTTCTCGAGGTTCTTAGGTTAAATTTTCTAAGTTGTGGCAAACTCCAAAGGTTGTTATCTTGAGTTTCCTAAGTTGTAGCTTAAAATTAACATGAAGTTAATTACAAATATTTGCTTTGAGGGGGGCATATATATTAATAAGCACGGAATACTATATTAATCTTTCAAAAAACCAAGTTAATGAAAGGAGAACTTGCAAAACTCTAATTAAGTAAAAGTTGAACCTAAATAGGACATGGATGTAAAGACAAACTCCAAAGGGAGTAGATTTGAAATATTATATTAATCTTTCAAAAAAAGCAAGATAATGAGAGGACAACTTGCAAAACTCCAATCAAGCAAAAGTTGAACCTAAGTAGGCCATGGATGTAAAGACAAACTCCAAAAGGAGCAGGTTAGAAAAAATAGACTTATAAAATCCGAGAGATAATCATGTTGGGTTTCTTAAATTGTAACAAATGTCAAAGGTATTTACCTTCAATTTATGTATGTCTCTAATTAGGTAAAAGTTGAACATAAATAGGACATGGATGTAAAGACAAACTCCAAAGGGAGTAGATTCGAAATATTATATTAATCTTTCAAAAAAACCAGGATAATAAAAGGAGAATAGGGTGATTCCATCTTTGATTTATGTTGCTGCTTTTTGAGTATTAGAATGGACAAGACATGCTTTGGTGTGTTTTAAAGCTTATTACACAGCAGACAGTTGTCGGGGATAGCTATTTAATTAGTAACTTTGCTTGAGGAGAATGGCTTATTAAACTACTTAATAAAGTTTAGGGGGTGTTTGTACATTTATTCCTTCATATTTTGAAGTCCATTTTAGCTTGATGATATAGAATGTGCAGGAATATAGGATACTTATTTGGTTTAAGAAATAGGACCCATTCTTTTAGCTTTATTGTCTGTATTGTGGTTATTTTCTCAATCAATGTGCACGCTGCTTTCTATACTATTTTCTACTCTTTAAAATGGGGGGGTGCCTATTCATGAGTGCACACGTGATTACTAGAGTAACAAAAATTAAGAACAACGATTCAATTGCATTAGTTTCAATTGTGTGTGTCTATGAACTGCTTAAGCTTCATTATAACAGAGCAGCTAACTTCCTCAACTTGAGATTAACATTCTTTTCACTATTTCGGCAGATTTGAGTAAATTGACTCCACCCATAATGGAAGGACTAGATGTTCTACTAGCAGTGAGTCTATGATACCATTCTCCATTTCGTGTAAGATGGTATTGTTCAGAGTCTGTATGGTGAGTCTCTAACTTATGAATAATTTACTTTCCAAAAAATCTAAGCCCTCACCAAAGAAAACTGATCCTGATCTTGATGGTAAGGAACATGTTGTGGTAGAATACACAGTTTGTTAAATATTTCTATCTATTAGTAATTTTCTATTGGTGCAGATAGTTCTCAGCCCCAAATACCTTCAATAGTTCAGTGGTTTAGCTCAAAATCAGCAAAGAAGGTACTTTTTCCGTCATCATTCTGTCATTTTAGCTTTTTAGACGATAACTTCTCATCTTTTATTAATTTTGTTCTTTCTACTATGAGCTTGAACTGTCTTTTTTCCACATATATATATTTGAAGTCAATATTCTATTCTTTGTTGGGCTATGGACAAAAGCTGTTTTTGTTCAAATTTTAGTGTTTTATTGACCAGTTTCCATTTTTTAACCAAATTTAGCTCAAAGAATATGTTATATGTCTTTGTCCATATATATATATATGTATATATATATATATATATATATGTGAAATCAATATTCTGCTCTTTGTTATGCTTTTGACAAAGCTAATTTTGTTCAATTTTTTCTTTTAATGATAGGTTTCCATCTTTAACTGATGCCGTTTAACTCTTTGTATTCCTACTTCGTTTGTAACTGCTGACCTCTTCCATCTGTGTCTATGCTTCGCTATGGTTGCCCGCCATTACCTCCGTGTTTTCCAGAACTGCCCGGCATGGCGCTGTCGCTATCTCCGCTATTTCCTGACTGAGTTGTTGGTGCGGCATTGCCTTTCGCGTGCCTTCTAGGGTTACTTGCCGGTGGGTTTCCCCTCCCTTCATGGTAGGATCGGTGTGCTTCCATGCAATGTGGCCACTCGCAGCTCCCCGAAGCGTCGCTAGATGCGTTCTTTGGTGTAAACACCAATCATTTAATAATGCAAAAGTAAATGAGGGATCCAATATAGATCACTATTTGTATTGAGGCACTTACCATCCATCTGCAGTCCAAAGAAATGAGGGATTCATTTAAAGGCATGGCCGGTTGATTATCTTACTGATAATCGTCGCAGCCTTTAAAGAGCATTCATAGTTGCAGGCTGTTTTCATGATGGATTTTGCATTCCGGTTTTCGATCCAATTTTTTCCTTCCCTCAATAAATCTGTTGATTTTATTTCAGATTGGGGATTTTTCCTACTTTCTGTTCTTTTACTTAATATGTATTCCTCTCTTTTTTCCTTCTTTGTTTCCCCTCTGTGATGATCTTGCTCTAAAAATGGACAGATTTATTTTTGTCGGTGCAAGCTGGAACTGTTGGTAAGTAATCATTTACTCCTAACCTTCTGAGGCATGGTGGCTGACTGGTTTTATACCGATCGTCGCAGCCTGTTGGCATTGGTTGGATTTGCTTGACTATTGCATTACCTGTTTGCACTGATTGGAGTAGTTTGAGTATTGCGCCGATAACTATAAATTTAAACCAAATTATAAGAGAGCAAGAACTGAGCCTATTATTTGTATAAGTATGATTATTCAAGAGGTATTGGTGCTGATTGTAAGTGTCTATTTTGTTGTTATCATACTTAAAAGAAATTCGTGGTTAATGTTGTATTTATAAGTTGTTTTTTACTTCTCTGTGACTTTATTTCTGATCCTTTATTCCTCTTTCAGTTCTCGGAAGCTTTTTCTTCCTCGGTGTTGATGCGTGCCTTTACTGTGGAACATAGCCTTGGTTGGCTGTGCACAAGTTAGTATAAGTTTGATTATTCAAGAGGTACTGGTGATGCAGGATTGTGGACTGGAGCCTGATTTGGTTGCACTTGTGAGTGCCACGCTAAATGGTGTGAGTATGTTTGATCTGGAGAATCAGATATGTGGAATACAAATGACAAGCCAGATAGGTAGATTAGATTTAGAAGTTTATACTGATGTAGTTTAGTTAGAGTTATTGGTTTAAACTATGAAAATTTGAAGGATATGCTAAATGGTGTAAGTATATTTGATCTGGAGAATTTCCTTGAACTTTTTCATTTTCTCTTCTCTTTCCACTATTAAGACAATTATGATTTATCTTCTAATGTAGTTCATTTAATGTCCTTTCTTGCATCATTAATAGATTACCCATAAGAATTCATCAAGTTCCCTAGAAAGGAAGGATAAAATAGTGGATTTGCATATTAGACAAAAATATGCAGATTTGCGTTGGTTCAGTATGACAAAGTGTTGAATAGCTGATTTGTATCGATATAATATTTGCTTTTGCAGCCACTACTTTGACAAGATGGCATCTACTGGTTACATTCTATTCGCTTCACATTGCATTATGGATGAAATTTTTTGAACACAAGCCTGCCCATTCAAGGACAGTTATGGGCTTTCGAATACTAAATGGAATCTCTATTGGGCTGTTGAACTTGAGCGTGGGTTTCAATTCTGTCGGCTTTTATCAGGTTCCCATCATTATCTGTCAGTGTCAGTTAGCGTCTAATGAAACTTATTAATGAGTTATCTTTTTACCTAATTTGATGGCATATTGCCACTAAATATAGTTGTTGAATCAAAGAAGCTCATACATTGACATTTGCCCTTCGATACTAAATCCTTTATGGATTAGTTATGAGTTGTAAATTGTAGGTTTATGGTTAGCAAATATTGGATGGCCTATTTTGTAGGCAACCTTTCGCTTTCCTGTATACTACAGCTTGCTCTTTCCCTCGGTACCTTATGCTTTTGGTTTGGCTTATACAGTATACTCTCGGCTCGGTTCGTGCGGGCGCTGTATATCATGACAGACCCATTCTTCACCAAGTATACCAAGTAATTATACACATCTTCTTATCTATACTACAACTTTAATTGATTAGTCTTTGTTCTTGCTCTTAACATGTTGTATTCTCAGGCATCATCTTGAAAAGGCTTATAGATATTTGAGCAACTTGGCTTTCTCACTGGTGCGTATAGCTTTCACTCTTTTTGAGCTTTTACATTTAGTTACTGCTTTTTCCTTCTTTTTTTCCCATTTTTTATCGCTTAAAATATAAGTACATGGTGGTTTACTTTTGCTTCATTCCTCATGCAGCTAAGGTTGTAGCGCTAATAGTTGGAGCTCAGACATGCTGCACATATACATCAGGTTCATAAGGATAAGCAAATAATTATTGACCCCATTTTTTCCCCTTGGTAACCATTATGGATTTGCTTCTCTTCATAATCTGGTAAATGAATCGAGTTTCTCCAGTTAAGAAATAAAATTTTTTATACAGATGTTTAGTCAGTAATTAGGATGAGGTAATTTAAAAAGTGTATTATGATGTCTATGGACTGCTAAACTAGGCCACCAATTGTTACTCCTTGAATCGCATATGGAATTTCAATTAATATTGTTATAATCAACAACCATGTAATATCATTATCAAATATATAGGAACAACCTTCGAAAGATACATGAACAAACTGATTATCTTTCAATTATTTCAGCCTTACTTTATCAAATGAAGGATATGATATTGCTCTACCATCTGTTATCTTCGTTTCACGCGAGAAAATTCACTACCTGTTTTTATAGATCAAGACAAATCACAATTTACAAATTTTGTCATATTTTTAGTAATAATTAAAGAAATCTTTCAATGTACACTTAATGAGTAATACTTGATTATTGGTACAAACTGTTTAACAATTTAGCTGTTTAATGTTGAGTAAGTAATATAGCAACTCTAGAGTCTATAGCTAGCCACTCTAAGCAACTTAGCACTGTTTGGTATGGTACTACAGCAGTACTCAAACATCAATTACAATTTACTCTCATTAATAACATAACTTTTCGATCATTTTGTCAAGTAGAAAAATGATACTAACAGCTTTAAATGATAGTTGGTTGAGTTCCAGCTAACAAAAAAACAAGTTAAGAAGTTTGAAATTCTCAATCGGATTCCGATCATCTGATTTGAAACCCAACTCGCATGGTCTATGATATCCATATTTTGAATTGAGTACGTACGGTTTTTTATTATATTGAAACTAATATGTTAACGAGAATAAAGTAGAATAAATGAGTCATTTGGAGTTAAATGTGTAGAGCGACTTTGGATCAAAAGAATCAAACCACTCGAAAGTGGGAAGATTGGGACTGGCATCAACTTTCGATCGAATCAAATCGAATCGAATCGAATCAAATCAAATCATTCTAGATTTAAGCCCATGACTTGCTCACTACCACAACTTGTAAGATCAACAAAGATGATCAACCTATACATATATATATATATATATATATATATATATATATATATATATATATATATATATATATATATATATATATATGCAGTGTCTCTCACCAGCTGTTTGGTTTTATGGTTTGAAAAATGTCCGCATATTAGCGTAGATCAACTAACAGTTAATTTATTTATTTATTTTTAGCACTTTTTATAGTCAATAGAATGCCGTATAAGAATGTGGTTTCTTGGAGCGCCTTGATTTCGGGCTATGGTCAAAATGGGTTTGTGGGGGATGCTCTGTCGGTGCTAATCCAGATGCAGGATTGTGGGCTGGAGCCTGATTTGGTTGCACTTGTGAGTGCCATTCTAGCTTGTGCTCAAATTGGATTTTTGAAATTGGGTAAGTCGATCCATTGTTTCATCCAACGAAGGCTTGAATTTGAAAGGATGTCGGGTACTGCAGTTATTGACATGTATTCAAAATGTGGTTCCTTAATAAGTGCCCGCGCCCTTTTTGATCAGATTAGTTCAAGAGACTTGATCTCCTGGAACACTATGATTGCTAGCTCTCACGAGCTAATCAAATCAATGGTGATTGAGCCAGGGATCGCAGTGTAGGTCGCTCTTCTTTCTGGGTGTCTCAATCATAAAACATTGGAGCTTGAACAATATATAGCAGAAAAAGTTCTAAACCTGAATCCTAATGATCCAGGGGTGTACTCATTGGTCTCCAATGTTTATGCTGCAGCAAGGAATTGGGAATAAGTAATAGAGGTAAGAAAAGTAATTTATGTGGAAAAATTGAATAGTTGCCAAGTTGTTAGAGGTAAAATTTTATTCTGCTGCTCATTTGATTATCTAACTGTGATGTGCTATAACTGTTCCGTAATTTTCAAAACTTTAGCCCAAAACCAGCAAAACTATTACACAAGATTGCCTAAACAAGAAACTGTTATCTCCAAATATGTTGAAGTTTAATCCTTATATTTGCATTTTTATTATATTTGCATAATTACTTTAGATCAAATGACTGAAATAAATTTTAAACTGCCAGAAGAATGAAAATTTAAACTTCTTTGAAATCAACTTTTATTTGTGAAATTGGAATTGCAGCCTTGGATCCTAATTTATGTGGAAAAATTGAATAGTTGCCAAGTTGTTAGACGTAAAATTTTATTCTGCTCAATTAATTTTTTTTCATGGTTCCCTTTAGTATATGGTAATAAAACTTTCTTGATGTTCTATTGCATATAAAATGGACTACTTCAACAAGTACCCCGAAACAAAAAAAGAACTGGTCCTCTTTGTGCATCACCTACTAAACAACAAACTAAACAATTTTTAATAACATGCTAAACTTCATATTCTTTTGAGTGCATCACTTCCTGAACAAAGAACTGTTATCTCCAAATATGTTGAAATTTGATCCTTATATTTACAAAATTACTTTAGATGAAATAACTGAAATCAATTTGAACTTAGTTTGCAGGGTGCTTCTCTACCTGTTGCTGGTAACAGAATATAAGGATACAAGGACGAGGAGAACAAAAAGAGGATGATGATAAAATTGAAGAATTGATAAAAAAACCAGCTGCTGCAACTACTGGTGCTTCCAACTACTGATGCTGCTTCTTCTCCCAGCTACTGTTGATTCTGATGCTGCTGAACTGTTCCTGGTTGGCAAATATAAAAGAAATAAGTTACCCAACCTACATTTGATCCTAAAATTTTTTATTTAATCCTAAAATATATTGCCCAACCTCCATTTAGTGCAGTTTTCGAATGTGAATGTTACCGCACTTTGCTAATAATTTGTAAATGTTGTTGTGGTTCCCCAAATGCAAAGTGGATTCTATTGTCAATTTGTAAGTTTATTTCCTTTTGTAACTTTGTAAGTTCGTGAATGTTACCGCACTTTGCTAATCATTTCTAAATGTTGTTGTGGTTCCCCAAATGCAAAATGGATTCTATTGTCAATTTGTAAGTTTTTTCCTGTTCTTCTCTTCTCTGCAAGCTGCATTCCTCTCATGAAATGTGTCCATTCTCTCTATTATTTATGTATCTAAAATTTACTCTTCTTTTCTTTCTAAGCTGCATTTGTCTCTTCTTCAGCTTTTGTTTTTTGCTTAACATCTCCTTGGCTATATTTGATGTTTTGGTACTGGGCAATGATGCAACATAAATACTCTGCTGCTAGGTTTCTTTGCGAGGAGTGTATCTGTTGAGTTTGGTAAACATTTATTATTTTTCCTGTATCTTTTGAGTTTCTTAAACATTTATTATTTTCCCTGTCTGTTAACTCTGAATGAACTCGGTAGACTATTGCGTTGCCTTTTGACAATGTGTGAAGTTGGCACTGGTTGAAGTTGGCTGAGTTTGTTAGTAGATTATTGTGCTGGATATTGAAACTGGAATTGCTTGACTACTGCAAGGTTATTTATGCTTAGTTTACTTATATTCCTTTGTGTTTACCTGGCTTTTGTTCTATACCTGTGTTGATGGACTGCAAGGTTATTTTGTAGGTTAGGTAATAGTTAACGAAAAAAATAAAATAAAAAATAATATTTATTGAAGAAATTATACCCGCGGCGCAGCGCGGGCCTTCACTAGTTATATAAAAATTGGTGTTGTACGCACCTATTTTTTTTTTTTTTTTTATAAAAGAATTATAAAATAGAGAAAATGGTGATTCTCTGCTATTCAAAAAAAAAGACCTAATTTGTTCCATTCATATATTCTATAATATAAAGGACGTCTGATTGTATGAATTTGTATGGATTCGGTGACCTGCAGCATTGTATAAAAATTGGAGTACACGCTCCTATTTTTTTTTTTTTTTTTTATAAAAGAATTATAAAATAGAGAAAATGGTGATTCTCTGCTATTCAAAAAAAAGACATAATTTGTTCCATTCATATATTCTATAATATAAAGGACGTCTGATTGTATGAATTTATATATATATATATATATATATATATATATATATATATATATATATATATATATATATAATTAGACTGAAATACTATCCACAGTATAAAATTATTAGTGTTATTAAATTTTTAGCCTTTTGATTAAAGGATGTATGGTTAAGATGATAGTGGTCCTCTAGAGTTTACTAGGTGTTGGTTAAATAGTAAAAATTTTAGAGGATCATTATAGTTCCAACAGCATATCTTTTCATCCAACGCCTGAAAACTTAATAGCACCAATTGCTTGATGCTATCGATAATATTTTAGCCGGACTCATATATATATATATATATATATATATATATATATATATATATATGGGTCCGGCTACTATACTCTTATGAGTAAAATTCTTTTGTACTCATAAGTTTTCATCCCTTGGATGAAAAAATGTGCGGTTAGGATTATAGTAGTTCCTAGAATTTATACTATTTTTCTAACAACCTAGTAAAACCTAGGGAGACTACTATCATCCTAACCGCACATTCGTTCATCCAAAGGTAAAAAAATTATGAGTATAAAAAAGTTTATACTCATAAGAGTATAGTAGCCCTACTCTCTCTCTCTCTCTCTCACTCTATATATATATATATATATATATATATATATATATATATATATATATATATATATATATATATATATATATATATATATATATATATATATATATATATATATATATATATATATATGGCTGTACTTTTAATAGTTATAGTTAGCCTTTTTTGTTTTCTTTTTTTTTATAGTTCAAACTGTAGCATTTAGACGCTGATGCAACAATCAAGAGAAAAGGTTGGCTCCGCATGCACTTAGATGTACAATGCAGTGGCATTAGTATGCAACCAAAATGATCATTTTATTTTACAGAAGAACAACTATAAGACAGACCATAAGAATATATTATATAGCGTAGGACTATTATATTTTTATGAATATAAATTTTTTTGCACTCATAATTTTTTTATTCTTAAGATAAAAAAATGTGCGGTTAGAATGATAGTGGTCCCCCTAGGGTTTACTAGGTTGTTGGAAAAATAGTAAAAATCTTAGGAACTACTATAATCCTAACCACACATTCCTTCATCCAAAAATCAAAACTTATGAGTACAAAAAAATTTTACTCATAAGAGTATATATAGTAGCCGGACCCATATTATATATTATAAAAGTTAAATTATGCATTCTGTTTTCAATGACACACCGCTTGATCCTCAAATTTTAATTTATTATAATTTTTAATTTAAATTTTTTAAATTATTATAATTAAATAGTAAAATTCAGTTTAGTTAACGAAATTTGAATATGTCGCTAATGTGAAAGAGATGCAGTAGTATTATAATTAATGATACAATAATAAATAAGATGACACGTTACTTTCATATTATTGATACGTTAATATTTAGCCAAATAGAACAGACTGCAAGACTTGATTATAATAATTTACAGCCATAAATTATAACAAATTAAAATTGTGATTAACGATATGATAATAATTAAAATATCACATTATTTTTACATCAGTGATATGCCAATATTTAGTCAACTTATAAATTAGACTATGGAAGTTATGTCACACCCCGGGTCGAAACTGCGATCCGGGCCCTCCAACAGATCCGCCGCCCATACGGGAAGCCCCGCATAGACGAAGCGTCTAACCTGCAAAAGATAATACTACAACTATACAAATATCGGAGCTGTAAAATAAACTACGGAAATAAAAGATACAAAAGTCCAAAATGGTACAGTCTGATCCTCACAATACAAGAGTCTCTCGAAAATAAAAGCTCTCAAAAGTAACTACATACAATAATCCAGCGGGTTGTACTACAAGCTCCAAAAAGGGGGTACAGCTACACTCCAAGGACGGGTAGGGAACTAGCTCGCGACTCCCTTACCTCGACCAGCAGGTGCAGCAACTGGAGTAGGAATAGTGGTAGATGCCTCTGGATAATCTGTCACCGGCAGAGAGTGTGAGAACTACATCCTACAGTAGTTCTTAGTGGGTACCGTCTCCAAGACCAACGGTCTGCCCACTAAGTCTACTAGAGGCATAAGATAACAGGAAAACTGTAATAATAAAAAGATAAGCAGGAAAAAAATCTGCAGCTATCATGCCTCTATTTACAATGCTCAATGGATGATACAGATGAAAATGATGCATCGACTCTAATCCAGTATACTCAATCAACCCAATCACACTGACTGCCACATAGGGTCCAGTCAAACCTGTGCCCACCTACTGCCATTACATCCACGGAGGACTGGACTTACGTAGGGCGTCCCACACGGACTGTGTCGACAAGTCGCGATAGCAAAGTAACAGGCCAAGCTCCGGAGAGGCACTTAAGGGGCGCGACCCCACCGAGGAAGTATCCGCGCATCTCTGTCGAGTTCAATATGGCTCATGCAGACTATAATCCAAATCCACGATCAATCGGATCGAAAATAATAACTCAACACTAGCAACATCTTCCAGAGACACTCCACAGCTCGGGACCACCGTCAACCCAAACGGCTCCCAAAACAGAACACCCAACTCACCGAAGAAAAGAACTGACCGACATAGTAAGGGTCCGAGAATCCCGATAGGTCGGTGCCTAGAACCCCAATCAAACAAGAACAGACTCCAGGTTCAGCCTTTCGAAGTTCTCGCCCCCTTACAGTTCGGGAAAATTCAGCTCCTTCGGGTAAAACATCCGAAGGGAACCAATCAGGGTCCGAAAGTTCCGGAAGACTAGCACCTAGAACCCAATTCAAACAAGAATAAGTTCTAGGCACAACTCACATAGCTTTCGTCCCAAAATATGAAAACAACACCTTGAACACAGATCACTCAAACCCTCTCGGGTGAGGAAGTTTACAAGAAAAGATGACAGTTATTATCGAAAACCATTTTTGATTTGAGAAGCCCAATTTAATGAATTTTAGTAATTTAAGAAAAGCAGTTAAAACCAGTTTTATTTTTCAAATCCCGAAGGGCTAATGACTTCATCCAATCAACCAAGAACAGGCTCCGACGTCCCTTCGAAATTCGGAAGGAAAAACATCGGTTTACAGAAATCATGTGTGTGTCCAAAACAGTCAGGGTTTAGGGTCCTGCTATCACCAGTACACTACTGTCATGAACACAGTGACGACAAATACATCAGAGAAAACTCGACAACCCGGGACCACCGTTTACCCAAACGGCTCCCGTCACTGGTACAAGACTAGCCACAACTATCAGACTCCACTCGGCCCCCAAGCATGAGTGCAACATGCATCGTACACTAAACGAAATTCCGACCACTCGGCCCACTACCCGGGCGAGGAAAACAATATGTCCAGGGATAGAATGTAAAGTGAGGATGTCTAAAGTATAAAAGAACCTAGCCCAAGTGAGGGTTCTCTACTAGTCTGGTTAAATACATGCAAACATATGACGGGGTGCTAGTCAAGATTCCAATATTTCGTTATCACAAGAAATAACCAATTTGCTAATTCTATCATACATACTTGAATCTCGGTCCACAAAAAAGAGTACTCTACTTATCATGCATGCATACTACGACATAGAATTAGTACGTCGCCCGTTAGTTTTCGAAGAAAATCCAACCCACCTAGAACACACTAAATCGTAGTCTGAATAAGCTGAAACTGAACGTGAGTGTTCCTCAGGTTCACACGGTTCCAACGAATCAAAAATCACTCGAAAACTCCTCCCGGTTGCTGAAATATAAGCCGAACACTGCGGTCAGTCCAAATCACCCAAAACAGTAACACCGCTGCAAGTCTTTCCACAAAACAGCAAAATACCTCCTGCGAGATACCCTCCAGAAATTTTAAGAAAAATAGGGTTGCGATCCTTGCGAAGTGTAGATAGAAATCGAGTCCTTAAACTTCCGATTCTGACAATCGTAGGCCGAGAAAATGCAAGATTACTTCTCTGCTGTCCAAAAAATGCAACCGCAAAATGGGGGTCTAAAGATGCTGCGAGAAATCCCATAAAACTCAAAACGGAGAAAAGCCGTGAGTACCAAAATCGAATGCCTACCTGTCGTGGAAAAGCTGCCACAAAAACCGGAAAAAAACTCCAAGAACTCAGCTAGCGGGAGCCCGCAGACGAAGAGCCGATAGAAAAGATCAGTATCGAAGAAACATCGAAGATCGCGAAGTCGGGAGGAAAAATATTAAATGATCTCTAAAAATCCTCCAAAACCCCAAGAACTGAAAAAGACATGTAGATCTTGCTCCCTGCCGAAGAAGGCCCCAAGAGAAAATCCCAAAAACCCGAAATAGCTGCTCAAAGAGGGTTATTTATAGCTGAAATCCAAAAAAAATGGAATTCGGATTCGGGCCCAACTTTCAGGCGCCTGAAATCCACAGTGAGCGCCCGAATCCATGTGGCGGCCATCCGCAGCGCCAGCACGCATCGCCCGAAATCACCTTATCGCGCCGCGTGTCTCGCGCGCCCCGCGCATGCGCGGTGGTTGGCGCCCGCTAATGGCAGCGTGCCACGTGGCAGTCTGGAGCACGGCGGGGTGTATGTGCGGCGCCACGCGCCGCGTCTACCGAGTCCGCCGCTCGGCCAATGGGGTTGCGCTACATGGCCCGCCCGCCAATAGCAGAACGCAAGCGGCTCAGCCAATGAGGTTGCGCCACGTGGCCCGCTGGCACGCTCCCTGGCCCCGGTGCACGCGCCTGGGACGTGGGCCGGCCTGCCCGCGCCCCCGCGGCGGCCCGCGCCTACCCGCGGCGGCCCCGCCGCGCTCCGGCGCCTGCCCGAGCTACAGTAAACATGCCTGACCATACTGCATTTTAGGGCGTCCGGATCCCGAAAAATACATCCAAATAGCCGATTTTGACCGTTTTCGCGCGCTGAATCCAAATCCGATGTCCGTTTTGCAAGAATCCACTTCTAAATTTGATGAAGGCATCCGGATAGGCAAACTTAATCTAATTTTCGTGTCGGGTCCAATCTTGAGGTCCGGTTCGTGCGCTACCATCTCCAATGTCACGCCCCGGGTGTAAACCAGAACCCGGGCTTGTCCACAGATCCGCCGTGCACACGGTATTTCCCGTGTACACGAAGTGCTGGTAACCTGCTCAAATATAAATGAAATAATAAAGGAGCATAAAAGCAGAGCTAAACTAAAACTAGTACATCTCAGACAAATACTGGAAATAAAAGTACAACATAACTCTTATAAATATACATGTGTCTCTCCCAGCTCACGAAATAAATACAACCAGCTGGCCGCAGCCAGACCCAAAATAAAAGAAAATACAACCGTCTGAGTGTACAGGGGATACATCAAAACTACTAAACTCGAGCTCGGGGCAGTAGCTATCTAATCAGCGATCCTCTTACCTCGGTCCTGGGAAGAGGGTCCCGCAACTCCCGCAGAGGACTCTGCAAAACAAAGGGGAAAAGCAAAGGGAAAACAGTGGGGGGTGAGAACTACTATAAAAACAGTAGCCTCCCCTAGTGGGTAGACCTCAAACTCAGACATGCCCACTAGGACTACCGGAGGCGAAAATAAAACAAAGGTGGTAAGCTATAAGTAAATCTACTGATGAAAAAGCTACCACTAATATGCCTCTAAAATGCCCAGCTAAAAGAATAGCTAAAAGTATGCATCAGAATGTCAAAGCCTGACTGACTGAACCCAATCAATACACCAGTAAACACTGGTACTGCCTGCTCTGCTGTCAACTCAAGAACCCAGTATCTGATCGGCACACGGCACGATCCTCAAAGTATCCAATCGACCGGCACACGGCTCGGCCCTAAGCCTACTCCGGAGTGGCACTCGAGGGGAGCGACCCACACGAGTAAAGTATGTAACCATAAGTATCTGATATAGCAGGACTAGATCAAGACTCTAAGTAAGTGGGTAAGACCATCCACTAAGGAAGCCCGATCCCTCACCTCCAATCTAATGTAATAATAATAATAATAATCCGGTCAACCGCCCACAGTCGGCGGTTGCCGCAATACCCAACCATCAATCCCCATTTGTCCCAAAATCTGAACATCTGTCTACACTATCCCAGACCCCGCTAGAACCCGAGCACACTATCCCCTAAGACTAGACAACAGGAGAAAGAATAAAAAGCATGGTTTCTCCTAAGTCAATTCCAGCATGATAGTGTAGCAGAAAAAGGTGGCCTATCTAGGTGACCATACAAGCATGCAAAAGTCCTTACTTAATAAAATGATTTCAGTGTTCTAATTCTTAAATGATTTACAGTATGCCTTTGTTTGAATATCTGAAATACTAACATGCCATAAGCTAATTCATACACCTGCATATGTCCCCCAATTATACATAAAGCATGATAAGGTTTTAGCCCATTATTATCAAAAGGTTTAATCAATTTATCCTTTGCCAAGAAATATTAATTCACTAATTACTAGTCCCCTAAAGATGCAAGTGCTAACAACCAATCAATACTTTCATACAAGCATGCCAAGTTCGTCCCACTGATACAGCTATCAATATGATTTAGGAACACCTCTTAGTATGCCTAGTGGGTGATCAAAAGTGAGAGGTGACAACGGTACCCACCTCGAGCGCTAAATCCTGGTCCCCAAAGGTGCAGTCCACGCTCGGCCAAAACCAACTCTACAACACTGCAAAAAATTCCCCAGAAGAATATACATATTTTAATCACACAATGCCTCACAAAATCTGTCCCAAAATACACAGTCCAAAGTTGCCCAGTTTTCACCTGCGAAAAATACCCAGAAAAATCCACGAAAAACACTGTCGCGATCCTCGCGACGAACCCGTCGAAACGAGTACCTACATGCCCAAATCCGAGTTTCCTACGCTGAGATGCAAATTCGACAAGGGGAACACCCCAGAAAACACTGTACAGAAATTCTGTAACAAAGAACTACAGTAAAAGGAGATTTTCACCTTCGGAAAATATTCCAAAAATTCAGGGAAAAATCCAAGAGATTTGTTGCGAAGTGAAGATGAAAAATGCCTCCTGAATCGCCTCGATCCAACGTCTGTGCAAAAAGATACAGCTAAAACACCGCAGTGCTGTCCAAAAATCCGTGAAGAAAAATGGGTCAAATGGAAGCTCGGGAAACTCCAAGGTCAGCACGGAAAATGAGGAAACTCAAAACACAGAAGTTGGAGTCCTACCTGTCGCGAGTCCAACGGCGTGAGAATCGCCTAAATCGGAGGTCGGGGTGAGTCGGGGGAGTCCGCACACTGAAAAGGGGCGAAGCGGGTCGCCGGTGAACAAGCGTCGCGCCGCGCCGTAAAATCGCAAACCTCGGGATGCGTGCCTCCGAAAATTCCCAGGGATCCACCAAAGTGAAGAGAACTGTGAGGGGAAAAACTCTCCTGAAGAGTCTACAGTGAAAAAGAGTCCAAAAACCCGAAAAAGAAACCAAGGAAGCCTATTTATAGGCCCAGCCCACCACTGAAATGGGCCGGATTCGGGCGCGAAATCCGGGCACCAGGATCCGAAAACGCGGTCGCAGCTGTTGGGTTATATGAATAATAGGATCTAAATAGGGGAAAAAACACCTAGAGGGGGGTGAATAGGTGTAAACCATAAACACTCAAAAATCTTTGCGATATAAAAACCCAATGCGGAAAAATAAATAACACGCAGAGATTTTTACGTGGAAAACTCCAAACCGGAGTAAAAAACCACGGGACCGATAACACGGTGAAATCCACTAGAATTAAACACGCACAAGGTGATATACCGTACTCACAGACGACTCAACCTTTTCCATACGCTCCTAGTTGATCTTCTCCGCTCGCTCCACGACGCTTCTCGAATCCACGATGTGCGTCCAACGCCGAATCCACGGCGTCCAACGTCGAGTCCACGACGTCCGACCGAATCCACGGTCTTCACCCAGTAGCACGCTTCGAATCCACGAACGTACCTCGCTCCGAATCCACGAGAGCGGTTGCACCTTGAATCCACAAGGCCACGCGAGTCCACGCGCCGATTTTGGGGTAAATCGTTGTTTTTTGGGTGTGATGATCCGCCGAATACTTAGATTAGAAATAGATCGGAAATACCATCTAAGTATTCATTGATTTGATTCTACTCAGAATATGAGTATAAAACCTAGAATCAAATCAATCAATATAGATGAAGAAACATAAGATTAAATCTAGTATTTCCTTTCTTCTCTATATGTGGATCTTAGGCCGTATATAAGATTATATTTTATTATGACGGCTATTTGGATTAACCCTAGAAAAAGAAACATAGGGTCTATTTATAGGTTAGAAACCCTTGGAAGAAGATAAGGATCAAAAACTAACCTTTTCTGGAGTTTTTACATGACGACGATCCGGATCGGAGATCGGCGATCCGGATTGCAGTAGCGAGAAGAACAGTTTCCAGAAAAGCGAAGGTTCGGGATCCGGATCGAAGTGCTTGATCCGGATCGTTCATACAGTTCACCAAACATCAACGTTCGGGATCCAGATTGCGAAGCCTGATCCGGATCGTTCAAATAAAATGGTAAACTCAGTGTTCGGGATCCGGATCAAGGGAAGCTACGATCCGGATTGAACTGGTGTATGAACGAACCACCTTCGGGATCCGGATTGAACAGTCTGATCCGGATCCTGAACATGTCCCATGTCCAGTTTTTGATATTTATGCAATAACAAATCCATCCAAGTGTTTCTACGCTATAAGAAGTATTCGGATCACCAAAGATATTAAGTTAAACATACCTGATCCTTTTGAATTCTTCTTTCTTGAGATTGAGTTATATGATCCAACTTCCTTTACCTTCAATCTTCAAGACTTAACCGAATTCACGAAATACGCCAACTCAAATTCCGTAACAGCAGCTTCCCCGTCCGACGCGCCCGAAAGCCTGCGGTGCTGCCACGTGTACACATAACACGGGACAGCGGTGCAGCGGCCTCCGGCGCACGCCACGCGTCCCCCCGCGGTCAGCGGGGGTAGGTACGGCCCGCCTCTCGCGTGCCGACGCGTGGCGCTCTCGAGTGCGGCCGACCACGCGTCAGGCGCCGCTGCGCGCTCCGTACCGAGGCGCCTCCCCCCGCACGCACCGTGGACCGCGCCTTCGTGAGCCCGCCAATGCCAGGCTGCCACGTGTCATGCGCCCGGTCCACCGAAGCCGCGCAATAATCGCTGAGCCGCGCCGCGTGCGCCAACCACTCCGCGCACGCCACGCGTCACGCCCTGCGGTCCATGCACCCGCCGCGCCTCCCCGTGGACCGAGCTGCGTGAGCCGGCCAATAACAGGCCACCACGTGGCTCAGGCTGGTCCACGGTCACCTCCCATGCACCGAAAATCTCCAAAAACTTCCGGAAGCCCTTTTTGGTCATCCGGACTCCAAATTTAACAAGCAAATAGCCGTTTTCAAGCATTTTTCCACGCTGAATCCAAATCCAATCTCAGTTTGGCCCAAAACCTTTTCTAAAATTCAGCAAATGCAGCCGAATGCCAAATCAGCTAACAATGTCTCACAGGGTCCATCTGTGGCATCCCTTTGATGCACCATGGGCCAGACACCAACACTAGGTGTCCTACATAGTGGATTCATCGGAAAGGTTGCATGGAAAAATCTGGACCACTACATCCTCCCCTACAAAAAAAAGTTTCGTCCTCGAAACAAAAGTCATACCTCAAGCTGGGGCCTCGAACAAGTGGGGGTAAGCGTCCATCATCGCTGACTCCAGCTCCCAAGTAGCCTCGCGCTCATCATGGTTGCTCTAGAGGATCTTCACATAAGGGATGGCTCGGCTGCGCAACTCCCTAACCTCACGGTCCAAGATCCTCAATGGCCGCTCGACATAGCTCAAGTCCTCAGTGATCTCCAGTGGGGTGAAATCGATGATGTGCGACGGGTCATAAACATACCTCCTCAGAGTCGATACATGAAAAACATCGTGAACACCTGCAAGTCTGGGAGGAAGTGCAAGCCTGTAGGCAACTGGCCCTAAGCGCTCCAACACCTCGAAAGGTCCAATATAACGAGGGCTCAGTTTTCCACGAATACCAAATCTCCGAATCCCCTTCGAAGGCGAGACTTTCAAAAAAACATGATAGCCCACCTGAAACTCTAAGTCTCGCCGTCGTGTATCAGCATAACTCCTTTGTCGACTCTGGGCGGTCTCGAGATGTCGTCGTACCAATCTGACATTTTCTTCTGCCTCTAATAGAAGATCAGGACCCAAAGTCTTCTTCTCACCCATGTCACTCCAATATAGGGGTGACCGACACTTGCGTCCATACAACGCTTCAAACGGAGCCATCTGAATGCTCTCTTGATAGCTGTTGTTGTACGCAAACTCAACCAATCCCAAGTGTCGGTACCACCCTCCTCCAAAGTCCAGAACGCATGCTCTCAACATATCCTCGAGGGTCTGAATAGTGCGCTCTGACTGTCCATCGGTCTGTGGGTGGAATGCTGTACTAAATCGGAGCTGCGTCCCCAAGGCTGTCTGTAAACTCCTCCAGAAATGCGAGACAAACCTCGGGTCTCTATCTGATACGATGGAAACGGGTACCCCGTGCAATCTAACCACCTCAGCCAAGTACACCTGTGCCAGTCGCTCCATCGGCCAAGTCATCTGAACCGGTAAAAAGTGAGCGGATGGTAAGCCTGTCCACGACTACCCAGATAGCATCCGCTCCCGTCTGTGCTCTCGGCAAACCAGTGACAAAATCCATCGTAACATGTTCCCATTTCCATTCAGGGATTGGGAGACTCTGCAACTTGCCAGCAGGTACACGATGCTCAGCTTTTACTTGCTGACAAGTTAAACAGTGTGCTACAAATCTTCCAATGTCTCTTTTCATCCCATTCCACCAAAACTGTGCCTTGAGGTCCCTATACATCTTAGTCCCACCAGGATGGATGGTATAAGGTGTATAGTGGGCCTCCCTCAAGATCTGCCCTCGGATCTCTGCATCCATAGGCACACAAGCTCAGTCCCTGTGCCGCAGTACTCCCGAAGCATCAACTGAAAAGTCCCCTGTCAAACCAGTCTGTATCTGCTCTCGAATCCTCATCAGGTGGGGGTCCTCACTCTGTCTCTCTCGAATCCTGTCCAACAGAGTGGGCTGCACGACTAGAGACATAAGTCTAGCAGAGACCCCAGGGGACACAACCTCGAGCTCTAACCGCCTCGTCTGCTCAAGTAACGGCGCCTGATTAGTGATCATCAAAGATAGACTCTGTACTGCTCTCCTGCTCAGGGCATCAGCAACCACGTTGGTCTTGCCAGGATGGTATAATATGTCTACATCGTAGTCCTTTAACAATTCCAACCATCTGCGCTGCCTCAAGTTGAGCTCCTTCTGTGTGAACAGGTACTTCAAGCTCTTGTGGTCGGTGTAAATCTCGCAGTGCTCCCCATACAGGTAGTGGCGCCATAACTTTAGTGCGAAAATCACTGCAGCTAGCTCTATGTCACGCCCCGAGTTTAAAAATCAGGTCTGAAATTTTTTTTTTGATTAAATCAGAGTTTGCAAAACAGGCGTAACAGACCGCCACACATATAGGGAACTCTCTATTCCGCGAACAGGGACTCCCCTATATATGCACGGCTAGGCTAGTAATCAGTGACAGATATCTCAGTACAACTACTAATCTAGTCAGCAGGAATAATTCACAATCGGTAATTACATCAGTATTTTAAATGTCTAACTCACGATAAACTGGAATGAAATGCGGAAAAAAAATGTCTGCCGAAGTCGTCGATATATAATGCTCATGGGGACAGCTCTATCGTAATCGGCTCACTGGATCGTCCCGACATCTCACCACCCGACGGACCTACAACAGTCACCCGAGGGTGTGAGATACACCGGAGTGCATCCCAGTGGGCACGACGAGCCGAGCTTCAGCTAATCGTACCTACTGGGTACTAAAATCTGCGGATAGTAAGAGTCAACAGGAAAAGCTGGAAAGCATAGAGGTCTACTAGTAATCAGAATAAGAACTGCAGGTAAGTATACTGGAATCAATCATAAAACTGTAGATCATACATGCTGGAAAACATAAACGTCCACTCATAATCAAAATCCACAGATAAACTAACTAGGCAAGTAATCAATCATAAGCTGGCATATGAAATGAACTGGCATGAAGCATAATCAAGTGACAGTACATATACAGGTACGGAAAATACCAGAACCAATCCAATATAACAGAACAGGAATAGGTACTGAAAAGCATGCTAGAACATGGGAGTATATAATCTATGCATCAATCACAAGAATATCAAGCACCCAACCAATGCCATTATTGGTCACGGGGACCTCAGGCTCATACCACTCTCTGCACCTATCCCACTGACATAACCCCGCACCCATATGTGCTATCTGGGGCTCACGGGTCCTTCCTCCAGACCACTTTACCGGTAAAGAACAATAGCCACGGGGAGCGACCCCGGCAATGTTCGTGAAGTACAGCAGTGCATGGCAAGTCACAATGATCAATCTCACGGTCTAGTGACCGAGTAGTCGGCACACGCCGAAATCCCAACAGGGAATCATCTGTCTATATCTATCCATCGGAATGAATCAATCATGTATATCGAGTAGTGTCTATCAATCAGGATAAATCAATCATGCATATCGAGTAGTGTCTATCAATCAGGATCAATCAATCATGCATATCGAGTAGTGTCTATCAATCAGGATCAATCAATCATGCATATCGAGTAGTGTCTATCAATCAGGATCAATCAATCATGCATATCGAGTAGTGTCTATCAATCAGGATCAATCAATCATGCATATCGAGTAGTGTCTATCAATCAGGATTAATCAATCATGCATATCGAGTAGTGTCTATCAATCAGGATCAATCAATCATGCATATCGACGTATATCAAGAAATATCTCAATGGCAGGAATCAACAGGTATCATCTAATCATGCAAATCTATATCTCAATCAATCAGGATCAGTCAGGAATAATCAGGGAGTATGTATATGTTAATCAGCTGATCGTGACAAGAAATCTCAATCACAGGTCTAATCAGGTCAATGTCAAACAGTGACATCGTGATATGTCAAGATAGGTCATATAATCAGCAGGGAAGTCAAAAACAGGGGTCCAACTGGACTAAAGCAACCAGAGGGCCAAAAAGCTAGCCCGGGCCGAAGCTAACCCACCTGGATGAAGGCAGATCCACGAACTCCCGCACAGCTACTGGGAGGCTGGTGCTGAGCAACTGGGCCCTGAATAATGAGATCTGGTCAGTAATAGACTCACACAAATCCTTCCCGACGACGCCACACTAACAGAAGGCTTAAACGGGTTAAATCGGTCAATTCGTCGATCGATATCTGATTCCTGGTCAACGGGGACCATCGGAACCCTAACAAAATGGCTAGGTGGTGCGTAACTACTGTCTGAGGTCAGCCAGGGTGGCAAATTTACAAGTGGGTCCATAAAGTATCAACATTTGCATAGTAATCTTAGTTTATTTGACTATTTCGGCTCGTTCTTACAATCCGGGGATCCGACGATGACGCCGTAAGTTCCAGCGCGTCCGTTATGTCGAGACGGATCCCGTGCTCACAAGGTTGGGCTGGCACGGGGCCCAATTTCAAAGTTGGCCCAAGATCTACTAGTGTCCCATTTTGCTACTTTCATAAAACTTGATTATTAATTGATCTTACAGCAAGTTAGCTAGAGCATGATACTAAGCAGGGACAGAGAAGTGGTGTGCTCACCTTGCGCGTGCCGGAGGCCGGCCGGAAAGATGGCCGGAGCAAGGTAGTGCTCCAACAAGATCTCGGGTTCAGGCTTTCTTGGAAAAACTCGCTGCCAAGCTCCTACAAAGGTGAGCACCAGATAGCTGATGGTCCCAGGAGGTCTCGGGTCCAAGCTGGGTCGGCCGGCGGCGGCCGGAGGCGGCGACGGCCGGGGGTGAGCCCGAAACCTACAATTCGGGTGCAAGTTGGAACCTCGGTTACAGGAGTACCCTAGGCCAAAACCAAGATGGTGGGGATCCCAAATGGGTTGATTGGATCTTACCTGGGTGGTCGCCGGGGTCCGGGATCGCCGGAGTTGGCCGGAGGGGAGCCCGAGTGCACAATCGGGTGCAACCCTGGAACCAGAAAACCCCACGTTAAGAGGGACATGCAAGGCCACGGAGGGACTCCCAAGGATCAGAGGAGCTCACCTGGTCGGTTTTCCGGCGTCTGGGAGCGACGGCAAGGCGGCGCCGGCGAGGTCGGAGAAGCTTCAACAGCCGTTAATGGCGGATTCCGGCGCGGTGGTTCCGGGCCGGAGCAAGATGGACAAGAAGCTTCCCCTCGCTGTCCGGAGGCTTGGTGCAGTGTTGGCCGACGCAAAAAGGCGGCGGCGGCGCCGGACGGCGACGATCGGCGAAGGTGCCAACAACCCGGTTTCTAGGGCAACTTCGTTTGGGCCCGATCCTCAACCGATCCTCATCTGGCTTCGTGGGGATGCTGCAGTCACCGAGAGGAGTTGGGCCAACGGCGTTGATCTCGATCTTGACGGCAGGATGGAGCCCGCGCCCGTGATCGGTCCAGAATCAATAATCCGGCAATAAGGGTCCCTCGCCGGAGATCGGGATGACGGCGCCGGCTGGGCCTGCACCCGGGTAGTAGTCTCATCGTCAGGAACACCGTAGTCGGGCCCAAAAGCCAAAACGAAGAAGAAATTCCCAAGGTCTTACCTCACCGGAAGGATGGAAGAAGGAAGGGTGGTGCGCGGCGGCGCCGGGCGGCGGCTGAGACCAGAGTCACCTCAGCTTGGACGCGGCCACCCAGAGGAGTCCACAGGTTCAAGTCTGGATCGCTCAGGCCCTCTCCAAGAATCACCTCCACTCAGACCCGAGATCAAGATAATGGCTTGATCCTCCTTTTCCGGCACGGTGGAGGAGGCGAAGGCCGGTGCGGCTGGGTCCGAGGAGAGCGGCAGAGGAGAGGGTCTGTTAGAGCGGCGGCTAAGGGCTGAGGGCTACGAGGGTTTTGGAAAACCCTAGCTCGGGTATGCATGGTTATATAGGATTTGCCACTTTGCGTTTTAGCCCTTCAAGCTTAGGTATTTCAACCTTGGTCCTTCACAGTAGCAACCATCTTGCACTTAGGTCCCTCTCTATGCAGTGGCACGCTTTCCGAGGCATGTTTTATAGGGGTTATTATGCAAAAGTCGCATTTTTCGCTGTATTTTACGCTTTTCGAGGCGATCCGGTTGTCAAAACGGAAAATGGACTGCGCCATGACGTCCGGCTCGACGAGACCTATCAGGTAGCGATCTCTAATTTTCGCGAAACTGCCCGGATAAAATCTCGGTCCATAATAACTGTGTCAAAATACAGTTTTTGCGCTTTTCGAGATTCCAGAGTCGTCAAACAGAATTTTTGACTGCGCCATTGCGTTCAGAACATCGAAAATAGCTAGAATTGACTACTCGAACTACTATATTAGGAGTCCAGATAGTAGATTGGCCAACGTTGGCGCAAAGGGGACTCGAAAATAGGGTTTACTGTTCATTGTACCTGCGACTTTAGTCGCGGGTCCCGCCGGCTTCAACGCCGATTTCTGGAAGATCCGACCGTCAGATCTGAACAAGTTTAATATAGTTTTTACTCAGTTCGTCGTGACGGTCGCACTCGTGGTCTCGGATCTTCGAGATCAGGCTCGGATTGAAAGGTGATATTTCTGGCCCTATTTCTGTGCAATTTACACTGCAGAAAAGGGGCACTGAGCTATTCGTGCGTTTCATGATCCCAATTCAACTGGACTTCAATCATTTTCATTAATTTATTTATTTTCAAAATTCAAGTTCTTACATCTCTCCCACCAAAAAGGAAGTTTCGTCCCTGAAACTTAACACAACTTAAGAATCAAATAACTAGGGAAAATGCTCCATCATGGTTCCCCCATTGTACGTTGTCGTAGGGGATCGATCTGTTCCTCAGCTTCTTCTCATCTCGAGCCAGGGTTTTCAGTGGTGTCTCAGTAAGGATGTCCTTAATTTACCGTTATCTGGAACACACCAACGGCCCCTGAATTGGATAGAGCCATCGGCGTGCAGTTGGTGGTTCGTCAGTCTGTCCCAGTGGTATCAGTTCACGAATCTTATGGGAGGAGGGGTCCGACTGCTGTCCCTCCTTTAGGCGATCAAGCAGGGTAGACTGCACTACCACTTATTTCTATTATCGAATCAGTTGCAAGATCTGGCGAGATCAACGTGGCTAGTGGCCGCAAGATCGAACGAATGTCTATATTAATGACAAATACAATCTGTCCACTATGTACACGACTATCTGAGACCTACCCAAGGTCCAATATGGTCTGGAATATCAATGCTGAAACTATAACATCGTTGTCCAAAGACAACCTTGGAAACTAAATTTAAGTAAGCAGACAAATAGACCCAATCATGATATTCCCCTTTACAGGGTGGGGTATTTCCTCAGCTCTTTCGACAGTACGTTGTCTGCAGCCAACGTGCTTATCAAAAGAAAAGTGAAATACCATAATCCGTCGCCAACCTCAAGTTGGGGACACGACTCATAGTGTGAAAATACACTGGAGCTCCTAACGATCAGACAAATACCCCGCGCTCTCGCGACATAAGTCATCCTAGGGTTCATACTAACCAGTTCCTAATCATCTTTTCCTAGGTACCGTATACCTATTGCTCTGATACCATCTAATCTGTCACGCCCCGAGTTTAAAAATCAGGTCTGAAATCTTTTTTTTTTGATTAAATCAGAGTTTGCAAAACAGGCGTAACAGACCGCCACACATATAGGGAACTCTCTATTCCGCGAACAGGGACTCCCCTATATATGCACGGCTAGGCTAGTAATCAGTGACAGATATCTCAGTACAACTACTAATCTAGTCAGCAGGAATAATTCACAATCGGTAATTACATCAGTATTTTAAATGTCTAACTCACGATAAACTGGAATGAAATGCGGAAAAAAAATGTCTGCCGAAGTCGTCGATATATAATGCTCATGGGGATAGCTCTATCGTAATCGGCTCACTGGATCGTCCCGACATCTCACCACCCGACGGACCTACAACAGTCACCCGAGGGTGTGAGATACACCGGAGTGCATCCCAGTGGGCACGACGAGCCGAGCTTCAGCTAATCGTACCTACTGGGTACTAAAATCTGCGGATAGTAAGAGTCAACAGGAAAAGCTGGAAAGCATAGAGGTCTACTAGTAATCAGAATAAGAACTGCAGGTAAGTATACTGGAATCATTCATAAAACTGTAGATCATACATGCTGGAAAACATAAACGTCCACTCATAATCAAAATCCACAGATAAACTAACTAGGCAAGTAATCAATCATAAGCTGGCATATGAAATGAACTGGCATGAAGCATAATCAAGTGACAGTACATATACAGGTACGGAAAATACCAGAACCAATCCAATATAACAGAACAGGAATAGGTACTGAAAAGCATGCTAGAACATGGGAGTATATAATCTATGCATCAATCACAAGAATATCAAGCACCCAACCAATGCCATTATTGGTCACGGGGACCTCAGGCTCATACCACTCTCTGCACCTATCCCACTGACATAACCCCGCACCCATATGTGCTATCTGGGGCTCACGGGTCCTTCCTCCAGACCACTTTACCGGTAAAGAACAATAGCCACGGGGAGCGACCCCGGCAATGTTCGTGAAGTACAGCAGTGCATGGCAAGTCACAATGATCAATCTCACGGTCTAGTGACCGAGTAGTCGGCACACGCCGAAATCCCAACAGGGAATCATCTGTCTATATCTATCCATCGGAATGAATCAATCATGTATATCGAGTAGTGTCTATCAATCAGGATAAATCAATCATGCATATCGAGTAGTGTCTATCAATCAGGATCAATCAATCATGCATATCGAGTAGTGTCTATCAATCAGGATCAATCAATCATGCATATCGAGTAGTGTCTATCAATCATGATCAATCAATCATGCATATCGAGTAGTGTCTATCAATCAGGATCAATCAATCATGCATATCGAGTAGTGTCTATCAATCAGGATCAATCAATCATGCATATCGAGTAGTGTCTATCAATCAGGATCAATCAATCATGCATATCGACGTATATCAAGAAATATCTCAATGACAGGAATCAACAGGTATCATCTAATCATGCAAATCTATATCTCAATCAATCAGGATCAGTCAGGAATAATCAGGGAGTATGTATATGTTAATCAGCTGATCGTGACAAGAAATCTCAATCACAGGTCTAATCAGGTCAATGTCAAACAGTGACATCGTGATATGTCAAGATAGGTCATATAATCAGCAGGGAAGTCAAAAACAGGGGTCCAACTGGACTAAAGCAACCAGAGGGCCAAAAAGCTAGCCCGGGCCGAAGCTAACCCACCTGGATGAAGGCAGATCCACGAACTCCCGCACAGCTACTGGGAGGCTGGTGCTGAGCAACTGGGCCCTGAATAATGAGATCTGGTCAGTAATAGACTCACACAAATCCTTCCCGACGACGCCACACTAACAGAAGGCTTAAACGGGTTAAATCGGTCAATTCGTCGATCGATATCTGATTCCTGGTCAACGGGGACCATCGGAACCCTAACAAAATGGCTAGGTGGTGCGTAACTACTGTCTGAGGTCAGCCAGGGTGGCAAATTTACAAGTGGGTCCATAAAGTATCAACATTTGCATAGTAATCTTAGTTTATTTGACTATTTCGGCTCGTTCTTACAATCCGGGGATCCGACGATGACGCCGTAAGTTCCAGCGCGTCCGTTATGTCGAGACGGATCCCGTGCTCACAAGGTTGGGCTGGCACGGGGCCCAATTTCAAAGTTGGCCCAAGATCTACTAGTGTCCCATTTTGCTACTTTCATAAAACTTGATTATTAATTGATCTTACAGCAAGTTAGCTAGAGCATGATACTAAGCAGGGACAGAGAAGTGGTGTGCTCACCTTGCGCGTGCCGGAGGCCGGCCGGAAAGATGGCCGGAGCAAGGTAGTGCTCCAACAAGATCTCGGGTTCAGGCTTTCTTGGAAAAACTCGCTGCCAAGCTCCTACAAAGGTGAGCACCAGATAGCTGATGGTCCCAGGAGGTCTCGGGTCCAAGCTGGGTCGGCCGGCGGCGGTCGGAGGCGGCGACGGCCGGGGGTGAGCCCGAAACCTACAATTCGGGTGCAAGTTGGAACCTCGGTTACAGGAGTACCCTAGGCCAAAACCAAGATGGTGGGGATCCCAAATGGGTTGATTGGATCTTACCTGGGTGGTCGCCGGGGTCCAGGATCGCCGGAGTTGGCCGGAGGGGAGCCCGAGTGCACAATCGGGTGCAACCCTGGAACCAGAAAACCCCACGTTAAGAGGGACATGCAAGGCCACGGAGGGACTCCCAAGGATCAGAGGAGCTCACCTGGTCGGTTTTCCGGCGTCTGGGAGCGACGGCAAGGCGGCGCCGGCGAGGTCGGAGAAGCTTCAACAGCCGTTAATGGCGGATTCCGGCGCGGTGGTTCCGGGCCGGAGCAAGATGGACAAGAAGCTTCCCCTCGCTGTCCGGAGGCTTGGTGCAGTGTTGGCCGACGCAAAAAGGCGGCGGCGGCGCCGGACGGCGACGATCGACGAAGGTGCCAACAACCCGGTTTCTAGGGCAACTTCGTTTGGGCCCGATCCTCAACCGATCCTCATCCGGCTTCGTGGGGATGCTGCAGTCACCGAGAGGAGTCGGGCCAACGGCGTTGATCTCGATCTTGACGGCAGGATGGAGCCCGCGCCCGTGATCGGTCCAGAATCAATAATCCGGCAATAAGGGTCCCTCGCCGGAGATCGTGATGACGGCGCCGGCTGGGCCTGCACCCGGGTAGTAGTCTCATCGTCAGGAACACCGTAGTCGGGCCCAAAAGCCAAAACGAAGAAGAAATTCCCAAGGTCTTACCTCACCGGAAGGATGGAAGAAGGAAGGGTGGTGCGCGGCGGCGCCGGGCGGCGGCTGAGACAAGAGTCACCTCAGCTTGGAAGCGGCCACCCAGAGGAGTCCACAGGTTCAAGTCTGGATCGCTCAGGCCCTCTCCAAGAATCACCTCCACTCAGACCCGAGATCAAGATAATGGCTTGATCCTCCTTTTCCGGCGCAGTGGAGGAGGCGGAGGCCGGTGCGGCTGGGTCCGAGGAGAGCGGCAGAGGAGAGGGTCTGTTAGAGCGGCGGCTAAGGGCTGAGGGCTACGAGGGTTTTGGAAAACCCTAGCTCGGGTATGCATGGTTATATAGGATTTGCCACTTTGCGTTTTAGCCCTTCAAGCTTAGGTATTTCAACCTTGGTCCTTCACAGTAGCAACCATCTTGCACTTAGGTCCCTCTCTATGCAGTGGCACGCTTTCCGAGGCATGTTTTATAGGGGTTATTATGCAAAAGTCGCATTTTTCGCTGTATTTTACGCTTTTCGAGGCGATCCGGTTGTCGAAACGGAAAATGGACTGCGCCATGACGTCCGGCTCGACGAGACCTATCAGGTAGCGATCTCTAATTTTCGCGAAACTGCCCGGATAAAATCTCGGTCCATAATAACTGTGTCAAAATACAGTTTTCGCGCTTTTCGAGATTCCAGAGTCGTCAAACAGAATTTTTGACTGCGCCATTGCGTTCAGAACATCGAAAATAGCTAGAATTGACTACTCGAACTACTATATTAGGAGTCCAGATAGTAGATTGGCCAACGTTGGCGCGAAGGGGACTCGAAAATAGGGTTTACTGTTCATTGTACCTGCGACTTAAGTCGCGAGTCCCGCCGGCTTCAACGCCGATTTTTGGAAGATCCGACCGTCAGATCTGAACAAGTTTAATATGGTTTTTACTCAGTTCGTCGTGACGGTCGCACTCGTGGTCTCGGATCTTCGAGATCAGGCTCGGATTGAAAGGTGATATTTCTGGCCCTATTTCTGTGCAATTTACACTGCAGAAAAGGGGCACTGAGCTATTCGTGCGTTTCATGATCCCAATTCAACTGGACTTCAATCATTTTCATTAATTTATTTATTTTCAAAATTCAAGTTCTTACACTCTAGGTCATGGGTAGGGTAATTCTTTTCATAATCCTTCAGTTGCCGAGAGGCATAAGCGATTACCCTTCCCTCCTGCATCAGCACGCAACCAAGTTCACTGTGCGATGCATCACTGTATATCACGTATCCTTTCCCCATAACAGGGAGGGAAAGGATAGGAGCCGACATCAATATGTTCTTTAATTCCTCAAAGCTCCTCTGGCAATCCTCACTCCAAATAAACTTAATCCCTTTTCGCGTCAGACGAGTGAGGGGTGTGGAAAGTTTCGCAAAACCTTCCACAAACCGACGGTAATACCCAGCTAAGCCCATAAAACTACGGACCTCTGATACCGTCGTCGATCGGGGCCAATCCCAGACTGCCTCAATCTTCGCCGGGTCTACTGCCACTCCAGCGGCTGAAATCACGTGGCCCAAAAAGACAACCTCCCAAGCCAAAATTCGCACTTAGATAACTTGGCATACAACTTCCTTTCTCTCAGAAGTTGCAGCACAATCCTCAAGTGCTCCTCGTGCTCCACATCGCTCCGGGAGTAAACCAGGATATCATCAATAAAAACAACGATGAACCGATCCAGGTATGGTCGAAAAATCCTGTTCATTAAATCCATAAAATCAGCAGGGACATTTGTCAATCCAAAAGGCATGACGGTGAACTCATAATGCCCGTACCGCGTCCTGAATGCCGTCTTTGAGATGTCCTCGGCCTTCACCTTCAATTGGTGGTAACCAGACTGTAAATCAATCTTTGAGAAGACATAAGACCCTTGCAGCTGATCAAATAAGTCATCAATGCGCGGCAAAGGGTACTTGTTCTTGATGGTCACTTTATTCAACTCCCGATAATCAACACACAGTCGAAGTGATCCATCCTTCTTCTTCACAAATAGCACCGGCGCTCCCCAAGGCGATACACTCGGTCTCACAAAACCTTTGTCCATTAAATCCTAGAGTTGCGCCTTTAACTCTCGCAGCTCAGCCGGTGCCATTCGGTAAGGAGCCTTAGAGATTGGCGCAGTTCCTGGAACTACGTCAATCAAAAACTCAACCTCCCTATCCGGCGGCATATGAATCAGCTCTGGAGGAAACACATCCGGGAACTCGTGGACAATAGGGATATCCGTGAGTCCCGGTGCCGCCGTAGGCTCCTTAACCACAGACGCCAAAAAGGCCACGCATCCACTACGCATCATCTGCCTCGTACGGGAAGTCGAAACTACCGAGGCGAAGAAAGCACTCTGGCACCCCCTGTAAACAAACACCACCTGGCCTGGCTCGCTAAAAGTAACAGTCCTCGCGGCACAATCAATCGTCGCGAAATAGCCAGCCAGCCAATCCATCCCCAGTACAATATCAAAATCTCGCAGCTGACTAAGGACCATCAGGTCCGCTGGCAAAATCCAAGACTCAAGTTGTACCGGGCAAGACCAACAACACTCCTCTACATGCAATGTATGATCAGGAATCTGTACCTCTAATGCATGTGGCAACCGACCTAACTCTAGTCCATGAGATGATGCAAATGCTCTACTGATAAAAGAATGTGATGCACCGGTATCAAATAAAGTGCGAGCTCTAGTACCGAAAAGTAAAATGATACCTGCCACCACGTGGTCGGCTGCCGCGGAGTCCTCCACCTGGGCGGCATAGACCCGCCCGCTCTGAGCTGGTGGTCAGTAATCTGCAGGATGGGAAGAAGGAGCCCTGCTCGCTGGAGCATAAGGCCGCTGCTGGGGCACCGAAGGGACTGATACCGAGGAAGGAGCCGTCGACGCCGCAAAAGGGCAAGTAGCTCGCATATGACCAGACTGTCCACAGATATAACAGCGCCCCCACCGCTGATCGCAAGTACTAGGAAAGTGCTTCCCTCCACAGAAGACATCTATCTGACGACTGGGGCTGTCGGGACTGCTGTTGTGGCCTCCAAAACTGCTGCTGCTGCTGTCGCTGTGGCTGCCGCTGTGACCCCTGTTGCCGCGACTGTGACCTATGCCGCTGCGAGTGCTGCTGCTGTCGCTGGGGCTGCTGCTGCTGCTGCTGTGGGGGTCTCTGGTATCCCCCAGGCCCTCGCCGTTCCGAACGCCCACGGCTCGTAAACTGAGGCGGTGGCGGTCGGGGCGGCCTCCAGGAACTGGCCTGTCCCCCATCATCAGGCCCTAGTCGCTTCCTCTCAGAACTCTGAGCGACCAAGCCTCCACGTCTAGCGACGACGTGATCTCCCCTCTCAACCCACTGCGCATGATCCACTGCCTCTGACAAAGTCTGAAGCCTCTGGGCATGCACCAAGGTATAGATCTCTGGGCGCAGACCCATCTCAAAGAGCTCCACCTGGTGCAGTCCATCCCTGGCAACATAGGGTACGCAGTTGAGCAACTGCGTGAACTCCTGGAAGTAGTCCCACACTGTCCGGTCACCCTGCTGAAGATTCTTCAAATCATCTTCTAGCTTTTTCTTCACGCTCGTGGAGAAATAAGTATCAAGGATCATCCTCCTGAACTCCGACCAGGGTAGCTGTCGGGTGATCTGAAACTCTAAGGGCTCGACCCGACGCCACCAAGCATCTGCATCCCCCTCTAGACAATGTACGACCATGTGCACTGTGAATTTCGGATCAATGAAGAAATCTCTGAACAACTTCTCCATTGATGCTAACCACGATCCTATCTCCCATGGGTGAGTGCTCCGCCCAGAGAACCTAGGTGGCCCTCGCTGACAAAACTGGGTGAGTTTGTCAGCAAACTCCTGCTCCTCTGCTGGGGTCAATGGCCTGATCACTCCCTGAGCCCAAGTGCTAGACGACGGTGCCGTAGGGACTGGTGGAATAGCCGGCGGTACAACTGGTGGTACAGGGGCCTCTACAGTAGTAGGAGGAGGTGCCCCAACCTGGGCAAGCAACTGCTCGAACCTCTGCTCTTGTCGGCGGTGACTCTCCGCCAACTAGGCCACCATGGCCTTCAGCTCACTAATCTCTGATGGCCCATACTGCTCCGGCACCTCCGGGGGTGTAGAAGTACCCCGGGTAGGAATCTGCCGCCTAGGAGGCATCCTGCCACACAAGAAACCACGGGTCAGTAAACAAAACCACCCTCGACCCAATCCAGCGAAAGTCATAGACATCCCCCTATTTCTGTAACCTTATGTTGTCTGCAGCCAACATAATAGTCCACCAGAAATAGGATATGCCAGTCCCTCTCCACTCACAGGAATAGTTAATAATAAATTGCCGACTTTCGCAAAATATCGCGTCACTCACGCCCTGCTATCCTAGGGTCTGCCAAAAGCCTAGGGTTTCCTAAGTTCCAACAGACCTATCCCTAAGCTCTGATACCAACCTAATCTTTCACGCTCCGGGTGTAAACCAGAACCCGGGCTTGTCCACAGATCCGCCGTGCACACGGTATTTCCCGTGTACACGAAGCGCTGGTAACCTGCTCAAATATAAATGAAATAATAAAGGAGCATAAAAGTAGAGCTAAACTAAAACTAGTACATCTCAAACAAATGCTGGAAATAAAAGTACAACATAACTCTCATAAATATACATGTGTCTCTCCCAGCTCACGAAATAAATACAACCAGCTGACCGCAGCCAGACCCAAAAAAAAAGAAAATACAACCGTCTGAGTGTACAGGGGATACATCAAAACTACTAAACTCGAGCTCGGGACAGTAGCTATCTAATCAGCGATCCTCTTACCTCGGTCCTGGGAAGAGGGTCCCGCAACTCCCGCAGAGGACTCTGCAAAACAAAGGGGAAAAGCAAAGGGAAAACAGTGGAAGGTGAGAACTACTATAAAAACAGTAGCCTCCCCTAGTGGGTAGACCTCAAACTCAGACATGCCCACTAGGACTACCGGAGGCGAAAATAAAACAAAGGTGGTAAGCTATAAGTAAATCTACTGATGAAAAAGCTACCACTAATATGCCTCTAAAATGCCCAGCTAAAAGAATAGCTAAAAGTATGCATCAGAATGTCAAAGCCTGACTGACTGAACCCAATCAATACACCAGTAAACACTGGTACTGCCTGCTCTGCTATCAACTCAAGAACCCAGTATCTGATCGGCACACGGCACGATCCTCAAAGTATCCAATCGACCGGCACACGGCTCGGCCCTAAGCCTACTCCGGAGTGGCACTCGAGGGGAGCGACCCACACGAGTAAAGTATGTAACCATAAGTATCTGATATAGCAGGACTAGATCAAGACTCTAAGTAAGTGGGTAAGACCATCTACTAAGGAAGCCCGATCCCTCACCTCCAATCTAATGTAATAATAATAATAATAATAATCCGGTCAACCGCCCACAGTCCGCGGTTGCCGCAATACCCAACCATCAATCCCCATCTGTCCCAAAATCTGAACATCTGTCTACACTATCCCAGACCCCGCTCGAACCCGAGCACACTATCCCCTAAGACTAGACAACAGGAGCAAGAATAAAAAGCATGGTTTCTCCTAAGTCAATTCCAGCATGATAGTGTAGCAGAAAATGGTAGCCTATCTAGGTGACCATACAAGCATGTAAAAGTCCTTTACTTAATAAAATGATTTCAGTGTTCTAGTTCATAAATGATTTACAGTATGCCTTTGTTTGAATATCTGAAATACTAACATGCCATAAGCTAATTCATACACATGCATATGTCCCCCAATTATACATAAAGCATGATAAGGTTTTAGCCCATTATTATCAAAAGGTTTAATCAATTTATCCTTTGCCAAGAAATATTAATTCACTAATTACTAGTCCCCTAAAGATGCAAGTGCTAACAACCAATCGATACTTTCATACAAGCATGCTAAGTTCGTCCCACTGATACAGCTATCAATATGATTTAGGAACACCTCTTAGTATGCCTAGTGAGTGATCAAAAGTGAGAGGTGACAACGGTACCCACCTCGAGCGCTAAATCCTGGTCCCCAAAGGTGCAGTCCACGCTCGGCCAAAACCAACTCTACAACACTGCACAAAATTCCCCAGAAGAATATACATATTTTAATCACACAATGCCTCACAAAATCTGTCCCAAAATACACAGTCCAAAGTTGCCCTTTTTTCACCTGCGAAAGATACCCGAAAAAATCCACGAAAAATACTGTCGCGATCCTCGCGACGAACCCGTCGAAACGAGTACCTGCACGCCCAAATCCGAGTTTCCTACGCTGAGATGCAAATTCGACAAGGGGAACACCCCAAAAAACACTGTACAGAAATTCTGTAACAAAGAACTACAGTAAAAGGAGATTTTCACCTTCGGAAAATATTCCAAAAATTCAGGGAAAAATTCAAGAGATTCCTTGCGAAGTGAAGATGAAAAATGCCTCTTGAATCGCCTCGATCCGACGTCTGTGCAAAAAGATACAGCTAAAACACCGCAGTGCTGTCCAAAAATCCGCGAAGAAAAATAGGTCAAATGGAAGCTCGGGAAACTCTGAGGTCAGCACGGAAAACGAGGAAACTAAAAACACAGAAGTTGGAGTCCTACCTGTTGCGAGTCCAACGGCGCGAGAATCGCCTAAATCGGAGGTCGGGGTGAGTCGGGGGAGTCCGCACACTGAAAAGGGGCGAAGCGGGTCGCCGGTGAACAAGCGTCGCGCCGCGCCGTAAAATCGCAAACCTCGGGATACGTGCCTCTGAAAATTCCCAGGGATCCACCAAGGTGAAGAGTACTGTGAGGGGAAAAACTCTCCTGAGGAGTCCACAGTGAAAAAGAGTCCAAAAACCCGAAAAATAAACCAAGGAAGCCTATTTATAGGCCCAGCCCACTACTGAAATGGGCCGGATTCGGGCGCGAAATCCGGGCGCCAGGATCCGAAAATGCGGTCGCAGCTTCCCCGTCCGACGCGCCCGAAAGCCTGCGGTGCTGCCACGTGTACACATAACACGGGACAGCGGTGCAGCGGCCTCCGGCGCGCGCCACGCGTCCCCCCGCGGTCAGCGGGGGTAGGTACGGCCCGCCTCTCGCGTGCCGACGCGTGGCGCACTCGAGTGCGGCCGACCGCGCGTCAGGCGCCGCTGCGCGCTCCGTACCGAGGCGCCTCCCCCCGCACGCACCGTGGACCGCACCTTCGTGAGCCCGCCAATGCCAGGCTGCCACGTGTCATGGGCCCGGTCCACCGAAGCCGGGCAATAATCGCTGAGCCGCGCCGCGTGCGCCAACCACTCCGCGCACGCCACGCGTCCCGCCCCGCGGTCCATGCACCCGCTGCGCCTCCCCGTGGACCGAGCTGCGTGAGCCGGCCAATAACAGGCCTCCACGTGTCTCAGGCTGGTCCACGGTCACCTCCCATGCACCGAAAATCCCCAAAAACTTTCGGAAGCCCGTTTTTGGTCATTCGGACTCCAAATTTAACAAGCAAATAGTCGTTTTCTAGCGTTTTTCCGCGTTGAATCCAAATCCAACCTCAGTTTGGCCCAAAACCTTTTCTAAAATTCGGCAAATGCAGCCGAATGCCAAATCAGCTAACAATGTCTCACAGGGTCCATCTATGGCATCCCTTTGATGCACCATGGGCCAGACACCAACACTAGGTGTCCTACATAGTGGATTCATCGGAAAGGTTGCATGGGAAAATCTGGACCACTACATCCAACACACAACAAAGGCCTCCAAAAGCCACTGATCACTCCGCAAAATCTCCACGGAGATCCGGATCATCACAAGTTGATTATAATAATTTGTAAAGTTCAAAATAAAAATTATAATATATTAAAATTTGAGTATCAAAGTGTTACGCATCTTATAGTTGAAGACCAAACATGCATCTTAGCTTATTATAAATAAGCAATGCTACTACTGGTACACCAAAAAGGATAGTAAATTTTACACACTGATTATAAGAATGCATTTTATTAATTTGGTGTGAAATTTTAATGGTCCCGCATCAGATTGAAACAAAATTATGATTTGATATATATGAGACTATGAATTCTAATAATAATAATTAAATTTAAATATTTTGGACCTATAATTTGAATCTTACGAATAATAATAACTGGATTTAAATATTTTGGGTTGATGATTTGAACCCTACGAATTATTATTGTTAGTGGATCGGATCGTTATATTTAGTATCGAAGCTCGAATTGTTATATTTAGTATCGAAGCTAATTTACAGGTCAAAAGTGTCATAGACTAAACGGGTGGGAAACCCTAACCCCAATAGTCTAACATCACATGGAAACCGAATGGGACTCCAACCTTAAAATAGTTCCACATCAAGTTGGAACAGAATGGGAGACCCCAACTCCAATAGTCTCGGAGACTATATATGGACCATAATATAATAATAATTAAGTTACAATTTTTTTGGAATAAAGAGCACCTTCATGGGAAAAAAAAAGAAGAAGCTTGGATCATGGTCCACCACATTAGCCATGGACCACCAAATAATTAGTTTGTATAATGCCTAATTTTATACTTTATTTTGAGCTGATCATTCCACGCACCCTTTGAAACACAATATTTTTTCATGAATGATTTCATTTGGGATGAGAGAGAGAGAGAGAGAGAGAGAGAGAGAGAGAGAGAGAGAGAGAGAGAGAGAGAGTGTGTGTGTGTGTGTGTGTGTGTGTGTGTGTGTTTAGCCACTCCTAGTACAAATTTTAGATTGTTGGATAAAAGAAATAAAAGGAGAAGTTTCATATATTATTGTAAGTATTACTTTAATTTTTGAATTAAAAGAAACATGCATGTTACTTATTTGGCCATGTTAAAATTGACAAGTGAAAAGGTTGAAGAACGAATCACAAAACCCTTCTTATTTAGTTTAAACTAAATCGTGGAATGGAATCGAGCCAGCTCAGTTCATTTAGTATGATTAATTTGTAATTCATTTATGTTTGATTGGAACAAATGAGAACCAAATAAAAAAAAATATAGATTTTAAAATATTCAATTAATAGTAAATTGAGATTGACCCACCTATATTAATGCTTAGTCATTATATTGGTGAGACTAAAGCTTGAATACGAAATGGATATATGAACCAATCAAACCGAACCATACTATTTCAAATTTGTTTAGTTTGGCGTATTCCATGTATTTAATTCAATTCACTTAACTTCATAAATGAGCTCCAAAATTAAGTAATAATATCAGACTTTCAGAATAATATTTTTATAAACCTGGCATACACTCGAGGTTTACATAAAAGTTTATTATTAAGTTATTAAAAAAATTAAAATAGTGTAAATTTTAGAGATTAAAATATTTTTTTTTAAAAAAATAATATTGCCTTGTGGGCCACGAAATGCAAATTTAATTAACTCAAACATATCGTAATACTTGATTGGAAAATTATACTAAATCTTAATACTTAATATTTTGACATAATTTTTTGTAAATCTCTAAATTATTATTATTTTAATAGTAAAAACAACTATACTCTATTTTTTAAAAAGAAAATATAATAATATCTAAAAGCTAATAAATAAAAAAATTATTTATATATAATTTTTTTATTAATATATTTTAAAAATTAATATATTTTGCATAATTTTTTTTTAGCCTCCCTAAAATTAAAATTCTGACTTCGCTCGGAGGATGTTCACAAATTTTTTGGCACACCTAAACTTAAGTAGCCATCTATGCGTCATGAATCCTGACACAGAATACGAAACGATTTGAATACAACGACTCAGCAATTTTCAAATAATTAAGATACGGATACGACATAAACATAAATAATAAAATATAATATTATTAGTATAATAATATATAGAGTAGAGCTTATATGCTTTAAAAAACACAAAACAATTCATACGTGTGAATTTTTTATCATTGAATTTGTATTGAAATTTGTGTTTTTTATTTTATCTTTTTCTCTCTTTAGTTAATTTTAAAAAAATACTAATCCCAATATAAATCTAATGGTAAAAATTTTACAAGTATGGATTGTCTTGTGCTTTTAAAAAATACATGCTCTACTCTAATATATATTTATTATATATAAAATATATATTTTGATAAAATATTATTATATTTTTTATACGAATGAAAGTTAATAAAATTTTTAATTGATTGTTTATATATTTTAAAAAAAAAAATTCTCCACCTTGCATAATTTATTAATATTATTCAAAAAAAATTATATATATTTATTAAAATTTTTTTTTTTAGAAAAATATAGCACGCTACCTGCTTCAAGAATGAACTAAGTAAAGAAAGTGAGACAGCATGATCCCCAAAAAAATTAAATAAATAAATAATTAAAATATTTATCATCTTACATTATATTTACATAAAAAAATAATAAAAAATATATATTTTTTTTTAATTATATGCATTATGAATCGATATTAAACGCGTGTTCAAAAAATATCAACGTTGGATGCAAATTCTGTAGCTATTTTCAGTAGCTGACACGAATACGCGAAATTTATAAAAATAGTCATGATACATAGATAGTCATTATCAGTAGATGCTCTGTAGGGACCGAAATATTTGTCTATCCAAAAAAAACTTTGGATCCGTCGCAAATGCTCTCCTGTAGGCCACATGCTTCTGGTCCACGCAATAAAATCTCCAGCTTTGAAGAAATAATATAATATATAATAATATAGGTTGAATTATAAAAAGGAGAATGTTATTTGTATATATATGGAAAATGCTACTTGTACATCCCATTTGGGGGTGTACATCGCACATCCCATTCATCCAATGGATGGGGTGTGGTGAGGGGTCACTTCACAATTTGTGAAGTGACCCCCCACCCTTAGATGGGTGGGTGTAAGATGTACACCCTCTTTGAGGATGTACATGTAGCGTTGCCCATTTTTATATGGGTGTATATTTTACACTTTCACTTATCTAAGCACCCATCATTTCAAATAATGAATAAAATTTATTTTATTTTTAAATGAGTGATGTATAAAATATACATCCATCTAAAAATGTGCACTTAGTTTTTTTTTTTTTTTCTTATAAAAACCCTCTTATGCGTTGTGCGTCAGTGTTTGTCTCAATTATTCATCTGTATGAAAAAAAATTACATCCATTAGCTCTCTAAATTTTGCCATTTTGTCAAATATGACTACTATTTAGAATAATGTTAAATTCAACTATAAAATTTTATAAAATTAAATTAGCAGATAAAATTATATATTAGCAAAATAAAAAAAAAATTAAATTTTTTATATATGTTTTGAATTACAAATTAGATATATATTGAGATGTGGAACAATGGAACTTGACAATTTATTTTAGCAAAATTTTACAATATAATTTGTCAATTTTTTAAATATTTTATATTTATACGAGATGGTCACAAAATAAAAAAAAAATAATTAATGCAATTAATTTTTAATATAGTGAGCGAATTGAGACCGGTGTCAAAGTGCAATAAAACAAAATTTTTATAATCTAGCATATAATTAATATAATAATAATAATAATATAAATAATGGGTCCAATTATACTACTTTTAAAAAAATCAAACATTTTATGCTTATAAAATTTTTATTATTAAATTTATTTTTTGACTAATTTTAATTTTTTAAATCATGTTATTTACTTAAACACCTAATAAATTCTAAAAAAATTATTATTATTTTAAATTTATAAATTTTCATTCAAATATTCAAAATATTATGGTATTAATTAGTTGGTATTTTAAAAAATATAATAGCTTAATAATAATAATAATAGTAGGAAAAACTAAGTATATATTTTTTTGGGGTGTACATCTTACACCCCACTTCATTCTGGAGTGGGATGAATTTTATCCGTCACATTATGTGACGAATAAAATTTACCCCACTCCAAAATAAAGTGGAATATAAGATATACACCCCTAAATTGGTGTACAAATAGCAATGCCCATAATAATAATAGTAAAAAGGGAGAACATCTTGACACGGGAAAAAAGGAGTCTTCTATGGGCGCCATAATTAGGCAGTCGCGGACGTCACCTTGCTGAGGTCATCCACGCGCTATATATCCGTCAATTAGCATCCGGCACGGCCTTTCCTCATTTTTCTTTCCAGCGGACTGCCCGCTCGCGTGCTCAGTCACATTCTTGCAGTTTCCAGACGGACGATCGGCCGAGCCGTCATGGAAAGTGCAGTCAAGAAGAAGCGCTGCCGCCGGAACGCCTCGGAAATCGAGGAGGGCGAGGCGGCGGCAGTGGCGTCGCCACTTCGGCCGCCGCTGAAGAGGAAGGAAGGAGGAGATGACGGCGGCGACGATGACAACGATGACGGCAGCAGCGGCGGCGGCGACCGCTTGGAGCGGTCGGTGACGGAGGAGGATGTGGAGGAGTTCTACGCGATCCTGCGGAGGGTGGGCGAGGCGCGCAGGCTCGGCGGCAAGGCGAGGAGGGAGGAAATCTGGCAGCCCCAGTTCGCGTGGGAGGACTTCCAGTCCGACTGCAACTCCGAGAACGGCAAAAAGAAGACAACGTCAGCGGCAGCGGCAACGGCAGCAGCAGAAGCGGCAGCGGCAGCAGCAGAAGCGGCAGCGGCAGAAGCGGCAGCAGCAGCGGCTGCGGCAGAGGTGGAGGTTAAGATAGAAAAGGTGTTCGATTTAAACATGCAGCCTGCTGCCGGAATTGATGATGACTACTAACCTTACACTCCGCCTTTGCCCTCTCTTTGTTTTTTGATTTTTTTTGTTTTCTTTCTTTTTTTTTTTTCTTTTTTTTTTTGTAAAATCGTAAATAACTTATCTAAATTATAGATCTTTTTAATTTAACTACTTGTTTTAATTTTAATTTTATTATTTAATTTTTTAATTTATTTAATTCGACTCAGTCAATTGTGCTTTGATTTTAAAATTTAAATTAATTACTATTTAATCAAAATACCGTCCGTTTCAAATCAAACAACTTAAGTAAATTAATAATATATCATGAATGCGTTTTGTATCAAAATACCGTCTACTATTTAATTATTAGATCTAAAAATATTATGAATGCGTTTTGTTTTATTTTATTTTATTTTATTTTATTTTTACAGTTTAAATTTTTTGCATAAAAATTATTTTATTTTGTATTAAAAAAAATCACAACCAAAACAGGGAAATACTCGGTACATTATAAATATTTTGGGAGAACCACAAATACTTATATATATATATATATATATATATATATATATATATATATATATATATATATATATATATATATATATATATATATATATATATATATATAGTAGAGTTTATATATTTTTAAAAGTATAAGATAATTTATATTTGTGAATTTTTTATTATTAGATTTGTATTAAGATTAGAATTTTTGTAAAGTTAATTAAAGAGAGAAAAAGATAAATTAAAAAAAAATAAATAAAATATACAAATCTCAATACAAACCTATATCTTGTACTTTTGAAAATATATAAGCTCTTTATATATATATATATATATATATATATATATATATATATATATATATATATATATATATATATATATATATATATATATTTATTGTATTTTTGAAAATATATAAGCTCTTATATATATATATATTGGCTAGCGAATGATTCTATTGTTACAGATTTATTTTTAATTATGTAGCATTAAAATCGTAGATCAGTATCATTGAATATGATATATATCATTTAAAATATATAAAAATTAAATTTTAAATTTTTTCAACGTTATTGATTTAATAATTAAAAATTATAAAATTTATAATTTTAATGATCGATATGAAATTTTTTTGTTTAACGATATAAAAATATTTAAATTAATTTTTTTTATTAATTTTTTTTTTAAATCATTCAAAATAAAATTTATATTTTTGATCTTAATTATAAAATTTTTATCATTAGTTTTTAAAATATTTTTATTTTTCACCTTTTAATTTTTCGTCCACTTGATGAACAAAATAACTATATCGAAAATATATAAAAATTATTTTTTAGATAATTTAAATAGTTTAAAACATATTCAACAAATTTGACGATCCTAAAAAAAAAAATAATAAATAAAATGAAGAAATGTAGGTAAATTTTATATAAATTTTAATTCATCCAGAGTTTTATTTCAACTTCGTCTTCTGTAGTATAAAACGGGGTAAACGGTTGAAATCATTGATTCTTTGTATACCGTACCCATCAAATCAGATCTATTGCGTACGGCTAAAAAGAGATTTGTATAATTGTAACTAATTAAGGGCCAATGATATACCAACGAAAAATTGAATTGAAAAAAATTAATATGTTGTTCACCCATTTCGAAAAAGGAAAATGCTACCCGTACACCCCATTCGGGGTGTATATCAAACACCCCACCCATCCAATGGGTGGGGTGTGATGATGGGTCAATCGATGTGACCCGTAAAAGATATCGCCACTATTAAAATGGTGAGGTGTATGATATACACCCCTTCGGGGTGTACATGTAGCATTGCTCTTCGAAAAAAATGAATTTTGTCGTGTAACTACAATTTTGGATAAAACTGATTTATCGAATCGAATCAAATTGAGTATGTTTTTATTTAGATTAAGTATGTGTTCATAATAATATAATCATGTTTATAAATTTTTATTCATACTAATTAGTTTGATTTGTTTTTATTAGTATGTTATACTTTAAAAAAAAATACTATTTGTACATGTAAAAAAAAAAAAAAAAATTGTAAATCTTACGGCTCCAATCTAGACTTCACAAAATTCTAAATATATTTTTTTGATATTTCAAATATTTTAAATTAAATTTAACAAAATTGATTATTAATTTGAAAGTTTCAGCATCGTGAACGACTTGTGATAGCACGGAGACCTTTGTGCTTCTAAAAGCACCAGAACTATATATATATATATATATATATATATATATATATATATATATATATATATATATATATATATATATATATATATATATATATATATATATATATATATATATATAGCTAGGCTAAAATATTATTAATAATACTAATTTATTAGTGCTATTAAATTTTTAATCATTAGATTAAAAAATGTGTGGTTGAGATGATAGTGAGCTCATTGGATTTAATGAATGGTTGAAAAACTAGTAAAATTTAACGGGTATAAATGATCAAATGGATTGATTTAAGAGTAGAAAACTTAATAGTACAAAATATTTGGTGCTGTTGATAGTATAGTAGTCGGACTCTCTCTCTCTCTCTATATATATATATATATATATATATATATATATATATATATATATATATATATATATATATATATATATATATATATATATATATATATATTCTAGGTATTTTGAGCGCGAGCTGATCTTACCAACGAGTTGATCTCAATTCTTATTCGGCTCGTTAAGATTTTGAGCTGAAAATTTTAGTTTATGTTTGACTTATTAATATTTCGAGTTGAAAGATTTAGCATGTATACGATTTGTTAAGATTTGAAGTTCAAAAATTCAACATGCGTTCGACAAATTAAATGGGCAATGAGCTTATTTCAAACCGAATACTAACTAATTTATAAACAGTAAATTAGGTTGTGAGTCCTACTTTCAAGTAGGAAGACCATTGGGACAAGTGCTAAAGTAATGTAGACGTTTTATGATTAATCTAAGAAGAAATTGGGCAATTAATTCCATTGAATTGTACACCCATTTAGTTGGAGTGGACACGTAAATAGTTTGAACTCCAAAGAAATTGGGCAATTAATTCGATTGAATTGTAAACTCATTTACTTGGAGATGAATGCAACTATAGCTCTCACGTGCCTGTTACACGATTGGGACCTATATGTACCCCCGCGCCGTTAAACGATTGGGACCTGTCACACGATTTACACTTTTTTAAATTTTAATACTGTAAAATTTTCATTGTATCGCTTAAAAACTATGTAGTTTATATTTACATTTTCCGTGTAAATGCTCTCTTAAATCCGTCACGTGCTCTGCATGTGCGTTCGAAATTATTATAAAAAATTTACAATTTATTTATTTATATTATTATTATCACTATTATTTATTTTAATTTTTTTAATTTTCTTTGGTGCAAAAAAAAAAATTCAACGGAAAAGAACGTAAATTTTCGATTCTTACGTCTAACGAATAGAGAATGCAGGTCGAACGTTACTTAAAGTTTGATTCCCAACGTTCGTCACCCTCCTTTTATATATTCCTCTATTCTTATAGAGAAGATGCAATAGCATGACATTTGGGAAAAAACGTATTTTCATCGCCTTTTTTATCTCTCTTCTTATTTATATTGGGTATTAAAAGAATTTTCATCAACCTTCGTCACGATCATGCTCTCACAAGAGGAGAAATTCCAGTCGTGCCTTGAGGTGATGTTCCCACACGTAAGGACAGTACTATGCACGCTTCTGAATCGATTAAATATTTTTAAAATTTAGATTTTATCTGTAAGTCAAATTTATCTTTATCACTGTTGAGAGCCGAAAGTTGCACCCTAAAATTTCTTCTCTCAAAAATCCTTCAAAAATTTTAAAGAATTTTCGATCAAATAGGCGTAGAAGTCTCTAAAAAACACGAGAATATAAATTTTAAAGAATTTAACAAGAATCCTTATAATTTACCAAAAATTCTAACCTTAACCGTAAGCTCCACGAGCTCTCACAAATGTCGGAAGCTTGATTAGCACTCCCATGCGACTCTCGAAGTCGAACTCCACCAAAGTATCGAGTTTCGGGAAAAAAGAGAAAGGAGCAAGATGGAGACGGAGGGAGTCCTTCTTCCCTCACTGTGTGCATGTGGGTGTGTGTGTGTTGTGTGTGTGCATACACAAAAAAAGGGAGGAAGGGACCCCTTTAAAGGCCCATTCTCCTATGAAATTACAAAAATACCCTTACTAGGCATTTTTATCGTTGAGAGTCCGAACCCTTCTCCAGGGTTTGGTCTCCGAACGCCCCTCAGGGATCCCCCACTAACGGTCCAGATCCTCCCACAAGGTCCAGTCCCCGAAGGTCACCCCTTCAGGGTTTCACAAAGGAGGTCAGGACCCTGCCCTCAAGGTTCGGTACTCGTTGCCAAGATCCGATCCTCACAATCTAGGTCCCGGTCCTCACCATTAAGGTCCAGATCCTAAACCCCTCTCAGCCCAAATTTGCTTCGTCGAAAAATTTTCAATTTCGCTCATTGGGATTTCAACTCTCTTATAATTATTTTGAAACCCTCGAAATCCAACTTGGACTTGTATACAGTCGCCTTTTGGCTGTTTCCAGTCTATTGAATAAAGTCCAATTAATATTCTTTTAATTATGTTTTTACGCCAAACCTGCACTAAAAACACTCCAACTAACTTGAAATTTCACCACGACCATATGAATAGTCTTTCAAGCCAATTTTTACCAAAACTTCGCTAATTTGCAAAAAGTCCAAAGTATTACATAAGGTGTCGAGGGGAATCAGCAGCACCCACTATAAATAGGGTGTTGAGGGGAATCGACATCACCCACTATGCATAGGGTGTTGAGGGATATCGGCATTACCTAAATCATGACTCTTTCAGAAGGTCGCATTAGTTTTTAACATTTTACCCTAAGTTCATGGCTCTTAGGGTTATTAATCATGTTCCGCTTACACATGCTCGTTCTCTAGTTAATTTGCGTTTAACCTAGAGTTCACATATCACTATATTTCACCTTAAATTTTGACTTAAGTTAAATGCTGTTGGGGCTAAAAAGTGGTTTGCGTGCGATCGGCCCCTGAGTGACCCTCCAGAGGTGTCAAAGTGCGTTACGTGCCAACAATCAAGCGATCGAGCTGAGGGGGGATCTGCTCGGCCGGGTTCTCCTCTGGTAACTCTCACGACCGTTCGGCCGGTGACAGCCGAATCGGGTTTATGGAGGTAGAGAGGGATCGTCGATTTCGACTTAAATTAGCCGAACCAGGTATAGAGGTAATGATACGGCTAATTAAGGAGCCGAATATAATTTTGAAGTGCAAGAAAAACAAATAAAGACACGGCTGATGGGCCGATTTACACTCTAAATGCACAAATAAAGACACGACCGAGTGGACCGATTTACACTTTATATTAATTTGAAGAAGGGGATATAAGAAAGAAGGTAGGGATAGAAGGATTACAATTAAGCCTACTCCTAGAAAAACAGTAAAAAAAGCGGTAAAAGTTAAGTTACCCTCTCCTAAATTAGAGGAAATGCTGGGGTGGTACTGGGCTTACAAGATTGCCAGACCCCTTTTCTTTCGTTGGTTCGCTTATTTATACAATTTCGAACCAAAGTGTATAACCGTCGATTTTGGGAATCGGCGTAATCAAAGGAAAATTATCGTGAATTCCTCAACCATTTTCTTTTGAGTCGATTATCCTCAAAATAATTATAGCCGTTTCTTGTCTAAGTTCATCCCCCGATTGTCGTGCCGGATCATAACCCTCAATGCTTTCTAATGCTGGAAGCTGCTTGCCGTTTCGGATCCATTGCGAGATTCGCGCTCAAATCTCACACTCCTTCCTTTCAAGATCTTTCCTTCTGCAGTTTCGAGTAGCTGATGATTGACCTTGACTTTGCCTCTTCCGTCGCTTGACTGAGGCGGTCTGGTATCTTTTTTCGGCTGAGAGACGGTCTTGGATGAGACGATGATTCTCCTGTTGACCACTTCTCTTGTCGGCTGACTTCCCTATCAACTGGCGCCTTCAGCCGATGGCATTTGTCGCGTCTTGTGCCTTTATGTGATCGAAATCGGTCCGGATCGGGATATAGACCCTTCTTCGGCTAACTCGTCCTTCCGTCAGCTGGTGTCTCCGTCAGATGACATGCGCTTCATACTGTACTATTGCACACCTAAAATTGGTCTGAATCAAAATGTGGGTCCTTCCTTCTTCCGACCGAAGGTTGATTCCAACTCAGCCTGCTTCATCCTCTGATTGGGGCGGTTCGATGTCTGGTGGCAGCCGAAGTTAGTCCTGAACGAGGCACCGGTCCTCTTCGTCGGCTACTTCTCCTATCGGCTGATACTATTAACCGATAACCTATGTTGCGTGCCGTATTGTTGCACAGCTGTGCGATGTCTGGATTAGGACGCGAATCCCTCTTCCTTCATCGGCTGATATCTTTAGCCGACGACATACATCGCGCGCTGTTCTCTCCCGTGACCAAGACTGGTCTCAATCGAGGCGCGAGTCCCACTTTACTAGCTCAAACCCCTGTCGGCTGATACCTTTTGCCAATGGTTGATGCCACGTGTCACTTCCTTGAGAGACAAAAAATTCTAGTCTCAACAATGCCCCGTCGGCAATCGCCTGATGTGTCATTCGGGTGATTGTCCAAATTGAGTTAACTTCTGGCACAGATAATACAGTCCAGCGATCATCCTCATATCTTTGCAAGATATTTTCTCACTGTCTAAGGGATTCGCGAACAGGTACCAATTTTTCTTGATTTTCAACGAAGCTGTCCTTCATCGTTCTCCCTATCAGATGCCGCTGCTTTCCGAGGGATGACTGTCGCTCCTCCTCATCGGCCTATAAGTAGGGCCACTGCTTGCGGCTCTCTCCACACATTTTTCTTCCCTTATGATAATTATTATTCTCCCGCTACAATGGTGCTCTGGTTGTAGTTTTTTCGTCCTTGAGGGTGCTTTCGAGGTGGCCTCTCAATTTCACCTCAGTGACATTGTGTCGCCTGGTGATGAAAGGCTCTTCTCACCTTGGGCTCCCAATGGAGTTTCTTTTGATGCAGCTCTTGCGCGTGACCTACCAATCCGGGATCTTATGTCCGGCGGTCTAGCCGATTTTCGGCTGTTTATAGATGGTTATCATTGAAAAGACCCCTACTTTTGCCTCCATCTCTAGGAGCTGGATGAGTTTGGGCCGCTCAACCATTTGGCCTCTGCCAGAAACAAGCCTTGTCACGCTTCAACTAGTTTTTCTCTGCGAGGTCGGGTGCCTTCTTCTCCAGGAGGAACCGTATGATCTTCTCCTGTTGCATGCAGGGAGTCAAGGGATTAATAGAGACTTTGTATTCTCCCTTATTCCAACTCTTGTCAGCTCCAAAGGTGATCGGCGCCTCAATTTCCAGCGAGCAGCGTTTGGTTGCTGCCAGCTTGAAGACGGTTGTGTATTTCAACCTCTTGATAGAGCGCTCCGGCTGCGAGTTTTCTTTTTCTGAAACACTTTTGTATTTGCTCTTCTTTCGAGCTGTATGTACGTTGGCATGTTAAATGTGAAGTTTTTCTTATATTTTGCTCCACACGCTCCAAAACCGATAGTTGTGTTTCAGGTATCTCTTTGATCGGCTGATCACTTTTCAATTTGTTTGTTGCATGTGCATTACATTCGGCTTTGGCATACTCGAGTGTAATCTTTTTGGCCAAAATTCTCACATTCCTTGTTCGATGCCTCTGGCTAATCAGGGCGCCTTGCCTTCCGATTCCTCACATCGGAATCAAGATTCTCATCCCCGGCCTTTTTGACCGATTGGGTCTTTCCTTCGCTTTCGGCCTTGACTGTATTAGCCGAAAGGTTTTCCTGGTCGGCCTTTCTTGGCCGACCCCCGACTCTCAGGCCCAAGTGGGGCCTGCGGTTCCTTTGATATGACCCTGGCGGGTTTATACTCTCTGTTATCTCAACCGAGAGTTTGTTGAACCTTGGCCCTTTCCAGTTGGCATGGTATGGCCATCCCCTAAACACCTCTTTGTTCGAGGGGTGTAGGGACCTGGTTACCGGCCGTATGTCCGGCCTAGCCTCAGTGCCGGAGGAATTTCAATCTGCCTCATCCACGCGAGTGTGGATAACGGCGAGCCCCATTTGAAGTGCTGGGGTCGCCTGTTGTACCGGAGTGGCCGACAGCTTGCCTAGGCTGTCTTGACCCTAAGGCAGTCCTAGTAGAGCGACCTACCCATTGCTACTGCCCCCGTCGTCTCGGCGAGCCCATTTTGAGGGACTAGAGCCGCTGGTTGTACTGGCGGAGGCAGTATCCCCTGGAGGCCAGCCTCATGCTGAGGTGGCCCCTGCGGGGGGGACTGGCTCGTCGCTCCTGCTCCCAACTCGAGGCTGGATGCACGATGGTGGGGATGCCGGATGAATCCCTACGCGACCCTCTGATCGATGCCCGTTGTTCTGCTCCATCGGCTCCCTTCCCGTCTGGTCCAGGACTTCTTGAGGCTGTATAGCCCTTAAGGCCTGTGTCGTCTGGGGCAATATGGCCTGCTGAGCCATCGTTGCGGCTGGCACCGTCTAAAACGGCACGTCATGGCTGATCTGGTGCTGAGGTGATCCCAGGGGAATGGCCTGCCAAACCTCCCTATCCCCAGCCATTTTGGCGAGTCCGACAACCTGGGTACCGGGGTTGCTAGCTGCATCGGGGAAGGTGGTGGCCTACGGAGGCCAACCTGCTGTGCTATCACGGGTCCTTGGCCCTCCTCCAGTGGTTGGGCCATGTAGATGAGCGCTGCTAGTTGGGTAGCTTCCCGCTGTTGCGCCGATGGTGCCGCCGTTGTCCTCGGGTGCGACAGAGTGGACAAGAACTGCTCGAATCGAGTAAGGCTCACATTCGAAGCCGGGGCGTTGGCGTCCCTGGTAGGACTCTCTTTTCGAGAGACCTCATCATCTGGGCAAGTTACCCATACAACTCCGATAGAGACGGCTTCAATAGTGTCGATTCTCCATATAGCTCTGGGAGCTGTGCCATGCTTGCAGTAGGATTAGGTAAACATTACCTGAGGGTCCCACCGGGCGTGCCAAGAAGGTTGTTGGGGCCAAAAAGTGGCTTGCGTGCGATCGACCCCTGGGTGACCCTCCATAGGTGTCGAAGTGTGCCACGTGCCAACAATCAAACGATCGGGCAGAAAAAGGATCTGCTCGGCCGGATTCTCCTCTAGTAACTCTCACGACCGTTCAGCCGATGACAGCCGAATCGGGTTTACGAAGGTAGAGAGGGATCACCGGTTTCGACTTAGATTAGCCGAACCGGGCATAGAGGTAATGATATGTTTAAGGAGCCGAATATAACTTTGAAGCACAAGAAAAACAAATAAAGACACGGCTGATGAGCCGGTTTACACTCTAAATGCACAAATAAATATGGCCGAATGGATTGGTTTACACTTTATATTAATTTGAAGAATGGGATACAAGAAAGAAGGTAGGGATAGAATTATTACAATTAAGTCTACTACTAGAAAAACAGTAAAGAAAAGCGGTAAAAGTTAAGTTACATTACTCCTAGATAAGAGGAAATGCTGGGGTGGTACCGGGCTTACGAGATTGCCAGACTCCTTTTACTCCGTTGGTTCACTTATTTATATAGTTTCAAACCAAAGTACTGTATAATCGCCGATTTTGGGAATCGGCGTAATCAAAGGGGAATTATCGTGAATTCCTCAACCACTTCCTTTTGAGTCGATTATCCTCAAAAGAATAGTAACCGTTTCTCTTCTAAGTTCATCCCCCGATCGTCGCGCCGGATCATAACCCTCAGCGCTTTCCAATGCTGGACGTCGCTTGCCATTCCAGATCCATTGCAAGATTCGCGCTCAAATCTCGCACTCCTTTCTTTCAAGATCTTTTCTTCTGCAGTTCCGAGCAGCTGAGGATTGACCTTGATTTCGCCTTTTCCGTCGCTTGACTGAGGCGGTCTGGTATATTTCTTCGGCTGAGAGATGGTCTTGGATGAGACGATGATCCTCCTGTTGACTGCTTTTTTTGTCGGCCGACAACTCTATCGGCTAGTGCCTTCAGTCGATGGCATTTGTCGCGTCTTGTGCCTTTATGTGACTGAAATCGGCCCGGATCAGGACACAGACCCTTTTTCGGCTAACTCGTCCTTCCGTCAGCTAGTGTCTTCGTTCGATGACGTGCGCTTTATACTGTACTATTGCGCACCTAAAACTGGTCTAAAACAAGACGTGGATCCTTCATTCTTCAGCTTGATCGACTGAAGGTTGATTCCGACGCCTCCTGCTTCATCGTCTGATCGGGGCGGTTCGATGTCCGGTGGCAGCTGAAGTTAGTCCTGAATGAGGCACTAGTCCTCTTCGTCGGCTGCTTCTCCTATCGGCTGATTCTCTTAGCAAATAACCTATGTCGCGTGTCACACTCTTGTGCGGCTGGGATCGGCCTGGATTAGGACGTGGATCCCTCTTCCTTCATCAGTTGATGTCTTCGATCGACAACATGCATCACACGCTGTTCTCTCCCGTGACCAAGACTGGTCTCAATCGATGCACAAGTCCGTCTTTGCTAGCTCAAACCCCCGTCGGCTGATATCTTTAGCCGATGGTTGACACCACGTGTCACTTCCTCGAGAGACAAAAAATTCTGGTCTCAACAAATGCCACACATGTTTAAACTATATTCTAGGTTCACATTACACTATGTTCCACACCCTAGTTTCCATCCTAGTTAGATGTCACTCATTTCACATGCATGCAATCAATGAATGTTTTAGACAAAGTAGAGATCAAATCCATTTCGGTGATATTCCTTACCTTCTTCTAGATCTCATTTGGAGATGTATCTTGATTTCCAAAACTCCCAAGAAAAACTCTAAAAATATTTCTAGTAAAGTTAGAATCTCAAAAATTCCTATTTGGAAAACTCTAAACAAAAACCCTAAAATTACCAACTCATCTCTTCTCTTCTAACACTCAAAACGTGGAAGAGATGGTCTTCGACTCATTGCAGAGCTTCTTTTTGAAGTTCTTCACCATTTCCTAGCCTCAAAGGGGGTGGATCCCGGGCTCCTAGCTCCAACAATAGTGGCTAGGTTTCCCTTCGTTTTAGTGAGCGAAAGAGAAAAGAGAGGGAAAAGAGAGAGTGAGAAATGACTGTGGGATTAGGGTTTACTGTGTAAACTCTATTCATAGGTTGCAACAATAGCAACTAAGCCCCTCAAAGTTTTCTATTTGCAATAGACCAAAGAATAGTTTATGCGTAGGCCCAAACTTTCAAGTGCCTTATAGAAGGTTTACACGGGCCATTTTCACATAGCTGTGCCTAGTTCCCACCACCAGGCACCCACTCTGCCGCCCGCTTCACAATTCAGGTGCCCGAAATGACTATCGGGTGTCTGAATCCTTTATTTTCACATAGCTGTGCCTAGTTTCCTTTTTTCGTGCGAAAAATAAATACGCGTTTGGAAAAGAACCGTGAGCTAATTAAGGTGGGACCTCATGACCCCTCTCTCTCTCTCTCTCTCTCTCTCTTTCTCTAGTTTTGAGAGAACGAAGATCGTGGTATTTTTAAGTCATTTTCGATAATAAAATATCTAATTCCGTAATGACTTCTACAGTATTAAAATTATCTAAATATCAAATTATATAATTTTTTAATTTTATCTATCTATTAAATAAGTAGTCTTAATATGAATAGTTGAAAATAAAAATTTTATAAAAAATAATGAAAGAAAATTTAAATTTCAAATCGAAAATACTAATATTGCTCTTGATGATAAATATAATTTTTTATTAAAATTTTATTTAATTTGAATTATTTTATACGGTTGAATTTACTAATATGCATACTATATTGATTATTAAAATAATTATTTTTTAAAATTTTGAATACTTAGCAAACAATATCGAAAAATAATAAAATTTAAATTTTTAAATAGTTGTAATAATATAAATCATGTTTAACATAGTCGATAGTTGAATTAAATAATTTATCGTCAAAAACAACTTAAAAATACAAAAATATTTGTGCTTTCGAACATATACAAGATGTACTATACATACCCACAGGCACATGTACAGGCACAGGCACAGGCACAGGCACGGGCACAGGCACACATTGGTTTGTAGAGAATACAAATAGTTTCCATCAACATTTATTCGGTTGAAGAAAAAAAAATTTATATTTATTTTGTTCGGTAAAAAAAATTAAATGGAAAAATTTTGCACATCTTGAATTTTTATCTTTTATTAAAAATTAATAAAAAAAGAAAAATATTTTATTATTTTTTCTGATTAATAAAAAAAAATTTTTTTAAAAAATTATATAAAAAAAAAGAGAAGTGCTACTTGTACACCCTAAATGGGGTGTACATTCTACACCCATCCCATTCTGGGATGGATATTTCTTCACTCATCTCATCGATGGGACGAGTAAAATTTATTCCACCCCAGAATGAAATGGATGTAAGATGTACACCTCAATTGGGATGTACATCTAGCAATTTTCTAAAAAATTATATCAAATAAAAATTTTAAATCAAAAAATAATTTTTCGTACATTTTGCGGCAAACCAAACCACTACGCGCCAATACCTATCACAGAAAGTGCTATGTAACATGTGCTTTGGCATCGCGCGCTTGACCAAATGGTCAAATCACAAATAATGTCGGTGGTCCACCCAAGGACAAACTAGGTTCTCATTATTAACCTTTTGTGAAAACACTATTGCACCAACCCTCAAATATCACACTTTTAATTTGACAAATTCCTAATATAAAATATTAGATCAAATAATTTTATTTTCTAAAATATTTTTTATTATTGTAGTTGACCTGTTTGAAAGGTTTAATAAAATAAAAGATTTATTCTATAATGCAGATTTTATAGAATAATTTAGAGTAAAAAAAAATTGATTAGATCTTTTTTAAAAAATATTTTATTCATCGCGTCGCTTCCCCATTCCCCGTCTTCTGTTTCTTTTTGTCCTTTCTTTCTATCCTCTTCCATGCATCCTTCTTTCTCCCTCTACTCTCTCCTACTGTGCCGATGACAATGATGATGACGCCGATGCCATCGATGTCGCCACTGCCGACGACGATTACGCGGATGCCGCCACTACCAAACTGTAGCGACGATGATGACAACGCCGCTTCTATTAACGGCTATGACGGTAGGAGGAATTGTAGTGAACCAACCATTCTCGTAAATCCAAAGAAGCGAAGGGGTTTAGTTGCTATTGTCGCATCTCTATTAATAAAAGGGGAGAGGTAATGTGAATGTGCTATTCACTCTAAACCTTTACATACGATTGTTTATCCCATAATGTAGTCACCAACAACTTCCCCTCACTCCTTTGTCTCTCTATACCTTTAGAGGAGGAACCAGACTTGTCGAAAGAAAATCCAGAGTATGGATGAGAGCTAACTCAGAGCTTAAGAACAATAAGAATTTTCAAGGAGAAATGCAAAGAGGAAGAAAGAGGCCTTCTCTCTCACAAACTAGCTCACGAGGAAGAGAGGAGATTGCGAACCACCCTACTAGAAGTGAATTCGACTGAGGTGGGGTATATCACTGAAAATAGGTGACCTTTTTCTTTATCTATAGTTTCTCGACTATTAGCGTGTTATGTAATTGACATTGCTTGTATATGAGGAGTTGTATGCTAGGGAGTATAGATGAGAATTCTTAATCCTTGAGACTAGAACCAAGATGAGTCTAGGGACCGAATAGATCAGTTGAATGTGTATTGTGGGGACCCCAGGGTAGGACCAAGGTGGGCCTGGGAACCGAGTGATCGGTTGAGTAAGTGCGATGAGAGTATGGCACCTAACTTAGGTGGAATCTAAGGTAAAGTATAGAGATGATGAGCCATAGGGTGAACAGGAGCTAGAGAGCCAGCCTAGTAGGCTGATGAGGCGTGTAAGCGCCAACTGAGTGGAGAATAGTTCGATCATTTTCGACTTTCCATGATATAGATGTACTGAGCAACTGATGGGAGAGTAGTTTGATCGGAGAGTGGTTTGATCATCCTCGGTTCTCCATGCTATATGCGAGATGAACCCACAGGAGAGTAGTTCGATCATTCTCGGCTCTCCGGGTGGCATGCACTTTAATCGAGTGGAAGAGTAGTTCAATCATTCTCGGCTCTCCACACGACACCTATGGACCAATCGAGTGGAGAGTAGTCCAATTATTCTCGGCTGTCCATGAGAGATGTGTGTACTAGATAGCCGATAGGGCAGTAGTCCGATCATTCTCAACTCTCTACTCGGTGTTCGTAGGTCACCCGAGCATAGTAAGTGTGACCTCTCTCGGCTCTTGATTAGGATTTGTATAGAGCTTGACAAGTCTAAGTTAGAGCTATATGATAGTAAGGTAAATCTGTGGTAAGTGACGAGTGGGCAATTGAGGCATTCAGGTGTAAGGGTGTTTACTGCTTTTCTGAGTTAGTTGTAATGAATTATCTTATCAGTTTTACTAATACCTTCTGTAAACCAAGCAAGTGCATAACATTCCTTCTCGCTGGTTGCACCCATTGAAAACTTTCAGTAGTTCTCACTTTCTATATTTTACTTCCTTTTTAGATCCAGTCGTTGTCAGAGAGGTGCATGACCGTGGCAAGGGCGTCACGGAATAGAAGTGCTAGCGAGTTTAGCTATACCCTCTTTTAGCATTCTAAGGAGAGATAGTAGTGTATGAACCAAGAATTGAACTTGTAAAATTTTGGGACTCCATTAATGTAAATTAATGAAAGTTGTATCTTCGGCTGATAGATCAAACATATAAAGTACTCTTATATTATGTGTATGCCTACTACCTCCTTCAAGATAGGAAAATGGAAGTTACCGCTTCGTTCGGATAGAAGAAGACTTGCCCGTTCGATAGGTTTATGCACATGCCCGAGCTGATCAAATTGGCAGTGTCACGCCCCGCTGCTGCCGATTTGGTCAGCTCGGGCACGTGCACGCGCACAGACCCCCGCTGAACGGGCAAGCCTCACTTACCCTGAACGGAATGGTTGGTCACTTCCACACGCTTCTAATTGAAGCGAGAAAATACACTTCATACCAGAGTATGCTATGGGATAAAGAATATGAAAGAAACTCTCATTCATTACTATCGGTTCGGTAGAAAATATTACATCAAAAGCACTGGACTTACAAAAACAACTGACTCACCACTATACTAACAAAAGTTAAGGATAGCACGGCTAGACCACTAGCACCTCTACTCGGCCATGTTATTCCCACGGTCTCACACCTCACCAATAGTATTGACACTTGAAAAGGAGTAAACCAAAAGGAACGAAAACTACTAAAAATTTTGAGTGGGTGAAACCATTGAAGAATAATGTTCTACATTTACTTGGTCTATCGGAGGCATCAATAAAAGATAAGATAGATATAAACATTTAAATGTAAGAAAGCAATAAAAGAACAAGATACCCAGATGCCCCACTTACCCACCTATCATGCTCATCTCATTTTCAAGTGGCTCTAGCTCGGATTCGCCGAGGGCGGTACTAACCTTCACGAGAGCCGAATGTGTCTCACTTACTCCGATCGGTTGACCTGTACAAACACTTAGTAGAGGTCGATTAATCGAATGGCTCTCCCATCAGCTGCCTAGTACATACATCGTTGGAGAGTCGAGAGGTGTTCGAACTACTCTCTATCCGATTGGTCCATGGGTGCCAAGTAGGGAGCTAGAGAAGATCGCATAACTCCACCACTTGGTTAAACAATTATGCCGCCAAGAGAGCTGAGTCCCTCTCACGTTGTTCTTGGTAGGCTATACCCATAATATGCGCGGTGTCTAGAGAAGCGAGACTTGCTCACGTCGCTCTCCAGTAGGCTATACCCACAACTACGCATGGGGGGCCAAGTCATACTTGTGGTGTCCCGGTTTTCCCGTACGACTTGACTGGGTGGTTGGCGGTGAGAAAACACCTATTTTTGGTGTATCGAGTGCGTTGTGTGTCAAACGGATGCCAAAAATGGACTCAGCGCGCGAAAACAGTGAAAAATAGTTATTTTCGGACTTATTGGGCCTTTGGGCCGAATTGTGAAGTGGGGCTGGTCCACGACCCACTCCTGCGTGCACCGGGACCAGCGGGAAGACGCACTGGGACGCGTGGCAGGCTGCGGTTGGGTGGGTGTGCGCGCGCGGCTGACTCGGCGCGGTCAGCGCGCCGCACGTTGCCTTTCCACGTGGCGGTGTGTGGTTGGACCTGGCCAACCACCGGGGCAGGTGGCGGGCCACGTGGCGCCGCGCCATTAGGCCACGCCACCTACTCCACCTACCTGTCGGGCCACGTGGCGCCGCGCGATTGGTTGGCGCCAATCACGCAGCAGGGCGGGGACGCGTGGCGCGATCTAGTGGATCCGGACGCTCCCCGGATGGCCGCCACGTGCCCCGTTCGGGGGCCCGAAGGATTCGGGCGCCCGAATGTTGGGCACAAATCCGGATTGCAGGATTTTTTTAGGTTTCGCCTATAAATAGGTCCCCTTGTGCGGCCTTTTGAGATTTTTGAGTTTTCCTCTCCGAGCCATTTTCGACAGGGATCATCTTCTGTGCCTTGCCTTCGACGTTTGGGATCCCGGAGAATTTCTAGAAGTCCTTTCATCAACTTCCTCCTCGACTTCACGAGCTTCGACGTGCCTTCGATACCGATCTTCTTCGTCGACGCTTCGTCCGCGGGCTCCCCTGGGCTGACCCGAGAGAGTTTTTGGCCGATTTCTGCGGCATCGTTTCCATGAGAGGTAGATCGATCTTCGATTTCTATATTTACCGCACCTCTCTATTTTAGGTTTTTGTTTGGGTTTTCGGAGCATCTTTGAACCCTTTTCTTGCCGCTGGTTTTTCTGGACAGCGGAGCTTGTTTGATTTTTATCTCGATGCTTGGTTATCGGATTTCAGCCCGTGATGACTCGATCGACATCTACGCTTCACGAGGATCGCAACCATATTTTTATTGGAATTTTTGGATATAATATCAAAGGTCATATTTTGACTTCTTCTGGACTGATTTTCAGCAGAGTTGGAATTTTGGGGATTTTTGCTTACCGCAGTGTTTTGTCTGTATCTCAACGGCGGGGAGGAGTTTTTTGGTGTTTTTTGGGCTCGTTGGGATCGTGGGAACCTGAGGAGTATCCCCGTTCTGTTTCGGCTTATTTGGACTTCGGATCGACGCGCGCATTCAGGTGGGTTGCTTTCGTCTCCAAAACCGGTAGACGATTCTCTAATTCTATATGTAGTTCTCACACCCGCTGTTGGGGACCTTTTTTCAGGGACTTCTTCTCCAGTTCCTGCTGCTCTAGTTGCGACTTAGATCCCTACCCATTTCCAGCGAGAGAGTAGATGTACCCCTTTTTGGTGATGTTTTAGTACTGTTAGTGGTTTGGAGGTATCTTGTACTTATTTTACTCTGAGAGTTTTATTTTGGAGAAACTTACGTATTGTGAGGACCTGGCATGTACTATTTGGAGTTGTATTTATTTATTTCTGTAGTTTACTTTTCTGCTATGATATCTGTATAGTGGTTAGTATGATCTTTTGCAGGTTAGTCGTTTCGTCTATACGGGGCTTCTCGTATGGGCGACGGATCTGTTGTCGGGCCCGGGTCGCAGTTTCGACCTCGGGACGTGACAGATTAGAGTGGTATCAAAGCCTAGGATGTAGGTCATTGTGGACTTAGAAACCCTAGGCTTGTGGTTGGACCCTAGGATGACTCACGTGAGAGTCGTGATTGTTAGCGAGAGTCCTGATTGAGTTTCCTAACTCTCCCAAGGGAGGGGATGAGTGATTGACATGTCTTCTCCCGGTAAGCGGCTATGTTGGCTGCAGACAACATAGTGCTACAGGAAGGGGGACATGCCTTAGACTTTCGCTAGATTGGGTCGAGCGTTGTTTGGTTCTGATCTTCTCCTTTTTATGGCAGGTGAGAACGATGCCTACGCAGCGCAGGATTCTGACGCGTTCTCAGCCTTCATCCTCCGATGAGCCTGAGCAGGAGGAGTCAGGACAGGGCCAATAGAGAGAGGTATAGGAGCTTCGGGCTCAGATGGCCCAGATGTCGGAGACCGTGGGCCGGATGATGCGCATCCTTGAGCAGAGGGTGCAGCCGGTTGCAGCACCCCTGGAGAGTTCCCTTGCACCTTCTTCGCCGATTGCGGCACCCCCAGTGGCACCAGCGGCACCGGCAGCCCCTATTGCGCCGGTTATCAGTAGGCAGCCGTCTAGGCCGGCGGGACAGTTGACCCCTGCGGAGCAGCGAGAGGTTGTTGATTGCTTGATGGGGTTCTGCCAACTCGATTCCCCTCGTTTCTCTGGGCGGAGTTTGGAGCCGTGGGAGGCAGAGTCGTGGATCACGGCTATGGAGCGACTTTTTTAGACCCTTTTTATCGAGGAGAGGTTTCAGGTTCTTCTAGCGACAAACTTTCTGGAGCACAATGCCGAGGCTTGGTGGCGGAGAGTGTGACCTATTGGTCCACCTGGGACCCCGCTGCTTACTTGGGCGGAGTTTTGCAGCCTTCTTCTTGGAGCCTTCTTTTTTGAGAGTGTCAGACAGAGACTGGAGGAGTTGAAGAATCTCCGGCAGGGAGGCCGCCTTGTACAGGAGTACATTGTGGATTTCAACCAGCTATTGAACAGTCTACCACACGCAGCCAGGGACGACGTGCATAGGATTTACATGTTTGAGCGGGGCTTGCGCCGGGATATTTATCAGTTTGTTCGTTCGCGCAGATTGCAGACTCTGGATGCCTCGATGGAGCAGACACTATATGTTGAGCGCGTGGAGGTAGTGATAGAGGAGATGACTCTTGCCCCCTCAGTGGTTTCAGGGGCGAAGCGCCCAGCACCTGTTGACGGGGGACAAACGAGCCGGTAAGGGCCTCCGAGACCTCCACGATTCCATTCTCAAGGTCATGGGTTTCAGGGGCGCCAGAGGTCTGGTGGACCTCGTCACCCCCAGCAGCAGTAGCAGCAGCGACGACCGCCTCAGCAGCAGCAGTCTCAGCAGCAGTAGTAGTTTCAGCGGCAGCCGTGCCAGGATAGATGTGTTATTTGTGGGGGACCGCACCCACCGAGCCAGTGTACTCAGAGGCAGGGCCGATGCTTCCGTTGCGGTCAGACTGGTCATTTTCGGGCGTCGTGCCCCAGAGCGGGATTCCCAGAACCCTCGACAGCCTCGGCTTCCCCTATTCCCCTACAAATGGCGGGACCTTCTGAGACTTACGGTATGCCTGATCGTGCTTCTTCCTCGCGATAGCCGGAGCGACGACTACCAGCGCCGAGCGGGGGAGTTTATGCCGCTCAGGTAGAGGATGCTTCGGCGGCCAACCACGTTGTCACGCCCCGGGGTCAAAACTGCGATCCGGGCTCGCTAATAGATCCGCCATCTGTACGAAAACCCCCGCACAGACGAAACGTCTACCCTACAAGTCGGATCTATAGCTAAACATGTATCAGAGCTGAAAAAAAAACTAGTAGCTACAGAATCATAAACTGAACATCTGAATAAAATAAATTCTCAATACATAGTCTCTCCCGCTATGTAGATAAATACAAATACAGATCTCTCAGACTGTCCAGTACAAAAGTGGAATCAGAAAAATACATGGTACATCTACCTCTGACTCTCAAGTGAAATGGGTAAGGAGCTACTCGGCCACGCCCTTACCTCGAACAGCTGTCTCCGCACGAACAGAAGCCAGAACAGCAACCTCTGGAAAACCTATCACCGCAGCGGGTGTGAGAACTACTGCAATAGGTAGTTCCCAGTGGGTACCATCACTAATATCCACGGTATGCCCACTAAGTCTACTGGAGGCAAAACAATAGGTATGCAGATAGATAGTAAAGCTGGAATGAAACTACAGCTAATATGCCTCAAGTATCATACTCAAAGAAAAACTCAACTAAGAACATGCTATGCATCCACTCGCTCACGAGGTGCTCACATCAACCCAAATCTCAATGACTGCCAAAACTGGCTCAGTCAAACCTGCGCCTCCCTAGTGCATCAATGTAGGGTTCTACCGGTAATCCAACCCGATCCATAACTCGATCTGGTCGCCCGGTACACCAACCCGGTCCAGTCGAAATATCACGCAAAGCAGCTTCATCAGGCGCATCATCATCATTGCATCCGGAGCGGCTCTCGAGGGGAGAGACCCCACCGAGGAAAAAGCGTGTCTCATATGTCTCAATAAGCGGCATCTGCAGACTATAATCCACGATCAAACAGGTCGGAAACTCAAATGCCCAATAATCACGACTCAGTCGGAGAACCCTCCATGATTCAATCTGATAATGCCCAACTACCCATAGCTAAGTCGGAGAACCCTCCACGATTCAATCTGATAATGCCCAACTCATGATCTAAAGTAAACCAATCGATATCCATGAAAGGCCCGAAAATTTCGAAAGACTGACACCTACAACCCAAATCAAATAAGAACAGGCTGTAGGCACAGCCGCCCGTAGCTTTCGACCTAATAATGGAATCCGTCCTCAATCTCTCACACGAGGGGCCCGGAAATTCCGAAAGACTGACGCCTACAACCCAAATCAAACAAGAACAGGCTGCAGGCACAGTCGCTCGTAGCTTCCGCCCCTGAAGTGAAACAAATGCTCAATCTCTCATGACACTAGAAACTCATCCCACAGGGCTCTAAAAATCCACTCGGCCCCCTGGCACGAGGATACATGCATCCCGAACCACCCGGACCATCCATAATGCTCTCAATATTTTAAAATGAATTTAAAATCAGAGTTTAACTTAAAACCAGTTACAGAAATTTTATGAATGTCCAGATGCATCCTGAATGTCAAGAAAATATGCAGTCTAGTGTCAAATCATCTCTAGATCATGCTAAAAATATCTGAGGCTCAAGATTGTCTTTCTGTAATTTTCTAGGCAACTATCAGATTTACCAGCTACAATAACAGATATGCTAGACATGCTAAACATGCATACAATAGCTTTAGAAGGCGTTCCATAAAGTTTGGAAGAATTTCCAACCCACCTGGATCGCTTTCCACAGGCTACGCCGAAGTCGGTGAAAAATAGACTCACTTACTGTCAAAATCCGCCGAAAACAGCACCTCGGCTCTCGGTCGCGCGCACCTCTGCCGCGGCCCAAGGGAAACCTCCAGGAGCTCTTAGCTCATTCCACAGCCTCTAACAAGGCTCCATCTGTGCTCAGGTCCAAACCGCCGCGCTCCGCCAACCCACCTGTCCACCCAGCCCGCGCTCCTCCGCGGCTCCGCATTGTGCGCAGGGCACTCACGCGCGCTCCTCCGCGGCACGCGCAACACTTTGCTGCTCCACACCACACAGGAAAAAAGGAAGGATGGGAAAATTCATTCCCAGCTCAAAAATCTGGTCCACTGTCCAAATCCCAAAAATCCGAGAAAAATCCGAAAACTCGGAAAAGCACAGTACTCACCTCTACTGTGTCATCGCGCGCGCGAGCTCCATCCGGGCTTTCCTCAACAGGACAAGCTCACTCCCGTGCTCACGATCGGTATCCGATGCTTCGGCGCGAAGAAGAACCCACCTAGTGCTCGCAGCATGCACACTCACACTCCTGCTATCGGCTTCGCGGAACACCTAACCGAAGCTCCTCGTCCAACTCTCTCTCCCTTCTCACTCCCTCTCGTTCTATCTCTCTTTCTTTCCTTGGATCCCACAGCAAAAGAGGAGGAGGAGGGTCCATATATACTGCAAAGGGGAGTTAATGCTGTTAAGGATTTTGTTTTGGCGTATTTCGTGAAATGGTTAAGTCTTGAAGATTGAAGATGAAGATGGTTGAATCCTATACCTCAATCTCAAGAAAGAAGAATTCAAAAGGATCAGGTAAGTTTAACTAAACAATCTTGGTGATCCGAATACTTCTTATAATGTAGAAACACTTGGATGGATTTTTAATCGCATAAAAATAAAAAACTAGACATGTTACATGTTCAGGATCCGGATCAGAGTACTACAGTCCGGACCCCGAACATAGGTAAGTTCATTCGCAAATCCAGTTCGGAACACACCTGTTTCAGTCCGGACCCCGAACGTGGAATTTGCAGAAACTGCATGAACAGTCCGGACCGTGGTTACTTCAGTCCGGACCCCGAACGTTGTTTTTTGGAAAAGTTCTGTTTATTGACAACAGTCCGGATCACACTTATTCCAGTCCGGACTGTCGACCCGAAAATTTCCAGATAAGGTTAGTTTTTAATTCTTATCCTCTTCCAATGGTTTCTAACCTGTAAGTAAACCCTAATTCTGTCTTTTAGGGTAATCCACGATAAGTTTTATACTCCGAAAAATGACGGAAAAATATTAACGGAGAAAAACTTATAGATCCACATATAGAGAAGAAAGGAAATAACTAGATTTAATTCTATGTTTCTTCATCTATATTAATAAATTTGATTCTAGGTTTTCATACTCAGATTTTGAGTAGAATCAAATTAATGAATACTTAGATGGCATTTTCGATCTATCTTTGATCTAAGTATTCGGCGGATCATCACCACCAACAAAACAACGATTTTCCCAAAAATCAACGTGTGGATTCGCGTGGCCTTGTGGATTCAAGGTGCTACCGCTCTCGTGGATTCGGAGCGAGGTACGTTCGTGTGATCGAGACGTACTACCTGGTGGAGACCGTGGATTCCGTCAGACGTCGTGGACTCGACGTTGGACGGCGTGGATTCGAAGCGAGCGGAGAAGATCAACTCGGAGCGTATGGAAAAAGGATGAGTCATGTGTGAGTACGTTATATCACCTTTGTACGTGTCTAATCTTAGTTGATTTCACCATGTTATCGGTCCCGTAGTTTTTTACTCCTGTGATGGAGTTTTCCACGTAAAAATCTTGCGTGTTATTTTTCATTTCCGCATTGGGTTTTATTACGCAAAGATTTTTGAGTGTTTATCGTTTACACCTATTCTCCCCCCCTCTATGTGGTTTTTCTCCTATTTAGATCCTTATTAGACATAACCCAAAAATTGGTATCAGAGCGGGAATAGGGTTGTAAACAATGGTTGAAGGTGGAAACATCAACAGACCCCCGTTCTTCGATGGAACAAACTATGCCTACTGGAAAGTACGGATGAAAGCCTTTTTAATTTCCATCGACAAACGGGTGTGGCAATCAATCGAGTTAGGATGGTCAAATCCAACTGAAATTATTGTTGATGTTCACATCATCAAACCTAGGTCGAAATAGACCAAGGAAGAGATTGACTCATCTTCTTACAATGGCAAAGGAATTAATGCCTTATTTAATGCTTTGTCGCAAACTGAGTTCTCTCGCGTCTCGGCATGTGAGATTGCGAAAGAAATCTGGGATGTTCTACAAGTTACACATGAGAGAACAAACCTTGTGAAGATTCAAAAGCTGCAAATGTTTACGAGCAAGTTTGACTCTATTTTCATGGCAGAAAATGAATCTTTCACAGATTACTATACGCGATTGCAAGACATCGTGAATACATGTGCTAACTTGGGAGAGAAAATTCCAGAATTTAAAGTTGTAAGAAAGATTCTAAGAACTCTTCCTGAAAGATTTCGTTCGAAGGTTACGGCCATTGAAACTATTAAACACCCGGACGAAATCCGTGTAGAAGAATTAGTTGGTGCACTTCAAACATATGAAATGACATTTCCTACTAACTATTCTTCTGGAAAGGCATTTACTTCTAAGTCTTCAGGTTTTGCATTGAAAACAACAAAAGAAGAAGACGCGGATTCATCCTCCTCAGACAATGACGAGAACCTATCTATGGAGGATTTTGAGAAGCAACTTGCTCTCTTGACAAGAAAATTTCGCCGAAACTTTCGAAGGGGTAATTAAAGTAAAACTTCATCCTTCGTAAAGTCGAATAAAGGCAAAGGTTCTTCAAGCTACATGTCAAGAAAGCAAGAGAGTTTTTCAAAGGATAAGAAAAGCTCAGAGGGACAAATCCAATGCTTCAAGTGCCGAGGCTACGACCATATCTCAACGGAGTGTCCCAATAAGAATCCGACGAAGAAGAAGGCGATGCAAGCCATCACTTGGGATGACACCTCATCGTCAAATGAGTCATCTTCCAGTGATGAAGAAAATAACGCAACGACATTCCACGCGTCCACAACTTCACCCTTCGTATGCTTAATGGCAAGTACATCCGATTCGTTGTCCAACTCCTCCCAAGTTGAAAAGAATGCAACGGACAACGAATCGAATAATTCCGAAGGTGAAGACTTTTCTTTTGCCTACCATAAACTTTTAAAGGATTCAAAGAAACTGGCAAAGCAAAACAAGGGTTTGAGAGGGAGATTGCAGGATCTCGAAGAAGAAGTAAAAAGGGCAACTTCTCTCTCAAACGGTCTTGAAGTGGAAAGGAATAACTTGATCAAAGTAAATGTTTCCCTTCAAGAGAAAAATAAGCATTTCGAGAAGGAACACGTAAAAATGGTGGATAAAGCAAGTTACTTCTTGAAGCTCTACTCCGAGGCTCGACAGGAAAAGATGGAGATGACGAAGACCATTTTCCAACTTAAGGATGATTTAAAGCGATTTTCTTCGGGAAGGAGCAAGTTGGATAAGATGCTTGGTCTTGGTCAAACAAACCGTTTCGGCCTTGGATACAATCGAACTGGAGACAGTCCTAGTTCAGTTGGGACAGTTTTTGTGCCCCAGTCGGTATCTCCTCCTCCGACGACGGAATTCACTGCAATCAACGACAACAACCTTACCTCACCCACTTCGGGTTCGTCAAGTACAAAGGTATGTTTTCGTTGTGGTTTTGCAGGGCACATAAGAAAAAATTGCAAAATTGGAGCGAAAAGATCACATCAAGCACCTCTTGCAACAACTACCAAAAAGGTGATTCTCCGGAAATCAAATGAGAACCTTTCAAAGGAAAAGAGCCATGGTAGTTTGTTGGGTTATATGTAATATAGATCTAAATAGGGGAAAAAAACACCTAGAGGGGGGTGAATAGGTGTAAACAATAAACACTCAAAAAATCATTGCGCAATAAAACCCAATGCGGAAATAAAAATGAACACGCAAGATTTTTACGTGGAAAAACTCCAAACCGGAGTAAAAAACCACGGGACCGATAACACGGCGAAATCCACTAGAATTAAAACACGTACAAGGTGATTTACCGTACACACTTACGACTCAACCTTTTCCATACGCTCCTAGAGGATCTTCTCCGCTCGCTCCACGACGCTTCTCGAATCCACGATCTACGCCCAACGCCGAATCCACGGCGTCCAACGTCGAGTCCACGACGTCCGACCGAATCCACGGTCTTCACCCAGTAGTACGCTTCGAATCCACGAACGTACCTCGCTCCGAATCCACGAGAGCGGTTGAACCTTGAATCCACAAGGACACGCGAATCCACGCGCCGATTTTGGGGAAATCGTTGTTTTTGGGTGGTGATGATCCGCCGAATACTTAGATCAAAGATAGATAGGAAATACCATCTAAGTATTCATTAGTTTGATTCAACTCAAGATGTGAGTATGAAAACCTAGAATCAAACTAATCAATATAGATGAAGAAACATAGAGTAATATCTAATGATTTCCTTTCTTCTCTATATGTGGATCTAGGGCCGTATAAGATGATATTTGATTATGACGGCTCTTTTCCTTTTTTCTAGATTAACCCTAGAAAAAGAATCATAGGGTCTATTTATAGGTTAGAAACCCTAGGAAGGAGATAAGAATCAAAAACCTACCATTTCTGGAAATTTTACGGACGGCGATCCGGATCGGATTAGCTGTGATCCGGATCGTCGTAACGAGTCAGACAATTCTAGAAAAACGAAGGTTCGGGATCCGGATCGAAGTGCTTGATCCGGATCGTTCATACAGTTCACCAAACATCAACGTTCAGGATCCGGATTGCGAAGCCTGATCCGGATCGTTCAAGGAAAATGGTAAACTCAATGTTCGGGATCCAGATCAAGGGAAGCTACGATCCGGATTGAACTGGTGTATGAACGAACCACCTTCGGGATCCGGATTGAACAATCTGATCCGGATCCTGAACATGTCCTATGTCCAGTTTTTGATTTTTATGCAATGAAAAATTCTTCCAAGTGTTTCTACACTACAAGAAGTATTCGGATCACCAAAAATATTTAGTTAAACATACCTGATCCTTTTGAATTCTTCTTTCTTGAGATTGAGTTAAATGATCCAACCTTCTTCACCTTCAATCTTCAAGACTTGAACCTTTCACGAAATTACGCCAACTCAAATTCCGTAACAATCTCCCCCTTTGGCGGTTTCGTGACAAAACACAGATCCACTAAAGAAAATTCAAAAAGATATTTTTGTTGCTATCACCATACAACAAAAATTTACAATGGAGATCCAAAAATTTAAAAACATGAGATAAACTCCTAAAACAGACTCTAGACTTAGACATTTGTACTCTCTGCACAAAGAAATCATTCTTGACAAAAAGAATCGTTAGATACCTCAAGAATTGACACATACAAAACCAAGTACAGAGATAGAGTTTATCTGATCATCATGACATTTGAGAATTCAGATATGTAAGAGAATCATAGTAAAAAACCAACATATCTTCTATGCAATCAAAAATCAAATGTCACAAAGTGTTAGTCCAACATCAACTTGTTAGTCATATTACATGCCCAAATAGTTAGTCGAATAGTTAGTGACATGCAACAAATCACAAGATAAAAACCAAAGTTGAAGTTGAAGTGATACTTACCTTGATGTTCACTTACCTTGATGTTCACACATTCACACATGATGTTCACTTACCTTGATGTTCACACATTCACACAGTTTTTACATCATCATTGTTCAAGTTCTCTCTAAACTCTCTCCCCCTTTTTGTCACAAACTAAGTCAAAATTACAAAAACTTAAGGAGAGTTAAGAAGTTTAAAATCAAGAAAATCCTGAGAACTAAAACTAAGAGTAAGTCCTAAAAACTGAAAAACCTGCAATAGAAATGATAAGGGTTAGAGCATAAAAGATCAAGCCAAATCAGAACTGTCCGAGCTAGTATCGTCTATCTTGTTCAAGATTCCTTTCAACATTCGCGATAATTTGGAACATTTCTTCTTCATCTGTTTTTGGTCAGCGGCCATTTGTCGGAGACCTAATGCCAATCTCTCTTGGTCAGCAGAAAGTCTTCTTTGGTCCTGATGAATGGCGGCCAATACAGTAGCTTCTAGAGCGTTCCTCTTGGAAGTCGCTGGACGAGTTGTAGAGACAGATGATGCATGCTGGTCTTCAGCCCATGGGGATTCGCTAGGTACCGAGTGTGCTCTAGAGAGGGATTCAGTAATTTGAATTCCACTTCCCTCTACACTTTCCTTAATCCTAGTCGAGCTGATAAAGTCTTGTGGAAGTGCTTGGCTAGCAGCTGGTTGCTCAATGGAGATTCCTTGAGCACTCCCTCTTTTGCGAGCAACACCTTTTCTTCTTGTCTTCCCAGAGGTTTCTTCCATTGGAGCTTTGCCTTTTTCAGCAGCAGTAGGCGGAGCCTTCGATGTTTCCTCAGACGCTTTTCCCTTTGAAGCAGTGGGAATAGTCGTTGCTTCAACTTGCAGTTCATCCCAATCAATTGATTCCGTTTCAGATTCTATATCGGAATCATCTTTAGCTTTCTTCGCTTTCTTAGCCTTCTTAGCCCTCTTGGGCTTGACAGTGTCTCTCGTATGAACCATAGCAGCTAGAAGAAAAATGATCCACGTGATCACCATAGCTATTGGTTTCTTGTATAAAGAATTCCTGTGAGCAACACCTCAAGAACACGAAAAAATTGTTAATTTTCAGAAATTAGAAAAATTATACCCAAACAATCATTATCGTGTAGAGAGACTAGGAATCAAATTAGTTTTGCAAAAGGAAATTTAAAAATAGATCAATTGCATGATTTTGGAAAATTCCCATTATATGCCCTAAAGCCGAATTCTTTGAAATCGAAGACCAAAAATCCGTTTATCTTGAGAATACCTAGCATATAATCAAAACTAATCTACCCAGAGTTCTTATTTCAAAAGAGATTTGATCAAAAACCATCCACAAACGAAATCGATACAAGAAATTCATCATGTTTTGAGGAGGAATAACAAAAACGGTGAAAAACCGAGATTTGATCAATAAAACTTACTTGGAGTTGAAGAACTTGAGTTTGAAAGCTTCCAAGATGGATGAAATCTAGAGAGAGAAGCTCTGGAAACTTTGGAACAAAAGATTGGAGTAAAAGAAATTTAAACCCTTTTGTTCTTTATAAAACCCTAGCCGCGATCCGGATCAGTTCATGATTGCGATCCGGATCGGCTACCCGCAGTGAAAAACTGCGCTCGGGATCCGGATCGGCAGGTCCAATCCGGATCGTCTGCCCGCAGAAGAATATCTGTGTTCGGGATCCGGATCGGCAGGTCCAATCCGGATCGGCTCCAACTTTTTCTTTAGAAAATTTCAGAGAAATTCAAGAAAAACCAGAAAAAGATTGTGAGCACTTTTGTGTATCAACTTTAAACAAAAATCATCGTTTCATACAACAAGAAATAGATTATACCAAATCTATCAATAACATCCAACAAACGAAACGAAAATTTATAAAAATTAAAACCCTTAAAGTTGAACAACTTCAATTACATCTAACTTGATCTTATGAGTAATGCCTTTATCAAATCATCAATTTGGTAAAGAAAATGAAATACAAAGATCAATAGATGTCTAACATCCCCGATAAGTTAGATAATATATCTAGTCAATTTATTGAAGAGAGTGGCTCTTTGAGCATCTTTCATTAAAAATCCCACCTTATACCAACCATGAAATTTTGGCAGAGTCAAGTATTTCAACATGCATTTTATTTAATCAAACTTGAAAAACCTTGCTTGGTATTCATGTGGTAGCTGCACACAGTACTCGGACGACCGAGGTGGTAGCTCTTTCCTCCATGTGGTGGTAGTTTTCACACTCCTTATTGGGATGTAACTTTTTCCACATCTTTTGAGCATTTTACCTTTTCATGACTCCCCCTCAATTGGCTATCAATTATTTAAGATATAAAGTATTTAGCCAAATATTGATCTCGATTTCATACTCGACTAAACAGTCAAATAAGATAAAAACTATACCAAGAGATCATCGAGAGAGAAATTGACTTTGATCAAAACAAAGATGAGTTAATTGACATAAATGATCATTGCATCAAATGAAATATTATGATATCTAAAGCATAATAGATTTCTAAATATATAAAAGGATGCAAGTAAAGTCAATAATACACATGCTCAATTAATGTATTATGTATAAAACATAGATAAAGAACAAAAACACAAAAACAAAACCTAACCTAAGCAAAAGTTTCAAAAAGAGGTTTACTTCAAGGAAAGCATTCCAATTGCTTTACGCAAATGAATAAAACATTTTTGATCCAAAGGTTTTGTTAAAATGTCAGCTAATTGATCTTTTTGAAATATATGAAAGTTGAAGAGTATTTGATTCAACTAGCTCTCTAAGAAAATGATATCTAAGTTCAATGTGTTTTGTTCTAGAGTGCAACACAGGGTTTTTGGAAATGTTTATAGCACTAGTGTTGTCACAAAGAATTGTTACCGAAGATGCTGAAATCCGGAAGTCGCTCAACACACTTTTCATCCAAATGAGTTGGGTTGAACAACTACCCGCTGAAATGTATTCCGCTTCGGCAGTCGAGAGTGCTATGCAATTCTGCTTTTTACTGTGCCATGCAACAAGGCAATGGCCAAGATAGAAGCATGCACCACTCGTGCTTTTCCGATCATCCACTGATCCTGCCCAATCGGCATCTGAGTATCCAACAATGTCCAAACTAGTTCCCATAGGATACCAAATTCCGAAATTAATTGATCCTTTGATGTACCGGATGATCCTTTTCACCGCTTTCAGGTGAACCTCCTTTGGTGCAGATTGATATCTCGCGCAAATCACAACACCAAAAGATATATCCGGGCGACTAGCCGTGAGATAAAGTAGACTTCCAATCATACTTCGATACAGTTTCTCGTCTACATTCTCACAATGTGATTCGCTTCCAAGTCCCTTGTGGCTAGTTCCCATTGGAGTCGGAAAATCCTTCGAATTTTCTAAGTCAAACTTTTTAACCAACTCCATTGCATACTTGGATTGACACAAGTGAATACCTTCATCATTTTGTTTAATTTGCAATCCAAGAAAATAAGTCAATTCGCCCATCATGGACATCTCAAATTCGCTTTCCATGGTCTCCGCGAATTTAGAAGCATCATTATCTCTTGTTGCGCCAAATACAATGTCATCGACATAGATTTGTGCTACAATGAAATTGTTTTGATAATGCTTCACAAAGAGAGTCCTGTCAGCTCCCCCTCGAGTATAGCCCTTCTCCAAAAGGTGCTTTGTCAACCTTTCGTACCATGCTCGCGGTGCTTGTTTCAGACCGTAAAGAGCCTTTTTCAAACGAAAAACATGGTTAGGTTGTTTATGGTCTACAAAACCTTTCGGTTGAGCCATATAAACTTCCTCATTTAAAAACCCATTTAGAAACGCGTCTTAACGTCCATTTGAAATAATTTGATTTTAAAATGACAAGTAATAGCAAATAGTATACGAATGGACTCGAGTCTAGCTACAGGGGCGAAAGTTTCATCAAAGTCTATACCTTCTACTTGAGAGTAGCCTTGAGCAACTAATCGTGCCTTGTTCCTGATGATAGTACCATCCTCATTTTTCTTGTTCTTGAAAATCCATTTGGTACCTATCACATTATGTTGCTTTGGAGGCTTCGTTAATTTCCAGACTTTGTTTCGCTCAAATTGATGGAGCTCTTCCTGCATTGCTTCAATCCAGTAGTCATCCTGAAGAGCTTCATCTATATTCTTTGGTTCGATTAAAGATACGTAGCAAGCGAATCCACAAACCAACTGCCTCCGAGTTCTAACTCCTTCTTGTGGGTCTCCAATAATATTCGATTCCGGATGATCCTTGGAGATGCGTAACGTTTGAGGTAACGGAGTACTCGGAGGTATATGAGACGATTCCTGCACATCAGATAAACTTGAAGAACCATTAGATGCATCATTAATATTGGAAGTATTATCATGAGAAGATGCATTGGCAGGTGTATCATCATCAAGAGAGATATCGAGGGTAGATTTTTCAGATGCAAAGTGAAAAGCTTCATCTACTTTAACATTTATAGATTCTACAATCGTTTTAGATTCCATGTTAAATACCCGATATGCTCTGCTATTTGTAGAATAACCCAAAAAGATCCCTTCGTCACTTCGAGAATCGAACTTACCAAGATTTTCGCGATCACGCAAAATAAAACATCGACTCCCAAAGATCCGAAAGTATTTGATATCCGGTTTTCTACTAAACCACAGCTCATATGGTGTATTTAAAGTTCCTGGGCGCAAATACACTCGATTAATGACATAGACAGCGGTGTTCACAGCCTCAGCCCAAAAATATAGCGGTAAATTCCGGCTATGAAGCATCACACGTGCCATCTCTTGAACAACCCTGTTTTTGCGCTCAACAACACCATTCTTCTGAGGTGTATAGGGTGCCGAGAATTCATGTTTTATGCCGTTGGAAGTGCAAAAATCAATGAATTTGGAATTAATGAATTCTCCACCTCTATCACTTCTAACACGAATGATCTTTTCATTCTTTTCAATCATAATACGATGGCAAATCTCATGAAAAGAATCAAACGTATCAGCTTTCTCTTTTAAAAATGCTACCCAAGATACCGAGAGAAATCATCAACCAATAAGAATACCTCCCAAAGATGGTTGACGGGTCGGCCCCATTAAATCCATGTGCAGTAATTCCAAGGGCCGTTTGGCACCAACGTGGTTCAGGTTCTTGTGTGCAGCCCTTGATTGTTTTCCCTTAAGACAACCTCCACACACAATGTTTGTTTAAGTAAAAATTTTGGAACCCCCTTGACCACGTCCTTGTTTGAAATTTTAACAAGTTCCTTAAAATTTATGTGACCTAGCCTTTCATGCCAAAGTGTTTCATTATCCAAAGAAACTAGGTTACATTTTTCTGAAATTTATTAGGAACAACATAGCAATTGTTTTCAGATCTAACCCCTTTTAAAAAGAAGACATGGTCCTTATCAGTTACAACGCATTCAACAGATGAAAAGTTAACTGAAAAACCATTGTCGCAAAGTTGACTTATGCTTATGAGGTTAGTCTTAGGCCATCAACAAATAAGACGTTTTTCAAAATCGGGCCATCTGGAATAGCTACCGTTCCTTTTCCAACAATTTTGGAAGACCGACCGTCTCCGAAAACAACAAGTCCTCCGGAGATTTCTCAAAGTTTTGAAAACTATTTTGTCACCGGTCATGTGACGGGAACACCCGCTATCCAGATACCAAGACGAACTATCATATGCATGCAAGGAAACATTGGTAACAAGACAGGAAAATTTCACCTTTGCGCACCCAAACCTTTTGGAATGCGTCGGTAATGGTCGTGAAGTTATATGCCTAGGTGAAAGCGTCTTGTTAGAGCGATTGCTGCTCCTTGATGAAGTCATCTTGCGCGGTGAACTACCAAGTCTCTTTTCCTTCAATTGATTTGCAATTGATTTCCGAGGAATCACCTTTGTGGTAATCATTGCAAGAGGTGTTTGAGGTGAGCGTTTGACTCCTGTCTTGCAATATCTTCTTATGTGCCCTGAAACACCACAACGAAAACATACCTTAGATCTTGACGATCCCAAAGAGGATGAAGTAGGTTTGTTGTCGTTGTTTGTCTTGAATTCCTGTGTCGGAGGAGGAGATATCGACTGAGGCACAAAAACTGTCCCACTCGAACTTGGACTGTTTCCAGTTTGAGTGTATCCGAGGCCGAACCGATTTGTTTGACCAAGACCAAGAAGCCTATCCAACTTACTCCTTCCTGAAGAGAATCGCTGCAAGTCATCCTTGAGTTGGAAAATGGTCTTTGTTATTTCCAGGTTATCCTGTCGAGCCTCGTTGTAGAGCTTTGAGAAGTGATCCGCTTTATCCACCAGTTTTGTATGTTCCTTCTCAAAAAGCTCATTGGACTCTTGAAGTGAAACATTTACTTTTAGCAGATTTTCCCTTTCCACTTCAAGAGCGTTTGAGAGAGAAGTTGCCCTTTTTGCTTCTTCTTCGAGATCATGCAATCTCCCTCTCAAACTCTTGTTTTGTTTAGCCAGTTTCTTTGAATCCCGTAACAGTCTGTGGTAGGCTAAAATAAAATCTTCACCTTCCGAATCATCCGATTCATTGTCCGTTGCATTCTTTTCAACAGTGGAGATGGACAGCAAGTCGGATGTACTTGTCATTAAGCACATGAACGGTGAAGATGTGGACGCGTGGAATGCCGTTGCGCTTTCTTCTTCATCACTTGAGGATGTCTCATTTGACATTGAGTTGTCATCCCAAGTGACGACTTGCATCGCCTTCTTCTTTGCCGGATACTTGTTGGGACACTCCGTTGCAATGTGGCCGTAGCCTCGACATTTGAAGCATTGTAGTTGTCCCTCTGAACTTTTCTTATCCTTTGAGAAGTTCTCTTGCTTTCTTGACTTGTAACTTGAAATACCCTTGCCTTTCTTCGACTTTCCGAAGGATGGAGATTTACTTGAATTACCCCTTCGAAAGTTGCGGCGAAACTTCCTTGTCAAGAGAGCAAGCTGCTTCTCAAAGTCCTCCATAGATAGGTTCTCGTCATCATCTGAGGAGGATGATAATCCGTGTCTTCTTCCTTTGTTGTTTTCAAAGCATAACCTGAAGACTTAGAAGAGGATGCTTTTCCAGAAGAATAGTTAGTAGTAAATGTAATTTCATAAGTTTGTAATGAACCAACTAATTCTTCTACACGTATTCGTCCGGGTGTTTATAGTTTCAATGGCTGTAGCCTTTGGGCGAAATCGTTCAGGAAGAGTTCTTAAGATCTTTCTTACAATCTTAAATTCTGGAATCTTCTCTCCCAGGTTAGCACATGAGTTTACGATGTCTTGCAATCGTGTATAGTAGTCCGTGAAAGATTCATTTTCTGCCATAAAATAGAGTCAAATCTGCTCGTAAGCATTTGCAGTTTCTGAATCTTCACGAGGTTAGTTCCCTCATGTGTAACCTGAAGAACATCCCAGATTTCTTTCGCAGTCTCACATGCCGAGACGCGAGAGAATTCAGTTTGAGATAAGGCATTACAAAATAGGCATTAATTCTCTTGCCATTGTAAGAA
>CM055074.1:30172283-30265256 GCA_029204045.2 Tillandsia leiboldiana | reverse complement strand
TTCACTTACTTGATGTTCACACCCATTCACACAGCGTTTTACATCATCATTGTTCATAGTTCTATCTAAACTCTCTCCACCTTTTTGTCACAAACTAAGGTCAAAATTCCAAAAATTAAGGAGAGTAAGAAGTTTAAATCAAGAAAATCATGAGAACTAAAAACTCCGAGTAAGTCTAAAAACACGAAAAACCTGCAATAGAAATGATAAGGGTTAGAGCATAAAAGATCAAGCCAAATCAGGAACTGTCGAGCTAGTATGTCTATCTTGTTAAAGATTACTTTCAACATTCGCGATAATTTGGAACTTTCTTCTCATTGTTTTTGGTCAGCGGCCATTTGTCGGAGAACTAATGCCAATCTCTATTGGTCAGCAGAAAGTCTTCTTTGGTCCTGATGAATGGCGGCAATACAGTAGCTTCTAGAGCGTTCCTCTTGGAAGTCGCTGGACGAGTTGTAGAGACAGATGATGCATGCTGGTCTTCAGCCCATGGGGATTCGCTAGGTCCCGAGTGTGCTCTAGAGAGGGATTCAGTAATTTGAATTCCACTTCCCTCTACACTTTACTTAATCCTAGTCGAGCTGATAAGTCTTGTGGAAGTGCTTGGCTAGCAGCTGGTTGCTCAATGGAGATTCCTTGAGCACTTCCCTCTTTTGCGAGCACACCTTTTCTTCTTGTCTTCCCAGAGGTTTCTTCCATTGGAGCTTTGCCTTTTTCAGCAGCAGTAGGCGGAGCCTTCGATGTTTCCTCAGACGCTTTTCCCTTTGAAGCAGTGGGAATAGTCGTTGCTTCAACTTGCAGTTCATCCCAATCAATTGATTCCGTTTCAGATTCTATATCGGAATCATCTTTAGCTTTCTTCGCTTTCCTTAGCCTTCTTAGCCCTCTTGGGCTGACAGTGTCTCTCGTATGAACCATAGCAGCTAGAAGAAAAATGATCCACGTGATCACCATAGCTATTGGTTTCTTGTATAAAGAATTCCTGTGAGCAACACCTCAAGAACACGAAAAAATTGTTAATTTTCAGAAATTAGAAAAATTATACCCAAACAATCATTATCGTGTAGAGAGACTAGGAATCAAATTAGTTTTTGCAAAAGGAAATTTAAAATAGATCAATTGCATGATTTTGGAAAATTCCCATTATATGCCCTAAAGCCGAATTCCTTTGAAATCGAAGACCAAAAATCCGTTTATCTTGAGAATACCTAGCATATAATCAAAACTAATCTACCCAGAGTTCTTATTTCAAAAGAGATTTGATCAAAAACCATCCACAAACGAAATCGATACAAGAAATTCATCATGTTTTGAGGAGGAATAACAAAAACGGTGAAAAACCGAGATTTGATCAATAAAACTTACTTGGAGTTGAAGAACTTGAGTTTGAAAGCTTCCAAGATGGATGAAATCTAGAGAGAGAAGCTCTGGAAACTTTGGAACAAAAGATTGGAGTAAAAGAAATTTAAACCCTTTTGTTCTTTATAAAACCCTAGCCGCGATCCGGATCAGTTCATGATTGCGATCCGGATCGGCTACCCGCAGTGAAAAACTGCGCTCGGGATCCGGATCGGCAGGTCCAATCCGGATCGTCTGCCCGCAGAAGAATATCTGTGTTCGGGATCCGGATCGGCAGGTCCAATCCGGATCGGCTCCAACTTTTTCTTTAGAAAATTTCAGAGAAATTCAAGAAAACCAGAAAAAGATTTTGAGCACTTTTGTGTATCAACTTTAAACAAAAATCATCGTTTCATACAACAAGAAATAGATTATACCAAATCTATCAATAACATCCAACAACGAAACGAAAATTATAAAAATTAAAACCCTTAAAGTTGAACAACTTCAATTACATCTAACTTGATCTTATGAGTAATGCCTTATCAAATCATCAATTTGGTAAAGAAAATGAAATACAAAGATCAATAGATGTCTAACATCCCCGATAAGTTAGATAATATATCTAGTCAATTTATTGAAGAGAGTGGCTCTTTGAGCATCTTTCATTAAAAATCCCACCTTATACCAACCATGAAATTTTGGCAGAGTCAAGTATTTCAACATTGCATTTTATTTAATCAAACTTGAAAAACCTTGCTTGGTATTCATGTGGTAGCTGCACACAGTACTCGGACGACCGAGGTGGTAGCTCTTTCCTCCATGTGGTGGTAGTTTTCACACTCCTTATTGGGATGTAACTTTTTCCACATCTTTTGAGCATTTTACCTTTTCATGACTCCCCCTCAATTGGCTATCAATTATTTAAGATATAAAGTATTTAGCCAAATATTGATCTCGATTTCATACTCGACTAAACAGTCAAATAAGATAAAAACTATACCAAGAGATCATCGAGAGAGAAATTGACTTTGATCAAAACAAAGATGAGTTAATTGACATAAATGATCATTGCATCAAATGAAATATTATGATATCTAAAGCATAATAGATTTCTAAATATATAAAAGGATGCAAGTAAAGTCAATAATACACATGCTCAATTAATGTATTATGTATAAAACATAGATAAAGAACAAAAACACAAAAACAAAACCTAACCTAAGCAAAAGTTTCAAAAAGAGGTTTACTTCAAGGAAAGCATTCCAATTGCTTTACGCAAATGAATAAAACATTTTTGATCCAAAGGTTTTTGTTAAAATGTCAGCTAATTGATCTTTTTGAAATATATGAAAGTTGAAGAGTATTTGATTCAACTAGCTCTCTAAGAAAATGATATCTAAGTTCAATGTGTTTTGTTCTAGAGTGCAACACAGGGTTTTTGGAAATGTTTATAGCACTAGTGTTGTCACAAAGAATTGTTACCGAAGATGCTGAAATCCGGAAGTCGCTCAACACACTTTTTCATCCAAATGAGTTGGGTTGAACAACTACCCGCTGAAATGTATTCCGCTTCGGCAGTCGAGAGTGCTATGCAATTCTGCTTTTTACTGTGCCATGCAACAAGGCAATGGCCAAGATAGAAGCATGCACCACTCGTGCTTTTCCGATCATCCACTGATCCTGCCCAATCGGCATCTGAGTATCCAACAATGTCCAAACTAGTTCCCATAGGATACCAAATTCCGAAATTAATTGATCCTTTGATGTACCGGATGATCCTTTTCACCGCTTTCAGGTGAACCTCCTTTGGTGCAGATTGATATCTCGCGCAAATCACAACACCAAAAGATATATCCGGGCGACTAGCCGTGAGATAAAGTAGACTTCCAATCATACTTCGATACAGTTTCTCGTCTACATTCTCACAATGTGATTCGCTTCCAAGTCCCTTGTGGCTAGTTCCCATTGGAGTCGGAAAATCCTTCGAATTTTCTAAGTCAAACTTTTTAACCAACTCCATTGCATACTTGGATTGACACAAGTGAATACCTTCATCATTTTGTTTAATTTGCAATCCAAGAAAATAAGTCAATTCGCCCATCATGGACATCTCAAATTCGCTTTCCATGGTCTCCGCGAATTTAGAAGCATCATTATCTCTTGTTGCGCCAAATACAATGTCATCGACATAGATTTGTGCTACAATGAAATTGTTTTGATAATGCTTCACAAAGAGAGTCCTGTCAGCTCCCCCTCGAGTATAGCCCTTCTCCAAAAGGTGCTTTGTCAACCTTTCGTACCATGCTCGCGGTGCTTGTTTCAGACCGTAAAGAGCCTTTTTCAAACGAAAAACATGGTTAGGTTGTTTATGGTCTACAAAACCTTTCGGTTGAGCCATATAAACTTCCTCATTTAAAAACCCATTTAGAAACGCGTCTTAACGTCCATTTGAAATAATTTGATTTTAAAATGACAAGTAATAGCAAATAGTATACGAATGGACTCGAGTCTAGCTACAGGGGCGAAAGTTTCATCAAAGTCTATACCTTCTACTTGAGAGTAGCCTTGAGCAACTAATCGTGCCTTGTTCCTGATGATAGTACCATCCTCATTTTTCTTGTTCTTGAAAATCCATTTGGTACCTATCACATTATGTTGCTTTGGAGGCTTCGTTAATTTCCAGACTTTGTTTCGCTCAAATTGATGGAGCTCTTCCTGCATTGCTTCAATCCAGTAGTCATCCTGAAGAGCTTCATCTATATTCTTTGGTTCGATTAAAGATACGTAGCAAGCGAATCCACAAACCAACTGCCTCCGAGTTCTAACTCCTTCTTGTGGGTCTCCAATAATATTCGATTCCGGATGATCCTTGGAGATGCGTAACGTTTGAGGTAACGGAGTACTCGGAGGTATATGAGACGATTCCTGCACATCAGATAAACTTGAAGAACCATTAGATGCATCATTAATATTGGAAGTATTATCATGAGAAGATGCATTGGCAGGTGTATCATCATCAAGAGAGATATCGAGGGTAGATTTTTCAGATGCAAAGTGAAAAGCTTCATCTACTTTAACATTTATAGATTCTACAATCGTTTTAGATTCCATGTTAAATACCCGATATGCTCTGCTATTTGTAGAATAACCCAAAAAGATCCCTTCGTCACTTCGAGAATCGAACTTACCAAGATTTTCGCGATCACGCAAAATAAAACATCGACTCCCAAAGATCCGAAAGTATTTGATATCCGGTTTTCTACTAAACCACAGCTCATATGGTGTATTTAAAGTTCCTGGGCGCAAATACACTCGATTAATGACATAGACAGCGGTGTTCACAGCCTCAGCCCAAAAATATAGCGGTAAATTCCGGCTATGAAGCATCACACGTGCCATCTCTTGAACAACCCTGTTTTTGCGCTCAACAACACCATTCTTCTGAGGTGTATAGGGTGCCGAGAATTCATGTTTTATGCCGTTGGAAGTGCAAAAATCAATGAATTTGGAATTAATGAATTCTCCACCTCTATCACTTCTAACACGAATGATCTTTTCATTCTTTTCAATCATAATACGATGGCAAATCTCATGAAAAGAATCAAACGTATCAGCTTTCTCTTTTAAAAATGCTACCCAAGAATACCGAGAGAAATCATCAACCAATAAGAATACCTCCCAAAGATGGTTGACGGGTCGGCCCCATTAAATCCATGTGCAGTAATTCCAAGGGCCGTTTGGCACCAACGTGGTTCAGGTTCTTGTGTGCAGCCCTTGATTGTTTTCCCTTAAGACAACCTCCACACACAATGTTTTGTTTAAGTAAAAATTTTGGAACCCCCTTGACCACGTCCTTGTTTGAAATTTTAACAAGTTCCTTAAAATTTATGTGACCTAGCCTTTCATGCCAAAGTGTTTCATTATCCAAAGAAACTAGGTTACATTTTTCTGAAATTTTATTAGGAACAACATAGCAATTGTTTTCAGATCTAACCCCTTTTAAAAAGAAGACATGGTCCTTATCAGTTACAACGCATTCAACAGATGAAAAGTTAACTGAAAAACCATTGTCGCAAAGTTGACTTATGCTTATGAGGTTAGTCTTAAGGCCATCAACAAATAAGACGTTTTTCAAAATCGGGCCATCTGGAATAGCTACCGTTCCTTTTCCAACAATTTTGGAAGACCGACCGTCTCCGAAAACAACAAGTCCTCCGGAGATTTTCTCAAAGTTTTGAAAACTATTTTTGTCACCGGTCATGTGACGGGAACACCCGCTATCCAGATACCAAGACGAACTATCATATGCATGCAAGGAAACATTGGTAACAAGACAAGGGAAAATTTCACCTTTGCGCACCCAAACCTTTTTGGAATGCGTCGGTAATGGTCGTGAAGTTATATGCCTAGGTGAAAGCGTCTTGTTAGAGCGATTGCTGCTCCTTGATGAAGTCATCTTGCGCGGTGAACTACCAAGTCTCTTTTCCTTCAATTGATTTGCAATTGATTTCCGAGGAATCACCTTTGTGGTAATCATTGCAAGAGGTGTTTGAGGTGAGCGTTTGACTCCTGTCTTGCAATATCTTCTTATGTGCCCTGAAACACCACAACGAAAACATACCTTAGATCTTGACGATCCCAAAGAGGATGAAGTAGGTTTGTTGTCGTTGTTTGTCTTGAATTCCTGTGTCGGAGGAGGAGATATCGACTGAGGCACAAAAACTGTCCCACTCGAACTTGGACTGTTTCCAGTTTGAGTGTATCCGAGGCCGAACCGATTTGTTTGACCAAGACCAAGAAGCCTATCCAACTTACTCCTTCCTGAAGAGAATCGCTGCAAGTCATCCTTGAGTTGGAAAATGGTCTTTGTTATTTCCAGGTTATCCTGTCGAGCCTCGTTGTAGAGCTTTGAGAAGTGATCCGCTTTATCCACCAGTTTTGTATGTTCCTTCTCAAAAAGCTCATTGGACTCTTGAAGTGAAACATTTACTTTTAGCAGATTTTCCCTTTCCACTTCAAGAGCGTTTGAGAGAGAAGTTGCCCTTTTTGCTTCTTCTTCGAGATCATGCAATCTCCCTCTCAAACTCTTGTTTTGTTTAGCCAGTTTCTTTGAATCCCGTAACAGTCTGTGGTAGGCTAAAATAAAATCTTCACCTTCCGAATCATCCGATTCATTGTCCGTTGCATTCTTTTCAACAGTGGAGATGGACAGCAAGTCGGATGTACTTGTCATTAAGCACATGAACGGTGAAGATGTGGACGCGTGGAATGCCGTTGCGCTTTCTTCTTCATCACTTGAGGATGTCTCATTTGACATTGAGTTGTCATCCCAAGTGACGACTTGCATCGCCTTCTTCTTTGCCGGATACTTGTTGGGACACTCCGTTGCAATGTGGCCGTAGCCTCGACATTTGAAGCATTGTAGTTGTCCCTCTGAACTTTTCTTATCCTTTGAGAAGTTCTCTTGCTTTCTTGACTTGTAACTTGAAATACCCTTGCCTTTCTTCGACTTTCCGAAGGATGGAGATTTACTTGAATTACCCCTTCGAAAGTTGCGGCGAAACTTCCTTGTCAAGAGAGCAAGCTGCTTCTCAAAGTCCTCCATAGATAGGTTCTCGTCATCATCTGAGGAGGATGAATCCGTGTCTTCTTCCTTTGTTGTTTTCAAAGCATAACCTGAAGACTTAGAAGAGGATGCTTTTCCAGAAGAATAGTTAGTAGTAAATGTAATTTCATAAGTTTGTAATGAACCAACTAATTCTTCTACACGTATTTCGTCCGGGTGTTTAATAGTTTCAATGGCTGTAGCCTTTGGGCGAAATCGTTCAGGAAGAGTTCTTAAGATCTTTCTTACAACCTTAAATTCTGGAATCTTCTCACCCAGGTTAGCACATGAATTTACGATGTCTTGTAATCGTGTATAGTAATCCGTGAAAGATTCATTTTCTGCCATAAAAATGGAGTCAAATCTGCTCATAAGCATTTGCAGCTTTTGAATCTTCACGAGGTTAGTTCCCTCATGTGTAACCTGAAGAACATCCCAGATTTCTTTCGCAGTCTCACATGCCGAGACGCGAGAGAATTCAGTTTGAGATAAGGCATTAAAAATAGCATTAATTCTCTTGCCATTGTAAGAAGATGAATCTAACTCTTCCTTGGTCCATTTCGACCTAGGTTTTAAGGTGCGAACATCAGAAATAATTTCAATTGGATTAGACCATCCTAATTCAATTGATTGCCACACCCTTTCGTCGATGGAAATTAAAAAGGCTTTCATCTGTACTTTCCAGTACGCATAATTTGTTCCATCAAAGAAAGGGGGTCGATTGATGTTTCCACCTTCAACCATTGTTTACAACCCTATTCCCTCTCTGATACCACTTGTTGGGTTATATGTAATATAGATCTAAATAGGGGAAAAAAATACCTAGAGCGGGGTGAATAGGTGTAAACAATAAACACTCAAAAAGTCATTGCGCAATAAAACCCAATGCGGAAATAAAAATGAACACGCAAGATTTTTACGTGGAAAAACTCCAAACCGGAGTAAAAAACCACGGGACCGATAACACGGCGAAATCCACTAGAATTAAAACACGTACAAGGTGATTTACCGTACACACTTACGACTCAACCTTTTCCATACGCTCCTAGAGGATCTTCTCCGCTCGCTCCACGACGCTTCTCGAATCCACGATCTGCGCCCAACGCCGAATCCACGGCGTCCAACGTCGAGTCCACGACGTCCGACCGAATCCACGGTCTTCACCCAGTAGTACGCTTCGAATCCACGAATGTACCTCGCTCCGAATCCACGAGAGCGGTTGAACCTTGAATCCATAAGGACACGCGAATCCACGCGCCGATTTTGGGGAAATCGTTGTTTTTGGGTGGTGATGATCCGCCGAATACTTAGATCAAAGATAGATAGGAAATACCATCTAAGTATTCATTAGTTTGATTCAACTCAAGATGTGAGTATGAAAACCTAGAATCAAACTAATCAATATAGATGAAGAAACATAGAGTAATATCTAATGATTTCCTTTCTTCTCTATATTTGGATCTAGGGCCGTATAAGATGATATTTGATTATGACGGCTCTTTTCCTTTTTTCTGGATTAACCCTAGAAAAAGAATCATAGGGTCTATTTATAGGTTAGAAACCCTAGGAAGGAGATAAGAATCAAAAACCTACCATTTCTGGAAATTTTACGGACGACGATCCGGATCGGATTAGCTGTGATCCGGATCGTCGTAACGAGTCAGACAATTCCAGAAAAATGAAGGTTCGGGATCCGGATCGAAGTGCTTGATCCGGATCGTTCATACAGTTCACCAAACATCAACGTTCGGGATCCGGATTGCGAAGCCTGATCCGGATCGTTCAAGGAAAATGGTAAACTTAATGTTCGGGATCCGGATCAAGGGAAGCTACGATCCGGATTGAACTGGTGTATGAACGAACCACCTTCGGGATCCGGATTGAACAATCTGATCCGGATCCTGAACATGTCCTATGTCCAGTTTTTGATTTTTATGCAATGAAAAATTCTTCCAAGTGTTTCTACACTACAAGAAGTATTCGGATCACCAAAAATATTTAGTTAAACATACCTGATCCTTTTGAATTCTTCTTTCTTGAGATTGAGTTAAATGATCCAACCTTCTTCACCTTCAATCTTCAAGACTTGAACCTTTCACGAAATTATGCCAACTCAAATTCCGTAACATAGTTCACCCCACAAGACAACGTCATCAATGAAAAGCATTCAATCATACAAGACGTTTTCACCAAGGAAAATAACTTCTCAATCATTGCCAACGCACTCCAAAACTCAAAAGGTTTGGGTACGCAAAGGTGAATTCTTTCCTTGTCTTTAACTTTTCAGCGATTGAATGTCCTGTAACATATGTAGATTATTCTTTTAAAAATGGGTTATTCTACAAATAGTAGAGCATATCAGGTATGTAACCTCGAATCTAAAACGATGGTAGAATCTATTAATGTTAAAGTAGATGAAGTTTTTCATTTTGCATCTGATAAATCTACCCCTGATATGTCTCTTGATGATGATACTCCTGTAAATGCATCTTCTCCTAATAATTCCTTCGATAAAGTTGATGCATCTAATGGTTCTTCTAGTTTATCTGATATACAGGAATCATCACATGTACCTCCGAGTACTCCGTTACCTCAAACGCTACGTATCTCCAAGGATCATCCAGAGTCGAATATTATTGGAGACCCACAAGAAGGAGTCAGGACTCGGAGACAGTTGGTTTGTGAAGTCGCATGTTATGTCTCCATGATAGAACCAAAGAGCGTCGATGAAGCTCTTCAGGATGATTACTGGATTGAAGCAATGCAAGAAGAGCTCCATCAGTTCGAAAGAAACAAAGTCTGGGAACTAACAAAGCCACCGAAGCAACACAACGTGATTGGTACTAAATGGATTTTCAAGAATAAGAAAAATGAGGATGGTACCATTATCAGGAACAAAGCACGCCTAGTTGCTCAGGGCTATTCACAAATTGAAGGAATAGACTTTGATGAGACGTTCACCCCGGTAGCTCGGCTCGAGTCGATTCGTATTTTGTTCGCAATTGCTTGTCATTTTAAAATCAAACTCTTTCAAATGGACGTTAAGGGCGCATTTTTAAATGGATTTTTGAACTAGAAAATTTATGTGGCTCAACCGAAAGGTTTCATTGACCATAAACTACCTGACCATGTTTTTCGTTTGAAAAATGCTCTTTACGGTCTAAAACAAGCACCGCGAGCGTGGTACGAAAGGTTGACAAAGCACCTTTTGGAGAAGGGCTATACGTACTCGAGGGGGAGCAGATCGGACTCTCTTTGTGAAGCATTATCAGGATAACTTCATTGTAGCACAAATCCATGTCGATGACATTGTATTTGGTGAAACAAGGGACAATGATGCTTCTAAATTCGCAGAAACCATGGAAAGCGAATTTGAGATGTCTATGATGGGCGAACTGACATACTTTCTTGGATTGCAAGTGAAACAAAGTGAAGAAGGCATCCATCAGTGCCAATCCAAATATGCAAAGGAGTTGGTCAAGAAGTTTGGATTAGAAAACTCTAAAAACTTTCCGACTCCTATGGGAACTAGCAATAAGGGATTAGGAAGTGAATCTCTTAGTGGAAGTGTAGACGAGAAGCTTTATCGCAGCATGATTGGAAGTCTACTCTACATCACGGCTAGTCGCCCGGATATATTCTTTAGTGTTGGAATCTGCGTGAGATATCAATCAGCACCAAAGGAGGTTCACCTGAAAGCGGTGAAAAGGATCATCCGGTACGTCAAAGAAATCGTGAATTTCAGAATTTGGTATCCTATGGAAACAACTCTTGACATAATAGGATATTTAGATGCCGATTGGGCAGGATCTGTGGATGATCGAAAAAGTATGAGTGGTGCATATTTTTATCTTGGCCATCGCCTTGTTGCATGGCATAGTAAAAAGCAAAACTGTATTGCACTCTCGACTGCCGAAGCAGAATATATTTCAGCGGGTAGTTGTTCAACCCAACTCGTTCGGATGAAAAGCGTGTTGAGCGACTTCCGAATTTCAGCAACTTCGGTAACTATTCTTTGTGACAACACAAGTGCTATAAATATATCTAAGAATCCTGTGTTGCACTCAAGAACAAAACTCATTGAACTTAGATATCATTTTCTAAGAGAGCTAGTTGAATCGAGTATTCTTCAAATTTCTTATATTTCAACTAAAGATCAATTAGCTAACTTTTTAACAAAACCTTTGGATCAAAAACGGTTTATTCATTTGTGTAAAGCAATAGGAATGCTTTCTTTGAAATAACTCTTTTTGAAACCTTTGCTTAGGTTAGGTTTTGTTTTGTGTTTTTGTTCCTTATCTATATTTATACATAGAACATTAATTGAGCATTAGTTTAATTGACTTTAACTGCATCCTTTCATATATTTAGAAATTTATTATGCTTTGGATATCATGATAATTTATTTGATGCAATGATCATTTATATCAATTTAGTTCATTTTAAATTGGTCAAAGTCAATTTCTCTCTCAAATGATCTCTTGGTATAGTTGTTATCTTATTTGACAATTGAGTTAAGTATAAACACGAGATCAGTTTTTGGTTGAATACCGTATATCTTAAATAATTGATAGCCAATTGAGGGGGAGTTTATTAAAATATTTATGCTTAAAAGATGTGGAAAGAGTTACATCCCAATGAGGAGTGTGAAAACTACCACCACATGAAGGAAAGAGCTACCACCTCGGTCGTCCGAGTACTGTGTGCAGCTACCACATGTATACCAAGCATGGTTTTTCTTGATGATTAGATAAAATGCTTTTTGGAATACTTGACTCTGTCGAATTCCAAGGTTGGTATAAGGTTGGTATTTTTATTGAAAGATACTCAAAGAGCCACTCTTTACAATAAATTGACTAGATATATTATCTAACTTATTTGGGATTTCAAACATCTATCGATCTTGGTGCTTCATTTTCTTTGCAAGATTAATAATTTGATAAACGCATTACTCATAAGATCGTGATGGATGTTTTTTGATAATGTTCAACTTTAAAGGATTCAATTTTTATAAATTTTCGTTTCATTACTTGGATATTATTGATAGATTTAGTATAATCTATTTCTTTTGATATGAAACGATGACTTTTGTTTAAAGTTGACATGCAAAAGTGCTTACATACTTTTTCTGAATTTTCTAAAATTTTTCTAAATTTTTCTGAAGAAAAAGTTGGAGCCGATCCGGACTGGAAAATCCGTTCCGGATCCCGAACGCAGTGTTTCTCTGCGGGTAGCCGATCCGGACTAGATTCTTGCGCCGTTCCGGACCGCGGCTAGGGTTTTATAAGAAACAAAAGGGTTTTGATTTCTTTTTACTACAAACTTTTGTTTCCAAGTCTCCAGAGTTTCTCTCACTAGAAAACAACCAATTTGGAGACCTTCCAACTCGAGTTCTTCGGATTCAAGTAAGTTCTTATGATCAAAACATAGGTTTTTTCACAGTTTTTCTCAAGTTTCTCAAAACGTGCATGAAAATCTTGTATCTTTTTCATTTTTGATTAGTCTTTGGTCAAATTTCTTTTGAAATAAGAACTCTGAGTAGATTATTTTTGTTTATATGCTAGGTATTCTTATGATTAACGGGTTTTTAGGCTTCGATTTCTGAAAATTCGATTTTAGGGCATATAATGAGAATTTTTGAAAATCATGGGATTGATCTATTTTTAAAATTCTTTTTGCAAAACTAATTTGATTCCTAGTCTCTCTACACGATAATGATTGTTTGGGTACAATTTTTCAAATTTTTAAAAATAAACAATTTTTTCGTGTTCTTGAGTTTTTGCTCGTAGGTTTTTTAACTTCTTAAGCACTAGCAACAATGGTGTTTTCATGGATAATTGTTCTTCTGGTTACTATGGTGCACACAAGAGCAACGAACAAACTAAAGAGAGCGAAGAAAACTCAAAGAAAAGGTGAGTTTGTCCTCGTAAACGACTCCGAGACGGAATCTGAGAAGGAAGATGTGAACTGGGATGAATTAATGGACGACGACACAACGCCTGTTAAATCAGAAGGGAAGTCCCCTGGTTCACCAAAGGCGAAGACAGTGCCTTCTTGTGACGCCCCACTTCCCAGGGGGTCACCCATCCTAGAACTACTCTAGCTCTAGTACGCTTAACTCTCATGTTCCTCTTGGATCTTGCTACCATCCAAAATGCTATAGCCGGGTTAGAGATTTTAGTCCTATTATATCATTTATATAGAGGACTAATCCAAATTCCGGGGGTGTCACATTCTTCCCCCCTTTAAGCCCTGACGTCCATGTCAGGCTCAAGCACACTCACAAGCACCAGGCGATGTGAGACTCGTCTCGCTAGCCTTAGCTGACCTTGTGAGGAGCTGCACTCCACTCACAACGGTCATTAGCCGGGGAGCCTCGCTCTACCCGCTATATAACCCTGGCTCAGCCGAGACTCATCTCACATTTCCGGCTGTTGACTGGCTCTGATACCAACTGTGACACCCCACTTCCCAGGGGGTCACCCATCCTAGAACTACTCTAGCTCTAGCACGCTTAACTCTCATGTTCCTCTTGGATCTTGCTACCATCCAAAATGCTATAGCCGGGTTAGAGATTTTAGTCCTATTATATCATTTATATAGAGGACTAATCCAAATTTCGGGGGTGTCACACTTCTGCTGCAGAGAAAGGCAAAGCTCCAATGCCACCATCGTCTATCTCAATGAAAGGAAAGAGACTAGCTCGACGAATGGGACGAGCACGAGGGATTGAAATTGACGAACCAATGGCTCATGATTCACCACCCCGTGAGGAACACGTGTCTATTAATACAGACCGACTAAAGGCTTTTGAAAATCGAGAATGTATTGGAGAAAGACACGTTAACATTGGTGCTCTTCGAGACCATTCCCCGGCGTTTGGAAATTTGATTGAACAGGCCAATCTCCTTCAGGTATGCAGATTTTCAGAAATGCTTGGATACTGTTTGCATCGGGTAAGAACCTTCTACACAAATGCACGACACCTTCAAGAACATGAAGACGGTCCAATGGAGTTTTATACGAACGTCCAAGGGACAAGACTTAAAATAACTCCACAATTAATTGGCGAAGTCTTAGGGATGCAATCTAGCATGTCAGGGATCAATTACTTGAAAGGAAGGAGTTTAACAAACATGATGTGGCAAACTGTTGTGAAGGAAATATGCTTGGAGGAAACTCAGTCAACTGGCAATTCGATTAAGTCCAAAGAACTTCGACTTGAGTACCGGTTCCTCAACTTCATTACTTGTTACAATATTCTTCCAACCATGCAGACGAAAGTCCTAAGATGGGATTGAATGTTATTCTTATATCTCTTAGGACATTCGTCAGAGGCAGCGGGTTTGAATATCAATATTCCATACATCATTTGGAATAGGATGACAAGATACGTTGAGCATCCTCATCCTACGGAAAGACTACCATTTCCATTAATCATAGTGAGGATTTTGAAGAAATTCAAGGTTGATATCAGCTCTACAAGTTATCAACACTGCTTAGGTATGATTAATGATTCAACAGTTGTTAAGTCTTTTCATAAACTGCCTCATGCCACACCAACTCCTCCGCGCGGGAAGAAACCCTCCGTCGGCACGTCTACATCACCTTCACGGTAAGTACCCATGTCAGATGATGAAGCTTCTGTCACGTCAATTTATAAGGAGCAGCAACGATTATCGTTTGAACAAGAACAAATCACTAAAGGGCAGAAGCGCATTTCTGATGAGCTTGAACTCATCACCACAGCCCAGATCACTCTGACAAAGAAGTTCACTTCGATGAAAAAGTTGATGAAGAAGATGTTTTCAAAGATGGGCTGTAGTAGCTCTGAGGACTCAGAGTCGGACAATTGATTCTTTTTAATCTTTTGTTTTGCAGATTTTTAGTTCTAGTTCTTACTATTTTTGAACTTTTAACTCCCTTTTATTTTTTTTTAAATTTTGGCTTTGTTTAGTGACAAAAAGGGGGAGAGAGATTTGAACTGGTTAAAACAATGGTCTCTGTGAGAACTTGTGTGGAACATTGAAACTTGCAAGGTAAGTATCAAAACAACTTTTGGTTTTGTACTGTGAATGAATGCATGCCTCGACTAACTATTCAACTAACTATTTGGGCATGTAATATTACTAACAAGTTGTTGTTGACTAACAAACTTATGACATTTGGATCTTATTGCTTAGAAGATATGTGTATCTCTGATTGGTATTTTAATACATATCTGATTTTATAAATGTCATGGTGAGTATAAACTCTATCTCTCTGTTTGGTTTTTGAATGCTAAAATTCTTGAGGTATTTAATGATTTCTTTTGTCAAGAATTATTTCTTTTGCAGAGAGTACAAACGTCTAAGTCTAGAGTTTGTTTTAGGAGTTTAACTCATATATTCATTTTTATTTGGATCTCTATTGTAAATTTTTGTTGTATGGTGATAGCAACAAAAATATCTTTTTAAATTTTCTTAAGTGGATTTATATTTTGTCATGAAACCGCCAAAGGGGGAGATTGTTAAGGATTTTGTTTTGGCGTATTTCGTGAAATGGTTAAGTCTTGAAGATTGAAGATGAAGATGGTTGAATCCTATACCTCAATCTCAAGAAAGAAGAATTCAAAAGGATCAGGTAAGTTTAACTAAACAATCTTGGTGATCCGAATACTTCTTATACTGTAGAAACACTTGGATGGGTTTTTAATCGCATAAAAATAAAAAACTGGACATGTTATATGTTCAGGATCCGGATCAGAGTACTACAGCCCGGACCCCGAACATAGGTAAGTTCATGCACAAATCCAGTCCGGAACACACCTGTTTCAGTCCGGACCCCGAACGTGGAATTTGCAGAAACTGCATGAACAGTTCGAACCGTGGTTACTTCAGTCCGGACCCCGAACGTTGTTTTTCGGAAAAGTTCTGTTTATTGACGACAGTCCGGATCACACTTATTCCAGTCCGGACTGTCGACCCGAAAATTTCCAGATAAGGTTAGTTTTTGATTCTTATCCTCTTCCAATGGTTTCTAACCTATAAGTAAACCCTAATTCTGTCTTTTAGGGTAATCCACGATAAGTTTTATACTCCGGAAAATGACGGAAAAATATTAACGGAGAAAAACTTATAGATCCACATATAGAGAAGAAAGGAAATAACTAGATTTAATTCTATGTTTCTTCATCTATATTAATTAATTTGATTCTAGGTTTTCATACTCAGATTTTGAGTAGAATCAAATTAATGAATACTTAGATGGCATTTCCGATCTATCTTTGATCTAAGTATTCGGCAGATCATCACCACCAACAAAACAACGATTTTCCCCAAAATCGGCGCGTGGATTTGCGTGGCCTTGTGGATTCAAGGTGCTACCTCTCTCGTGGATTCGGAGCGAGGTACGTTCGTGTGATTGAGACGTACTACCTGGTGGAGACCGTGGATTCGGTCAGACGTCATGGACTCGACGTTGGACGCCGTGGATTCGGCGTTGGACGCAAATCGTGGATTCGAGGCGCGTTGCGGAGCGAGCGGAGAAGATCAACTCAGAGCGTATGGAAAAAGGTTGAGTCGTGTGTGAGTACGTTATATCACCTTTGTACGTGTCTAATCTTAGTTGATTTCACCGTGTTATCGGTCCCGTGGTTTTTAACTCCTGTGATGGAGTTTTCCACGTAAAAATCTTGCGTGTTATTTTTCATTTCCGAATTGGGTTTTATTACGTAAAGATTTTTGAGTGTTTATCGTTTACACCTATTCACCCCCCACTCTATGTGGTTTTTCCCCTATTTAGATCCTTATTAAACATAACCCAACAAATGTTGTGCAGCGGGTGGGTGGGAAGTGAAAATACTCTTTTACCCTCACTGCCCCCAAGATCTGGAGACAGAGTACCGGTACTCGGGTGCTCAGTACCGGTACCCAAGCATAATTTTCCCAAACCGAGGGCCAAATCCACCCAGCCCAACGCAGTGTATCGGTACCCGCCTCCGCGTTTCGGTACTCAAGTCAAAAGGGAACTGGAGTACCAGTATGCACTGCCCAGTACCGGTACCCAGGGACTTAGAAAGTTTCCACTGTTTTCCCCAACTGAAATCCACTGTCGGTTATTCACTTAATTCGTTCCGGTACCCAACCTCGGGTACCGTTACGCAATGTCCCAAAAATGCTGAATCAAGCTGGGTGTCATGCCCCGGGGTAGAAACTGCGACCCGGGGTCGCCAACAGATCCGCCGCCTATACAAAACCCCGGATAGGCAAAGCGTCCAACTTGCAAGAAAAGGGACTACAGCTAAACAGGTATTAGAGCTATAAAGAAAACTGCTGTAAAACTAAAATCCAACTATCTGTACAACTAAAAATAATAATACAATATCCAACTCCCATAAGTGATAATCATACAATATCCTCAAATATAATAACCCAAACTCAACAGGGAGGTAAACCGAAAATAATACATCAGTGTACAGGCTCTCAATACAAGTCGGATTCTCACAATACAATGATCTCTCAAAAGTGAAAATAAAATAATCTACTGACTATACTACAAATCTCCAATGTGGGGGTACCGCTACTCTCCACAGATGGGAAGGGATCTAGCTCGCGACTCCCTCGCCTCGAACAGCAACCGCAGAATCAGCAACACCCGCTAAGACTCTGCAAAACAAAAGAGACGAAAGAAATAGAAGGGGGAAAACCCCCAATGGGTGTGAGAACTACACCAAAAAGGGAGTTCTCAGTGGGTACCGCCACCTGGCCTGTCACGCCCCGGAGGTTTTAAATAAACGGAAAACGTGTATTCTGTTTTTTTTTTTTTTTTTTTTTTTTTTTTTTTTTTTTTTTCTTTTGAAAGAACTTAACTCTCCGGTACGTGTCAGACCCGCCACAGATACAAATTCACCCCGCGGATGGAGTCTCCTTTGTATATGCACGACGTCACCATCACGATACAAGCTTTAACCACACAGTCCAGATGAAAAACAAGGGGAAGGATTACAATCTATCACAACTACTAATACCTTCACAAAGATTACTAAAACGGTGTCCACTCGACACCCTGTTTTTAAAACATGTTCATATTCTCATTCTCGGCGGCTACATAACTTTGAAAGGATAAATCCACGGGTTTGAAAACGGTGCCCACACGACACCCAGTTCTGAAGACGTTTTCGCAAACACTTTTTCATTTAGAAATCTGCCGCATACAAGTCTAGTAAAAACATAATAGAGGACGATCCAACATCTAGTCAAAGCTATCTCAACATCCACAACGTCCACAATAACAAAAGCACAAGCGAATAAACTAACCAACTGAAATAAGCAAAGAGCAAGAAAGAAAGATATCACCAGCCAGAAGAGTGGCTAAACCTCATAGTCGGAATCTCAATGCCGGCCCTGACCCTGAACCGAACATGTCACAAAGTGGGAAATTAGTGACAAGAGAATAGAACACTGAACAACTGTAATAGATGCTAGGAAAGTATGAGAACCAAGAAATAAGTAAACCGAACCGTAACCCTGAGCATCCACAACCCCCAACATGCTTCTCGATGAATCTTACAAATAACCCGGCACAAAACCGCCATGTCGGTCCAAGGACCTCAGGCAAAAGAAATCATCCCGCTCAAACCTGGTGCCAATAACCCGGCACAAACCGCCATGTCGGTCCGAGGACCTCAGGCAAAAGAAGTCATCCCGCTCAAACCTGGTGCCACTAACCCCCCACTGTAAGAATATAGTTCCGCAAATAGCCGCAAGGGGGCCCCCACGCAAATAGCCGCGTGGGGTTCACGGGTCTAATCAGACCTTCTTTCCGGAAAAGTACACCGACACGGTGGCCAAACCGCTGGTGTGCGTGTAAAGCTCCATGAGCATAACCATCGTCAACCTGTGCCGTAAACCTCCCGCGACACTCAGTCGCACCAATGTAGCATAAGGACTCATTTAGTGACCCGGGGTTGAAATACCTTGCAATTTCTCTTGAAGTTATAAATAACCAGTCCCTATATTCTCAGATTCTTTTATAAGAGTTTTCAGTAAAAACAGTAGACGGGTAGGGGAGGTCTGAAGGCCACCCCTTCCCAAGATACGATACCCACCTCGAAATCAGTCGCTCGAAACTCCTGGAACGTCTTGCGCCCTCGAACGACATTCGGACCTAAAAGAAAGTCCCCACAGAGTATAGATCAATAACCAACCAATTTTCCTCGAAAAAATACGTGGTTAACCCGAAACCGCCGATAAACCGACCATCTTGCCGATTCACGGATCGTAAAGCAAAGATCTGTTCGATGAAAGCCAACGGATCCCGAATGAAAGGTTCAGAGATCGAGTGCACGCTGTCCACCGCAGCCTACTAGGCTACAATTACATTTAGACCCCCGGACTTTGCTAAAATTGCATTTTATTCATATAAAACTCACTAATTAAGCCACAACTTTTAATCCGGGAATCTTTACACCAAAATAATTTACCAGCAACTAGATTTTGACGTGCTGGACCCCGTGCTCACAGTCTAGGATCAAATTGAGCCATAAAACAAAAGTTGGCCCATTATTAAAGTGTATTGAGGGCTCAACTTCGCCAAAAATATAAAAACGATGGATCATCTCCAACTTTTGCGTGAGCATGACCCTCAGGGACCCCAAAATAAACAGGGGCTTAGCAGAAGGTTCTAACCAACTTGGTTCCACCGCGGAAGCACCGGAGACGGCGCGCGACAACTCCATCAAAAACTAGGGTTCCCGCGCGCCCCTACTTCTACCCGCCGGCAACCGAGGGTCCACAGACCTCGGGGCTTCACCTGGGTCACCCTCTTAATGTCAGAAGCCAACTGATAGGGTCCAAGTTACAAGAAAACCCAACAAAACTGAGTGCCTACCTCGCCGGATCTGAGGAAGAAGAAGGTGGTGGCCCCCGGCGGAGCCACGCGTCGGGGCTCCTCAATCTGCTTCTCTGGAGGCCAATGATGCTCCCAGATGGAAATAGAAGAGATCCCGAGCCCTCTGGTCGCTTCCTTCCCAACCAACCCGAAAGCAAGAATGGATCTTGCTTTACTCCTTGCTTTTCCGGCGTGGGGTGGTGACGGCTGGCGGCGCTGCGGGTGTAACCGTCGGAGCAGGAGCAGAGAAAGTCGAGAAGTTTTCTCTGGTGCGGCTGGGTGCAATGGATCCGAGGCTAGGGCATCTACGATCCATTCAAAGCTATTTATATGCATTTGCACAAAATGCTAAGAACTCCCTCATCTAACATTATCTAGAGTTGGGTCCATCGCAGGGACTTTATTTCACATAAAGGCCCCTCTCCAAAAAATCTCATTGGATTGCGCACATAAAATGCGGGGACTCTTATGCAAAAACACCATTTTTTTGTCGCTTTTCACGCTTTTCAAGACCACCGGGTCGCCAAACTAAAAAACGGACACCACCACGACGTCCGGCTCGACGAAACCTATTTAGTAGCGATTTTGGTTCACTGAAGACAAACTTCGGTAATTCTAAAATCCATCTTATATAGTAATTTAAACAGTTCGGCACGCTTTACGATGCTTCAGGCTCGTCAAACGAAAATTTGGTCAGCGCCACTGCGCTCAGAACGATGACGCCATTCAAATCGACTACCTGGATCGTCAGATTCGGACTCCAGACAGTCGATCGGCCGACGTTGGCTAGCGAGGGAATTAAATCAGGGAGTTACTATTCATTTCACTATTCACTTAAGTCGCGGGTCCCGCTAGTTTCCTTGCTGGTTTCAGGACGATCCGACTGTCGGATCAACAATCGGTCTATAACATTTTCACTTGATTCGATGAGACGGTCGCACTTGAGATTTCAGATTTTCGAGATCATACCCGGATCGGAAAGACAGAAATAGTGCTTCAGAAACTGTGCAATTCGCACACCGGTATACAAACCACTAAGGTTTAATTTTGTTTCCTCACACACATTCACACTTGAATTTTACTCTGTACAAACTCGAATTTCTCGAGTATTACATCACTCACACCTTATAACAAGTTTCGTCCTCAAAACTTAAATACACTAGAAATCAAATAAATGAGGGAGACGCTCAAGCATATCTGACTTGCGCTCCCAATTGGCTTCGTGTCCCTCGTCAATTTAAGCCACCAAAGAGTCTGCTTAAGGTCTTTGTACATCTTCGTGCCACCCGAATGCGCCGCATAGGGAGCGCAGTGCGCCTCTGATAATATCTCATCCTTCAAATCTGGCGATTCGGGCACGCAAATTCGTCTTCGGATTCGTATTGCGTCGTCCGTGCCAAACGAAGAGTCGCCCCCTTGGTCCGAAGGAAACTTGTCCCGCACAAGCCGCAATTGAGTAGCTGTCTTCTGACCTTCCAAGATTTTCTCAAACAAGGTAGGCTTGACCACCCGGGACAAAAGTCGAGTAATAGTGCCCTCCGGTACAACCTCCAATCTCATTCGGGAGAAGTATGCGATTAATCTGTCCTGCTGAGTAATCACGCTCACCGATCACCGATAAGTCTTCTGTCTGACCCTTCCTGCTCAAGGCATCGACTACTACACTTGTCTTTTCGGGGTAATCTTGATTGGACGAAACGTAGTCCTTGAGTTGCTTTGTCACATAGGCCATAACTTTCCCCTGTTGCCTCAGCACACTTCCAAGTCCGTTCCGTGATGCATCACCATAAACCTCAAAATCCTCACCGGGTGTCGATACTGTATGCACGGGTGCCCGTGTTAGCCTAACCTTGAGTTTCTCGAAGCTCTCCTGGCATTGAGCCATCCCAACGAATCCCTCCCTCTTCCGGGTTAAGACATTTAGAGGGGCGGCAATTTTCGAAAAAGCTTCCTCGAAGCGCCCATAATATGCTGCCGAACCTAAGAAGCTTCGGATTTTCGTTGCCTTAGTTGGTCGGGGCCAGTTGGTTGCTGATTTCACCTTCTTAGGATCCACCACAGTTCCCGTTGCTGAAGTTATGTGTCCCAAAAAGCCCACCTCGCGATGCCCAAACTCACACCTTTGGAGTTTGGCCTACACTCTCTGGTCTCTGAGAGTCTGAAAGATCACTCGTAAACGCTCCTCGTGCTCCTAGTCAGTACGAGAGTAATTCAGAATGTCGTCCATGAAGTCCACAACGAATTGATCCAGGTGTGGTCTGAAGAACCTGTTCATTATATCCCAGAATGCTGCTAGAGCGTTCGTAAGCCCAACGGCATAACCGTACCCTCGTAACTGCTCGTATCAAGTTAGGAAGGCCGTCTTCGGTACATCCTCACCCCGAACCCTAAGTTGATGATAGCCAGCTGCAGATCAATCTTTGGGAACACCGCTGCTTCTTGCAATAGGTCGGACATGTCGTCACTCCGAGGCAAATGTTACTTATTTTTCACTGTGACTTTATTTTTGTTACGGAATTTGTGTTGGCGTATTTCGTGAAATTGTTTAAGTCTTGAAAATTGAAGATAAAGAAGTTTGGATTATGTACCTCAATCTCAAGAAAGAAGAATTCAAAAGGATCAGGTACGTCTAACTAAATATTTTTGGTGATCCGAATACTTCTTATAGTGTAGAAACACTTGGTTGAATGTTTGATTGCATAAAAATAAAAAACTGGACATACTACATGTTCAGCGTCCGGATCGGGCATCACAGTCCGGACCCCGAACGTAGATTAGTTCATGCGCAATTCCAGTCCGGACCTTGGAACTTCAGTCTGGACCCCGAACGTGGAATTTGCAGGAATTGCATGAACAGTCCGGACCGTGGAATTACAGTCCGGACCCCGAATGTCCTCTTTTCTGGAAATTGTCTGTTTAAGCCACGACAGTCCGGACCGCCAATTCCAGTCCGGACCGTCATCCTGTAAAATTCCAGAAACGGTTAGTTTTTTATCCTTATCTTCTTCCAAGGGTTTCTAACCTATAAATAGCCTCTATGATTCAATTTCTAGGGCATCCGCATATAATAAAAAGACGGTCGAAATTGAAAAATCCACATATAGAGAAGAAAGGAAATCAATAGATTTAATTCTATGTTTCTTCATCTATATTGATTAATTTGATTCTAGGTTTTCCAAACTCAGATTTTGAGTAGAATCAAATTAATGAATACTTAGATGGTATTTCCGATCTATTTCTAATCTAAGTATTCGGCGGATCATCACCACCCAAAAACAACGATTTTCCCAAAATCGGCGCGTGGACTCGCGTGGCCTTGTGGATTCAAGGTGCAACCGCTTTCGTGGATTCGAAGCGAGGTACGTTCGTGGATTCGAGACGTGCTATTGGGTGAAGACCGTGGATTCGGTCGGACGTCGTGGACTCGACGTTGGACGCCGTGGATTCGGCGTTGGACGCAGATCGTGGATTCGAGAAGCGTTGCGGAACGAGCGGAGAAGATCTACTAGGAGCATATGAAAAAGGTTGAGTCGTCTGTGAGTACGGTATATCACCTTGTACGTGTGTTAATTCTAGTGGATTTCGCCGTGTTATCGGTCCCGTGGTTTTTTACTCCGGTTTGGAGTTTTTCCACGTAAAAATCGTGCGTGTTATTTTTTTATTTCCGCATTTGTCACGCCCCGGGGTCGAAACTGCGACCCGGGCTCGCCAACAGATCCGCCACCTATGCCAAACCCGCATAGGCGAAGCGTCCTACCTGCAAAAAGAACTACAGCTAACAGATATCAGAGCTAAAAGATAAAACTGCTATAGAAATAAAATCAACCACTGTACAACTGAAGATAAAACAACAAGGTCCCTCTCCCCAAAAGATAATCATACAATAACCTCGAGTACAAAACTCATAGCTCAACAGGGAGATATCTCAAATAAAACATCAGTGTACAAGCTCTCAATACATCATATCCTCACTACATCAGTCTCACAAAAGAGGAAATAAATACCACTCTACCGACTATACTGAAGATCTCCTCCAAAGGGGGTACCGCTACTCTCCAAAGATGGGTCTGGATCTAGCTCGCTACTCCCTCACCACGCACAGCAACCACAGAACGGCAACACCCGCCAAGACTCTGCAAAACAAAGAGGAGAAAGGACAAAAGGGGGAAAACCCCCAACGGGCGTGAGAACTACGCAATAAGGGAGTTCTCAGTGGGTATCGCCACTAGGCCCGACGATCTGCCCACCAAGACTACTAGAGGCAAAAGATAACCGATGCAGTAAAACTGAAAGAAGAAGCTGGAAACACTCTACAGCTACCATGCCTCTATCCAAATGCTCAAATGGGGAAACTCTGATGAAGATATGCAACACTCGCACACGAGGTGCTCAATCGACCCAATCGAGCTGACTGCCACATCGGGTCTAGTCAAACCTGCGCCCACCTACAACCACCTCCCGCTGACGAGCAGGAATTACGTAGGGCGTCCAAACGGACTAACTCGCTGTCGAGTAGTGGCTCATGCAGGCTATAGTCAAATCCATGCCCTCTCTCTCTCAGAACGGAAAGACTCAAGATGCTCAACCTCTCACACAATGGTCAAAGAACTCACAACGACCACGGGGCCACCGTCAAACCCCGAACGGTTCCCAACAATACTAGCACTGGTCTAAACACAGCTACTAGACTCCACTCGGTCCCCCAGGCACGAGTGTAACAAAAAGTATCTGCCTGAATAACCCAATCGATAGACCAGTAATCACTGGTACTGCCTGCTCTGCTGGTACGGTCGCATCCCAAGGTAAGTAATAGATCGGCATCGAACCGTCCGATCGCACACAAAAGTAGGTAACAGACTGGCCTCGATCCGTCCAGTCGCACACTCCGGAGTGGCACTCGAGGGGAGCGACCCACACGAGTAAAGTAACTCTGTCATCAGTATCACAAGTATCTCTGTAACCACTGTCTCATAATAGCAGGACTGGATCAAGACTATGATCAAAGTGGGAAACTCCGTCCCCTAACAAAACCCCGATCTGACGCAATAGTACTCAAAAAGTGGGAAACACCATCCACTAGAACAAATCTGATACCCAATCTGATGCAATAGTCAACATCCGGTCAACCGCCCAAAGTCCGCGGTCACCGCAATAACCCACGACCCACAATTGGGTAAAATAATCAAGATCCGGTCAACCGCCTACTGTCCGCGGTTGCCGCAATAACCCACGATCCAACATCAAGCACACCCTGTCTCTGACCCGAAGGTCCCAGCTACACTACCCCAAACCTCTGCTCGAACCCGAGCAACACAGACCGCCTGACTAACAAGAAGGAGAAAGGAATAACATGGTTTCTCCTAAGTCAAGTTCCAAAATGTAGTGCAGCAGTAAAAGATGGCCTAACTATATGCCCATACACATATGTCCATACAAGCATGCATTTGTCCTTAAGAAGGATAAAGAAAATAAACCTCATGCCAGAATTAACAATGACCATACCTGTCCATGATTTTCGATCCATAATCACTCCTTGGAGTAGAACCTGCACATAACTACATAATCCTATCCCAATGCATAAACCAGCCTCATAAAAGGTTATGTGCTAATATGGCATGATAATTAATCCTGATATGGTAACCTTGCCTTAGGTGGGCTTCCACTAATCACCAACATGAATATTTGATTATACCATTGTCATACTATGAGAAATTCACTTGCAATTTCCATAGAATCCTCACTGTTAAACTTACCGACCAATTTCAGTTATTGTACCGTACACCTGCATGCAATGCTAACATATAACAATATAGAGAACCGTCCACCGGTTCCGGGAATAAGGCACCCACCTGAAAAGCTGACTGTCCAAAGCCCAACAGCTGAAAACACCAGATAACTCTAATCCCTTGCTCCAATAAGTTCAGCACACCCGTAACTCTCCTGGCACAATACAAAGCTCACTAATTACACTAAGGCTCCCAAATATAACTCTTATAATCCCATACAACAACAGTCCCGAAACTGTTAAATTATCACCTGCAGAAAGTGCCCAGAAAATTCCAAGAAAAATACCACAGCGATCCTCGCGTCGATAGCTTCGCAACGGTACCTTGTACGCCCAAAACGGAGTTCGGTAAGTCAAGATAAAAATTCGACAAGGTGGTACACTCAAAAGATTTCAGCACAAAAGACTGTAGCACTGTACACAGAGAAACAGTGATTCTCACCTCTGATGAAATCTCAGAAAAATCCAATAAAAATACGAGCGCGTTCCTTGCGATCTGTAGATGAAAAAGTTGTATAAGCTCGTTTCCGGCTGACACTTGGGCGCAAAGATATGGCCAAAACACCTCGATGCTGTCCCACAAAGCCAAACAGAAAAAGGGTCACAGTGTTGCCTCGGGATCCGTGCCAAAAACTCGCAACGGGAAAGCGCGATCAATACGAAAGATGAAGCCCTACCTCTTAGGAGTCTGTCGGCGCAAGAATCACAGAAAAAGGAGCTCGGGGTAGCCCAGGGGAGCTAAAACACTGCTGCTGCGCCGAAGAAGAACACTAGAAAGCAACGTCGCGCCGCACCGTAAAATGGGGAACCTCGGGATTCGTGCCTTCAAAAATCCTAGAACTTGGCAGGAAGATCAATCACTTAGAGGTGAAAAACTTCCAAGAAGGGAGCTCGGGGAGATCAAGCTTGGGCTGAGAGGAAAAAGCCAAAGAAGAGGGCTCGGGCTGCCTATTTATAGGCTGAAGAAAACAATTGGAAAATTCCCATTTTGTCCGATTTTCCGGGCGCCCGAAATTTTTCGGGCGCGCACAGTGCGGCCCGGCCCAAAACTTTCGGGCGCGCACAGTGCGGCCCGGTCCACCACACAGCCCAGTCCACACTCCCCCGGGCCCCCACTGCACCCGGTGCACCTGCGCCCGCGAATGGCAGCGCGACACGTGGCCCGGCAACCCGTGCACCACGCACGTCGCGCCGTGGACCGCGCACGTCGCGGCTGACCCGGGCCGTACGGCCACCTGCCCCGGGCGTACGGCACCTGCCCCGGCCAACGACCTCCACAGGTTGTGTGGACCGGGAGCACAACACCGAACCAATCACCTCTCGCCACGTGTCCACCCGGTCTACCGTGCACCCGGACCAAAATTCAGTGGACCGCGCCTGCTGAACCGGCCAACCGGAGAGCGCCACGTGGCCCGCCCCCGGTGCACGACCTCCGCGGTGGACCGCGCGCCTGCCCGCGCCCCTGCGCGCCTGCCCGCGGCCGCGCGCCGCCTGCCCGAGCGCCTTCCGCCGCCTTCCGCCGCTGCCCGTTGCCGCCAGCCGCCGCCGGTGATCGCCGGAAGTACTGTTCCGGCATGAACAGTAACCGCCAACCCAAAAACATCAAGCAAATAGCCCATCTTGACCGTTTTCGCGCGCTGATTCCAAAAACGACGTCCATTTTGCCAAATTCCAAACCTATAATTTGCCGGAGGCTCCCGCAAACCCCAAAAACTGCCAAAACTTCCGGGAGCCCGCTTTTGGGCATCCGGACTCAGAATTAAGCAAACAAAAAGCCATTTCCAAGCGTTTTCCGCACTGAACCCAAATCCACCCTCTGTTTGGCCAAAATCCTTTCCCTAAAATTCGGCAAAAGCAGCCGAAGGCCAATACAGCCAACCAAAGCTCACAGGGTCCATCTCTTGTGTCCAAATAGGCGCGCGAACACCGCCGACAAGCCACGTAGGCTTCCAGAAGCTGCTGGTCACACTGTAGAAGCCCGGCAAAGGTCCGGGTCACCACATCCTCCCCTACTAAAAGAAAGTTTCGTCCCCGAAACTAGAGCAACTCCCAAGGAGTCTTAGAAACCAGGGGTCAAAATTCAACACCGCCGTCTCCAGCTCCCAAGTCACCTATCACTCCCCGTGATTACTCCTCAGCAACAACAACAGCAACAACCAGTACGGCATAGCCCGATTGCGCAATTCCCTCACCTCACGAGTCGGAATTCGCAACGGGCGTCCCTCGTACTCCAAACTCTCACAGACCCCAAAAGGAACGAGTCAATCACGGGTGAGGGGTCCAAAACATAACACTCTTGAGCTGAGACGCAGGAAAAAACCTCCAAACACCAACAAAAGACTGGGGGAAAGGAACGAACAGCCTGAGTAACACGCTCTAAAATCACTCCCAAGAGCCAGCTCAACCCAAGCGACCCGAAACACAACCACACAAACACCTGCACAGAAAAAGGGGCCCAAACAAGCAGGGGTTCACACTCGGTCGCCCTCAACACTTAACCACCTAAGTGGATTGCTCAGCCGCAGCCTCTCATCAAAAGGGATCCTCAGGGACTCAACTCAAACCCTGCACACAAGGATAGCCCCACACAGTGCCAGCTATGGAACCGTCAAACTCGACTCCCAAATAGCTCTTCGGCTCCAGGCATCCGCCACCACAGTGGCTCTGTCGGGGTGATACTGGATGCTCACAAAATCCAATGGTGGCTCTGCAGCCACTACGGGAGGTATCACTATAACTCACAAATCCATCTCCCACCACTGACTAGGTTAGAATCGGCGCTGGTACCAATCTCATCACCCGGTCATCAAGCTCTGCTGGCACTATCCAGTCCAAAAACTCCTCACCCCAACAATGACCGTCGATCTCGGCCAGCCTTAAATAGCATCCACTTTGGCCGAATTTCCACTGCCGCCCCTTCGGCTAGAAAAGGTAATCCAGGAAGATAAGCTCTCGAAGCTAAAACTTGTACCACAACGACTAGGCATAAAGCTTCATCCCCACAGACTTGTCACAACGACTACAAAAGCTGCACAAGCTCTAAACCACTCAGGGAGGGGGGGAAAACCAAATATCCCAGGAGAACGCCGCTATCAAACCGTTCAAGGCCAACAGAAATACAAAATTCCTCAATCTAGAGGCAACAGGGCATTAGTCAATCCATTGGCTTCACTGTACTCGTAATGCCCCTACTGTGTCCTGAACACCATCTAGACAGTGCCCTCAGCTGAAATTCCAAATTGGCGCAGGCATCACACAATATCTGCCGAAATATACCTCCTTCAAAAGGTTCTAAATAATACCTGGACTTGCCTGGACTCCGATCCCAAAGGGCTCTCACCGTCGTGTATCAACGACGTGGCACTAGGTCAAACAGACCCTCTATCCATCAAATCCACGCACCTAAGAACTCAACTCTCGTAGCTCTAAAGGCGGTATCCAATGAGGGGCTAATGAAGTTGGCGCGGTTTCCAGAATCACGTCAATCGCAATCTTAATCTTCCTTTCTGGCGGCCTAATCATCGGCTTAGGTGGACTTACACCTGGGATTTCATGGACTATAGGGACATCCTTAAGTCCCGCTGCCGCCGTAGGCACCTCTCACACGGACGCTGTAACCTGTGTGCTCAAAAAGTCTCAACAAACAAAATGCCTTCCATTATCCGCCTCGCAAAAAGTCAAAGTCCTTTCTCTCAGCAGTCAAACATCCTGTGGCACTATGCCAACCGATCCCAAGCACTGGGTCATAACACTGAGCTGCCGTAGAAACCAATAAGTCTGCCGGCATAACTTACGGCCTCAGCTGCACTGGACAAGCCTCCTCCACTTGCACAATGCCAACAGTAACCTGTACCTCAAGTGCAAGTGGTAACGACTCTACCGCTAGCCCATGCAGGAACGCAACATGTCCTAACTCCGACTGCTGTGAAAAAAAAAAAATCACACCTGCGACAACTCAAACCACTACCGTGGCGCCCTCCAACCGGGCGGCACAGATTCATCCGCTCGATGCAAGTGGTCGTCGCTCAGCCTGCCAAAATATCTAGACCCAATCACAAAGGGAGCACGACCTCTGTCCATGCTCACACTGAGATGCCGAACGTGGTCTCTCGCAAACAACCAATCCACGCTACCGCTGCGCCACTCTGATGAAAGGGTTGTTGCTGTCATCGGGGTCCACCCAACCCCTGACGTCTCAGAAATCCACCTGGGTATCATCGTCATACGACCAAGCACAATTGATTCATGCAATTCCTTATACAATTATCCTTACTAAGCTTACCCCTCAATCACATATATCGCACCCCAAACATGCCAGTTATCAATCACACAGGGTAACATCCCCCCTTGGGTAAGCTTTACATTAACCATCCACAAGGATATCCACCACCCAGGAAAGCAAAACGAAAATGTCTCTGCCTGCCGATCTGTCCTCCATCACCTAGCGCCAAGCGCCTCCCTCCAGAACTCGCCTCTAGCGGCAGATCCCCATCCAAGGAACTTCAGTGTCCAGCTCCAAACACAATGCCTACTCCGACGAGGCATCCACAGTCCGAAACCCGAACAGGAGGGACCGAAAAGAAACTAAGGAGTATCCTGGCGCAATCCACTCCCAATCTCACTTATCCTATGTGCCTCGTCCCTCGAAACCTGGAGCGCCAGTTCAACAACTGCATAAACTCTCTAGCACAGGGAGGCTCTCAATTGATCACTCCATCACCCCCAACCACGACTCTGCCTCCAAAGGCTCCAAGCTCAATCTTACGAGTCGGGGTGGTTCATCTGCCAATCTGGCTTGCTAAATCAAACATGCCCCACAGCTCCTCTGCTGTCAACCATCCACCCTACCTCAGTGCCTTGGCACTAAACATTGGCACGGAGGGGGCCACTCGCTCTATTGGCACTACAGAAATTCCTGCCGCTGAGGGTACTACATCCTGGTGGTCTCAAAAGAAAAGTACAGTCGGGCTGCCCACTGCTCTGACAACTGCGTCACCAAACTAGCTGCTCACTCTGCCGCTGATATGCCTCTGACAATCCTGTCATCTGGGTCCGGAGTTCTCTGACCTCAATCCGGGTATCCGGCCCAAAACCAACCGCTCAAGCTCAACTGCCATGACAGGATGCACAAGGGTCCCCAAACCCAGCGTCGGGGAGACATCGCTCGCCACGACGAAACCACAAATCAGCACACAACAACGCTCGACCCAATCCAGCGAAAGTCTAGAGCATGTCACCCATTCCACAGCGTTATGTTGTCTGCAGCCAACATAACTACTTAGGAGAATAAACATGCCAATCACTCATCCCGTCCCTCGGGAGAGGTGTAAAACTCAATCAGGACTCTCGCTACAAATCACGACTCTCACGAAGTCATCCTAGGGTCCAACCACAAGCCTAGGGTTTCTAAGTCCACCATGACCTACAACCTAGGCTCTGATACCACCTAATCTGTCACGCCCCGGGGTCGAAACTGCGACCCGGGCTCGCCAACAGATCCGCCACCTATGCCAAACCCGCATAGGCGAAGCGTCCTACCTGCAAAAAGAACTACAGCTAACAGATATCAGAGCTAAAAGATAAAACTGCTATAGAAATAAAATCAACCACTGTACAACTGAAGATAAAACAACAAGGTCCCTCTCCCCAAAAGATAATCATACAATAACCTCGAGTACAAAACTCATAGCTCAACAGGGAGATATCTCAAATAAAACATCAGTGTACAAGCTCTCAATACATCATATCCTCACTACATCAGTCTCACAAAAGAGGAAATAAATACCACTCTACCGACTATACTGAAGATCTCCTCCAAAGGGGGTACCGCTACTCTCCAAAGATGGGTCTGGATCTAGCTCGCTACTCCCTCACCACGCACAGCAACCACAGAACGGCAACACCCGCCAAGACTCTGCAAAACAAAGAGGAGAAAGGACAAAAGGGGGAAAACCCCCAACGGGCGTGAGAACTACGCAATAAGGGAGTTCTCAGTGGGTATCGCCACTAGGCCCGACGATCTGCCCACCAAGACTACTAGAGGCAAAAGATAACCGATGCAGTAAAACTGAAAGAAGAAGCTGGAAACACTCTACAGCTACCATGCCTCTATCCAAATGCTCAAATGGGGAAACTCTGATGAAGATATGCAACACTCGCACACGAGGTGCTCAATCGACCCAATCGAGCTGACTGCCACATCGGGTCCAGTCAAACCTGCGCCCACCTACAACCACCTCCCGCTGACGGGCAGGAATTACGTAGGGCGTCCAAACGGACTAACTCGCTGTCGAGTAGTGGCTCATGCAGGCTATAGTCAAATCCATGCCCTCTCTCTCTCAGAACGGAAAGACTCAAGATGCTCAACCTCTCACACAATGGTCAAAGAACTCACAACGACCACGGGGCCACCGTCAAACCCCGAACGGTTCCCAACAATACTAGCACTGGTCTAAACACAGCTACTAGACTCCACTCGGTCCCCCAGGCACGAGTGTAACAAAAAGTATCTGCCTGAATAACCCAATCGATAGACCAGTAATCACTGGTACTGCCTGCTCTGCTGGTACGGTCGCATCCCAAGGTAAGTAATAGATCGGCATCGAACCGTCCGATCGCACACAAAAGTAGGTAACAGACTGGCCTCGATCCGTCCAGTCGCACACTCCGGAGTGGCACTCGAGGGGAGCGACCCACACGAGTAAAGTAACTCTGTCATCAGTATCACAAGTATCTCTGTAACCACTGTCTCATAATAGCAGGACTGGATCAAGACTATGATCAAAGTGGGAAACTCCGTCCCCTAACAAAACCCCGATCTGACGCAATAGTACTCAAAAAGTGGGAAACACCATCCACTAGAACAAATCTGATACCCAATCTGATGCAATAGTCAACATCCGGTCAACCGCCCAAAGTCCGCGGTCACCGCAATAACCCACGACCCACAATTGGGTAAAATAATCAAGATCCGGTCAACCGCCTACTGTCCGCGGTTGCCGCAATAACCCACGATCCAACATCAAGCACACCCTGTCTCTGACCCGAAGGTCCCAGCTACACTACCCCAAACCTCTGCTCGAACCCGAGCAACACAGACCGCCTGACTAACAAGAAGGAGAAAGGAATAACATGGTTTCTCCTAAGTCAAGTTCCAAAATGTAGTGCAGCAGTAAAAGATGGCCTAACTATATGCCCATACACATATGTCCATACAAGCATGCATTTGTCCTTAAGAAGGATAAAGAAAATAAACCTCATGCCAGAATTAACAATGACCATACCTGTCCATGATTTTCGATCCATAATCACTCCTTGGAGTAGAACCTGCACATAACTACATAATCCTATCCCAATGCATAAACCAGCCTCATAAAAGGTTATGTGCTAATATGGCATGATAATTAATCCTGATATGGTAACCTTGCCTTAGGTGGGCTTCCACTAATCACCAACATGAATATTTGATTATACCATTGTCATACTATGAGAAATTCACTTGCAATTTCCATAGAATCCTCACTGTTAAACTTACCGACCAATTTCAGTTATTGTACCGTACACCTGCATGCAATGCTAACATATAACAATATAGAGAACCGTCCACCGGTTCCGGGAATAAGGCACCCACCTGAAAAGCTGACTGTCCAAAGCCCAACAGCTGAAAACACCAGATAACTCTAATCCCTTGCTCCAATAAGTTCAGCACACCCGTAACTCTCCTGGCACAATACAAAGCTCACTAATTACACTAAGGCTCCCAAATATAACTCTTATAATCCCATACAACAACAGTCCCGAAACTGTTAAATTATCACCTGCAGAAAGTGCCCAGAAAATTCCAAGAAAAATACCACAGCGATCCTCGCGTCGATAGCTTCGCAACGGTACCTTGTACGCCCAAAACGGAGTTCGGTAAGTCAAGATAAAAATTCGACAAGGTGGTACACTCAAAAGATTTCAGCACAAAAGACTATAGCACTGTACACAGAGAAACAGTGATTCTCACCTCTGATGAAATCTCAGAAAAATCCAATAAAAATACGAGCGCGTTCCTTGCGATCTGTAGATGAAAAAGTTGTATAAGCTCGTTTCCGGCTGACACTTGGGCGCAAAGATATGGCCAAAACACCTCGATGCTGTCCCACAAAGCCAAACAGAAAAAGGGTCACAGTGTTGCCTCGGGATCCGTGCCAAAAACTCGCAACGGGAAAGCGCGATCAATACGAAAGATGAAGCCCTACCTCTTAGGAGTCTGTCGGCGCAAGAATCACAGAAAAAGGAGCTCGGGGTAGCCCAGGGGAGCTAAAACACTGCTGCTGCGCCGAAGAAGAACACTAGAAAGCAACGTCGCGCCGCACCGTAAAATGGGGAACCTCGGGATTCGTGCCTTCAAAAATCCTAGAACTTGGCAGGAAGATCAATCACTTAGAGGTGAAAAACTTCCAAGAAGGGAGCTCGGGGAGATCAAGCTTGGGCTGAGAGGAAAAAGCCAAAGAAGAGGGCTCGGGCTGCCTATTTATAGGCTGAAGAAAACAATTGGAAAATTCCCATTTTGTCCGATTTTCCGGGCGCCCGAAATTTTTCGGGCGCGCACAGTGCGGCCCGGCCCAAAACTTTCGGGCGCGCACAGTGCGGCCCGGTCCACCACACAGCCCAGTCCACACTCCCCCGGGCCCCCACTGCACCCGGTGCACCTGCGCCCGCGAATGGCAGCGCGACACGTGGCCCGGCAACCCGTGCACCACGCACGTCGCGCCGTGGACCGCGCACGTCGCGGCTGACCCGGGCCGTACGGCCACCTGCCCCGGGCGTACGGCACCTGCCCCGGCCAACGACTCCACAGGTTGTGTGGACCGGGAGCACAACACCGAACCAATCACCTCTCGCCACGTGTCCACCCGGTCTACCGTGCACCCGGACCAAAATTCAGTGGACCGCGCCTGCTGAACCGGCCAACCGGAGAGCGCCACGTGGCCCGCCCCCGGTGCACGACCTCCGCGGTGGACCGCGCGCCTGCCCGCGCCCCTGCGCGCCTGCCCGCGGCCGCGCGCCGCCTGCCCGAGCGCCTTCCGCCGCCTTCCGCCGCTGCCCGTTGCCGCCAGCCGCCGCCGGTGATCGCCGGAAGTACTGTTCCGGCATGAACAGTAACCGCCAACCCAAAAACATCAAGCAAATAGCCCATCTTGACCGTTTTCGCGCGCTGATTCCAAAAACGACGTCCATTTTGCCAAATTCCAAACCTATAATTTGCCGGAGGCTCCCGCAAACCCCAAAAACTGCCAAAACTTCCGGGAGCCCGCTTTTGGGCATCCGGACTCAGAATTAAGCAAACAAAAAGCCATTTCCAAGCGTTTTTCCGCACTGAACCCAAATCCACCCTCTGTTTGGCCAAAATCCTTTCCTAAAATTCGGCAAAAGCAGCCGAAGGCCAATACAGCCAACCAAAGCTCACAGGGTCCATCTCTTGTGTCCAAATAGGCGCGCGAACACCGCCGACAAGCCACGTAGGCTTCCAGAAGCTGCTGGTCACACTGTAGAAGCCCGGCAAAGGTCCGGGTCACCACAGCATTGGGTTTTATTGCGCAACGATTTTTGAGTGTTTATGGTTTACATCTATTCACCCCCCCTCTAGGTGTTTTTTCCCCTATTTAGATCCAATTAATACATTACCCAAAAAGTGGTATCGGAGCGGGAATAGGGTTGTAAACAATGGTTGAAGGTGGAAGCATCAACAGACCCCCGTTCTTCGATGGAACAAATTATGCCTACTGGAAAGTACGGATGAAAGCCTTTTTAATTTTCATCGACGAACGTGTGTGGCAATCAATCAAGTTAGGATGGTTTAATCCAACTGAAATTATTGTTGATGTTCACACCATCAAACCTAGATCGAAATGGACCAAGGAAGAGATAGACTTATCTTCTTACAATGGCAAATGTGTTAACGCTTTATTTAATGCTTTGTCACAAACTGAGTTCTCTCGCGTCTCGGCATGTGAGACTGCGAAAGAAATCTGGGATGTTCTTCAAGTAACACATGAGGGAACTAACCTTGTGAAGATTCAAAAACTGCAAATGCTTACGAGCAAGTTTGACTCCATTTTCATGGCAGAAAATGAATCATTCACAGACTACTATACACGATTGCAAGACATCGTGAATTCATGTGCTAACTTGGGAGAGAAAATTCCAGAATTTAAAATTGTAAGAAAGATTCTAAGAACTCTTCCTGAAAGATTTCGTTCCAAGGTTACGGCCATTGAAACTATTAAACACCCGGACGAAATCCGTGTAGAAGAATTAGTTGGTTCATTACAAACTTATGAAATGACATTTCCTACTAACTATTCTTCGGGAAAGACATCCTCTTCTAAGTCTTCAGGTTTTGCGTTGAAAACAACAAAAGAAGAAGACGCGGATTCATCCTCCTCAGACGATGACGAGAACCTATCTATGGAGGACTTTGAGAAGCAGCTTGCTCTCTTGACAAGAAATTTTCGCCGAAACTTTCGAAGGGGTAATTCAAGTAAAACTCCATCCTTCGGAAAGTGGAAGAAAGGCAAAGGTTTTTCAAGCCAAAAGTCAAGAAAGCAAGAAAGTTTTTCAAAGGATAAGAAAAACTCAGAGGGACAAGTCCAATGCTTCAAGTGCCGAGGGTACGGCCATATCTCAACGGAGTGTCCAAATAAGAATCCGGCAAAGAAGAAGGCGATGCAAGCCGTCACCTGGGATGACAACTCAACGTCAAATGAGTCATCCTCCAGTGATGAAGAAAACAACGCAACGACATTCCACGCGTCCACATCTTCACCCTTCATGTGCTTAATGGCAAGTACATCCGATTCTTTGTCCAACTCCTCCCATGCTGAAAAGAATGCCATGGACGATGAATCGAGTAATTCTGAAGGTGAAGATTTGGCTCTTGCCTACCATAAGCTTTTGAGGGATTCAAAGAAACTGGCAAAGCAAAACAAGAGTTTGAGAGGGAGATTGCAGGATCTCGAAGAAGAAGCAAAAAGGGCAACTTCTCTCTCAAACGCTTTTGAAGCGGAAAGGGATAATCTGATTAAAGTAAATGTTTCCCTTCAAGAGTCCAATGAGCATTTCGAGAAGAATTATATAGATATGGTGGATAAAGCAAATTACTTCTTGAAGCTCTACAGCGAGGCTCGACAGGAAAAAATGGAAATGACAGAGACCATTTTCCAACTCAAGGATGATTTAAAGCAATTTTCTTCTGGAAGGAGTAAGTTGGATAAAATGCTTGGTCTTGGTCAAACAAATCGGTTCGGCCTCGGATACACTCGAACTGGAGACAGTCCTAGTTCGAGTGGGACAGTCTTTGTGCCTCAGTCGGTATCTCCTCCTCCGACACCGGAATTCACGACAAGCAACGACAACAAGCCTACTTCACCCTCTTCGGGATCGTCAAGCACTAAGGTATGTTTTCGTTGTGGTTTTGTAGGGCACATAAGGAGAAATTGCAAGGTGGGAGCGAAATGTTCATCTCAAGCGCCTCTTGCAACAACTACCATAAAGGTGATTCCCCGAAAATCAAAGGAAAACTTTTCAAAGGAAAAAAGCCTTGGTAGTTCAACTCGCAAGACGATGTCAAGCAATCAATCAATCAAGACACTTTCACCAAAGAGAATAACGTCATATTCTTTACCGACGCAATCCAAAAAGGTTTGGATGCGCAAAGGTGAAATCTTTCCTTGTCTTGTCATTCATACTTCTTTGCATGCGTATGACAATTCGTCTTGGTATCTGGATAGCGGGTGTTCCCGTCACATGACCGGTGACAAAAACTGTTTTCAAACACTTGAGAAAATCTCCGGAGGACTTGTAGTTTTCGGAGACGGTCGTTCTTCTAAAATTATTGGAAAAGGAACTATCACTATTCCGGATGGCCCGGTTTTGAATAATGTGCTATTTGTTGAAGGCCTTAAGACTAACCTCATAAGCATTAGTCAACTTTGCGACAATGGTTTTTCAGTTAATTTTTCATCTGTCGAATGTATTGTAACTGATAAGGACCATGTTTTCTTTTTAAAAGGGGTTAGATCTGAAAATAACTGTTATGTTATTTCAAATAAAATTTCTGAAAACTGTAACTTAGCCTCTTTGAATAATGAAACACTTTGGCATGAAAGGCTAGGTCACATAAATTTTAAGGAACTTGCTAGAATTTCAAACAAAGACGTGGTCAAGGGGGTTCCAAAACTTTCACTTAAAGAAAACATTGTGTGTGGAGGTTGTCTAAAGGGAAAACAATCAAGGACTGCACACAAGAACTTGAACCACGTTGGCACCAACCGGCCTTTAGAATTATTGCACATGGATTTAATGGGGTCAACTCGTCAACCATCTTTGGGAGGTAAATGGTACATTTTTTCTATTGGTTGATGATTTCTCTAGATACTCATGGGTAGCATTTTTAAAAGAGAAAGCTGATACTTTTGATTCTTTTTTTTCGAGATTTGCCATCGTATTATGATTGAAAAGATCATTCGTGTTAGAAGTGATAGAGGTGGAGAATTCATAAATTCTAAATTCATTGATTTTTGCACTTCCAACGGCATTAAGCATGAATTCTCAGCACCCTATACACCTCAACAGAATGGTGTAGTCGAGCGCAAAAACAGGGTTGTACAAGAGATGGCACGTGTTATGCTTCATAGCCGGAACTTACCGTTGTACTTTTGGGCTGAAGCAGTGAACACTGCAGTCTATGTAATTAATCGAGTGTATTTGCGCCCGGGAACCTTAAATACACCATATGAACTGTGGTTTTACAGAAAACCGAATATAAAATATTTTCGTATCTTTGGGAGTCGTTGTTACATTTTGCGTGACCGCGAAAATCTGGGAAAATTTGACTCGCGAAGTGACGAAGGGATTTTCATGGGTTATTCTACAAACAGTAGAGCATATCGGGTATTTAACTTGGAATCTAAAACAATGGTAGAATCTATAAATGTTAAAGTAGATGAAGCTTTTCACTTTGCATCTGATAAATCTACCCCTGATATCTCTCTTAATGATGATACTCCTGCAAATGCATCTTCTCATAACAATTTTTTCGATAATAATGATGCATCTAATGGTTCTTCAAGCTTATCTGATGTGCAGGAATCATCTCATGTACCTCCGAGTACTCCATTAGCTCAAACGTTATGCATCTCCAAGGATCATCCTGAATCTAACATTATTGGAGACCCACAAGAAGGAGTCAGGACTCGGAGACAGTTGGTTTGTGGATTCGCTTGTTACGTTTCCATGATAGAACCAAAGAACGTCGATAAAGCTCTTCAGGATGACTACTGGATTGAAACAATGCAGGAAGAGCTCCATCAGTTTGAACGAAACAAAGTCTGGGAATTAACGAAGCCTCCGAAGCAACACAATGTGATTGGTACTAAATGGATTTTCAAGAATAAGAAAAATAAGGATGGTACCATCATCAGGAACAAAGCACGTTTAGTTGCTCAAGGCTACTATCAAATAGAAGGTATAGACTTTGATGAAACGTTCGCCCCAGTTGCTCGACTCGAGTCAATTCGTATCTTAATCGCAATTGCTTGTCATTTTAAAATAAAACTCTTTCAAATGGACGTTAAGAGCGCGTTTTTAAATGGGTATTTAAACGAGGAAGTTTATGTGGCTCAACCGAAAGGTTTTGTAGACCTTAAACTACCTAACCATGTTTTTCGTTTGAAAAAGGCTCTTTACGGTCTAAAACAAGCACCGCGAGCGTGGTACGAAAGGTTGATAAAGCACCTTTTGGAAAAGGGCTACACTCGAGGGGGAGCAGATCGGACTCTCTTTGTGAAGCATTATCAGGATAATTTCATTGTAGCACAAATCTATGTCGATGACATTGTATTTGGTGCAACTAGAGACAATGATGCTTCTAAATTCGCTGAAACCATGGAAAGCGAATTTGAGATGTCCATGATGGGCGAACTGACATACTTTCTTGGATTGCAAGTAAAACAAAATGAAGAAGGCATTCATCTATGTCAATCCAAGTATGCAATGGAGTTGGTCAAAAAATTCGGTTTAGAAAATTCTAAAGATTTTCCGACTCCAATGGGAACTAGCAATAAGGGATTAGGAAGTGAATCTCTTAGTGAAAATGTAGACGAGAAACTTTATCGCAGCATGATTGGAAGTCTACTTTACCTCACGGCTAGTCGCCCGGACATATCCTTTAGTGTTGGGATCTGCGCGAGATATCAATCAGCACCAAAGGAGGTTCACCTGAAAGCGGTGAAACGGATCATCCGGTACATCAAAGGAACCGTAAATTTCAGAATTTAGTATCCTATGGGAACAAGTCTAGATATTGTAGGATATTCAGATGCCGATTAGGCAGGATCTGTGGATGATCGGAAAAGTACGAGTGGTGCATGTTTTTATCTTGGCCATTGCCTTATTGCATGGCACAGTAAAAAGCAAAACTGCATTGCACTCTCGACTGCCGAAGCGGAATATATTTCAGCGGGTAGTTGTTCAACCCAACTCATTTGGATGAAAAGTGTGTTGAGCGACTTCCGAATTTCAGCAACTTCGGTAATAATTCTTTGTGACAACACCAGTGCTATAAACATTTCAAAAAACCCCGTGTTGCACTCAAGAACAAAACACATTGAACTTAGATATCATTTTCTTAGAGAGCTAGTTGAATCAAGTATTCTTCAACTTTCCTATATTTCAACTGAAGATCAATTAGCCGATATTTTAACAAAACCTTTGGATCAAAAACGTTTTATTCATTTGCGTAAGGCAATTGGAATGCTTTCCTTGAAATAATTTCTTTTTGAAACCAATCCTTAGGTTAGGTTTTGTTTTTGTGTTTTTGTTCTTTACCTATGCTTGTACATAAAACATTAATTGAGCATTAGTTATATTGACTTTAACTGCATCTTTTTATATATTTAGAAATTTATTATGCTTTAGATATCATAATATTTCAGTTGATGCAATGATCATTTATGTCAATTAAGTCATTTTTTAAAGTGATCAAAGTCAATTTCTCTCTCAATGATCTCTTGGTATAGTTTTTATCTTATTTGACTACTTAGTCGAGTATGAAATCGAGATCATGTTACGGCTTTTTGGTATTGGCACATTTCGTGAGTCAAGTCAGTGAGTTGAGTCGGAGTCTTAAAGGGATCAAATTGTCAAATCAGCTTTCGAAGACTCATTGAAGATTCAACATGAGCCCAAGTCAACTCCCAGGTATGATTAAATATTGATCATGGTGATTAAAGTTCGTTTATAATCATTGGAATCTGGAAATGATTGAAACCCGGTTTAGACTTGGCTTTAGGAACTTGGTTTTAACTTTCAACCTTTCTTAAGTTTGGATTCCGGTACTAGGTTTGATTTGGATAAAGCTTATCTTGGAAAAATCAGTTTTTACATTGCGTACCGGAACCACACTTGAAGTTCCTCTAACCCGACACAGAATTTTCTGTAAATTGCATTGCGTACCGGAACACGGACTCGCGTACCGGAACACAATAGAAAAATCTGTGTTTTGCACCATTGCGTACCGGAACGCGATATTTGGTACCGGTACACAATGCCCTATCGGGATAAAATTACTAAACCGACTTTTATCTTTTTCCAAGGGTTATAAATAGATACTTAGGGTTTCTCAACGGGGGCGACTAATACCGATCAATTCAGAAACACTCGAGAGAAACCCTAGAGGCTGGTTTTTATCGTTCTTCTCTTTCGCCTCTTTTAGGTCAATTCGAAGGTTCTTTCAAGAACATATCTTTTGTCGAATTGACCTAATCTTTGCTTAGAAATTTCTTCTACGGGTCCTCAATGAGAATTTAAGCAAAAGATCACCATCGAAGCCTATATTCTTTATCGGCTATTTGCGTCGTGGATTCGACGTGGCATCGTGGATTCGATGTGTTGAAGGCGTTTCGTGGATTCGAAACGTGTGCTCGTGGATTCGAGTGGCGTTCGTGGATTCGAACGTGTGCAGTGGACGTGCAATCGGTGGAGCGCGAGGTCCGAAGAAATTGAAGGAGGGGTTAAATCCGTGGAGACGGTAATCACCTTGTTATTATTCTTTTCTTAGTGGATTGTTATTGCGTGGACATCAAACCGGTCAGCGCAAGGTCCGAAGAAGCTGAAGGAGGGGTTGAGTCCGTGGAGTCGGTAATCACCTTGTTATTATTCTATTCTTAGTGGATTGTTATTGCGTGTTGGTCCCGTGGTTTTTCTCCTGGATTGGAGTTTCCACGTAAATCTCGGTGTGCTGTTTTTATTTTCCGCATTGGTTTTTATTTTGCACTGAGATTGAGTTTTTAAGTATTACACCTATTCACCCCCCCTCTAGTTGTTTGATAGTACCTATTTAGATCCTTGTGGATCCTATAAAAACCAACAATTGGTATCAGAGCGGGTTTTAGGTTTGTCTATCATGTTGGGTGAAAGTGGTAATATTTATAGACCTCCTCTTTTGGATGGGACTAATTATGCCTATTGGAAAGTACGGATGAGAGCTTTTCTCATCTCAATTGATGAGCGAGTTTGGCAAACCGTGGAAGACGGTTGGGTGCATCCTGTTGAGGAAGTAGGAAATTCTACTACCCCAAAACCTCGCTCTAGATGGTCCAAAGAGGAATTTGAAAGATCTTCTTATAATGGGAAAGGTATGAACGCTCTATTTAATTCTCTTTCCTCGACTGAATTTACACGAATTTCCGCATGTGAAACCGCAAAGGAAATTTGGGATATTCTCAAAATTACACATGAGGGCACTAATCTTGTAAAAATTCAAAAGCTCCAGATGCTTACAAGTCAATTTGACTCTATTTATATGGAAGAGCATGAATTGTTTACAGATTATTACACTAGACTTCAAGATGTAATTAATACATGTGCTAATTTAGGAGAAAAGATCCCGGAGTCGAAAATTGTAAGAAAGATACTTCGGACTCTTCCGGAACGATTTAGGGCAAAGGTTACCGCCATTGAAACCGTTAGTCATCCGGATGAGATGAGTGTAGAGGAATTAGTAGGTGCTTTGCAAACTTATGAAATGACTTTTCCTACTAATCAAGTTTCTTCCAAGTCTTCTTCTAAGCTTACAGGTATTGCATTCAAATCAACAAAGGAAGAAGATAGCGAATCAAGTTCCGATGATGAAATCTCTTTTGCCGATTTTGAAGAACAATTGGCGCGGATCACAAAGAAATTTCGTCGGAAATTTTGGAAGAATCGAACCGATGGATCTTCATTCACGAAACCATCTAAAGGATCATCGGGTTCTAAATCCTCTAACCTCAAAAGCTTTGCAAAACCTTCTAAGGAAAAAGATGAATTCGAAGGGGAAATCCGATGCTATAGATGCAAAGGCTACGGCCATATTTCAACGGATTGTCCTTCTCCGAAATTATATAAAAAGAAGGCTTTGCAAGCGAAAACTTGGGACGATTCTACTTCTAATGAATCGACCTCAAGTAAAGAGGAAAACGCCGTTGCTTTTCATGCCTCTAAAATTCCCTCTTCTAATTTGTGTTTATCATCTTTAGTCACTGACTTTACTCCTTTGATTTTGCATGAAACATCAACATCCGGCGGAGAGTCATCAAGTGAGGGGGAGTCGGACAAAGAAGAACTCGTTGAGGCATATCAACAACTTCTTGCGGAATCTAAGAAGATGGCCAAACATATTAAGAAGTTGAGGAAGCAACGACTTGAGATTCAAGACGAGAATCAAGCTTTAAAGATCAAACTCCATGATCTCGAGGAGGAACAAGGACGTTTATTGGATAACAATAAAATCCTCTAAGAAAAGCTAAACCAATCGGAGACAAACGCTAAATCATATATGGACAAGATTGGTTTTCTAGAAAAACAGTTTGAGGAGATTCATGTCACCAACCAAGCATTGACCAAGCAAGTTCATGAACTCAAATCCGACATACAAAGGTTTTCAACCGTTTCCAAGAAACTAGATTGTATGTGCGTATTAGGTCAAACAAGCAAGGTTGGTTTGGGTGTTAAGAAGGATCAAACTGTGCATGGTTCAAGTTCCACAATCAAATCGAAAGGAAGGACGTGTCACCTTTGTGGACTTGAAGGACATTTGGTGAAGGTTTGCCAGAAAAAGAAAAAGAAAAATTCTTCGGCAACTTCATCTAAGGAGCGGACTCAAGGGACTCAAAAGATACATCAAGTCAAAGGAGTTCACTCATCCCACCAAAGGTCCGAGCCGCAACATCAATCATTCAAGTGGATCACTGCGAGGCAAAGACCTAAGGTGGATCGACAGTCAAAGCTATCAACTCCCGGCCACAACGAATCAAGACAACCCAAAATCCGACGATTTTGGATTCGGAAAGGTGATATCTTTCCTTGTCTTAAGTTCTAAATAGCTTATGACTGTATGTAATGCTTTGATTGGTTTTCCCTTCATATTTTTCTTAATCTCTGCATTACATGTTTTCAATGCTCTTTGTTTTTATGTTTTGTTTTTTTTGAACAAAAGGTTTTTAATGAACAAGTGCATTGAATAAAAAGGGGCTTCACGTTTATTCACTCCAAATTAATTTTATATGGATTATCAACTTTACTCCATAATCATATTCTTGAAGATACTTCATTATAGGAGTTTTTGATATTATAAGCATCAAATTTTAGAAATCATGTGTGATCTTTAGATGCTTAATCTATCTCGGTTGTGTGAATTCATTGTGTCAAACGTGAGACAACTGATAGACTAAAATTTTGGATTTAATTCTTTCACGTAAGAGATTGCATTCTTACAAGGGTAAATAAATGATTTATGAAAGATGTGGAAAGAGTTACATCCGAAAGGAGTGTGAAAACTACCACCACATGTTGGAAAGAACTGCCACCCCGGTCGTCCGGTTTGTGTGTGAAGCTACCACATGTTATGGATGCTTGGATAATATTTTATGAGAATTTTTTAGTTGAAGCATTCGGAGATTTATATTCAAAGTTCTTATTTTGAACAATCTCCTGGTTGGTATAAGGAGGGATAGTTGAAAGATGCTCAAAGAGCCACCCTTAGGTATTTTAGTGCTTATCTCAATTTGAAAGGGTAGAATTCAAGATTGATGTCGTTTGGAAATCTCCGTAAGTCATCTTTATAAATCCGTTACATCTTGATAGACTTTGGATCTCAAGATTATTTTTGATGACTTGTGTTTGATGAATATAACATGAAAAACGGTTTATAATGTTTTACCTTTATTTTTCATGAGTTTGGAGTAAACCTTTTTAATTTTTATAATTAATTGGATTGAATGACATCTATGTGAATTCATTGTTTTTCAAAGCACTTAAATGGATTTCTTGATTGTATACAAATCGGTATTTGAAAAGATTTCAAAATTTGGATTTGTTTCAAGAAATTTTTGCTTTTTGGCTCTGTTGTTCCGGTACCTGCTTTTTAGTACCTGAAAATCCAATCCGGATTAGAAAATCCAATCCGGATCCCGAATGTGAAGTTTTCTGGTTTTTCACTTGCGTACCGGTACTACATTTTTAGTACCGGAACTAGATTGCGGATCCGGATCCCCCTGCCTGTCAATCCGGATCCCGAACGATGGTTTTTCGGCTTTTACACTGCGTACCGGTACGCGACTTCTGGTACCGGTACGCGATCTGGGATTCCTTATATTCCGAGACTACAATGTTTTTATTTCATCTCTCCCACTTCAAAACCCTCCCTCTCTCTCTCTCTAAAACATCTCTAAGGGGTTTTTCATCAAGATCAAGTGATTTGTTGCTTTGATTTGTAAGTTTCTTCATTAATCTTGCTTACTTTTGTTTCAAAACCCTAGTTTTTAGGTTTTGATGTTTTATTTTGGGATTTTTGAGTTGATCCTTACTCCAAAAGAAATCTCTTGCTTAAATCACTCTTAATTCATGTTTAGAACATATATGGTTGCTTTCTATCTAATTAGATTCATGTTTCCATGCTTATTTGATTGAATCTAACATTTTCATATGTTCTTAGCATAAAAGAAATTGAGAATTAGGGCTTTTAATGTAAATGATTTTTAAATGATGAATCATCAATTGTGACATGTTTAGAATGTTTCTTAGACATGTTTAAGCCTTCCTATACGATCAAATCATAGTGCATTGTGTTCTTTGTAGGAAATGGCATTTTCATGGCTTCTTGCACTAGGGGTTTTGATGGCCACTGGAAGTGGACGTGGTCGCGGTTCTGGAAAGAAAAAGGCTACTAAACGATCACGCAATGAGGATTCAACTAGCTCAGATTCTGAACATTCCTCAGAATATGGAGAGGAATCAGTTCAAGGAAATGGGAAAGCACCTTTGGCTTCAAGGAAAAAGAAGAGTGCAGATTCTCCTCCGCGTAGAAGTACCGGTGGACCGGTAATACGCGAGCGCTCTCAACGGAGATCAAATGTTGATGAAAGTGAACCGCATGTGAGTGCAAAACGCCGTGCCAGATTTGCGAACCACACATGCATTGGAGAGCGACACGTGAACTTTAATGAGCTATGTCGTGAGGTGCCAGACTTTGCAAGGCTTTTGGAACGAAGTCATATTCGGCCACTTGGCAGAGTTCAACCTAAGATGGGTTTTTGTGTGGAGATCATCAGGGAGTTCTACATGCGAGGTAACATACTTCAAAAAGACCATGACACCGGAGCCTTCGTCTTTGAAACAACAGTTAGAGACGTCAAGTTTGACATTACTCCAGCAGTAATTGGTGCAAACCTTGGATTAGCTGTTGACACTACTGGTCTTTATTACACTGATGGTAATTTCCAACATGATACCCATTGGGATATGATTGTGGACTCTATTTGCAAGACAGGGACGCACACGAACAGATCATATGTTGAATCAAAGGACCTAAAACCAGAATATCATATTTTGTCCTTAATTGTATGCTACAACCTATTGCCCACACTGGGGACCAAAAGGATTCGATGGGATCGATTGTTACTTCTCTTTTTCCTCGGTCACCCGGAAAGTGCAAATGGAATTAACACCAACATTCCATTTCTCATTTGGCAGCAGATGGTACATGTCATTGAAGGATCTAGGCAACGTGACCTTCTACCGTATCCAATCTTGATTACTAGTATTCTGGAAGATCACGGAGTGGACATTTCTTGTGCCAAATATGATTATGGCTTGGGGGCAATTGATGGAATCACTTTAGCCAAGTCGATTAGCACTTTGAAGACATTTGGGCATACAAAAGCCTATGCAAGTGAAGCGACAGTGAGTGCACCACCTCGTCAAGAATCTCCTGAACCAGATGAGGTCGTAACTCTTCAAACCTTGCATCTGGATGTTCGTTCATTAAAGCAAAGGATGGAGCAAAGGATGGAGCAAGGCTTCAAGAAACTTGAGGATGGTTTAAAGAAAATCTTCGATATCCTTGGGTGCAAACAGGATGATGTGGTCACTGGAGTGTCACGCCCCGGGGTCGAAACTGCGACCCGGGCCCGCCAAACAGATCCGCCACCTATGCCAACCTGCATAGGCGAAGCGTCCTACCTGCAAGAAAAGTTCTATAACTAAACAGATATCAGAGCTATAAATAAAAATCTGCTGTAACTAAAATCAATCACTGTACAACTGGAAATAAACAACACTGTCTGCCTCCCAAAATAATAATAATACAAATCCTCGAGTACAAGCTCTAAACCCAACCGGGAGGTAACTCCAATATATAAACAACAGTGTACAGTCTCTCAATACAAAATATCCTCACTACAATAGTCTCTCAAAAGGGGAAAAAGAAACAGCTAATCTACTGATGATCTCCTCAGAAGGGTACCGCTACTCTCCAACGCCGGGTAGGGATCTAGCTCGCGACTCCCTCGCCACGATCAACAACCGCAGAGTCGGCAACACCTGCTAAGACTCTGCAAAACAAAGGAGAGGAGAAAAAGGGGGAAAAACCCCCAAAGGGTGTGAGAACTACTCCAAAACGGGAGTTCTCAGTGGGTACCACCGCCAGACCCGACGGTCTGCCCACCAAGTCCTCAAGAGACAAAAATTAACCCAAGTCATAAGACTGAAATGAGTAAGCTGAAAACTCTCACAGCTACCCTGCCCCTAACTAAAGGCTAAAAGGGGAGAACCAAACAGTGGTATGCAACCACTAGCACATAAAGTGCACCAACGACCCAATCGAGCTGACTGCCACATCTGGTCCAGTCAACCTGCATCCACCTACAACCACCTCCTAAAGACGGGCAGGAATTACGTAGGGCGTCTAAACGGACTAGCTCGCTATCGAGTAGAGGATCATGCAGGCTATGGTCAAAGTCCACGCTCTCTCTCTCAGAACGGGTAGAATCAAGATGCTCAACCTCTCACACAGCGGTCAAAGTACTCGCAACAACTCGGGACCACCGTCAACCAGACGGCTCTCAACAATACCAACACTGATCTAAACTCAACTACCAGTCTGCACTCGGCCCCCAGGCACGAGTGTAACCATAAAAGTATTTGACCGAAATAAACTCAATCGAATGAACCGGTATAAAACCCGGCACTGCCTGCTCTGTCCAAATGACCGGAACCCAACACGGTCTGACCGGCACCCGACACGGTCTCACCGGAACCCAACACGGTCTGACCGGAACCCAACACGGTCTGAAGCCTACTCCGGAGCGGCACTCGAGGGGAGCTACCCACACGAGTTAAGCATCTCTGTCATCAACATCAACAGTATCTCGAAACAGCAGGACTTGATCACCAATCAGATCAAAGTGGAAAAACTCAACCACTAAAGAAAGACCCGACCTCAGTCGGATGCAACTAAACGATAAGTGGGAAACTCCATCCACTAAGAAAAACTGATACCCAATCAGGTGCATAGAGAAACATCCGGTCAACCGCCCAATATCCGCGGTTGCCGCAAAGCCCCACAACTAAACCAACCTGTCCCAGACACGAAGTCCTGACTACCCCATCCAGACCCCTGCTCGAACCCGAGCAGCACTGAACACTTGACTAGCAAAAGCGAAGAAAGGAAAAGCGTGGTTTCTCCTAAGTCAAGTTCCCATAAATAGTGCAGCAGTAAAAGATGGCCTAACTACATGACCATACAAGCATGCAAATGTCCTCAAGGAAATAAAGGGGGTAAAGCATAATAATAGTTCCTTTAGGAATAAACAACATGCCGGAATCTCAAAACTAGACCTGTCCACAACTCAGGGTTCAACAATAGAATGATCATAATAACTCCTCAGAGTACAAATCCGCACATAGCTACGAAATCCTGTCCCAAGCATAATCCATCACAAGAAAGGCTATGTGCTAACATGTCATGTTACATAATCTCATAGGGTAACATTATCCTAGGTAAGCTTACACTAATCATCACATAGATGTCCAAGTCATGCAAGTCCTCAGTATACCTCATACATACTATTCTTGCAAACATTTATACCAATATCATTAACAAGCTTACCTACTTACCAACATAAACCATGTATCCTAAACATGCATGCATCAGTCATAGAGGGGTGACATCCCCACAAGTGGACTTATACTTGCCACAACATAAACATTGCCTTAAACAATTACTGATAATAAGCTCACCCACCTGAAGCGCTTAACCCAAGGCAAACCTGGAGTCGGTGAAGTGGGTAGACGCCCGCGGTCCAAAATCTGCCAACAAAACATCCTCGGTACAAGTCGCGCGAGCCTCGGCTTCAAACAGCTAGAAACACCCCTGGGCACAACAATAACGCTCAACATTACACTCTTATTCCAAAATTAACCAAACATACACAAATCTGAAAATCAGTCCCAAAGCCGCGCATATTTCACCTACTGCAAGTGCCCAGAAAAATCCAATAAAAATACCACAGTAATCCTCGCGTCGATACCTTCGAAACGAGTACCTGCACGTCCAATTCCGAGCTTCCTACACTGAGAAACAATTCGGACAAGGGAACCACCCCGAATCAAACTACACTCAAACACTGTAGCAACAATTACTGTTCACAGATAATCTTCACCTTCGAGAAATATTCAGAAAATTCCAAGAAAATTTGGGCATATTCCTCGTGATGTGTAGATGCAAATCGCCTCTTGAATCGCCCCAATCCGATGCCTGTGCGCGAAGATATCGCCAAAATACCGCACCGCTGTCCCAAAACTCCGCCCAAAAAAAGGGGTTACAAGATGATCCGAAAGACCCATGAAAAACTCGGAATGGGAAAAACCAGTAAACATGGGAAACATAGCCCTACCAGTCGTGAAGCCAACGGCGCAAGAATCACTGAAAAAGGTGCTTGGGGTAAGCCGGGGGAGTCCTCGCACCAAAACGCGACGAAGAAGACCACAAACGAACGAGCGTCGCGCCGCGCCGTAAAAATAGAAACCTCGATAAGCGTGCAACCAAAAATCCCAAAACTTTGCAGAAAGATGCATCCAAACTCGGGGATCATCTTTGTAGAAGACACCCAGGCGAGATGAGGCTCGGAAATGGCGAAAAAAGGGAAGAAAGGGAGCTCGGATCGCCTTTTATAGGCTGCAGGAAACATTTGGAAAATACCGGATATGTCCGGATTTCCGGGCGCTGGGAACTTTCGGGCGCGCACTGTAGCAGCCCGAAATCCCCGCGCCCGAACACTGTAGCCGCCCGAATCCCTCCTGGGCCGCCACGTAGCCCGCCAAACAGCGGACAGCAACCCCAGCCGCTCCCCGCGCGACACGCCGCGCCCCCCAGACGCCGACACGTGTCCTCCCCAAGCGCGGGAGTCCGCCCGACCGCGCCCACGTGCGCCTGACGCCGCCGCCTGCCACCCTGCCGCGCACAGTAGACCCACCAATCGGAGAACGCCACGTGCCATGCCACTGCCTAGTGAACCCGGTGCACGAAATCGTGTGGACCGAACCAATACAAACCTGCCACGTGTCCCAGCCCGGTGCACCGTAAACCACAAGCCACCCTGAAAACTGCGTAGACCAACCGCCGTGAACCCACCTCTAGGATGATGCCACGTGTCAACCCCGGTCCACCGTGCGCCCCGCACTCCCCCGTGGACCGCGCCCCGCGGACCGGCCCACTCCTGAGCCGCCACGCGTCCAGCCCCCGGTGCACGCCTGCCGCGTGGACCGGGCGGCCCGCGCCTCCGTCCGCCGCGCCGCCTGCGGCCGCTCCGCCGCTGCCGCCGCCGCCGGAAACACTGTTCCGGCGTGAACAGTGTCCAGAGCCCAAAAATGACAAGTGGGTAGTCCGTTTTAACCGTTTTCGCGCGCTGAATCCAAATCCGAAGTCCGATTTGCCAAATTCCAACTCCAAAATTTGCCGAAGGCATCCGGAAAGGTAATCCTTGGTCCAAACTTCGCACTGAGTCCAATTTAAATATCCTTGGCGCGCGAAACCACTTCTAACGATCCGACGGAGTCCAATGATCACCCACGTGATCCATTAAACACACTGAGCCCAACACTAATGTCCAATTGGGGCACAAATACCACCAACACGCCACATAGGCCTCCGGGAGCTGTAGATGATCCAGTAATCTCGACGTGGGGATCCAGGTCCTCACATCCTCCCCCACTAAGAAAAGTTTCGTCCTCGAAACTAACTCAAATCCCCCAAGGGTCCCACATACCACGGGTAGGTATCCATCAATAACGCCTCCAGCTCCCGAAACATCGCTCACTCCCCGTGATTACTTCCCAACAACAACAACAACAAGTACGGCATGGCCCGACATGCGATTTTCTCATCTCACGAGCCAGAAATCGTAACGGGCGTCCTTCGTACTCCAACAATCACAGATCTCAAAAGGGACAAGTCGATCACGGGCGAGGGATCCAAAAGCAACACACTCCAGAGCTGAGACGTGAAACAACACAGAGGCCCCATCAAGAGCCGGGGGAAACAGAATAATCAACAGCGCAACACGCCCCAAACCACCTCCTGGTGTCTACTCAACCAGGATCACCCGAAGTATACCCACAAATTCATCCTATGAGGAAAAAAGATCCAATAAGCTGGGGTCTTCACTCGGTTACTTCCGATCCAAAATCACCCGAGTGGCCTACTCGACCACGAGCTACCCTCAAAAGGGATCCTCAAGAGACACAATCTCAAGCCACGGTTGGACACTCAACAAGCCAACATAACTCCAACAGACCCACGGGTCGAAAAGATGCCCTGACGGGGACCAAACCGTCAGTGAACGGGAGGGAAAACTGGCTCGAAAGGCGATCAAAATGCGGAGGCTCAAACTCGCGGTCAAAAATCCCAAATCAGCAACAACAATCCGCGAAAATCCCACTCAAGATGCTGAGTAATCAAAACTGATAGCCAAGCAGGCATGGCCTACGCCCAGGTATAACAATCCAAGCTGGGAATAAAGGGCGTACTGAAGGCTCAACCGTGGAATCTAAGCTGCCTGCAAAACAGCGGTTCATCCTGCCACAACACTCATAGGGTTGGACTAATACAGTGTGGACCGAAGATCCACCCACGGTAACTCCACCGCCACAATGGGAGGCATCACTAAATCACACAATTCCATCTCCCAACACAGGAAACACTAGCATTGGCGCTAATATCAGACACATTATCCATTGGCCATGCTCTCTCGGCACCGCCAAGTCTAGAAGCTTCTCACCTCAAGAATGAAAGTCGGTCTCAGTCAACTTGAATAACATCCATTAGGTCGGGTTCCACCGCCGCCCCTACGGCTCGAACAAAGCGACCCAAGAAGGTATGCTTCTGCAGCTACAACTTGTACTTCAATAACTTGGCATACCGCTTCATCCCCACGGGCATGATAGCACATCCACAAAGCGCTCCTCGTACTCCAAGTCACTCTGGGAGCAAATCAAAATATCACCGGGAAAACACTACTCCCAGTCCGTCCAAGTACAACCGGGACCTACTATTCCTCAGATCTTGAAATCCACAGGGCAATCGTCATTCCATTGGCCTCACTAACAACTCATAATGCCCCCACCGCGTCCAAAACGCCACCTAGGCGAAGTCCTCAGCTGTCTAACACCAAGTGGGTACTCGCATCATACACCAACTGCCGGAGTACAACTCCATCAATAAGGTCCTAGATACCATAAAAGGACCCTCACATCCGTGTATCAACGATGTGGCATCACCACCGTATACCAACGGCGTGGCACTAGGTCAAACAGACCCCTCGATCCATCGGACCCTGCAACAGTGCCAAGTCTCGCTCTCAGCTCTACCGGCGATATCCAATGAGGTGCCGTCCCGGGTGGCGCGGTTCCTCGAACCACGACAAACGCAATCTCTATCTCCCTAACCGGCGGCATTACCAACAACTAAGGTGAAATCACACACGGGATCTCGCAGGCAACAGAGATATCTCTGCGTCCCGGTGCCGCCGTAAGCACCTCTCACCCTGTCGCTAAAACCTGAGTGTTCTAACAACCTCAACGAGTAAGCCTCCATTGCCTGTCTTGCCGAAGATCAAGTCCTCTCTTGCCGCAGTCGAACATCCTGTGGCATAGTGCCCAACCATCTCAAGCATAAGGTCAAAACACCTAAGTGCTATAATTTCCAATAATTCTGCCGGCATCTCGCGGTCTCGGCCGCACTGGACATGATCCAAAAGCCTCCTCCACGTGCACAACAACAACAGGAACCTGTACCTCTAGTGCACGTGGTAACAAATCTACCTCTAACCGATGCAAGAGTGGAACATGCTCTAACTCCGACTACCGTGGTGAAATCCCGCCTGCGACACTCAATCCACTACCGTGGCGCCCTCCAACCGGGCGGCACAGATTCATCCGCTCAAAGCAAGTGGTTGTCGCTCAATCTGCCTGAAAATCAGGGCTATCACTAGGAAGCACGACCTCTGTCTCTGACCACAATGAGGCGACGAATAAGGTCCTCCGCAGATAACAAATCCACGCTATCGCTGCGCCACTCTGATAAAATACTGATGTCGCCTTCGGGGTCCACTCGACCTCTGACATCTCGGGAATTCGTCATCCAAGAAAGAAAATTAGTCATGCCCCTGCCGGCCGATCTGTCCTCCATCATCCGGCGCCAAACGCCAAAATCCAGAACTCACCTCTGGCGGCAGATCCCTATCCAAAGGAACTGCAATGCCGCGCTCCATACACTGTGCCTGCTCCAACGAGGCGTCTAAATCTACAATGGAGGGACTGAATAACAGAAAGGTGTCCTGGCGCAATCCACTCCCAATCTCATATATCCTATGCGCCTCGTCCCTCGAATCTGGAGCGCGCGGTTCAACAACTGCATACACTCTCAAGCACTGGGAGGCTCTCAATTAATCACTCCATCACCACCAGCCACGACTCTGCCTCCAAAGGCTCCAAACTCAATCTTACGAGTCGGGGTGGTTCGTCTGCCAAATATGGCTCAATAGGTCGATCATGTCCCACAGCTCACCAGCTGTCAACCATCCACCCTGCCTCGGTGCCTCGACACTAAACATTGGCACAGAGGGGGCTACTCAGTGCTCCGACAACTGTGTCACCAAGACCAGCTGCTCCCACAGCCGCTGATAAGCCTCTGACAATCCTGTCATCTGGGTCCGGGGTTCTCTGACCTCAATCCAGGTATCCGGCCCAAAACCAACTGCTCAAGCTCAACTGCCATGACAGGATGCACACGGGTCAAAACCCAACGTCGGGGAGACACCGCTCGCCACGACGAAACAACAAAACAGCACACAACAACACTCGACCCAATCCAGCGAAAGTCTAAAGCATGTCACCCGTTCCACAGCATTATGTTGTCTGCAGCCAACATAATTACTTAGGAGAATAAACATGCCAATCACTCCTCCCGTCCCTTGGGAGAGGTATAAAACTCAATCAGGACTCTCGCAAAATCACGACTCTCACAAAGTCAACCAAAGGTCAAACCATAAGCCTAGGGTTTCTAAGTCCACCATGACCTACAACCTAGGCTCTGATACCACTCTAATCTGTCACGCCCCGGGGTCGAAACTGCGACCCGGGCCCGCCAAACAGATCCGCCACCTATGCCAACCTGCATAGGCGAAGCGTCCTACCTGCAAGAAAAGTTCTATAACTAAACAGATATCAGAGCTATAAATAAAAATCTGCTGTAACTAAAATCAATCACTGTACAACTGGAAATAAACAACACTGTCTGCCTCCCAAAATAATAATAATACAAATCCTCGAGTACAAGCTCTAAACCCAACCGGGAGGTAACTCTAATATATAAACAACAGTGTACAGTCTCTCAATACAAAATATCCTCACTACAATAGTCTCTCAAAAGGGGAAAAAGAAACAGCTAATCTACTGATGATCTCCTCAGAAGGGTACCGCTACTCTCCAACGCCGGGTAGGGATCTAGCTCGCGACTCCCTCGCCACGATCAACAACCGCAGAGTCGGCAACACCTGCTAAGACTCTGCAAAACAAAGGAGAGGAGAAAAAGGGGGAAAAACCCCCAAAGGGTGTGAGAACTACTCCAAAACGGGAGTTCTCAGTGGGTACCACCGCCAGACCCGACGGTCTGCCCACCAAGTCCTCAAGAGACAAAAATTAACCCAAGTCATAAGACTGAAATGAGTAAGCTGAAAACTCTCACAGCTACCCTGCCCCTAACTAAAGGCTAAAAGGGGAGAACCAAACAGTGGTATGCAACCACTAGCACATAAAGTGCACCAACGACCCAATCGAGCTGACTGCCACATCTGGTCCAGTCAACCTGCATCCACCTACAACCACCTCCCAAAGACGGGCAGGAATTACGTAGGGCGTCTAAACGGACTAGCTCGCTATCGAGTAGAGGATCATGCAGGCTATGGTCAAAGTCCACGCTCTCTCTCTCAGAACGGGTAGAATCAAGATGCTCAACCTCTCACACAGCGGTCAAAGTACTCGCAACAACTCGGGACCACCGTCAACCAGACGGCTCTCAACAATACCAACACTGATCTAAACTCAACTACCAGTCTGCACTCGGCCCCCAGGCACGAGTGTAACCATAAAAGTATTTGACCGAAATAAACTCAATCGAATGAACCGGTATAAAACCCGGCACTGCCTGCTCTGTCCAAATGACCGGAACCCAACACGGTCTGACCGGCACCCGACACGGTCTCACCGGAACCCAACACGGTCTGACCGGAACCCAACACGGTCTGAAGCCTACTCCGGAGCGGCACTCGAGGGGAGCTACCCACACGAGTTAAGCATCTCTGTCATCAACATCAACAGTATCTCGAAACAGCAGGACTTGATCACCAATCAGATCAAAGTGGAAAAACTCAACCACTAAAGAAAGACCCGACCTCAGTCGGATGCAACTAAACGATAAGTGGGAAACTCCATCCACTAAGAAAAACTGATACCCAATCAGGTGCATAGAGAAACATCCGGTCAACCGCCCAATATCCGCGGTTGCCGCAAAGCCCCACAACTAAACCAACCTGTCCCAGACACGAAGTCCTGACTACCCCATCCAGACCCCTGCTCGAACCCGAGCAGCACTGAACACTTGACTAGCAAAAGCGAAGAAAGGAAAAGCGTGGTTTCTCCTAAGTCAAGTTCCCATAAATAGTGCAGCAGTAAAAGATGGCCTAACTACATGACCATACAAGCATGCAAATGTCCTCAAGGAAATAAAGGGGGTAAAGCATAATAATAGTTCCTTTAGGAATAAACAACATGCCGGAATCTCAAAACTAGACCTGTCCACAACTCAGGGTTCAACAATAGAATGATCATAATAACTCCTCAGAGTACAAATCCGCACATAGCTACGAAATCCTGTCCCAAGCATAATCCATCACAAGAAAGGCTATGTGCTAACATGGCATGTTACATAATCTCATAGGGTAACATTATCCTAGGTAAGCTTACACTAATCATCACATAGATGTCCAAGTCATGCAAGTCCTCAGTATACCTCATACATACTATTCTTGCAAACATTTATACCAATATCATTAACAAGCTTACCTACTTACCAACATAAACCATGTATCCTAAACATGCATGCATCAGTCATAGAGGGGTGACATCCCCACAAGTGGACTTATACTTGCCACAACATAAACATTGCCTTAAACAATTACTGATAATAAGCTCACCCACCTGAAGCGCTTAACCCAAGGCAAACCTGGAGTCGGTGAAGTGGGTAGACGCCCGCGGTCCAAAATCTGCCAACAAAACATCCTCGGTACAAGTCGCGCGAGCCTCGGCTTCAAACAGCTAGAAACACCCCTGGGCACAACAATAACGCTCAACATTACACTCTTATTCCAAAATTAACCAAACATACACAAATCTGAAAATCAGTCCCAAAGCCGCGCATATTTCACCTGCTGCAAGTGCCCAGAAAAATCCAATAAAAATACCACAGTAATCCTCGCGTCGATACCTTCGAAACGAGTACCTGCACGTCCAATTCCGAGCTTCCTACACTGAGAAACAATTCGGACAAGGGAACCACCCCGAATCAAACTACACTCAAACACTGTAGCAACAATTACTGTTCACAGATAATCTTCACCTTCGAGAAATATTCAGAAAATTCCAAGAAAATTTGGGCATATTCCTCGTGATGTGTAGATGCAAATCGCCTCTTGAATCGCCCCAATCCGATGCCTGTGCGCGAAGATATCGCCAAAATACCGCACCGCTGTCCCAAAACTCCGCCCAAAAAAAGGGGTTACAAGATGATCCGAAAGACCCATGAAAAACTCGGAATGGGAAAAACTAGTAAACATGGGAAACATAGCCCTACCAGTCGTGAAGCCAACGGCGCAAGAATCACTGAAAAAGGTGCTCGGGGTAAGCCGGGGGAGTCCTCGCACCAAAACGCGACGAAGAAGACCACAAACGAACGAGCGTCGCGCCGCGCCGTAAAAATAGAAACCTCGATAAGCGTGCAACCAAAAATCCCAAAACTTTGCAGAAAGATGCATCCAAACTCGGGGATCATCTTTGTAGAAGACACCCAGGCGAGATGAGGCTCGGAAATGGCGAAAAAAGGGAAGAAAGGGAGCTCGGATCGCCTTTTATAGGCTGCAGGAAACATTTGGAAAATACCGGATATGTCCGGATTTCCGGGCGCTGGGAACTTTCGGGCGCGCACTGTAGCAGCCCGAAATCCCCGCGCCCGAACACTGTAGCCGCCCGAATCCCTCCTGGGCCGCCACGTAGCCCGCCAAACAGCGGACAGCAACCCCAGCCGCTCCCCGCGCGACACGTCGCGCCCCCCAGACGCCGACACGTGTCCTCCCCAAGCGCGGGAGTCCGCCCGACCGCGCCCACGTGCGCCTGACGCCGCCGCCTGCCACCCTGCCGCGCACAGTAGACCCACCAATCGGAGAACGCCACGTGCCATGCCACTGCCTAGTGAACCCGGTGCACGAAATCGTGTGGACCGAACCAATACAAACCTGCCACGTGTCCCAGCCCGGTGCACCGTAAACCACAAGCCACCCTGAAAACTGCGTAGACCAACCGCCGTGAACCCACCTCTAGGATGATGCCACGTGTCAACCCCGGTCCACCGTGCGCCCCGCACTCCCCCGTGGACCGCGCCCCGCGGACCGGCCCACTCCTGAGCCGCCACGCGTCCAGCCCCCGGTGCACGCCTGCCGCGTGGACCGGGCGGCCCGCGCCTCCGTCCGCCGCGCCGCCTGCGGCCGCTCCGCCGCTGCCGCCGCCGCCGGAAACACTGTTCCGGCGTGAACAGTGTCCAGAGCCCAAAAATGACAAGTGGGTAGTCCGTTTTAACCGTTTTCGCGCGCTGAATCCAAATCCGAAGTCCGATTTGCCAAATTCCAACTCCAAAATTTGCCGAAGGCATCCGGAAAGGTAATCCTTGGTCCAAACTTCGCACTGAGTCCAATTTAAATATCCTTGGCGCGCGAAACCACTTCTAACGATCCGACGGAGTCCAATGATCACCCACGTGATCCATTAAACACACTGAGCCCAACACTAATGTCCAATTGGGGCACAAATACCACCAACATGCCACATAGGCCTCCGGGAGCTGTAGATGATCCAGTAATCTCGACGTGGGGATCCAGGTCCTCACATGGAGCAACTGCACCGAGTACATCGCATGGACCAACATCACATGATGATGATGATGATTCAAATGAGGATGAGTGATTTCTTTTCCTTCTTGTTTTTGGTTTTCAGTTTCTTTTCACGTTGTGATGAACAAGAACTCTAATCGTCTTGTAACTAAGAACGTATCCTCCTAGTATTCTTACTTTTTGTTTATATTAACTGTATGACAATTTGTGACAAAAAGGAGGAGAAACGGAAATGATGGACATATGATGGACATATCATAAAACATATCATAAAAAGGGGGAGGAGACAGAAAATAATGATTGCATCACAAAGGGGGAGAACATAGATGCTCAAGACAGGGGGAGAACATGGAGAACATGGATACTCAAGATAGGGGGAGATAAAGAAAAGATTGAAAGAGCCACAAAACAAAAAGCTGGAAAAACAAAAGAACCAAATGGAAGACGAATCAAATGTAGGATTTTAACTTCTAACGACTAACGTTTGATTTTGATTGGAGTTTTGTTTTGCAGGAATTACATCACTTTAAGACTCCAAGTCCTAAGTCATAGAGTATGTTCTAGGACTGTTTGGTTCAAATGTAATTTTGTATTTATTGGATCTTTCACGCAAAGAAAATCAATGTTTTGGTGATGACATTGAATTTCAAATTTTTGGTTTAAGATGAGTGACTTGAGCGTTTTTATGTATTTTTGGGTTTTGTCACGAAATTACCAAAGGGGGAGATTGTTACGGCTTTTTGGTATTGGCACATTTCGTGAGTCAAGTCAGTGAGTTGAGTCGGAGTCTTAAAGGGATCAAATTGTCAAATCAGCTTTCGAAGACTCATTGAAGATTCAACATGAGCCCAAGTCAACTCCCAGGTATGATTAAATATAGATCATGGTGATTAAAGTTCGTTTATAATCATTGGAATCTGGAAATGATTGAAACCCGGTTTAGACTTGGCTTTAGGAACTTGGTTTTAACTTTCAACCTTTCTTAAGTTTGGATTCCGGTACTAGGTTTGATTTGGATAAAGCTTATCTTGGAAAAATCAGTTTTTACATTGCGTACCGGAACCACACTTGAAGTTCCTCTAACCCGACACAGAATTTTCTGTAAATTGCATTGCGTACCGGAACACGGACTCGCGTACCGGAACACAATAGAAAAATCTGTGTTTTGCACCATTGCGTACCGGAACGCGATATTTGGTACCGGTACACAATGCCCTATCGGGATAAAATTACTAAACCGACTTTTATCTTTTTCCAAGGGTTATAAATAGATACTTAGGGTTTCTCAACGGGGGAGACTAATACCGATCAATTCAGAAACACTCGAGAGAAACCCTAGAGGCTGGTTTTTATCGTTCTTCTCTTTCGCCTCTTTTAGGTCAATTCGAAGGTTCTTTCAAGAACATATCTTTTGTCGAATTGATCTAATCTTTGCTTAGAAATTTCTTCTACGGTTCCTCAATGAGAATCTAAGCAAAGGATCACCATCGAAGCCTATATTCTTTATCGGCTATTTGCGTCGTGGATTCGACATGGCATCGTGGATTCGATGTGTTGAAGGCGTTTCGTGGATTCGAAACGTGTGCTCGTGGATTTGAGTGGCGTTCGTGGATTCGAACGTGTGCAGTGGACGTGCAATCGGTGGAGCGCGAGGTCCGAAGAAATTGAAGGAGGGGTTAAATCCGTGGAGACGGTAATCACCTTGTTATTCTTCTTTTCTTAGTGGATTGTTATTGCGTGGACATCCAACCGGTCAGCGCAAGGTCCGAAGAAGCTGAAGGAGGGGTTGAGTCCGTGGAGTCGGTAATCACCTTGTTATTCTTCTATTCTTAGTGGATTGTTATTGCGTGTTGGTCCCGTGGTTTTTCTCCTGGATTGGAGTTTCTACGTAAATCTCGGTGTGCTGTTTTTATTTTTCGCATTGGTTTTTATTTTGCACTGAGATTGAGTTTTTAAGTATTACACCTATTCACCCCCCCTCTAGTTGTTTGATAGTACCTATTTAGATCCTTGTGGATCCTATAAAAACCAACATATCAATCTATGGTTGAGTTCTTTATATCTTAAATAATTGATAGCCAATTGAGGGGGAGTCAAAGAAAAAGTGTTATGCTCAAAAGATGTGGAAAGAGTTACATCCCAATGAGGAGTGTGAAAACTACCACCACATGGAGGAAAGAGCTACCACCTCAGTCGTCCGAGTACTGTGTGCAGCTACCACATGTATACCAAGCATGGTTTTTCAAATTTGATTAAATAAAATGTATGTTGAAATACTTGACTCTGTCAAATTTCAAGGTTGGTATAAGGTGGGAATTTGAATGAAAGATGCTCAAAGAGCCACTCTCTTCAACAAATTGACTAGATACATTATCTAACATATTTGGGATTTCAAACATCTATTGTTCTTGGTATTTCATTTTCTTTACCAAATTGATGATTTGATAAAGGCATTATGCATAAGATCATGTTAGATGTGATTGAAGTTGTTCAACTTTAAGGGATTTAATTTTTATAAATTTTCGTTTCATTATTTGGATATTTTTGATAGATTTTGCATAATCTATTTCTTGTTGTATGAAATGATGATTTTTATTTAAAGTTGATACACAAAAGTGCTTACAATCTTTTTCTGGATTTTCTAGAATTTTTCTGAATTTTTCTGAAGAAAAAGTTTGGAGCCGGTCCGGACTAGACAAGCCGATCCGGACCCCGAACGCAGGTATTTCCTGCGGGCAGCCGATCCGGACTGGATTCTTCAGGCAGTCCGGACCGCAGCTAGGGTTTTATATAGAACAAAAGGGTTTTGAATTTCTTTACTCCAATCTTTTGTTTCTAAGCCTCCAGACCTTCTCTCTCTAGAAATCAAAGATTTTGGAGGCTTCCCAACTCATCTTCTTCAAATCCAAGTGAGTTCTTTTGATCAAAACTTCGTTTGTCACAGGTTTTCATGTTTTTGCTCAAAACGTGGTAGAAAATTTGTATCTTTTTCGTTTGTGATTGGTTTTTGATCAAACTTCTTTTAAAATAAGAACTCTGGGTAGATTAGTTTTGATTATATGCTAGGTTTTCTCTTGAAAAACGAATTTTTGGGTTTTGATTTCAAAGATTTCGGTTTTAGGGCATATTTTGAGAATTTTTGAAAATTATGGGATTGATCTATTTTTAAAATTCTTTTTGCAAAACTAATTTGATTCCTAGTCTCTCTACATGATAATGATTATTTAGGTACAATTTTGGAAATTTTTGAAAATAAATAATTTTTCTCGTGTTCTTGAGTATTGCTCACAGGCTTTTCTATTATCTGAGCACGAGTAGCAAAATGGGTTTCGCTTGGATTATTGCCCTCATTGTAGCATTAGTGGGAACTCGAGCATCTGTCAAAAAGGAACAAGCTGAAGCAAGTCAGGAGAAGATAAACACTGTTCCTCAAGCTGAGTCAGAATCAGAGGATGAAGAAGATTGGAAAATATTTTGTAAAGAATCAAAACAAGCGGTGGATGACGAAGATAGGTTCTATCTAGAGGAAAAGAAGCTGATAACGTCTTCCTCAACAACCAAACATCCCACAAGGAGCAAGAATTCGAGAGGCAGAGGAATTCAGATCAATGAACCACTCGCCAGAGAACGCTCTCTGCCTAGAGAATCTCAAAATAAACCTTCATCATCCGCACAATCTCCTTCTACCTCCAAGAGAATAACCACAAAAGCTGATATACTGTCTATGCAACGAGCACAAGGAGAATGTCTGAAGCACAAGAAAGAATGTCGGCTGACATTCACAAGATGAAAAAGAACTGCTCCAAATTATCAAAAATGCTTAAAGTTATTCTACACAAACTGGAATGCAGTAGCTCAGAAGGATCAGAGTCTGACAATTGAACTTCCTTCTAACATATCGTTTTGTTGTGCAGGCTTACTTTTCAGTTTTTTCTTTTAGGTCTCTGATTTTTCTTGCTTTAGTACTTTTCACCTCTCCGTTTTGTAATTGTTTGGCTTATTTTGTGACAAAAAGGGGGAGAGAGAAGAGAACTACTTGAACAATGACTACTTTGAACAATGCTTGTGTGAGAACTATGAACTCTGAAGGTAAGTATAACTTCAACTTTTGGTTTTATATTTTGATTGATGCATGCCTCAGCTAACTATTCGACTAACTATTTGGGCATGTAATATTTCTAACAAGTTGTTTGTTAACTAACATACATATGATATTTGGTTTTTAATGCTTTGAAGATATGTCTGTTACGACTTTTTGTGTTGGCATATTTCGTGAGTTGAGTCGGAGTCTTGAAGTGATCAAATTGTCAATCAGCAATCAAAGACTCAGAGAAGATTCAACAAGAGCTCAAGTTGACACTCAGTGTTTTGAGTCTTGAAGATTGAAGTTGAAGAATTGTGGATCATATACATCAATCTTAAAGAAAATGGATTCGGATTGATCAGGTACGTTTAACTAAATAATTTTGGTGATCCGAATATATTTGTGTAGTTTAGAAACACTTGGATAAGTTTTCATTGCTTAAAAATCAAAAACTGGACAAATTGGATGTTCAGAGTCCGGATCAGAATTCTGATCCTGAACCGATCCGGATCAGAATTTCAATCCGGATCAGAATTTCGATCCGGATCCCGAACCTTGTTTTTTCAGGAATTGCTGAAAAAAGACGACAGTCAGGATCGCCGTAAATCCGATCCGGATCGTCGTGCGGGAAAATTTCTGTTAAGTCAGTTTTTGATGCTTATCTCTTTCCAAAGGTTTCTAAAGTATAAATAGACACTTAGGGTTTCTCAAGAACTACCGATTATTTTATAAAACACTTGAGAGCAACCCTAGAGGCTAGGTTTTTATCGTTCTTCTTTATAGCCTCTTTTAGGTCAATTCGACGGTTCTTCCAAGATCTATCTTTTGTCGAATTGATCTAGTCTTTGCTTAGAGATTCCTTCTACGGTTCCTCAATGATAATCTAAGCAAAGGATCACCATCGAAACTTTTATCAAGTTTGCGTCGTGGATTCGACGTAGCATCGTGGATTCGATGTGTTGAAGGCGTTTCGTGGATTCGAAACGTGTGCTCGTGGATTCGAGTGGCGTTCGTGGATTCGAACGTGTGCAGTGGACGTGCAATCGGTGAGCGCAAGGTCCGAAGAAGTTGAAGGAGGGGTTTGAGTCCGTGGAGTCGGTAATCACGTTGTTATTCTTCTATTCTTAGTGGATTGTTATTGCGTGTTGGTCCCGTGGTTTTTCTCCTGGATTGGAGTTTCCACGTATATCTCGGTGTGCTGTTTTTTATTTCCGCATTAGTTTTTATTTTGCACTGAGATTGGTTTTATAAGTATTACACCTATTCACCCCCCCTCTAGTTGTTTGATAGTACCTATTTAGATCCTTGTGGATCCTTAATATAATAAAAACCTACAATTGGTATCAGAGAGGGTTTTAGGTTTATCTATCATGTCGGGTGTAAGTGGTAATATTTATAGACCTCCTCTTTTTGATGGGACTAATTATGCTTATTGGAAAGTGCGGATGAGAGCTTTTCTCATCGCAATTGATGAGCGGGTATGGCAATCCGTGGAATACAGTTGGGTGCATCCTGTTGAGGAAGTAGGAAATTCTACTACTCTAAAACCTCGCTCTAGATGTTCCCAAGAGGAATTCGAAAGTTCTTCTTGCAATGGGAAGGGAATGAACACTTTATTTAATTCTCTTTCCTCGACTGAGTTCACACGAATTTCCGCGTGTGAAACCGCGAAGGAAATTTGGGATATTCTCAAAATTACACATGAGGGTACTAATCTTGTAAAAACGCAAAAGCTCCAGATGCTTACAAGTCAATTTGACTCTATTCATATGGAAGAGCATGAATTGTTTACAGATTATTACACTAGACTTCAAGATGTAATCAATACTTGTGCTAATTTAGGAGAAAAGATCCCGGAGTCGAGAATTGTAAGAAAGATACTTCGGACTCTTCCGGAACGGTTTAGGGCAAAGGTTACCGCCATTGAAATCGTTAGTCATCCGGATGAGATGAGAGTAGAGGAATTAGTAGGTGCTTTGCAAACTTATGAAATGACTTTTCCTACTAATCAAGTTTCTTCCAAGTCTTCTTCTAAGCTTACAGGTATTGCATTCAAATTAACAAAGGAAGAAGATAGCGAATCAAGTTTCGACGATGAAATCTCTTTCGCCGATTTTGAAGAACAATTGGCGCGGATCGTAAAGAAATTTCGTCGGAAGTTTTGGAAGAATCGAACTGATGGATCTTCATCCTCGAAACCAACTAAAGGATCATCGGGTTCTAAATCCTCTAACCTCAAAAGCTCTGCAAAACCTTCTAAGGAAAAAGATGAATTCGAAGGGGAAATCCAATGTTATAGATGCAAAGGCTACGACCATATTTCAACGGATTGTCCTTCTCCGAAATCATATATAAAGCAGGCTTTGCAAGCGAAAACTTAGGACGATTCTACTTCTAATGAATCGACCTCAAGGAAAGAGGAAAAAGTCGTTGCCTTACATGCCTCTCATATTCCCTCTTCTAATATTTGTTTATCATCTTTAATCACTGACTCTATTCCTTTGATTTTGCATGAAACATCAACATCCGACGGAGAGTCATCAAGTGAGGGGGAGTCGGACGAAGAAGAACTCGTTGAGGCATATCAACAACTTCTTACGAAATCAAAGAAGATGGCCAAGCATATTAAGAAGTTGAGGAAGCAACGACTTGAGATTCAAGACGAGAATAATGCTTTAAAGATCATACTCCATGGTCTCGAGGAGGAACGAGAACGTTTATTGGATAACAATAAAATCCTCCAAGAAAAGCTAAACCAATCGGAGACAAACGCCAAATCATATATGGACAAGATTGGTTTTCTAGAAAAACAGTTTGAGGAAATTCATGTCACCAACCAAGCTTTGACCAAGCAAGTTCATCAACTCAAATCCGACATATAAAGGATTTCAACCGGTTCCAAGAAACTTGATTGTATGTTTGGATTAGGTCAAACAAGCAAGGTTGGTTTGGGATTTAAAAAGAACCAAACTGTGAAGGCTTCAAATTCCACAACTAAATTGAAAGGAAGAACTTGTCACCAATGTGGACTTGAAGGACACTTGATGAAGACGTGCCCGAAAAAGAGAAAGAAGAATTCTTCGGCAACTTCATCTACGGAGCGAACTCAACGGAATCAAAAGACACATCAAGTTAAAGGAGTTCACTCAACCCACCAAAGGTCCGAGCCACAACATCAATCATACAAGTGGATCATTGCAAGGCAAAGACCTAAGGTGGACCAACAGTCAAAGCTATCATCTCCCGGCCACAACGAATCAAGACAACCCAAAATCCGACGATTTTGGATTCGGAAAGGTGATATCTTTCCTTGTCTTAAGTTCTAAATAGCTTATGACTGTATGTAATGCTTTGATTGGTTTTCCTTTCATATTTTTCTGAATCTCTGCATTACATGTTTTCAATGCTCTTCGTTTTTATGTTTTATTTTTGAACAAAAGGGTTTTAACGAACGAGTGTAATGAATAAAAAGGGTTTCACTTTCATTCACTCCAATTTAATTTTATATGAATTATCAACTTTACTCCATAATCATAATCCTTGTTGGGATTTAATTCTTTCACATAAGAGATTGTATTTTCGTACAAGGGTAATGAAATGAATTGCAAAAGATGTGGAAAGAGTTACATCCGAGAGGAGTGTGAAAACTACCACCACATGTTGGAAAGAGCTGCCACCCCGGTCGTCCGGTTTGTGTGTGAAGCTACCACATGTTATGGATGCTTGAAAAATATTTATGAAATTTTGTTTAGTTGAAGCATTCGGAGATTTAAATTCAAAGTTCTTATTTTGAACAATCTCCTGGTTGGTATAAGGTGGGATAGTTAAAAGATGCTCAAAGAGCCACCCTTAGGTATTTTAATGCATATCTCAATCTAAAAGAGTAAAATTCAAAATTGATGTCATTTGGAAATCTCTGTAAGTCATCTTTGCAAATCCGTTACATCTTGATAGACTGTGGATCTCAAGATTATTTTTGATGACTTGTGTTTGACGTATATAATATGAAAAATGGTTTATAATGTTTTATCTTTGTTTTTCATGATTTCGGAGTAAATCTTTTTAATTTTTGTAAAATTAATTAGATTGAATGACATCTATGTGATCTCATATTATTTCCAAGCACTTAAATTGTTTTCTTGATGGAATACAAATCGGTAATTCAAATATTTCAAAATCTGGATTTGTTTCAAGAAATTATTTGATTTTTGCTTTCGAGTACCGGTACGGAATCTGTGTTTTTGTTATATACCGGAACTGAGCTTTTATCTCTCTTTCTCTATGAACTAATGGTGTTAGTGATTTCTTTTTGCCTATATTCACTGTTTGACAATTTGTGACAAAAAGGAGGAGAACAGAGATAGGGGGAGAACAGAGATGCTCAAGATAGGGGGAGAAATAGAAAAGAGATGACGAAAAAGGAGCCGAAAAACAAAAAGAACCAAAAGGACGAATCAAATGTAGGATTTACATTTAATTTCTATCGACAGACTTTTGATTTTGTTTGGAGTTTTGTTTTGCAGGATCTACATCACTTTAAGACTCCAAGTCCAAAGTCATAGAGTTTGTTCTAAGACTGGTTCAAATGTTATTTTTATTTATTGGATCTTTCACGCAAAGAAAGTCAATGTTTTGGTGATGACATTGAGTTTCGATTTTTTTGGTTTAAGATGAGTGTCTTGAGCGTTTTATGTATTTTTGGGTTTTGTCACGAAATTGCCAAAGGGGGAGATTGTTACGGCTTTTTGTGTTGGCATATTTCGTGAGTTGAGTCGGAGTCTTGAAGTGATCAAATTGTCAATCAGCAATCAAAGACTCAGAGAAGATTCAACAAGAGCTCAAGTTGACACTCAGTGTTTTGAGTCTTGAAGATTGAAGTTGAAGAATTGTGGATCATATACATCAATCTTAAAGAAAATGGATTCGGATTGATCAGGTACGTTTAACTAAATAATTTTGGTGATCCGAATACATTTGTGTAGTTTAGAAACACTTGGATAAGTTTTCATTGCTTAAAAATCAAAAACTGGACAAATTGGATGTTCAGAGTCCGGATCAGAATTCTGATCCTGAACCGATCCGGATCAGAATTTCAATCCGGATCAGAATTCCGATCCGGATCCCGAACCTTGTTTTTTCAGGAATTGCTGAAAAAAGACGACAGTCAGGATCGCCGTAAATCCGATCCGGATCGTCGTGCGGGAAAATTTCTGTTAAGTCAGTTTTTGATGCTTATCTCTTTCCAAAGGTTTCTAAAGTATAAATAGACACTTAGGGTTTCTCAAGAACTACCGATTATTTTATAAAACACTTGAGAGCAACCCTAGAGGCTAGGTTTTTATCGTTCTTCTTTATAGCCTCTTTTAGGTCAATTCGACGGTTCTTCCAAGATCTATCTTTTGTCGAATTGATCTAGTCTTTGCTTAGAGATTCCTTCTACGGTTCCTCAATGATAATCTAAGCAAAGGATCACCATCGAAACTTTTATCAAGTTTGCGTCGTGGATTCGACGTAGCATCGTGGATTCGATGTGTTGAAGGCGTTTCGTGGATTCGAAACGTGTGCTCGTGGATTCGAGTGGCGTTCGTGGATTTGAACGTGTGCAGTGGACGTGCAATCGGTGAGCGCAAGGTCCGAAGAAGTTGAAGGAGGGGTTTGAGTCCGTGGAGTCGGTAATCACGTTGTTATTCTTCTATTCTTAGTGGATTGTTATTGCGTGTTGGTCCCGTGGTTTTTCTCCTGGATTGGAGTTTCCACGTATATCTCGGTGTGCTGTTTTTTATTTCCGCATTGGTTTTTATTTTGCACTGAGATTGGTTTTATAAGTATTACACCTATTCACCCCCCCCCTCTAGTTGTTTGATAGTACCTATTTAGATCTTTAGGGATTCTTAAAAACCTACAATGTCTAATTTTGATTGTGATCTTGTTACATATCTGAATTCATAAATGTCATGATGAGTATAAACTCTATCTCTGTGTTTGGTTTTATATGCAAAAATTCTTGAGGTATCTAACGATCTCTTTTGTCAAGAATGTTTTCTTTTTGCAGAGAGTACAGATGTCTAAGTCTAGAGTCTGTTCTAGGAGTTTATCTCATGTATTTAATTTTCTTTTGGATCTTCAATGTAAATTTTTGTTGTATGGTGATATCAACAAAAATATCTTTTTGAATTTTCTTGAGTGGATTTTTGTTTTGTCACGAAACCGCCGAAGTGGGAGATTGTTACGGAATTTGTGTTGGCGTACTTCGTGAAATTGTTTAAGTCTTGAAGATTGAAGATAAAGAAGTTTGGATCATGTACCTCAATCTCAAGAAAGAAGAATTCAAAAGGATCAGGTACGTCTAACTAAATATTTTTGGTGATCCGAATATTTCTTATAGTGTAGAAACACTTGGTTGAATGTTTGATTGCATAAAAATCAAAAACTGGACATACTACATGTTCAGAGTCCGGATCGGGCATCACAGTCCGGACCCTGAACGTAGATTAGTTCATGCGCAATTCCAGTCCGGACCTTGGAACTTCAGTCCGGACCACGAACGTGGAATTTGCAGGAATTGCATGAACAGTCCGGACCGTGGAATTACAGTCTGGACCCCGAATGTCCTCTTTTCTGGAAATTGTCTGTTTAAGCCATGGCAGTCCGGACCGTCGTCCTGTAAAATTCCAGGAACGGTTAGTTTTTGATCCTTATTTTCTTCCAAGGATTTCTAACCTATAAATAGCCTCTATGATTCAATTTCTAGGGCATCCGCATATAATAAAAAGACGGCCGAAATTGAAAAATCCACATATAGAGAAGAAAGGAAATCAATAGATTTAATTCTATGTTTCTTCATCTATATTGATTAATTTGATTCTAGGTTTTCCAAACTCAGATTTTGAGTAGAATCAAATTAATGAATACTTAGATGGTATTTCCGATCTATTTCTAATCTAAGTATTCGGCGGATCATCACCACCCAAAAACAACGATTTTCTCAAAATCAGCGCGTGGACTCGCGTGGCCTTGTGGATTCAAGGTGCAACCGCTTTCGTGGATTCGAAGCGAGGTACGTTCGTGGATTCGAGACGTGCTGTTGGGTGAAGACCGTGGATTCGGTCGGACGTCGTGGACTCGACGTTGGACGCCGTGGATTCGGCGTTGGACGCAGATCGTGGATTCGAGAAGCGTTGCGGAGCGAGCGGAGAAGATCTACTAGGAGCGTATGAAAAAGGTTGAGTCGTCTGTGAGTACGGTATATCACCTTGTACGTGTGTTAATTCTAGTGGATTTCGCCGTGTTATCGGTCCCGTGGTTTTTTACTCCGGTTTGGAGTTTTTCCACGTAAAAATCGTGCGTGTTATTTTTTCATTTCCGCATTGGGTTTTATTGCGCAACGATTTTTGAGTGTTTATGGTTTACACCTATTCACCCCCCCTCTAGGTGTTTTTTCTCCTATTTAGATCCAATTAATACATAACCCAACAATTTTTTCTTCCAAGTAGTCGATGCATAAACATAAACTACTATCTCTCTTTCGCCCGACACGTTCGGCCTGATAGGGCCCTTCTCCACAAGATCTTCCACTTGCGCCTTGAGTTCCTTTAATTCAGCACACGCCATTCGGTACGATGCCTTTGTAATGGGTTGCGTGTCCGGAAAGAGCTCGATAGAGAACCCGGTTTTTCTCGCCCGGGGGCATCCCGGACGGTTCAGTTGGTAAGACGTATGAAAGATCCCTTACAATAGGGATATCCGAAGGCGGTGTTGAGGGCTGAGTTGTTAAATCCACCGAAGCCATATAGGCTACGCATCCACCCTCCATCAGTCTTCTTGCTCGCGATGCAGATTAAAGGTTGATAAGGAGGTACTCTTACACGCCAAGTATACAGGAACCGGAAGGCCAGGTTCCTGTAGCCGCACTTGGCGCTTCTCGCAGTCGTTCACCGCCTGGTGTTCAGTAAGACAAACCCTCCGAAGCACTACATCGAAATCCTTCAGCGGGATTACTACTAAGTCCCAAGGATATGACAGCCTTCCCAACCTTAACGGGTAGGAAGGTACATAGCTATCCGTTTCTAGGGGTCGTCCATGGGTCTGAACCCACATCATACTACGAAGGGGTCTTTTCTAAATAACTATGGGTAGAAAAGATAAAGCAAGAGGTGAAGAAGTGGGATGCTCCTGCTATAGAAACACGGTCTTACTCGAAAAGGAAAGACTAAGGGTAGAGTATCCCTGCTACTACATCCCTCTGGGGCAGTGCGTCCTTTGTCGTGCCGTCGCGTAAGACCTCTCGCTCGTGTCGTGACGCTGAAGGGGCTGTTCCCGGGTTCAGGGGGCAGTTAGAGCGGAAATGCTCCGGCTTGCCATGATGGAAACAATGATCGTGCTTCCCGGAACAAACAATCACCCGGTGTGCTCCTCCGCAGATGTTGCATGACCGGTTCCCCGGCTCCGGTCCTCTCGCCGGCATGCTCTTTATTCTTTGCTGCATCTTCGAATACTTGGGTGGTCGGCTCCCATTGGGGAAAAGCCATCCTTGGGATAATACCGGGGTCGTTTCTGGCCACGGTTGGGCTCATGGTCCTCCTGCCGGGCACGAGCGACGGTCAATTTCCGCCCCACCCGAGTGGCCCTGCCGACTACCCCTCGAAAGGTGGGCAAACTTCCCGTTGATATTCCCTGAAAGGTGTCGCTCCTTAGGCCGTCCACGAAAAAGTGGGCCGTGTGGGGTTCGTCTCTCCTTACAGGGGAAACGCAACCAGTCATACCGGCGTTTTGTGTCAATGCGTAAATGCGTAAATGCGTTCGGTGAGCGTTAACATTTGCCTAGTCATGCTATGCAACTGTTGTCGAAGTAGCCAATCCTCCGCAGCTGTTGAAGCCGTCACATCCCTTTCTGCGTTGTTGCTTGAAGGCCATGTCCGGGCTGTTATCCGCTGTATACAAAGATGCCAACTCAACTCTAGACCTAAATAGTCTAACACCATGACCTGCGAACAAACCGGATCTCTATCCCTTATTCCCGCACACACACTCGCGCTCTACGCACCTACACCTTGGTTATCCCGTTGGTCAGTTGCTAGTGGCATTGCACTCTGTGGATGTTGGACACCGACTACCGTGGTTAAAGTCGTTTTTCTCTGATACCATATAATCTGTCACGCCCCGGAAGTCTTAAATAAGCGGAAAATGTGTATTCTCTTTTTTTTTTTTTTTTTCTTTTGAAAGAACTTAACTCTCCGGTACGTGCCAGACCCGCCACAGATACAAATTCACCCCGCGGACGGAGTCTCCATTGTATACGCACGGCATCACCATCACGATACAAGCTTTAACCACACAGTCCAGATGAAAAACAAGGGGAAGGATTACAATCTATCACAACTACTAACACCTTCACAAAGATTACTAAAACGGTGTCCACTCGACACCCTGTTTTTAAAACATTTTCACATTCTCATTCTCGGCGGCTACATAACTTTGAAAGGATAAATCCACGGGTTTGTAAAACGGTGCCCACACGACACCCAGTTTTGAAGACGTTTTCGCAAACACTTTTTCATTTAGAAATCTGCCGCATACAAGTCTAGTAAAAACATAATAGAGGACGATCCAACATCTAGTCAAAGCTATCTCAACATCCACAACGTCCACAATAACAAAAGCACAAGCGAATAAACTAACCAACTAAAATAAGCAAAGAGCAAGAAAGAAAGATATCACCAGCAAGAAGAGTGGCTTAACCTCCTAGTCGGAATCTCACTGCCGGCCCTGACCCTGAACCGAACCTGTAACAAAGTGGAAAATTAGTGACAAGAGAACAGAATATTGAACAACTGTAATAGATGCTAGGAAAGTATGAGAACCAAGAAATAAGTAAACCGAACCGTAACCCTGAGCATCCACAACCCCCAACATGCTCCTCGATGAATCTTACTAATAACCCGGCACAAAACTGCCATGTCGGTCCAAGGACCTCAGGCAAAAGAAATCATCCTGCTCAAACCTGGTGCCAATAACTCGGCACAAAACCGCCATGTCGGTCCGAGGACCTCAGGCAAAAGAAGTCATCCTGCTCAAACCTGGTGCCACTAACCCCCCACTGTAAGAATACAGTTTCGCAAATAGCCGCAAGGGGGCCCCCACGCAAATAGCCGTGTGGGGTTCACGGGTCTAATCAGACCACCTTTCTGGAAAAGTACACCGACACGGTGGCCAAACCGCTGGCGTGTATGTAAGCTCCATGAGCATAACCATCGTCAACTTGTGCCGTAAACCTCCCGCGACACTCAGTCCACCAATGTAGCATAAGGACTCATTTAGTGACCCGGGGTTGAAATACCTTACAATTTCTCTTGAAGTGATAAATAGCCAGTCCCTACATTCTCAGATTCTTTTATAAGAGTTTTCAGTAAAAACAGTAGACGGGTAGGGTGTCACGCCCCGGGGTCGAAACTGCGACCCGGGCTCGCTAACAGATACGCCATCTGTACGGAAACTGCCGTACAGACGAAGCGTCTAACTTGCAAAAAGAATCAACTACAGTATACAGATATCAGAGCTGAAAGTAACTACTAAAAACTGAAATTCAAACACTGTACAACTGAAAATAAATACAATACCCATCTCCCAAATACGATCGTATAAAAAGTCCTCTGATACAAAACTCAAAAGGGAGATATCTCCAATAAAACATCAGTGTACAAGCTCTCAATACAAATATCCTCATTACATAAGTCTCTCAAACTGTAAAATAAAGTACTACTCTATACTTCACAACAAAGGTCTCTCAACAGAGGAAAAAGAAGTAAACTAATCTACTGAAGCTCTCCTCTGGAGGGGTACCGCTACACTCCAACGACGGGTAGGGAACTAGCTCGTGACTCTCTCGCCTCGGTCAGAAGGATCAGCAACTGGAGCAACAGGAACATGAGAAGAAGTTCCTGGGGAAAAAGACACCACGACGGGTGTGAGAACTACTTCCCACAGTAGTTCTCAGTGGGTGCCGTCAACAAGCCCAACGGTCTGCCCGGCAAGTCTACTAGAGGCAAAAGATAACAGTGCAATGAAATCTGAACAAGAAAAGCTGGAGCTACTCTACAGCTACCATGCCTCTATCTAGATGCTCAAAAAGTGGAACAGATGAAAGTAAATGTGACCACACGCACCCAAGGTGCTCAATCGACCCAATCGAACTGACTGCGTCATATGGTCCAGTCAAGCCTGCGCCTGTCGACTAGGAACGCACCTGCCCACTACCACACATCCACATGAGGACGGGATTCACGTGGGGCGTCCTGTCCGACTAACTCACCCCTCGCGCAAAACTGCCTCAACAGGCCCATCGTTGCATCCACTGCGGAAAACTGCCTCAACAGGCCAACCATCGTATCCACAGCGGCATCTCAGGGACGCGACTCCAACTGAGGAAAATGGCGCGGCATAGAGTATCAAACATAGGCATAAGCATGCTATAGTCAAGATCCACGCTCACTCTCAGAACGGTAGGACTCAAGATCCCTAAATATCTCGTACAACAGTCGGAGCACTCTCGACGACTCAGCTGATCAGCTCACACGAAACACGAGACACTAGCCTCTCCAACAGCTCGCAGCACAAAGCACACTGGCTGGAGGTACTCCGCAGCCAGAAACGACCCACAACTCAGGCTAACTGTAGTGTCCTAGGATTCCCTGTGGTTTTTCCCCTGTTTCGGGGTGTGGAACACCTATTATTGGTGTGTGGGGCCCAACATGTCAAAAGAGATGTGTTCTTTGGACTCAGCAAGGATTTGGGATCAAATTGGACTCTCGGCTGCTTTTGTCGAATTTTAGAAGTGGATTCAGGGTGAGCGGAGGCCGTATTTGGATTCAGCGCGAAAAAATGCTTGAAAACGGATGTTTATTTACTTTATTCGGAGTCCGGATGCCCAAAAACGGACCCTCGGAAGTTTTCTGCGCAAAATGGTGCACGGGGGGAGCTGTGGACCGGCCGGGGACACGTGGCGGCCTCTGATTGGGCCGGCGCACGCCTCCCGGTCCATGGAAAGGGCCGCCGGTGCACGGTGGACCGGCGGGCCACGTGGCAGCACACGGTTGGCCCGGTCCTTTGCACGCGGCGCACGGGGGCAGGCGCGGGCAGCATGGCAGGCCGGGCAGGTGCGGAGCGTGCGTGGTGCACGGTGGACCAGGGCGCGCCACATGGCGGCCCTGGATTGGCCGGCCCATGTGCGCGTGGTGCACGCAGCACCGCGCGACTGCGGCCGTACGCGCACGAGGGCGGCGCGTTGACTGACCGGCGGTCGCGTCTGGCGGCGCCGCCCCACGTGGCACCACACCAGTGGTTGGTGCCACACGCCGCGCTGACCCGGGGAGGGGGCACGTGGCGCTTCCCCGCTCGGCCCGCACGGCTGCCGCCTGTTTGGCGGACACGTGGCGGGCTCTGGGGCGGGTCGAATGGCTGTGCGGTGTGCGGCGGGATACTGTGCGCGAGCGGGCTGGGCCGGGCCGCACTGTGCGCGCCCGGAAATTGGCGGGCCGGGCCGCACTGTTGGCGCCCGAAATCGGGCTGGGCCGGACTGGGCGCGCGAATCTTGGGACATGGAGGGAATTTTGCCAAAAGACTTTTGGGCCTATATATACAGCCCACCTTTCTCTTTTCTCTGCCCTTTTCCGAAGTGTAGAGAGGGAATGAGAGGGAGGGACCTTTAGCAAAGTTGTTCCTCACACTATTTTGCATCTCGTGGTGGGTTTCCAGAATTTTTGGAAACTCGACAGCGGCGATCCGGATTTTACAGAGCGCCTCGTTTTTCCCCCAATCTTGGCCCATTATCGTCGCATCTCAGTCCGAGAAGCCCCCTGCGCAGTGCAGGAGTCCGATTTCGATGATTTCTTCGCCGGTGTGTTCTTAAGAGGTAGGGCTTCATTTTTCGTGTTGGTGATTTCTCTGGATTCCAAATTCTTGGAACGGTTCCCGAGGTGTTTTTGACCTCCCTTTTTGCTGTTTGGATGTTTGGACAGCGGCAACTTCGACGAATTATTTCTTGGCGTAGGAATATCAGATCGAGGCGATTTAACAGTCAATTTTGGGCTACTTTTTACGAGGACCGCAACCGTGATTTTTCTGAGATTTTTGGAGCTCGGGACAGAGGTGAAATTCCTCGTTTTGCGTGCTAATTATAAAAATGGCAAATCTGTTTGGGACTTGTAATTTTTACACCGTGCGCAATTGTGTGATGTTGTAGGACGCTGTCTTCGGCAAACTGTATTTTTTTAGAGGACAGCGGACAGCGGGATATTTCTTCGGGTGTTGTGCATGCTTTTCGAGGTGGATGGTTGTGTTTCCCTCTTTGTTGACATGCTCACTAGGAGTATTAGAGTTCCCCAATTATATATGTGACAACTAGCTGTTAGTATGTGAACCTGGTGCAATGCCCCCCCTAATTTAATTGATAGTCTTTATGTGATAAATTTGGGACAATAATGTTGGACAATTGCTATATCTAACCCCGCATGCAAATTAGTATCACATTAATGTTTTTAAAATAATTCTTTGCAATAAACCTTGATCATTTTCTAATGCTTTTTAAAAGGACAATTGCATGCTTATCTGGACACCTAGTTAGGCCACTATTTTACTGCTGCACTATATTATTGGATTTGACTTAGGAGAAAACATGTTTTATCGTTATTCTTCTCTATCGATGCATGATGCTCGAGTCTGATTGGGATTTTGGGATAGTGCAGTCTGGACCTTGAGTCTGGGACAGTTTAGACTAGTCTTGGAGTTTGTGGGGCATAGTGGCAACCGCGGACGTTAGGCGGTTGGCCAGATGTTTTTACCATGTCAGATTGGGATTTACGGGTTCAGCGGCGACCGCGGATTCTAGGCGGTTGACCGGATGTTATTATCACATCAGATTGGGGATCGGGATTGCATTAGTGGATGGAGTTTCCCACTTTGATCATAGTCTTGATCCAGTCCTGCTATTGAGAGATGTTGATGACAGGGTTACTATACTCGTGTGGGTCGCTCCCCTCGAGTGCCACTCCGGAGTAGGCTTTTAGACCGTGACGGGTGCCGGTCAGTTAGCGAGTTGCGAGTGATGACAGAGCAGGCAGTGCTAATATTTCCTGGCCCTTTGATTGGGTTTCTTTGGGCAGTTAGCTTTATTGTTGCATATCTATACAGTTATCTTTTTGGCACTGCATTTAGAGGCATAGTAGTGGTAGTTTCCTTTTTCAGCAGTCTTTATTGCATACCACTGTTCTTTCCTTTTTGCCTCTTATAGTCCTAGTGGGTGCGTCAGCATTTGAGATTTTACCCACTAGGGGAGGCTACTGGTTTATCTAGTAGTGCTCACCCCCATTGTTGTTTCCTGTCCTCTTCCCCTTTGTTTTGCAGAGTCATCTGCGGGAGCTGCTGGGCCATCAGCGGCAGATCGAGGTAAGAGGATTGCGGACTAGCTAGATCATCTACCCCAACTGTGAGAGTAGCTGGACTTCTATTGTACCCCTTTTGTATCTCAGACTACAGTAGTTTACTTTTTGGACTGGCTTTAGCCAGCTGTTTGTATTTTGTTTGGTGAGCTGGGAGTTTATTGTACTTTTATTTCAGCTTGTATCTTATTTCCAGTCTGAGATTAATTATAGTGTAGTGGTCCAGAATTCCATGCACCTTTCCCGATGAATCCACTATGCATAACACCTAGTGTTGGTGTCTGGCCCATGGTGCATCAAAGGAATGCCACAAATGGACCCTGTGAGATCTTTGTAGTAGATTTGGCCTTCGGCTGCATTTGCCAAATTTTAGAAAAGGTTTTGGGCCAAACAGAGGTTGGATTTGGATTCAGTGCGGAAAAACGCTTGAAAACGACTATTTGCTTGATAAATTTGGAGTCCGGATGACCAAAAACGGGCTTCCGGAAGTTTTCGGGGCTTTAGGGTGCATGGGGAGTGACTGTGGACCGCCGGCTGCCACGTGGCGGCCTGTAATTGGCCGGTTCGCGACGTTCGGTCCACGGAGCGGCGCGGCTGGGTGCTTGAGCCCGGCGCAGGACACGTGGCAAGCAAGGATAGGCTGGCCTTTGGTGCGCGGTCCACGAGATTTTGACCGGCGGGTGCACGGTTTGAACGCCGGTGCAGGGATCTGAGCGGGAACCACGTTTCGATCCCTGATTGGCGGGCGCTGGGTGCGCGGTACACGGAGTTCCCCGCGCGGGTGCATGGACCCGGCGCAGGGACACGTGGCGGCAGGCTATTGGCAGGCTCAGCTAGCGCGGCGCACGGAGTCGTGGAGACCCGCCTCGGGACGGAGCGCGCACAGGGGGCGCCTGACGTGGCGGTCGGCCGCACTCGAGTGCGCCACGCGTCGCGACGCGAGCAGCTGGCCGTACTCGAGTGCGCCACGCGTCGCGACGCGAGTGGCGGTCCGTACCTACCCCGCTGACCGCGGGAGGACGCGTGGCGCGCGGCGGGAGCCTTGCACTGCTGTTTCCTGTTGCAGGGACACGTGGCAGCACCTGGGCGTTTCGGGCGCGTCGGATGGGAATCGTCCGACCGGACTTTCGGGCGCAGTGCGCCCGAATCTTGCGCCCGAAAGTCCGGCCCACGCAGTTAGTGGGCTGAGCCTATAAATAGGCTTGTTTGTGTCTTCTTTGGGCTTTTTAGACACCTTTTCGCTGTGGAGTCTTCAGAAGAGTTTTCCCTCACACTGTGCACTATCCATTGGAGGACTTGGAGGAATTTTGGAGGCACGCTTCCCGAGGTTCGCGATTTTACGGCGCGGCGCGACGCTCGTTCTCCGACGACCCGCTTTATCCCTTCTCAGTGTTTGGGTTCTCCCGACTCACTCCGACCTCCTTTTTCGACGATTCTTGCGCCATCGGATTCTCGACAGGTAGGACTTCAACTTCTGTGTTTTGAGCTTCCTCGATTTCCATGCTGACCTTGGAGTTTCCCGAGCTTCCATTTGACCCCTTTTTCTTCGCGAATTATTGGACAGCATTGCGGTGTTCTTGCTGTATCTTTGCGCACAGGCAGCGAATCGAGGCGATTCAAAAGGCAAACTTCATCTTCACTTCGCAAGGAATCTCTTGGATTTTTCCTTGAATTTTTGGAATATCTTCCAAAGGTGAAAGTCTCCTTTTACTGTGGTTCTTTATTACAGATTTTCTTGACAGTTTGTTTTGGGGTGTTTCCCTTGCCGGATTTTTATCTCAGCGTAGGAAACTCGGAATTGAACGTGCAGGTACTCGTTTTGACGGGTTCGTCGCTAGGATCGCGCTAGTATTTATCTTGGATTTTTCCGGGCGTTCTTCGTAGGTGAAAATTGAGAAACTCTGGACTGTGGAATTTGTGGGCAGATTTTGGGAACTTTGTATGTTTAGATTATGTTTGTTCCTTTGGGAAATATTGTGCAGTGTTGCTGTGACTTTTTGGACCGAGCGTGGGTTTCGCTTTTGGACAGGGATTTAGCGCTCGAGGTGGGTACCATTGTTAACCTCCTACTTGTGATAACCCACTAGGCATATTGGAGCTAGTCTTATGTAATGTTGCTAGTATACTAGTGGAATGTATATGGCATGCTTAAATTGGAAGAATTGGTCTTATGGTTGATACTTGCATCTCTAGAGGACTAGGTGCTAATAATGGTAATGCTTACAAATGTTAAGTTGATTAGAATCCCTGGGAACAATTGCTTAAAACCTTTTGGTAATAATCGGCTAAACCATATCATGTTTTATGTATAATTGGAAAACCTATGCATGTGTATAAACTCGCTTATGGCACGTTAGTACTTCTGATATCTAAACAAAGGCATATTGTAATTCTTGTAAGAATTGGAACACTGAAATTATTTTGTTAAGTAAAGGACTTTTGCATGCTTGAATGGTCACCTAGCTAGGCCACCTTTTTCTGCTGCACTATCATGCTGGAATTGACTTAGGAGAAACCATGATTTTATTTTCTCCAGTTATCTAGACATAGGGGACATCACGCTCGGGTTAGAGCAGGGGCGGGGATAGTGTAGTCAGATACTTGGGATTCGGGACGGGTAGGCTGTGATGGCAGGGTAATGCGGCAACCGCGAATTTTGGGCGGTTGACCGGACAGTTGTTATTGCATCAGATCGGGGAGAGGATTTGGGCTTCTGTTAGTGGATGGTACTTTTCCTTATAGATCAGTGTCATGATCTAGTCCTGCAGACTTATTCTCCTTGGATACTTATTACTCAAGCATTTTACTCGTGTGGGTCGCTCCCCTCGAGTGCCACTCCGGAGTGCGCGATATACAGACTTGAGACCTTGAGACTCCTGTCCCATATCGGTGTTATGCGTAGGCTGGCATACCCGATGTGGCAGACATTGAGACTCCTATCCCATATCGGTGTTATGCGTAGGCTGGCATACCCGATCTGGCAGACCTTGAGACTCCTGTCCCATATCGGTGTTATGCGTAGGCTGGCATACCCGATGTGGCAGACATTGAGACTCCTATCCCATATCGGTGTTATGCGTAGGCTGGCATACCCGATGTGGCAGACTTCGATATTCTGATGCATACATTTAGCTATCTTTTAGCTGGGCATGTAGAGGCATATTAGTGGTAGCTTTTATCAGTAGCCATACTTATAGTTTACCACCTTTATTCTTTTAGCCTCTGGTAGTCCTAGTGGGCAGGTCTGAGTTGAGGTTTACCCACTAGGGGAGGCTACTGTCTTTATAGTAGTTCTCACCCCCACTGTTTTTCCCTCTTCTTTTCTCCTTTGTTTTGCAGAGTCCTCTGCTGGAGTTGCGGGACCCTCTGCCCAGGATCGAGGTAAGAGGATCGCTGACTAGCTAGCTACTCCCCTGATACCGAGTTCAGTAGTTTTGATGTATCCCCGGTACACTCAGACGGTTGTACTTTTCCTTTTATTTTGGGTCTGGCTTTGGCCAGCTGGTTGTATTTATTTCGTGAGCTGGGAGAGACCCATGTATATTTATGATAGTTTATTGTACTCTTATTTCCAGCATTTGTCTGAGATGTACTTGTTTTAGTTTAGCTCTGTTTTTATGCTCCTGTTTTATTTCATTTATATCTGAGCAGGTTACCAGCGCTTCGTGTACACGGGAAATACCGTGTGCACGGCGGATTTGTAGACGAGCCCGGGTTCTGGTTTACTCCCGGGGCGTGACAGATTAGGCTGGTATCAGAGCTTAGGGATAGGTCAGTTGGGACTTAGGAAAACCCTAGGCTTTTGGCAGACCCTAGGATGATAGGGCGTGAGTGGCGTGATACTTTGCGAAAGTCGGTGATTTTGGTCAGTTGACTCTTCCAGTGAGTGAAGAGGGATCGACATACCCTATTTCTGTTGAACAATTATGTTGGCTGCAGACAACATAAAGTTGCATAAATAGGAGGATGTCTTTGACTTTCGCTAGATTGGGTCTTGTGGGGTTTTGTTGCTGATTTTTTGGTTTACTGTGGCAGGATGTCCCCGCGTCGTCGTTCACCCACCCGGGGTACCCCCGCACCTTACATGGAGTCTGAGCGGGCGGTATCCGCCGAGTTGGGAGAACTGCGGGCTTTGATGACCCAGTTAGTGGCAAGGAGCTTTCGTCAGGAGCAGCGCCTGGAACAGTTACTGGTACAGAGGGGTGACTTGGCGGTTGGCGATGGGGCCGGGGCTTCAGAGCAACGTCCATATAGGAAACGCCCAGCCCCAGATGGTGATGGACAGGCCAGTTCAGGGAGACCATCACGACCCCCGCGGCCCCAGCCTCCTGGTCGTGGGCGTCTTGATCGACGAGGACCTGGTAGATTTCAGAGGCCACCACAGCAGCAGTCTCGACAGTCTCGGGCGTCGGTCCGGTGCATTTTCTGTAGGGGGCAGCATCCATCAGACACCTGTGGCTTGAGGGAGGGCCGATGCTTCCGATGTGGGCAGCCAGGCCACATCCGATCTACGTGCCCCTTTCGGACTTTAGTAGCACCTCCTTCAGCATTGGCCCCTACCGCATCCCAGCAGAGGTCGCGATCACGACTTCAGAGACGGCAGCATCAGCCGCGGCAGTTACGGGTCCCTGGCAGTTGTATCTTCTGTGGGGGTCAACACTTTCCCGGCACTTGTGAGCAGAGGTGGGGGCGTTGTTTTGGCTGTGGTCAGGCCGGGCACTTACGAGTTTCATGCCCTTTTTCGACATCAGCGGCACCGACTTCGGCATCTGTTCCTGCCACTTCCCAGCTACGACCGGGAGCTTCACCGACAGGTCTCCAGGCAGACCGAGTTTCGCCTCCACACCCTGCTGGTGAGAGACAGCTGTTGTGGAGCGATTGGGATGGCTCAGCGCAGGCGGGGGTTTCTGCTACGGCTGACTGTGGTATAGTGATCCGGTCTTTCGGGGTATTTTTGACTTACGTGTAGTCATTTAAGCCTTTAAGTGAAATAGAATTATTCAATTCTTGAAGTTGGCCATCGTGGGACGCTAGTATTTTTCTGCAATTGTGCGCGGAAAAAGAAAGCCGACGGCGCGATCGGATCTGAAATCCGATATCGGGAACCCCCTGAACGGGATTCAAAGTGATACGGTAATTAGTCGTGCATCGGAATCCGTGCTAAATATCTTGCACCCGTTAGAGATAAGGTGGTTTATCTCATGGGGGATAATTAATTAGTTAATTAATTATCCCAGACGAAAAATTAATTAATTCTCTTACGTACGAATTAAAGAGGAATTAATTAACGGTAAAGTACGACTATATAAGGGATCCCGAATATCGGAAAGGAAAAGAAAAGAAAATAAAAACCCTAATCGGAGAGAAGGAAAAAAAAAAGGAAAAGACGAAACCCTAGCCGGAAGAAAGGGAAAGGAGAAAGAGAAGGAGCCCGATCTTCCCGGACGCCGAACCGAAGACAAGAACACGACCGGACAACCTTTCCGTCGATCTTCGGTTAGTAAAATAATTTATTTAAATTATTTGGGATTTTGTTCATTGTCTTTTTCGTTGAGTTCTTGGTTTCTTGCTTTCTCCGTCGTATCCGTCACCGTCGCCGACGTCGTCTCCTTGAAAAGGCGCGGAACGGACGGCGGAGGCGCGCGATGCCGCTAGGGCATCGCGCGGAGGAGGGTCACGGACGGCACCGCACGGGCGCCGCGCGGCTACCGCACGGACCCGCAACCATGCGGGTACCGCGCGGACGCCGCGCGGCTGCCGCACGGGAGGCACCCGCGCGGGCCCGCAATCTTGCGCGCACCGCGCGGGCGCCGTGCGGCTGCCGCGCCGGCGGCCCCCGCGCGGGCCCGCATCCATGCGGGCACCGCGCGGGCGCCGTGTTACGGAATTTGAGTTGGCGTAGTTTCGTGAAAGTCTCAAGTCTTGAAGATTGAAGGTGAAGAAAGTTGGATCGTTTAACTCAATCTCAAGAAAGAAGAATTCAAAAGGATCAGGTATGTTTAACTAAATATTTTGTGCGATCCGAATACTTCTTGTAGTGTAGAAACACTTGGAAGAATCTTTCATTGCATAAAAATCAAAAACTGGACTTGGGACATGTTCAGGATCCGGATCAGGTTGTTCGATCCGGATCCCGAAGGTGGTTCGTTCATACATCAGTTCAATCCGGATCGTAGTCTCTTGATCCGGATCCCGAACAGTGAGTTTACCATTTTCCTTGAACGATCCGGATCATGCTTCGCAATCCGGATCCCGAACGTTGATGTTTGGTAAACTGTATGAACGATCCGGATCGTGCACTTCGATCCGGATCCCGAACCTTTGTTTTTCTGGAACTGGCTGTCTCGTTACGACGATCCGGATCCTAGCTAGTCCGATCCGGATCGCCGTCCGTAAAATTTCCAGAAATGTTAGGTTTTTGATTCTTATCTCCTTCCTAGGGTTTCTAACCTATAAATACACCCTATGACTCTTTTTCTAGGGGGGATCCACAGAGTCTATAGCCGTCATTTTCATATACCATTTTATACGGCTATAGATCCACATATAGAGAAGAAAGGAAATCATTAGAGAATACTCTATGTTTCTTCATCTATATTGATTAGTTTGATTCTAGGTTTTCATACTCACATCTCGAGTTGAATCAAACTAATGAATACTTAGATGGTATTTCCGATCTATCTTTGATCTAAGTATTCGGCGGATCATCACCACCCAAAACAACGATTTACCCCAAAAATCGGCGCGTGGATTCGCGTGTCCTTGTGGATTCAAGGTTCAACCGCTCTCGTGGATTCGGAGCGAGGCACGTTCGTGGATTCGAAGGGTGCTATTGGGTGAAGACCGTGGATTCGGTCGGACGTCGTGGATTCGACGTTGGACGCCGTGGATTCGGCGTTGGGCGCAGATCGTGGATTCGTGAAGCGTCGCGGAGCGAGCGGAGAAGATCCTCTAGGAGCGTATGGAAAAGGTTGAGTCGTAAGTGTGTACGGTAAATCACCTTGTACGTGTTTTAATTCTAGTGGATTTCTGCCGTGTTATCGGTCCCGTGGTTTTTTACTCCGGTGATGGAGTTTTCCACGTAAAAATCTTGCGTATTATTTTTATTTCCGCATTGGGTTTTATCACAACGATTTTTTGAGTGTTTATACGTTTACACCTATTCACCCCCCTCTAGGTGTCTTTTCCCCTATTTAGATCCGTATTACATATAACCCAACAAGTGGTATCGGAGCAGGAATAGGGTTGTAAACAATGGTTGAAGGTGGAAACATCAACCGACCCCCATTCTTCGATGGAACTAATTATGCGTACTGGAAAGTACGGATGAAAGCCTTTTTAATTTCCATCGACGAACGGGTGTGGCAATCAATTGAATTAGGATGGTCTAATCCAACTGAATTTAATGGTGATGTTCGCACCTTAAAACCTAGGTCGAAATGGACCAAGGAAGAGTTAGATTCATCTTCTTACAATGGCAAGGGAATTAATGCTATTTTTAATGCCTTATCTCAAACTGAATTCTCTCGCGTCTCGGCATGTGAGACTGCGAAAGAAATCTGGGATGTTCTTCAGGTTACACATGAGGGAACTAACCTCGTGAAGATTCAGAAAATGCAAATTCTTACGAGCAAGTTTGACTCTATCTTAATGGCAGAAAATGAATCTTTCACGGACTACTATACACGATTGCAAGACATCGTAAACTCATGTGCTAATCTGGGAGAGAAGATTCCAGAATTTAAGATTGTAAGAAAAATCTTAAGAACTCTTCCTGAACGATTTCGCCCAAAGGTTACTGCCATTGAAACTATTAAACACCCGGACGAAATACGTGTAGAAGAATTAGTTGGTTCATTACAAACTTATGAAATGACATTTACTACTAACAATTCTTCTGGAAAGGCATCCACTTCTAAGTCTCCAGGTTATGCGTTGAAAACAACTAAGGAAGAAGACGCGGATACATCCTCCTCAGACGATGACGAGAACCTTTCTATGGAGGAATTTGAGAAGCAGCTCGCTCTCTTGACAAGGAAGTTTCGCCGCAACTTTCGAAGGGGTAATTCAAGCAAATCTCCATCCTTCGGAAAGTCGAACAAAGGCAAGGGTACTTTAGGATACAAGTCAAGAAAGCAAGAGAACTTCTCAAAGGATAAGAAAAGCTCAGAAGGACAACTACAATGCTTCAAATGTCGAGGCTACGGCCACATTGCAACGGAATGTCCTAACAAGTATCCGGCAAAGAAGAAGGCGATGCAAGTCGTCACTTGGGATGACAACTCAACGTCAAATGAGTCATCTTCGAGTGATGAAGAAAAGAGCTCCACCGCATTCCACGCGTCCGTATCTTCACCCTTCATGTGCTTTATGGCAAATACATCTGAGTCGTTGTCCAACTCCACTGTTGAAAAGAATGCAACGGACAACGAATTGGATGATTCGGAAGGTGAAGAATTTGCTCTAGCCTATCACAGATCTTTACGGGATTTAAAGAAACCGGCTAAGCAAAACAAGGGGTTGAGAGGGAGATTGCAGGATCTCGAAGAAGAAGTAAAAAGGGTAACTTCTCTCTCGACCGATCTTGAAGTGGAAAGGGATAAACTGATAAAAGAAAATGTTTCCCTTCAAGAGTCCAATGAGCAACTCGAGAAGAACTATATAGATATGATGAACAAAGCAAACTATCTCTTGAAGCTCTACGGCGAGGCCCGACGGGAAAAATTGGAAATGACAGAGACCATTTGCCAACTCAAGGATGACTTACAGCAATTTTCCTTAGGAAGGAGTAAGTTGGATAAACTTCTTGGTCTAGGTCAAACAAACAAGTTCGGCCTCGGATACAATCGAACTGAAGACAATTTTAGTTCGGTTGGGTCAGTCTTTGTGCCTCAGTCGGTATCTCCTTCTCCGACACCGGAAATCATGACAACTAACGACAACAAACCTACTTCATCCTCTTCAGAATCGTCAAGCACAAAGGTATGTTTTCGTTGTAATTCTGCAGGGCACATTGGAAGAAATTGCAAGATTGGAGCTCAAAGATCAAATCAACCACATCTTGCAACTGCTACCAACAAGTTCACTCCATGGAACTCAAAGAAGGATTTTCCTAAAGAAAAGGACATTGGTAGTACTTCAAACAAGACGATGACAAAAGAAAAAGACCAATCTTGCAAGACGTCTTCATCAAGGAAAACTTCTCAACCATTGCCAACATACTCCAAAACTCAAAAGGTTTGGGTATGCAAAGGTGAAACTCCTCCTTGTCTTTAATCGTTCTTCGATTAAATCTTGTGTAGTTTATGTATACTACTTTCTTTTCTTCTTTTTCTTTTGGCCGACCCGTCAACCATCTTTGGGAGGTAAATGGTACATCTTTTTATTGGTTGATGATTTCTCTCGCTTTTCATGCGTAGCATTTTTGAAAGAGAAAGCTGATACGTTTGACTCTTTTCATGAGATTTGCCATCGTATTATGATTGAAAAGAATGAAAAGATCATTCGTGTTAGAAGTGATAGAGGTGGAGAATTCATAAATTCAAAATTTATTGATTTTTGCACTTCAAATGGAATCAAACATGAATTCTCGGCACCCTATACACCTCAGCAGAATGGTGTTGTTGAGCGCAAGAACAGGGTTGTTCAAGAGATGGCGCGTGTGATGCTTCATAGCCGGAATTTGCCGCTACATTTTTGGGCTGAAGCTGTTAACACCGCTGTCTATGTCATTAATAGAGTTTACTTGCGCCCAGGAACTTTAAATACACCATATGAGCTGTGGTTTAGTAGAAAACCCAATATCAAATATTTTCGTGTCTTCGGGAGTCGATGTTACATTTTACGTGACCGTGAAAATCTTGGAAAGTTCGACTCTCGAAGTGATGAAGGGATCTTTCTGGGTTATTCTACGAATAGCAGAGCATATCGAGTATTTAACATTGAATCTAAGACGATCGTAGAATCTATAAATGTTAAAGTAGATGAAGCTTTTCACTTTGAAACTGGAAAATCTACCCTCGATATCTCTCTAGATGATGATTCTCCTGCTAGTGCATCTTCTCATAATAATACTTCCAATATTAATGATGCATCTAATGGTTCTTCTAGTTTATCTGATGTGCAGGAATCATCTCATATATCTCCGAGTACTCCGCTTCAACAAACGTTACGAATCTCCAAGGATCATCCGGAATCGAATATTATTGGAGATCCACAAGAAGGAGTCAGAACTCGGAGGCAGTTGGTTTGTGGATTCGCTTGCTACGTATCTTTAATCGAACCAAAGAACATAGATGAAGCTCTTCAGGATGACTACTGGATTAAAGCAATGCAGGAAGAGCTCCATCAATTTGAGCGAAACAAAGTCTGGGAATTAACAAAGCCTCCAAAGCAACACAATGTGATAGGTACCAAATGGATCTTCAAGAACAAGAAAAATGAGGATGGTACTATCATCAGGAACAAGGCACGATTAGTTGCTCAAGGCTACTCTCAAGTAGAAGGTATAGACTTTGACGAAACATTCGCCCCTGTAGCTAGACTCGAGTCCATTCGTATACTGTTTGCTATTGCTTGTCATTTTAAAATCAAATTATTTCAAATGGACGTTAAGAGTGCATTTCTAAATGGGTTTTTAAATGAGGAAGTTTATGTGGCTCAACCGAAAGGTTTTGTAGATCATAAACAACCTAACCACGTTTTTCGTTTGAAAAAGGCTCTTTACGGTCTGAAACAAGCACCGCGAGCATGGTACGAAAGGTTAACAAAGCACCTTTTGGAGAAGGGCTATACTCGAGGGGGAGCTGATAGGACTCTCTTTGTGAAGCATTATCAAAACAATTTCATTGTAGCATAAATATATGTCGATGACATAGTATTTGGCGCAACAAGAGATAATGATGCTTCTAAATTCGCGGAGACCATGGAAAGCGAATTTGAGATGTCCATGATGGGCGAATTGACTTATTTTCTTGGATTCCAAATTAAACAAAATGATGAAGGTATTCACTTGAGTCAATCCAAGTATGCAATGGAGTTGGTCAAAAAGTTTGATCTAGAAAATTGTAAAGATTTTCCGACTCCAATGGGAACTAGCCACAAGGGACTTGGAAGTGAATCACATAGTGAGAATGTAGACGAGAATTTGTATCGAAGTATGATTGGAAGTCTACTTTACCTCACGGCTAGTCGCCCGGATATATCTTTTGGTGTTGGGATTTGCGCGAGATATCAATCAGCACCAAAGGAGGTTCACCTGAAAGCGGTGAAAAGGATCATCCGGTATATCAAAGGATCAATTAATTTCGGAATTTGGTATCCTATGGGAACAAGTTTGGATATTGTTGGATACTCAGATGCCGATTGGGCAGGATCAGTGGATGATCGGAAAAGCACGAGTGGTGCATGCTTCTATCTTGGCCATTGCCTTGTTGCATGGCACAGTAAAAAGCAGAATTGCATAGCACTCTCGACTGCCGAAGCGGAATACATTTCAGCTGGAAGTTGCTCAACTCAACTCATTTGGATGAAAAGCGTATTGAGCGACTTCCGCATTTCAGCATCTTCGGTAACAATTCTTTGTGACAACACAAGTGCAATTAACATTTCAAAAAACCCTGTGTTGCACTCTAGAATAAAACATATTGAACTTAGATATTATTTTCTTAGAGAGCTAGTTGAATCAAATACTCTTCAACTTTCATATATTTCAACTGAGGATCAATTAGCTGACATTCTAACAAAACCTTTGGATCAAAAACGTTTTATTCATTTACGAAAAGCAATTGGAATGCTTTCCTTGAAATAAACTTCTTTTTGAAACCTTTGCTTAGGATAGGTTTTGTATTTGTTTTTGTTTTGTTCATTATCTATGTTTGTACATAGGACATTAATTGAGCATAGATCATAATTGACTTTAATTGCATCTTTTCGCACATTTAGAAATTTATTATGCTTTTGCCATCATAATATTTCACTGTTGCAATGATCATTTATGTTAATTAAATCATCTTCTAAGTGATCAAAGTCAATTTCTCTCTCTCAATGATCTCTTGGTATAGTCATTATCTTATTTGACTGCTTAGTCGAGTATGAAATCGAGATCAATATTTGGTTGAATACTTTATATCTTAAATAATTGATAGCCAATTGAGGGGGAGTCATAGAAAAAGTAAAATGCTCAAAAGATGTGGAAAGAGTTACATCCCAATGAGGAGTGGGAAAACTACCACCACATGGAGGAAAGAGCTACCACCTCGGTCGTCCGAGTATTGTGTGCAGCTACCACATGTATACCAAGCATGGTTGTTCAAATTTTGATTAAGTAAAATGCATGTTGAAATACTTGACTCTGTCAAATTTCAAGGTTGGTATAAGGTGGGTTTTTAATGAAAGATGCTCAAAGAGCCACTCTCTTCAACAGATTGTCTAGATATATTATCTACTATATTTGGGATTTCAAACATCTATTGATCTTTGTATTTCATTTTCTTTACTGAATTGATGATTTGATAAAGGCATTACTCATAAGATCAAGTTAGATGTGATTGAAGGTGTTCAACTTTTAGGGATTTAATTTTTGTAAATTTTCGTTTCATTTTTGGATATTATTGATAGATTTGGCATAATCTAATTCTTGTTGTATGAAACGATGATTTTTGTTTAAAGTTGATACACATTTGTGCTTACAATCTTTTTCTGGTTTTTCTTGAATTTCTCTGAAATTTTCTAAAGAAAAAGTTGGGGCCGATCCGGATCGGGTTAGATGATCCGGATCCCGAACGCAGGAATTCTTCTGCGGGCTGACGATCCGGATTGTATCTGCCGATCCGGATCCCGAACGCAGTTTCTCACTGCGGGTAGCCGATCCGGATCGCAGTTATGAACTGATCCGGATCGCGGCTAGGTTTTATAAGGAACGAAAGGGGTTTTTGATTTCTTTACTCCAATCTTTTGTTCCGAAGTTTCCAGAGCCTCTCTCTCTAGATTTCATCCTTCCTGGAAGCTTTCAAACTCAGGTTCTTCAACTCCAAGTAAGTTTTATTGATCAAAATCTCGGTTTTTCACCGTTTTTCTCTTTTCCTCCTCAAACGTGATGAATTTCTTGGATCAACTTTGTTTGTGGATGGTTTTTGATCAAATTTCTTTTGAAATAAGAACTCTGGGTAGATTAGTTTTGATTATATGCTAGGTATTCTCCTGATTAACGGATTTTTAGGCTTCGATTTCTAAAATTTCGGTTTTAGGGCATATAATAAGGATTTTCGAAAACCATGCAATTGATCTATTTTTAAAAGTCCTTTTGCAAAACTAATTTGATTCTTAGTCTCTCTACATGATAATGATTCTTTGCATACAATTTTTTCAATTTTTGAAAACTAAGAATTTTTGTGTTCTTGAGTTGGTTTTCACAGGACACTTTCTTAACTCAAGCACTTTGATCAATGGCACTCTCTTGGTTAATCCTTCTCCTGGTCTCAATGGTACACACTCGCCCAACAAATAAACTGAAGAGAGCCAAGAACCTCCAACAAAAAGGTGAATTTGTCGAGGTCAGTGACACAGAGGTAGATTGTCATGAGATTGACTGGGCGGCATTGACAGATGATGATGACTCAATGTATGAACAAGAACCGTCTGATGATTCAAGGAGAAAGGCGTCTGTTAAATCAAAAGAAAAGGCAACTAAGGTACCAGGAAAAGCATCAGTGGCAGCACCAACCATCTCCTTGAAAAGAAAGAGAATAACTAGACGCCGTGGGCTACGACAGGACAATAATGTTGACACGCCGATAGCTCCTGACTCCCCACATCGCTTGGAAGAAGTTGTAATAGCCGCGGGTTTTCGAACCGCTTTTAGGCAAAGGGGTCCGGGGGTTTGATTTTCTTTTGTCATTCTGGGCAGGCCGTCGGGGGCTCGCGGGCATTTTTTTTGAGAATAAAGCTCGCGAAGCGGAGGCCGGCGGCGCGATCGGATCGGATTTCCGACCCCGGAAGCTCCCGGAATAAATTTTCGAAGTTGCTGCGGTTCGGGTGTCCGGCACGTCCCTTTTGAGGTAAACCAGACCCGGATTTAACGATATTTTTTTTGATTCAAGCTAGTTAATTCTTTCGCACCGGCTCAGTCTAATTTTCTGTAAATTTTCGGGATCCGACATAAATTAATTTAATTTATTTCGTTCTATCTATCCGGGTTAATTTGGGGCTAGGTTAGCATTTGGAGTTGGACGCGGGTTGGGCTCGATCGTACCAAAACAGCTAATTAATTGGGGGTTTGAGAGGTGAGGGTTGGGAACCCCTTCTCAGTCTGCTACCCCTTTGGCACGCACGACCCGAGCGAAGACGGTCGAGGAGAGGGGAGAACGCCGCATCCCCACCACCACCACACCGGACCTACGAGAACGGACGATCCCCTCTTCCCAAACCTTCGTCGTCCTCATCAAGGTGAGACGGGAATTTAGTTTCTTTTTCCTCGTGTTGAGTTCTTGATCATCTTGACCGGAAGGGGTGAGGCACAGGCGGCGGATTTCCCGGAATCCGCCGCACGTGCGAAGAAACCCCCCCCATCCGGCGCCCTCATGCGACCCGCACGGGCCAGGCGGCGCCCAGCCCCCCCCGCGTGCGGGATGACCCGCACGGGGCCGGGCGCACGCCCAGCCGCGTGCGGGATGACCCGCACGGGGCCGGGCGGCGCCCAGCCCCCGCGTGCGGGATGGCCCGCACGGGGCCGGGCGCACGCCCAGCCGCGTGCGGGGTGACCCGCACGGGGCTGGGCGACGCCCAGACCCGCGTGCGGGGTGACCCGCACGGGGCCGGGCGGCACGCCCAGCCCGCGTGCGGGGTAGGCCGCAGGGCTGGGCGGCGCCCAGCCCCGCGTGCGGGGTGACCCGCACGGGGCCGGACGCGCGCTCAACCCCACGTGTGGGGTTGCCCGTACGGAGCTGAGCACGCGCACGGCCCGCGTGCGGACGGGGAGCCGCGAACCCGACGAGCGGTTCGCCCGCCTCTCGTCTTCATCCGCGTCTGAGCGTCGCTTTTCTCCTCGCGGCAGGTATGCGAAGGAGCCGAGCGGGAGTACCAGGACGCGAGGGAGCGCTGCGTTGACGCCTACTAGCGACAGGTGGGTTGAGTGTGATATTTGGCATCGAACCACATTGATTGTTTTAATTTAAATATTATATGTTACCGTTCACTTCAGTAATCATTATTCTAGATGCTACGGATTATTGCTACACATCGATAGTTACGTGGTCTCGTGTTTTGATGCTTCAGCTACCGTCTTTCCTTCGACTATGCTAATAGTAGGGCAACATGAGTTTACACGCCTCTACCTTATTCTGATTCATGCATCATGGTTACTGCTTTACTATTTCATATACATTGCGATTACTGCATTACTATTGCTCATATATTGTGGTTACTGTGCTCGAGGCTGCAACACGTGCACCCGCGGTTTGGCCACCGTGAGGGGTGCACTTTTCCGGAAAAGAGGTCGTAGGACCCGTGTATACCCACGAGGTGACGTAGTGGGGCCCCTTATTAGCTGTGGGGTTGAGGCGCCGAGGTGCGAGCGGAGCGACCCGCCGGTTTAGTTGTCCGGCGCGGTCGCGGTGCTGCAGGTACGGTATGGGCCGTCGGTAGTGGACCGACGCGGCAGAGTATTACAGGATGCAGATATACAGGTTACCATTTTTCCCCCCCCCCCCAAAGGGTGGTTGCTCCGGTTGTCGCCACGGTTTATTTTTATTATTCCCCCTGCACGGCATTTATTAGTC
>CM055074.1:30006910-30172183 GCA_029204045.2 Tillandsia leiboldiana | reverse complement strand
TCTTTCACGTAAGAGATTGCAACTAAATTGAATTTTAAAAGATGTGGAAAGGTTACATCCGAAAGGAAGTGTGAAAACTACCACCACATGTTGGAAAGAGCTGCCACCCCGGTCGTCCGGGTTTGTGTGTGAAGCTACCCATGTATGGATGCTTGATAGTATTTATGAGAAAATTCTTTAGTTGAAGCATTTGGAGATTTATATGCAAACTCTTTATATTTTGACATCTCCTGGTTGGTATACGGTGGATAGTTGAAAGATGCTCAAGAGCCACCCTTAGGTATTTAGTGCTTATCTCAATTTGAAAGGGTAGAATTCAAGATTGATGTCGTTTGGAAATCTCCGTATGTCATCTTTGTAAATCCGTTACATCTGATAGACTTTGGATTCTCAAGATTATTTTTGATGACTTGTGTTTGATGAATATAACATGAAAAACGGTTTATAATGTTTTACCTTTATTTTTCATGATTTTGGAGTAAATCTTTTTAATTTGTGAAATTAATTGGATTGAATGACATCTGTGTGAATTCACTGTAAAGCACTTAAATTGATTTCTTGATGGAATACAAATCGGTATTTGAAAAGATTCTAAAATCTGGATTTGTTTCAAGAAATTATTTAATTTTTGCTTTCTGGTACCGGTACGCAATCTGCATTTTTGTTATATATACCAGAACTGAGCTTTTATCTCTCTTTCTCCATGAACTAATTTTGTTAGTAATTTCCTTTTGTCTAGTATGTTCACTGTTTGACAATTTGTGACAAAAGGGGGAGAAGAGAAATGACGGAGATGAGATCATCAAGAGAGGACAAACGAAACGAAAATGGAAAAATGGGGTGAGAACGGAACAATGATGATCGTACCACAAAGGGGGAGAACATAGATGCTCAAGAACATGGAGAACATGTTAGAGATGCTCAAGATAGGGGGAGACAAAGAAAGGTTGAAAGAGCTGGGAAAAACAAAAGAACCAAAAGGATGAATCAAATGTAGGATTTTAATTTCTAACGACTGACGTTTGATTTTGTTTGGAGTTTTGTTTTGCAGGAATTACATCACTTTAAGACTCCAAGTCCTAAGTCATAGAGTATGTTCTAGGACTGTTTGGTTCAAATGTAATTTTGTATTTATTGGATCTTTCACGCAAAGAAAATCAATGTTTTGGTGATAACATTGAATTTCGATTTTGGTTTAAGATAAGTGACTTGAGCGCTTTTATGTATTTTTGGGTTTTGTCACGAAATTACCAAAGGGGGAGATTGTTACGGCATTTTGGTATTGGCATATTTCGTGAGTCAAGTCAGTGAGTTGAGTCGGAGTCTTAAAGGGATCAAATTGTCAATCAGCAATCAAAGACTTAGAGAAGATTCAACAAGAGCTCAAGTTGACACTCAGTGTCTTGAATCTTGAAGATTGAAGTTGAAGAATTGTGGATCAGTTACATCAATCTCAAGAAGAAAGTATTCAAAGGATCAGGTATGGTTAACTAAATAATTTTGGTGATCCGAATACTTTCTTATAGTATAGAAACACTTGGAAGAATTTTTAATTTCATAATAATCAAAAACTGGTGTTCGGACATGTTCAGGATCCGGATCAGGGCCAACGATCCGGATCCCGAAGGTTGTTGCTTCATACAAGACTTCGATCCGGATCCATGCAATTTCCGATCCGGATCCCGAATGTTAAGTTTTCTGATTTGTATGAACGATCCGGATCGGGCAATGCGATCCGGATCCCGAACCCTTGGTTTTCTGGAATCATCAATCTCGTTACGACGATCCGGATCGCAGTAAATCCGATCCGGATCGCCGTCCTGAAAATTTCCAGATAAGGTAAGTTTTTGATTCTTATCTCTTTCCAAAGGTTTCTAAACTATAAATAGACACTTAGGGTTTCTCAAAAATGTGGGAGCTACGGCCGATCAATTTATAAAACACTTGAGAGCAACCCTAGAGGCTAGGTTTTTATCGATCTTCTTCATAGCCTCTTCTAGGTCAATTCGATGGTTCTTTCAAGAACATATCTTTTGTCGAATTGATCTAATCTTTGCTTAGAGATTTCTTCTACGGTTCCTCAATGAGAATCTAAGCAGAGGATCACCATCGAAGTCAATATTCTTATCGACTGAGTTTGCGTCGTGGATTCGACGTGGCATCGTGGATTCGGTGTGCTAAAGGCGTTTCGTGAATTCGAAGCGTGCGTTCGTGGATTCGAACGTGAGCAGTGGACGGGCAAAACGGTGGAGCGCGAGGTCCAAGAAATTGAAGGAGGGGTTAAATCCGTGGAGACGGTAATCACCTTGTTATTCTTCTTTTCTTAGGGATTGTTATTGCGTGGATATCCAACCGGTCAGCGCAAGGTCCGAAGAAGCTGAAGGAGGGGTTTGAGTCCGTGGAGTCGGTAATCACCTTGTTATTCTTCTATTCTTAGTGGATTGTTATTGCGTGTTGGTCCCGTGGTTTTTCTCCTGGATTGGAGTTTCCACGTATATCTCGGTGTGCTGTTTTTATTTTCCGCATTGGTTTTTATTTTGCACTGAGATTGAGTTTTTAAGTATTACACCTATTCACCCCCCCTCTAGTTGTTTGATAGTACCTATTTAGATCCTTTGGGATTCATAACTCTACACAGAAATCCACTAGAATTAAAACACGTACAAGGTGATTTACCGTACACACTTACGACTCAACCTTTTCATACGCTCCTAGAGGATCTTCTCCGCTCGCTCCGCGACGCTTCTCGAATCCACGATCTGCGCCCAACGCCGAATCCACGGCGTCCAACGTCGAATCCACGACGTCCGACCGAGTTCACGGTCTTCACCCAATAGCACCCTTCGAATCCACGAATGTGCCTCGCTCCGAATCCACGAGAGCGGTTGAACCTTGAATCCACAAGGACACGCGAATCCACGCGCCGATTTTTGGGGTAAATCGTTGTTTTTGGTGGTGATGATCCGCCGAATACTTAGATCAAAGATAGATCGGAAATACCATCTAAGTATTCATTAGTTTGATTCAACTCAAGATGTGAGTATGAAAACCTAGAATCAAACTAATCAATATAGATGAAGAAACATAGAGTATTCTCTAATGATTTCCTTTCTTCTCTATAGGTGGATCTAGAGCCGTATAAGATGATATATGAAAATGACGGCTATTTGGATTCACCCTAGCAAAAGAGTCATAGGGTCTATTTATAGGTTAGAAACCCTAGGAAGGAGATAAGAATCAAAAACCTAACATTTCTGGAAATTTTACGGACGGCGATCCGGATCGGATTAGCTGTGATCCGGATCGTCGTAACGAGTCAGGTAGTTCCAGAAAAACGAAGGTTCAGGATCCGGATCGAAGTGCTTGATCCGGATCGTTCATACAGTTCACCAAACATCAACGTTCGGGATCCGGATTGCGAAGCCTGATCCGGATCGTTCAAGGAAGATGGTAAACTCAGTGTTCGGGATCCGGATCAAGAGAGGCTACGATCCGGATTGAACTGGTGTATGAACGAACCACCTTCGGGATCCGGATCGAACAACCTGATCCGGATCCTGAACATGTCCCAAGTCCAGTTTTTGATTTTTATGCAATGAAAGATTCTTCCAAGTGTTTCTACACTATAAGAAGTATTCGGATCACACAAATTCTTTAGTTAAACATACCTGATCTTTTTGAATTCTTCTTTCTTGAGATTGAGTTAAATGATCCAACTTCTTCACCTTCAATCTTCAAGACTTGAAACTTTCACGAAACTACGCCAACTCAAATTCCGTAACAATCTCCCCTTTGGCGGTTTCGTGACAAAACACAGATCCACTCAAGAAAATTCAAAAAGATATTTTTGTTGCTATCACCATACAATAAAAATTTACAATGGAGATCCGAAAATTTAAAAACATGAGATAAACTCCTAAAACAGACTCTAGACTTAGACATCTGTACTCTCTGCACAAAGAAATCATTCTTGACAAAAAGAGATCGTTAGATACCTCAAGAATATTTAGCATTCAAAACCTAGTACAGAGATAGAGTTTATCTGATCATCATGACATTTGAGAATTCAGGTATGTAAGAAAATCATAGTCAAAAACCAACATATCTTCTATGCAATTAAAAACCAAATGTCACAAAATGTTAGTCCAACATCAACTTGTTAGTCATAATACATGCCCAAATAGTTAGTCGAATAGTTAGTAGAGACATGCAAACAATCACAAGATAAAAACCAAAGTTGAAGTTGAAGTGATACTTACTTTGATGTATACAAAATTTTCACATCAGCATTGTTCATCATTGTACCTTGATGCAGTCATCATTGTTCATCATTGTACCTTGATGTATACAAGATTTTCACAATTTTCACATCATCATTGTTCAAGTTCTCTAAACTCTCTCCCCCTTTTTGTCACAAACAAAGCCAAAATTACCAAAAATTGAAGGAGAGTTAAAAATTTCAAAGAAAATGTTCCGAAAATTAAGAACTAGAACTAAGAGTAAGTCCTAAAAACTGAAAAACCTGCACAAAAAGATTAGAAAGAAGGTTAAGTCAGTCAGAATCCGAACTAGTGGGATTGGTACAATCCAACTTCTTCAAAATCGCTTGAAGCATTTTTGACATTCTGGAGACCTTTCTTTTCATCTTATGTTGCTCAGAGATAATCTGTTTGAGATTTGTAGACACGCTGTCTTGTTCAGCAGACGATCTTCGCTGTTCTTGTCGAAGTGAGGACTCTACATTCGCTTTTGCTGTGTGTCTCCAGGACGTTGAAGGATGTAGTATAGAACCAGACGGTGCATCTTGACCTTCAATCCATGGAGATTCTCTAGTGAGAGAGCGAGCTCTGGTGAGGGGTCTATCAATCTGAATTCCAGTTCCTCTCGAATTCTTTCGCCTAGTGTACTGCTTGGTTGTTGAGGACGATCTCATCAGCTTCTTGTTCTTCAAGTACAACCTATCTTCTTTGTCAATAGCTTTTTGTGCTTGTTCACAAATCTCTTCCCAGTCTTCTTCATCTGATTCTGAATCAATTTGATAGACTTTCTTTGTCTCTTCTTGATTTGAGTCATCTTGTTCTCTTTTTATATAAGACCCACTCGGTCCTACCATTGCTACCAAAAGGAAGATTATCCAGGCGAATGCCATTGGTGCAAGTGCTTAAAAGTTTTAAAATCCTGTGAACAATAACTCAAAAACACATGAAAATTGTTAATTTTCAAAAATTTGAAAAAATTGTACCCAGACAATCATAATCATGTAGAGAGACTAAGAATCAAATTAGTTTTGCAAAAGGACTTTTAAAAATAGATCAATTGCATGATTTTCGAAAATCCTCATTATATGCCCTAAAATCGAAATTTTAGAAATCGAAGCCTAAAAATCCGTTAATCAGGAGAATACCTAGCATATAATCAAAACTAATCTACCCAGAGTTCTTATTTCAAAATTGATCCAAGAATTTCATCACGTTTGAGGAGGAATAGAGAAAAACGGTGAAAAACCGAGATTTTGATCAATAAAACTTACTTGGAGTTGAAGAACTTGAGTTTGAAAGCTTCCAAGATGGGTGAAATCTAGAGAGAGAAGCTCTGGAAACTTTGGAACAAAAGATTGGAGTAAAAGAAATCAAAACCCTTTTGTTCTTTATAAAACCCTAGCCGCGATCCGGATCAGTTCATGATTGCGATCCGGATCGGCTACCCGCAGTGAGAAACTGCGTTCGGGATCCGGATCGGCAGGTCCTATCCGGATCGTCAGCCCGCAGAAGAATACCTGCGTTCGGGATCCGGATCATCTTGCCAGATCCGGATCGGCTCCAACTTTTTCTTTAGAAAATTTCAGAGAAATTCAAGAAAAACCAGAAAAAGATTGTAAGCACAAATGTGTATCAACTTTAAACAGAAATCATCGTTTCATACAACAAGAATTAGATTATGCCAAATCTATCAACAATATCCAAAAATGAAACGAGAATTTACAAAAATTAAATCCCTTAAAGTTGAACACCTTCAATTACATCTAACTTGATCTTATGAGTAATGCCTTTATCAAATCATCAATTCAGTAAAGAAAATGAAATACAAAGATCAATAGATGTTTGAAATCCCAAATATAGTAGATAATGTATCTAGACAATCTGTTGAAGAGAGTGGCTCTTTGAGCATCTTTCTTTAAAAACCCACCTTATACCAACCTTGAAATTTGACGGAGTCAAGTATTTCAACATGCATTTTACTTAATCAAAATTTGAACAACCATGCTTGGTATACATGTGGTAGCTGCACACAATACTCGGACGACCGAGGTGGTAGCTCTTTCCTCCATGTGGTGGTAGTTTTCACACTCCTCATTGGGATGTAACTCTTTCCACATCTTTTGAGCATTTTATATTTCTTTGACTCCCCCTCAATTGGCTATCAATTATTTAAGATATAAAGTATTCAACCAAAAATTGATCTCGATTTCATACTCGACTAAACAGTCAAATAAGATAATGACTATACCAAGAGATCATTGAGAGAGAGAAATTGACTTTGATCACTCAGAAGATGATTTAATTAACATAAATGATCATTGCAACAGTGAAATATTATGATGGCAAAAGCATAATAAATTTCTAAATGTGCGAAAAGATGCAATTAAAGTCAATTATGATCTATGCTCAATTAATGTCCTATGTACAGACATAGATAATGAACAAAACAAAACAAAGACAAAACCTATCCTAAGCAAAGGTTTCAAAAAGAAGTTTATTTCAAGGAAAGCATTCCAATTGCTTTTCGCAAATGAATAAAACGTTTTTGATCCAAAGGTTTTGTTAGAATGTCAGCTAATTGATCCTCAGTTGAAATATATGAAAGTTGAAGAGTATTTGATTCAACTAGCTCTCTAAGAAAATGATATCTAAGTTCAATATGTTTTGTTCTAGAGTGCAACACAGGGTTTTTAGAAATGTTGATTGCACTTGTGTTGTCACAAAGAATTGTTACCGAAGATGCTGAAATCCGGAAGTCGCTCAATACGCTTTTCATCCAAATGAGTTGAGTTGAGCAGCTTCCAGCTGAAATGTATTCCGCTTCGGCAGTCGAGAGTGCTATGCAATTCTGCTTTTTACTGTGCCATGCAACAAGGCAATGGCCAAGATAGAAGCATGCACCACTCGTGCTTTTCCGATCATCCATTGATCCTGCCCAATCGGCATCTGAGTATCCAACAATATCCAAACTTGTTCCCATAGGATACCAAATTCCGAAATTAATTGATCCTTTGATATACCGGATGATCCTTTTCACCGCTTTCAGGTGAACCTCCTTTGGTGCAGATTGATATCTCGCGCAGATCCCGACACCAAAAGATATATCCGGGAGACTAGCCGTGAGGTAAAGTAGACTTCCAATCATACTTCGATACAGTTTCTCGTCTACATTCTCACTTTGTGATTCACTTCCAAGTCCCTTGTGGCTAGTTCCCATTGGAGTCGAAAAATCCTTCGAATTTTCAAGATCAAACTTTTTAACCAACTCCATTGCATACTTGGATTGACTCAAGTGAATACCTTCATCATTTTGTTTAATTTGCAATCCAAGGAAATAAGTCAATTCGCCCATCATGGACATCTCAAATTCGCTTTCCATGGTCTCCGCGAATTTAGAAGCATCATTATCTCTTGTTGCGCCAAATACTATGTCATCGACATATATTTGTGCTACAATGAAATTGTTTTGATAATGCTTCACAAAGAGAGTCCTGTCAGCTCCCCCTCGAGTATAGCCCTTCTCCAAAAGGTGCTTTGTCAACCTTTCGTACCATGCTCGCGGTGCTTGTTTCAGACCGTAAAGAGCCTTTTTCAAACGAAAAACATGGTTAGGTTGTTTATGGTCTACAAAACCTTTCGGTTGAGCCACATAAACTTCCTCATTTAAAAACCCATTTAGAAATGCGCTCTTAACGTCCATTTGAAATAATTTGATTTTAAAATGACAAGCAATAGCAAACAGTATACGAATGGACTCGAGTCTAGCTACAGGGGCGAATGTTTCGTCAAAGTCTATACCTTCTACTTGAGAGTAGCCTTGAGCAACTAATCGTGCCTTGTTCCTGATGATAGTACCATCCTCATTTTTCTTGTTCTTGAAGATCCATTTGGTACCTATCACATTGTGTTGCTGTGGAGGCTTCGTTAATTCCCAGACTTTGTTTCGCTCAAATTGATGGAGCTCTTCCTGCATTGCTTTAATCCAGTAGTCATCCTGAAGAGCTTCATCTATGTTCTTTGGTTCGATTAAAGATACATAGCAAGCGAATCCACAAACCAACTGCCTCCGAGTTCTAACTCCTTCTTGTGGATCTCCAATAATATTCGATTCCGGATGATCCTTGGAGATTCGTAGCGTTTGTTGAAACGGAGTACTCGGAGATATATGAGATGATTCCTGCACATTAGATAAACTTGAAGAACCATTAGATGCATCATTAATATTGGAAGTATTATTATGAGAAGATGCAACAGCAGGAGTATCATCATCTAGAGAAATATCGAGGGTAGATTTTTCAGATGCAAAGTGAAAAGCTTCATCTACTTTAACATTTATAGATTCTACGATCGTCTTAGATTCCAAGTTAAATACTCGATATGCTCTACTATTAGTAGAATACCCCAAGAAAATCCCTTCGTCACTTCGTGAGTCAATCTTTCCAAGGTTTTCACGGTCACGTAAAATGTAACACCGACTCCCGAAGATGCGAAAATATTTGATGTTGGGTTTTCTACCACACCATAGTTCATATGGTGTATTTAACGTTCCCGGGCACAAGAACACTCGATTAATGACATAGACAGCGGTGTTCACAGCTTCAGCCCAAAAATATAGCGGTAAATTCCGGCTATGAAGCATCACACGCGCCATCTCTTGAACAACCCTGTTCTTGCGCTTGACAACACCATTCTGTTGAGGTGTATAGGGTGCAGAGAATTCATGCTTAATACCGTTTGAAGTACAAAAGTCAATGAATTTTGAATTAATGAATTCTCCACCTCTATCACTTCTAACACGAATGATCTTTTCATTCTTTTCAATCATAATACGAAGGCAGATCTCGTGAAAAGAATCAAAAGTATCAGCTTTCTCTTTTAAAAATGCTACCCAAGAATACCGAGAGAAATCATCAACCAATAAAAAAATATACCATTTACCTCCCAAAGATGGTTGACGGGTCGGCCCCATTAAGTCCATGTGCAAAAGTTCCAAGGGCCGTTTTGTACCAACGTGGTTCAAGTTCTTGTGTGCAGTCCTAGACTGTTTTCCCTTTTAGCAACCACCACACACAACGTTTTGTTTAAATAAAAGTTTTGGAACCCCCTTGACCACGTCCTTGTTTGAAATTCTAGTAAGTTCCTTAAAATTTAAGTGACCTAGCCTTTCATGCCAAAGAGTTTCATTATTCAAAGTGGCTAAGTTACAATTTTCAGAAAATTTATTAGGAACAACATAACAATTGTTTTCAGATCTAACCCCTTTTAAAAAGAAGACATGGTCCTTATCAGTTACAACGCATTCAACAGATGAAAAGTTAACTGAAAAACCATTGTCGCAAAGTTGACTTATGCTTATGAGGTTAGTCTTAAGGCCATCAACAAATAAGACGTTTTTCAAAATCGGGCCATCTGGAATAGCTACCGTCCCTTTTCCAACAATTTTGGAAGATCGACCGTCTCCGAAAACAACAAGTCCTCCGGAGATTTTCTCAAGATTTTGAAAACTATTTTTGTCACCGGTCATGTGACGGGAACAACCGCTATCCAGATACCAAGACGAACTATCATATGCATGCAAGGAAACATTGGTAACAAGACAAGGGTAAATTTCACCTTTGCGCACCCAAACCCTTTTGGAGTGCGTCGGTAATGGTCGTGAGGTTATTCTCCTAGGTGAAGGCGTCTTGTCAGATCGATTGCCGCTCCTTGATGATGTCGTCTTGCGCGGTGAACTACCAAGGCTCTTTTCATTTGAAAGGTTTTGCTTTGATTTCCGGGGAGGCGCCTTTTTGGTAGTCGTTGCAAGAGGTGATTGAGGTGAGCGTTTGACTCCCGTCTTGCAATATCTTCTTATGTGCCCTGAAACACCACAACGAAAACATACCTTAGATCTTGACGATCCCAAAGAGGATGAAGTAGGTTTGTTGTCGTTGTTTGTCTTGAATTCCGGTGTCGGAGGAGGAGATACCGACTGAGGCACAAAAACTGTCCCACTCGAACTTGGACTGTTTCCAGTTTGAGTGTATCCGAGGCCGAACCGATTTGATTGACCAAGACCAAGAAGTCTATCCAACTTACTCCTTCCTGAAGAGAATCGCTGTAAGTCATCCTTGAGTTGGAAAATGGTCTTTGTCATTTCCAGGTTATCCTGTCGAGCCTCGTTGTAGAGCTTTGAGAAGTGATTCGCTTTATCCACCAGATTTGTATGTTCCTTCTCAAAACGCTCATTGGACTCTTGAAGGGAAACATTTACTTTTATCAGATTTTCCCTTTCCACTTCAAGAGCGTTTGAGAGAGAAGTTGCTCTTTTTTCTTCTTCTTCGAGATCATGCACTCTCCCTCTCAAACTCTTGTTTTGCTTAGCCACTTTCTTTGAATCCCTCAAAAGTCTGTGGTAGGCTAAAGCAAAATCTTCACCTTCCGAATCATCCGATTCATTGTCCGTTGCAATCTTTTCAACAGTGGAGTTGGACAACGACTCGGATGTACTTGCCATAAAGCACATGAAGGGTGAAGATATGGACGCGTGGAATGCCGTGGAGCTCTTTTCTTCATCACTCGAAGACGACTCATTTGACGTTGAGTTGTCATCCCAAGTGACGACTTGCATCGCCTTCTTCTTTGCCGGATACTTGTTGGGACACTCCGTTGCAATGTGGCCGTAGCCTCGACATTTGAAGCATTGTAGTTGTCCCTCTGAACTTTTCTTATCCTTTGAGAAGTTCTCTTGCTTTCTTGACTTGTAACTTGAAGTACCCTTGCCTTTGTTCGACTTTCCGAAGGATGGAGATTTACTTGAATTACCCCTTCGAAAGTTGCGGCGAAACTTCCTTGTCAAGAGAGCGAGCTGCTTCTCAAATTCCTCCATTGAAAGGTTCTCGTCATCGTCTGAGGAGGATGTATCCGCGTCTTCTTCCTTAGTTGTTTTCAACGCATAACCTGAAGACTTAGAAGAGGATGCTTTTCCAGAAGAATTGTTAGTAGTAAATGTCATTTCATAGGTTTGTAATGAACCAACTAATTCTTCTACACGTATTTCGTCCGGGTGTTTAATAGTTTCAATGGCAGTAACCTTTGGGCGAAATTGTTCAGGAAGAGTTCTTAAGATCTTTCTTACAATCTTAAATTCTGGAATCTTCTCTCCCAGGTTAGCACATGAGTTTACGATATCTTGCAATCGTGTATAGTAGTCCGTGAAAGATTCATTTTCTGCCATTAAGATAGAGTCAAACTTGCTCGTAAGCATTTGCAGTTTCTGAATCTTCACGAGGTTAGTCCCCTCATGTGTAACCTGAAGAACATCCCAGATTTCTTTCGCAGTCTCACATGCTGAGACGCGAGAGAACTCAGTTTGAGATAAGGCATTAAAGATAGCATTAATTCCCTTGCCATTGTAAGAAGATGAATCTAACTCTTCCTTGGTCCATTTCGACCTAGGTTTTAAGGTGTGGACATCACCAATAAATTCAGTTGGATTAGACCATCCTAATTCAATTGATTGCCACACCCGTTCGTCGATGGAAACTAAAAAGGCTTTCATCCGCACTTTCCAGTACGCATAATTTGTTCCATCGAAGAACGGGGGTCGGTTGATGTTTCCACCTTCAACCATTGTTTACAACCCTATTCCCTCTCTGATACCACTTGTTGGGTTATATGTAATAAGGATCTAAATAGGGGAAAAAACACCTAGAGGGGGGTGAATAGGTGTAAACGTATAAACACTCAAAAATCGTTGCGATAAGAACCCAATGCGGAAATAAAAAATAACTCGCAAGATTTTTACGTGGAAAACTCCATCACCGGAGTAAAAAACCACGGGATCGATAACACGGCAGAAATCCACTAGAATTAAAATACGTACAAGGTGATTTACCGTACACACTTACGACTCAACCTTTTCATACGCTCCTAGAGGATCTTCTCCGCTCGCTCCGCGACGCTTCTCGAATCCACGATCTGCGCCCAATGCCGAATCCACGGCGTCCAACGTCGAATCCACGACGTCCGACCGAGTCCACGGTCTTCACCCAATAGCACCCTTCGAATCCACGAATGTGCCTCGCTCCGAATCCACGAGAGCGGTTGAACCTTGAATCCACAAGGACACGCGAATCCACGCGCCGATTTTTGGGGTAAATCGTTGTTTTTGGTGGTGATGATCCGCCGAATACTTAGATCAAAGATAGATCGGAAATACCATCTAAGTATTCATTAGTTTGATTCTACTCAAGATGTGAGTATGAAAACCTAGAATCAAACTAATCAATATAGATGAAGAAACATAGAGTATTCTCTAATGATTTCCTTTCTTCTCTATCGGTGGATCTAGAGCCGTATAAGATGATATATGAAAATGACGGCTATTTGGATTCACCCTAGCAAAAGAGTCATAGGGTCTATTTATAGGTTAGAAACCCTAGGAAGGAGATAAGAATCAAAAACCTAACATTTCTGGAAATTTTACGGACGGCGATCCGGATCGGATTAGCTGTGATCCGGATCGTCGTAACGAGTTAGGTAGTTCCAGAAAAACGAAGGTTCGGGATCCGGATCGAAGTGCTTGATCCGGATCGTTCATACAGTTCACCAAACATCAACGTTCGGGATCCGGATTGCGAAGCCTGATCCGGATCGTTCAAGGAAGATGGTAAACTCAGTGTTCGGGATCCGGATCAAGAGAGGCTACGATCCGGATTGAACTGGTGTATGAACGAACCACCTTCGGGATCCGGATCGAACAACCTGATCCGGATCCTGAACATGTCCCAAGTCCAGTTTTTGATTTTTATGCAATGAAAGATTCTTCCAAGTGTTTCTACACTATAAGAAGTATTCGGATCACACAAATTCTTTAGTTAAACATACCTGATCCTTTTGAATTCTTCTTTCTTGAGATTGAGTTAAATGATCCAACTTTCTTCACCTTCAATCTTCAAGACTTGAAACTTTCACGAAACTACGCCAACTCAAATTCCGTAACAGAAGAAGTATTCGACGAGAGTCTGTTGCAGCAGACTGAAGTAGAAGAAGAAGGAGAAGAGTACTGCCCACTGGAAGAAGAAACCGAAGAGATTGGTATGTCCGTTCACGCCCTAAGTGGAGAGAAACAGCAGGAAACCATCAAGGTGCAGGGTGAAGCCAACGGCAAAACTTTAGTGATATTGGTTGATACCGGAAGCACGCATAGCTTCATAGATTTCCAAGCGGCGAGAGAAATGAAAACTGCGTTAACGTCGGCTTCACCCCTGGTGGTCACTGTGGCGAACGGGCATAAAGTCCTAAGTAAACTGAAGTGTACGGGGTTTAAGTGGACTATGCAGGGAGAACCCTATCAAGCCGAGTTGAGAGCAATCAGACTCGACGGATCTAGTATTATACTGGGCATCGACTGGCTTCGCCAATACGGGAGGGTCACTTTTGACTACGACAACCACTCGGTGTCTTTTAGTAGGGAGGGTAAGCTGACAACACTTAAGGGGATCACAGAAGGAGGGAAATTGACGGTCATCAGCGCGCAGCAATGGTACAGGGCAAGCTTGCAAGGTCACTGTTGTGCCGTAGCGCGCTTATCGGATCAAGGAGGAGAGGGGGAAAAGGAAGTTCCCAGAGAAGTAGCCAAAGTGTTGGAGCAATATGTTGATGTGTTTCAAGAGCCCCATGGCCTGCCCCCTCCGCGATCCTATGATCACAAGATACCCTTGCAACCCGGGGCCAAACCGGTCAATGTGAGGCCTTACAGGTACACGCATGAGCAAAAAGGGGAAATTGAGGCACAAGTGACAGAGATGCTACAAGCCCACCTCATCCGGAAGAGTACAAGTCCGTACGCCTCACCGGTGTTGCTCGTTAGAAAGAAGGATCGGAGTTGGAGGTTATGCATCGATTACCGACAACTGAACAAGGAAACCGTCAACGACAAGTACCCCATTCCCATAATCGATGATCTCCTGGACGAGCTCCACGGCTCGAGGTACTTTTCTAAAATCGACCTACGCTCGGGTTATCACCAGATTAGGATGTATCCGGATGATATTTATAAATCTGCCTTTAGAACCCATTCGGGTCACTACGAGTTTTTGGTGATGCCGTTTGGGCTCACCAATGCCCCGGCTACCTTTCAGGCACTTATGAATGATATATTTGCCCCTTACTTGAGAAAATTTGTGCTAGTATTTTTCGATGATATTTTAATCTATAGCAGAGGGTTGGAAGAACATACGGCACACCTAGGGATGGTGCTTGAGCTATTAAGGAAGAATCAGCTATTCGCAAAAAGAAACAAATGTTTCTTTGGCCAGGAACGCGTGGAGTACTTGGGGCATCTCATCACGCCGCAAGGAGTGGCCACAGAACCTAGCAAAATCGAGGCAATGGTCAATTGGCCTCTCCCCCGAAACCTCAAAGGATTGCGAGGATTCTTAGGGTTGACGGGGTATTACCGCAAGTTCATAAAGGGCTACGGGGTTATGAGCAAACCCTTAACCGAGCTACTCAAGAAGGACAACTTCGCTTGGAACGAGGCGGCACAAGGAGCTTTCGAGAATCTCAAAAGAGCTATGACCACAGCCCCGGTCTTAACCACGCCCGATTTCGATCAACCTTTCATATTAGAGGTGGATGCTTGTGGGACTGGAGTGGGGGCAGTGCTCAGTCAAGGTGGCAAGCCCATTGCTTACCTGAGCAAGGCCATTGGGGCGGAGCATAAAGGCTTATCGACATACGAAAAGGAATTTTTGGCTATACTAGTGGCGGTGCAAAAATGGAAACATTACCTCAGCTTGAAGACTTTCACCATCCAAACGGATCACGAGAGCCTCAAGCATCTGCTTGAACAGAAAATCACTACCCCAATGCAACAAAAGGGGATGATGAAGCTTCTGGGGTTGGATTACAAGATAGTTTACAGGAAGGGGAGAGAGAACAAGGCCGCGGACTCACTGTCAAGGAGGGAAGAGGGAGAAGAAAGAGAAGGGCCTGCCTTAGCTATATCCAGTGCTCTACCAGTTTGGGTAAAGGAAGTGGCCAAAAGCTATATAGGGGATACCTACTGTGAAGGCCTCATCACAGCCCTGACCCTACAACCCAATTCACAGGAGCAATACACCTACAACAATGAGATCCTTAGGCACAAGGGCAAGATATACATTGGAGCTGGGGGTGAATTAAGAAGAAGGCTCTTGCTACAGATGCACAACTCAGCCATGGGTGGGCACTCAGGGGCACAACATACATACAAGCGGCTTAAGCAATATTTCTAATGGAAGGGGTTGAAGAAGGAGGTACAGGAGTGGGTCAAGGAGTGTACTGTGTGTGCCCAGAACAAGGTGGAGAACCTTCCTTACCCCGGGTTGTTACAGCCACTACCGATTCCCACTCAGATCTGGGAAGACATTAGTATGGACTTCATAGAGGCCTTGCCAAAATCAGGAGGGAAAGACACGATCTTTGTGGTGGTAGATCGGTTAACTAAGTACAGTCATTTCATTCCCATGGCGCACCCCTTCACAGCAGAAAATGTAGCTGAAGTGTTCATGGGCGCCATATACAAACTACACGGGTGCCCCAAGAGAATCGTATCCGACAGAGATAAGGTTTTTACCAGTGCGTTCTGGAAGGAGTTGTTCAAGCTTCTGGGTACCAAATTACACATGAGCATCTCATATCACCCCCAATCCGATGGGCAAACGGAGAGGGTAAACAGATGCCTGGAGACTTATCTCCGGTGCATGTGTTTCCAGCACCCGAGAAAGTGGCATGCATGGCTCGCGCAAGAAGAATGGTGGTACAACACCAACTTTCACACCTCTCTGGGGATGACCCCTTATGAGGCATTGTATGGCCAACCCCCTCCGAGCTATCTGGTTCCTGCGGAGCCAAACCCCGGCCAATCCGGCGGGAAGGGGTGGCTTCTCGACAGGGAGCAACTGACCAGGGAATTGAGAGAAAGGTTGCAGATAGCTCAACACAGGATGAAGCAACAAGCAGACATGCGTAGGAGAGAGAAGGAATTTTCAGTCGGGGAATGGGTCTACCTCAAACTACAGCCGTACAGGCAGACTACAGTGGCACTAAGAAAGCATTTAAAACTTACAGCGAGGTATTATGGACCCTTTGAGGTGAGGGAGCGAATCGGGCAAGTGGCTTACCGACTGCGGCTACCGGAGGCGACCAAGATCCACCCAGTGTTTCATGTATCCTTGTTGAAGAAAAGCCCCTCGTCCGCTAACAGGGTGTCGCCAGCGATCCCGCTTACCAACGAGGATGGGCAACTCCTAGCAGAGCTGGAGAGGATCTTAGATCGTCGGTTGGTTAAGAAAGAGAACCGGGCCGTGACCGAGGTGAGAGTCAAGTGGAGTAACCTCCCAGAGGAGCAGGCCACTTGGGAGGAGTATGGAATACTGAAGCGGCAGTTTCCCGCCTTCGATCCTTGAGGACAAGGATCATCTCAAGAGGGGGGGAGTTGTAAGGACTGGAATAAGAAGAGGGAGAGGTAAGGTAGCATATAGGAAGTAGAGTACATAAAAGAGGAGCAAGGGGAGCTTAGCCTGTTCTTGGGGGCGCGCCGAAGGGGAGCGGGGCGAGGAGAAGCATCACAGCAAGGGGCGGGCGAAGGGGAGAGCAGATAAGACCAGGGTGACATCCCCAGGAGGGAGGGGAATACTGACAGAGCACATGGGAAGTGAAGAGGAGGCTCCAGCTGGCTACCACTTCGAAGCCAGTTCAAGTAGGGAGTCCAGCAGTTCAACCAGGCCGACCAGCAAACCAAGGGGAAGCCAACCAGCAAGCCAAGAGAGGAAGCCCAAGCAGGCCCATGCATCTGCCGCACCCATAGGCCCCAAGCCGAGCCCGGATAGCCCAGTCGGACACCCAGAGAGGGTGAAGGAGAGCCCAGAGCCCACTCCTTCGAAGGGGCCATTAATCTCAATTACTATGCACTTTCTGTAATTCTTAGTTTAGTCTAAAGAGTAGTCTACATACATATAGGAGAAACTTGTAATGAAACAGGGATTATGAAAAATACAGAACTTTTCCTCCAAGCCTCTCCTCCTGTGTCTCTCTTTCTCTCTACCTCAATTTCTCAATCTCTTCCCCAATCTTCCTCTTAAATCCCTCTTCAATTCTCATTCCCTTCTCAATTCCACCCTCTCATTCACCCCAAAGGGTGACCATCATCCTTCTCCGCCATACCTCCTCAGGAACTAGTCGTCACCGGCGATTGCGGAGAAGTCAGGAGTGTTACACTTCGATTGGAGACAAACACCATACCGCCCCGGTCGAGCGATGAAGAAGGCGAAGTCATATTCAGTTTTTCGGCTGCTCAAGTCGAAGAAGGAAGGACTCTGAAAGAAAAGGGTGTGAAATTTGAGCGCAAATCATACAACTGACTCCGGAACAGCAAGCGGCTTAGCATTGAAAAGCGACGAAGATCACGCTTCAGCGCGTCGATAAGGGGATGAAACTGGACGGAAAAACGACTACTATGCTATTGAGAAAAATCGACTCAAAAGGAAGTAGTTGAGAATTTCTCGATAACTCTCCCCAAATCACGCCGATTATTCAAATCGGCGATTATACGCATGGTTTGGGAGTGTATAAATATCCGAACTATCGAAGAAGAAGAGGTCCTGCAACCTCGTAAGCCAGGACCACTCCCCTACTATTTCATACATTTCAATACCTGCATTTACCGCTTTCCTATATAATTTGACCGCATTCTCTAGGAGTATATTAACTTGTAATTGGCTACCTGTTACTCTTGTAACCCCCACTTCAATCAATACAAATTCCTAATCGGCTCCTTAGCTGTCATGACTCGGCGTCGAAACTGTGACCCGGGCCCGCCAATAGATCCGCCGCCCATACGGGAAGCCCCATATGGATGAAGTGACTAACCTGCAAAAGATCATACTAACCACTATACAGATATCAGAGCGAAAAAATAAACTACTGAAATAAAGACATAAAACTCCAAATAGTACATGCTAGGTCCTCATAATACATCAGTCTCTCTAAAATAAAACTCTCAAAATAAAAAGTACAAGATACATCCCAAAAATCTCTGACAGTACTAGTACATCACCAAATGTCATGCCCCGGGGTTGAACTGCGACCTGGGTTCACCAACAGATCCGTCACCCATACGGGTAATCCCGTATAGGCGAAGCGTCTAACCTACAAAAGATAGTACTATAGCTATGCAAATATCAGAACGGAAATAAAATACTAAAAAATAAAATCCGACTACAGAACATCACGAAATAAGGTACAATATCCATCTCCTCAAATAAAGGTAATCATCATACAATATCCTCAGTATAGCATCTCTCAACTCCAAAAAGGGGGATAAACTAAAACTATAGTACAACAGTCTCTCAAAATACAAAAGATCCCTCTCAGAGTAAACAATAAAAAAATCCAGCTGACAGTGTAATGTACCAGATTTATGATATATAAATAAATGTAAATAAAAATGGTATGAAATACTATTTTTATTGAGTTCACAAAAGTAGAAGGTGACCTGGAAATGAATTGGGCCCAAATCGGGATTTAAAATAAGATATCTAGAGACTTATGTGAGAAAGTGGGCCCAGATTGTAAGTGGAAAATTTACAGTTTCGGAAAATTCCGAGAAAATTACGGGAGCTTCGTAAATATGTTTTAAGGCCACAGAAAAAGTTTCGCGTTGATTGGATTCCCGGATAGAGAGAACGGGCTCCGCCAGCGAATTCCAATACAGTAGGGCTTTTGGTGACCCAGAGGTGGTCCAAACTGAAAATTTAAAGTACCATGAGATAAAGCAAGTTAAACTGTGGCTACCCATCAAATTTGAGTGAAAACGGGCGAGAAACGGGCGAAAACGGACGAAAACGGGTGAAACTGGGCTTGGGCCCAAGTTTCGGGCGCCCGAAACTTGGTTCCGGGCGTCCGAAAAGTATTGTAGCAAACCGGTTATTCGGGTTGCAGCGAACCGGTTCACTGTAGCAGCCTGGTCCAGATTGAGGAGCGCCCGAAAGTTACTGTAGCGCGCCCGAAAGTTACTGTAGCGCGCCCGAAAGTTACTATTGGCACGGATCCCGAGGCAGTGGCGCGGATCCCAAGGCAGTGGGCACGGATCCCTAGGCAGTTGGCGCGAATCCCGAGGCACGGGCGTGAATCCTGAGGCATGGCACGGGCGCGGCGCGCTGGGGCGCGCGGCTCGAGGCGCGCGAGGTAGGTGGGGGACGCCACGTGGCGTCTCCCCATTGGTCGCTGCGGCCGAGGCGGCAGGCGCGCGTCGGGAAGGCGCGCGGGGCCTGGCACGCGCCAGCGGGGGGCAGGCCACGTGTCGGCCTCCCATTGGTCGGTCAGCGCGACGCAACGCGCTGACGCGACGCGAAGCTGCGGCCTGCGTCAGCGCGGGCGTGGGTGCGGTCCACGTGGCGGCCCCTGATTGGCCGCCGCAGTTCCGTGGTCGCGGTGCGCGGGTCCAGGGCCACGTGTCGCTCTCTGGTTGGCCGAGCGATGGTGACGTGGCACCCAGCTGGCATGGCGTGGACCCGTGGATCGCGTTGGGGCGGTTACTGTAGTAGCCCGGAACCGATTCGGACGCCCGAAAGGTGCACCCGAATTTGAAATTTTGGCCTATAAGGGCCCGAATGGCCCCATTTTTCCTCCTTTTCCCCTTTTTGGCATCACCCGAGCGTACCAGGAGGGGAGCAGGGTGATTCCGCGGGGAGGATTTCCAGGGTGCGCGAGCGCGCCGTGGACCCCGTGGAGCGCGCAAGGTGTTCCAAAGAGGCTAGTGGACGCGATGGACGGCACGACGTTGTCAAGGTAGGCCTCGCGTGTCGTTTTTGTGGTATTTTTGGCACAGTTTTGAGGTTTCCTTTTGGCTTTTGGATTTGACCCCATGCCCACGTGCGTGTTAGGGACCGAGTTTTACTGTGCCGTTTTGCTGCTCGGAGTGTCGTCGGGCGTTTTGGCGCGCCTCATTTTGCGTGCAAGCTCGTGGGAGACATGCACCGTTTTGCGTGCAGATACGGCAAATATGCGCAGTTTTGGGCGCAAACTCGGAAAATGCGCACCGTTTTGCGTGCAACATTAAAAAAGGAACGTGCACCGTTTTGCGTGCCAACCCAAGGTACGTGCTCCATTTTGCGTGCAGGTTGAGTTGTTGTGCACCGTTTTATGTGCAAACTCTAATATTTTGCATCATTTTACGTGCAGGATTAGAAATGTGTGCACCGTTTTGCGTGCAACCCTACAGTAAAGCGTGCACCGTTTTGCGTGCAGATTTGAGGTACGTGCACCGTTTCGCGTGCAGCTTGTGTTGTTGCACACCGTTTTGCGTGCCGTCTCTAATGATATGCACCGTTTTGTGTGCAGGGCTAGAAGAACGCGCACCGTTTTGCGTGCAACCTTAGAGGAGAGCGTGCACCGTTTTGCGTGCAAACCCGAGGTACGTGCACCGCTTTGTGTGCAGATTGAATTGACGCGCATCATTTTGCATGCCGACTGAAGTGGCGCGCACCATTTTGCGTGTGAGTTTTTTTGACGTGCACCGTTTTGCATGCAGGTTTGGAGGACGTGCACCGTTTTGCATGCGGACTCGAGGGATATGCACCGTTTTGCGTGCAAGCTCGAGGAGACAAGTGGAATCACGCGGAGACCAATTGCAAGTGTCTACGAGCAATTGGGGACACCACAAGGTGGGGGATTCTGTAGAAATTGGGTGACCTCTCCCCTTGCTCCTTTGCTTTTCGATTTAGAAGCATGATAGTAGCCTGTTAGAGGCGTTAGGTAATCATGATTAAGATCACCTGTGTAAATGGATATAGATGAAAAGTGCAACTGTTGGTTGCCGGAGATAGAGGATAAAATATGCATGTGTAAATAGATACCGATGAAAAGTGCAACTGTTGGTTGCCAAAGATAGAGGATAAATTTGCATGTGTAAAGAGGACTTAGGAGAAAGATGTAAATTCTTGATTTATCTAAATAGATGATAATTGCATGCGTAGAGGATAAATATTATCTTATGATGGATATGAAAATGATTGCATGCGTGAAAGTAGCTAATCATGTTATGATTGTGATCATGTTAGGGTATAACCCTAGGAACCATGTGACACCAGGGAAAAGAATATGTTGGTAGTAAGACTAGGAGAAAACCTAGATTCAGGGTTTAATGAGTGACATCAAACTTAGGAGTTATCCTAGGATTGGACGAGTGGCATTATCTTAGGAGATAACCTAAGGACACTGGATAGAGTGATCAACATAGAGTCAAGGAACTCTAGGATGAGTATGACATGGAACTTAGGTAAAGGGAACCTAAGGTAAACTAGTGATCAACATAGAGTCAAAGAACTCTAGGATGAGTATAACATGGAACATAGGTAAAGGGAACCTAAGGTGAACTAGTGATCAACATAGAGTCAAGGAACTCTAGGATGAGTTTGACATGAAACTTAGGTAAAGGGAACCTAAGGTGAACTAGAGGAGTTTAAACTCACAGACAGGAAATTAGAGTCAGTATAACTCTAAGATAAAAGTGGAATAGAAAATTAGAGTCAGTGTAACTCTAAGATAAAAGTGGAACAGAAAATTAGAGTCAGTGTAACTCTAAGATAAAAGTGGAACAGGAAATTAGAGTCAGTGTAACTCTAAGTTAAAAGCGGAATAGGAAAATAGAGTTAAGTTAACTCTAGGATTCAGTAAGGAATCAGAAAAGTGGGATAAGATCCCAATGTTAAAGAATTAAACAAATGTAACCCTAGAAAGTCATAGGGTGTCTGGGCAAAGGGACAGTAACTTTAACTTCAATTTGAGTTAAATAAATAAAAGAGAAATGTTTAAGAGTCCAGGAGACTCTCTAGTTACCCGTGTGGCAAGACCTAGGGTAAGGGATGAATTAGTGAAAAGAAATAGAGCTTAAGAGAAAGCTAAAAGTGGCTTGGTAAGCAAGACAAGCAAATTGCTCAAGATAGAGCTAAAAGTGGTCAATAAGCAAGACAAGCAAATTGCTCAAGATAGAGCTAAAAGTGGTCAATAAGCAAGACAAGCAAATTGCTCAAGATAGAGCTAAAAGTGGTTAATAAGCAAGACAAGCAAACTGCTCAAGATAGAGCTAAAAGTGGTTAATAAGAAAGACAAGCAAATTGCTTAAGACAAAGAGAACAAAAAGAGAATATATATGATGCCTTCGAATTTGAGACTCGTCAAGTGGAACAGGACTCCCTGGGCAGTGACTCGTTGGACGAGGTACTTTCGAAAGGCTTAAAGTGAAAGCAAAGAGCTAAATGCTAAAAGGAAAGAGAAAGAGATTTGCCAGTGGCAAAAAGGGAGCTATAAGCTCGAATAAGAAAGAAAAGCAAGTGTTTAAAAGCAAAGAGGCTAAGAACTAAAGTAAAAAGAGAAAGAGAAAAGAAAAGAAAAGAAAGAAAAAGCTAAAGATAAAACGGGCGTACCTACGGGGTGAAACGCGACCCATGTTGGAGTTGTAGGCAGTGTCCCTCTCCCGGGCAGAGACCCGTTCGGGACGTTTCTCCCGTAGGACGGGGTAACATTTGCGGGTGTTATCGGCAACCTCAGAAATCTTATCTTATAGTAGCAGGACTACCAGGCTGGGGCCCGTTGGATAAGAATTTTTGAGGGTTAACTTGAATTAAAGCACCAGAATGTAAAGAAAAAAAGAAAAATAGAGTGGCCAAGGTGGCCGGGTTAGTTGAACCCTGTATATAGCGGCATAGTTGCCGAGTTGGTACATAGCAGCCTGGTATGGCTAGACAGAGTAATGATGGGTTGGTTAGTATACACAGATAGTGTAGTGATCCATTATATCAACATTTTGATATTGAGGATTTTAGTTTCCTAGCATTCTGTTATTATTGCTTCCATTGGACCAAGTGGTGTAGGACACTTTTTTCTCGGTGGTTGAACCCACTGGGAACTTGGTCGTAGTTCTCAGACCCCTTGGGTGACATCCCCACAGGTTCAGGTATGGATACAGCGGTCGAGACGGATACAGGTGCAGTCAGCGAGGCATGCGACAGGGGCAAGGGCCCAGCAGCATAGAGACCTAGAGGGTCTAGCAGAGGTACCCATTTTTATATGTTTCTTGAGTGAACCTTGTATGGTGAGGAAATTATGTAAAAGAATTGTAATAATTTTATTTGCAAGTTCAGAAATGTAAAGTGTAATAAATTTAATTTATGGTTCACTCTTGTATGCTTTCATTTCCCCTTTAACTGTTGTTATTGAATGAAAGTTTTAAATTAGTAGTGATTTTTAGTACTCTGATATTGAGCTTCCGCATACACTTATTGTGTTATTATGGATGTTACCGTTCCTTTCGGGTAGTGAGGGTCATACCCGATTGGCGGGTCTGTTAGCGTGCCCGAACCGTACAAATTGGCGGTCTCGGGGCGTGACAGACGGTGCTAGGAATCTCCAACTAGGGGGTACAGCTACACTCCTTGGGCGGTAAGGATCTAGCTCGTTACTCCCTCGCCTCGAACAACGACCGAAAGAACAGCAACTCCCGCAGAAGACTATGCAAAACAAAGGGAAGAAGAAGAGAAAACAACAATAGGGGTGAGAACCACTAGTAAACCAGTAGCCTCCCCCTGCGGGTAAAGCCTCAAACTCCGGCGTACCCACTAAGTCTACCAGAGGCAAGGAAAAAGGGGAAGTGGTAAGGTAAATAAGTTGCCGAAACAGGAAAACTACCACTAGTATGCCTCTAAATGCAGTGCCGAAAGGAATGACTGTATGTATGCATCAGTAACCGCATCTGTCCAAATAAACCCAATCTAATCACCAATAAAAATCGGGACTGCCTGCTTTGCTGTCTCAAGTATCTGCTCACAGATCCGCACTCACTGACCGGAACTCGGGGTCCGGTACTCACTGGCCGCTGTGTCAGTCGCTAACAGATCGGCACTCACTGACCGGAACTCATCTGTCCGGTACTCACTGGCTGCTGTGTAAATCGCCTACTCCGGAGTGGCACTCGAGGGGAGCGACCCACACGAGTAAAGTAACCATGTCATCAATATCATGAAATAGCAGAACTGGATCACGACTATGATCAAAGTGGGAAAACCCAAGGACTGGATCACGACTATGATCAAAGTGGGAAAACCCATCCACTAATGAAACTCCGATCCCCCAAATCTGATGCAAAGTTAAACCTCCGGTCAACCGCCTAATGTCCGCGGTTACCGTAATATCCCACAAATCCACAATCTAATAAAATAACCAACATCTGGTCAACCGCCTAATATCCGCGGTTACCACAATACCCCACAATCCATAATCAAGTACAACCTGTCCCAGACTCCAAAGTCCCGACTACACTATTCCAAACCCCTGCTCGAACCCGAGCAACATGAATCAAAAGTCTAAATGAAAAGGAGAAAATGAACTATCATGGTTTCTCCTAAGTCAAGTCCCAATATGATAGTGTAGTAATAAATAGTGGCCTATCTAGATGTCCATACAAGCATGCAAATGTCCTCATGAAAGATAAAAGAGTGTATCAAATAGTAGCCCCACATAGATATAACCATAATGTCAAAATCACTAACCGACTACATGTGGTGACCCGGATCTCTACAGGGCTTTTATAGTGTGACCAGCAGCTTCTGGAGGCCTATGTGGCGTGTCGGCGGTGTTTCTGCACCAATTTGGACACAAGTGATGGACTTCAGGTGTTAAATGGATCACGTGGGTAGTCGGATGACCCCGTCGAATGTTTAGAAGTGGTTTCGCGTGAAACGGATTTTAAAATTGGACTCAGCGCGAAAATTTAGTGTAAGAACACCTTTCCGGATGCTTTCGGCAATTTTTAGAAATGGAATTTGGCAAAACGGACAGCGGATTTGGATTCAGCGCGCGAAAACGATCAAGATGGACTATTTACTTGTATTTTTCGGAGTCCGGATGCGAAAACACAATTTTCGAGGCATGGGACACTGTTTCGGCGGCCGGGGGGCAGCGCCGGCGGCGCGGGCAGCGGCGGAGCGCGGCGGCGGGCAGAGGCGCGGGCCGCCCGGTCCACGTGGCAGCTTAGGATTAGGCCGGTTCGCGGGGCGCGGTCCACGGGGCGCGCGGGGTGTATGGTAGACCGGAGCGGGACACGTGGCAGCTTTTGGTTGGCCGGTTCACGTACGCTCGGTCCACGCAAGGAGCGGAGCAGGTGACTGGGGCAGGTGGCCGTACGGCGGGGCAGGTGACCGTACGACGCGGCAGGTGTTGACGCGCGGGCGCGCCACGCGTCAGCACGGGCGCGGGCCACGCGACGTAATGCGAGCGGCTGGTCCCGCTGTTGCCTGTTCGGGGGCGACGTGGCGCACTGTGGGCATTTCGGGCGCTCGGCGGAACAGTGCGGGCGGCGCACTATAGCAGCCCGAATCATTTCGGGCGCCCGAAACTTGGGACACATTCGGTATTAAGTGATTTGTTCAGTTTGTTTATATAAAGGCCTTCTTTGCAGCCCGTTTTGACCTTCTTCCCGAGCCCATCTCTCTATGAGGCCTTAAGTAAGATTGTTCAGCATTTTGTGGGGCATCTCTTGATGGATTCTCAGATTTTTTAGAGGCCTTGACATCCGCGCTTTCTGCGATGCGGCGCACAGCGATGTTTCTTGGATTTTGGCTTCCACCGTCACTTTTCGGTCCGCGGGGCACCCTGGATCACACCGATGGAATTTTGAGCCAAATTTCACAGTAGAGCGTTCACAAGAGGTAAGTCTTCGTTTTTCGTGTTGATCACTTCTCCGCATTTTGAGTTTTTGGCACAGTTCCCGAGGTGTTTTGGTGACCCCTTTTGTGCGGTGAGATTTTGGACAGCGGAGGCTTGTCGATTTTCTAGCTTGACCTACAAGCATCGGAATGAGGTGTTTAAGGACTTGATTGATATCTACTCTTCAAGAGGAACGCGTTCATATTTTTATTGGATTTTTCTGAGGATTCTTCGAAGGTGAGATTTAAGCTTCTTTGGGGTTGTATCCCACAGTTTTCGCAGTGTTGTGGTTGTCGACGCACCACCTTGTTTAATTTGTATCTTGGCCTACAGGTATCGGAACGGGGTGTATAAATACTCGTTTTGGGGCTACTCGTCGCGAGGATCGCAATTGTGATTTTTTTGGGATTTTTAGAGGACTGTATACAGGTGAAAATCCCCTTCTTCTCTGCTGGTTTGTAAAAACAGCATGTGCTGTTTTGGGGGTATTGTGGTGTTGGTTATTGATTGTTGGTGATATTGTTGGTTGGAACAGAGGCTTGCGTGACTGAATACCGAGGGTGCAGTTTTGGAAGATTTTGGTTCGCGTGTGACTATGCACTTCACCGACTTCGGCTTTGCCTGAGGAAAGCGTTTCAGGTGGGTTGCTTCATCTCCAGAACCGGTGGACGGTTCTCTAACTCTATATGTTAGAATGCATGCATGTTTAGGGTATATGGTATGTTATTGAGAGGTAAGCTAGTAAGGATGATGGTATAAGAAAATTGCAAGATTAATTTTCATGTTAAACATTATTGAGGACTTGCTATATTTGGTTATTCATGATAATGATTAGTAAAAGCTTACCTAAGGAAATTTACCCTATGTGATTGTTAGTATGCATGTTTAATTATGTAATATCTGGCATCGAGATGGAAGCTGGAGGAATGGCCTAGATCATGGATTATGGACAGGTATAGTTTATTGGGGATTTTGGCATGTTGTTTATATCCTTGTGGAGTTATTTGGTGATTTACTCCCTTTCATTTTCTTGAGGACAAATGCATGCTTGTATGGACATCTAGTTAGGCCATCTTTTACTGCTACACTACTTATTGGAACTTGACTTAGAAGAAACCATGTTATTCCTTTCTCCTTCTTTGTTAGTCAGGCGGTCCGTGTTGCTCGGGTTCGAGCAGGGGTATGGGGTAGTGTAGCCGGGACATTGGTGTCAGGGACGGGTTGTGCTGGATTGTGGTTGGCAGGATTTTTGGTGACCGCGGACTTTGGGCGGTTGACCGGAGGTCGATTTTAGGTCATGGTTTGTGGGGCATTACGGCAACCGCGGATATTGGGCGGTTGACCGAATATTTACTTATGCATCAGATTGGGTATCAGATTTCTCTAGTGGACGGGGTTTTCCACTTATTGAGTACTTTGGCATCTGTTTGAGGACCGGGGTTTTCTTTAGTGGTTGGGTTTTCCCACTTTGATCAGAGTCGTGATCCAGTCCTGCTGATTTATGATACTTAGGTTACTGGTTACTGAGATACTTTACTCGTGTGGGTCGCTCCCCTCGAGTGCCACTCCGGAGTGCGCAGCATACAGGCTTTGAGTCCTTGAGACTCCTTATTTTCATCGGTGTTATGCGTCGGCCAGCATACCCGATACAGGCAAGGCACAGCAGGCAGTTCCAGTTCTTACTGGTTCATTCATTGGGTTTATTACAGGCATTTCCAGTTCTTACTGGTTCATTGATTGGGTTTATTACAGGCAGGTACTTTATGGTTGTACTCGTGTCAGGGGGCTGAGTGGAGTCTAGTAGCTGTGTTTAGACCAGTGCTAGTGTTGTTGGGAGCCGTTTGGTTTGACGGTGGTCCTGTGTCGTTGAGAGTACTTTGACCGTTGTGTGAGAGGTTGAGCATCTTGAGTCTATCCGTTCTGAGAGAGAGCGTGGATTTCGACTATAGCCTGCATGAGCCAGCACTACTCGATAGCGAGTTAGTCTGTTTGGACACCCTACGTAATTCCTGCCCAGTAGTGGGAGGTGGTTGTAGGTGGGCGCAGGTTTGACTGGACTAGATGTGGCAGTCAGCTCGATTGGGTCGATTGTGCACTTCATGTGCTAGTGGTGGCATATCCTTCATTGGTTCTCCCATTTTGAGCATTTAGATAGAGACATGATAGCTGTTGAGTGTCTCCAGCTTTCTTGTTCAGTTTTTACTGCATTGGTTATCTTATGCCTCTAGTAGACTTAGTGGGCAGATCGTCGGGCCTGGCGGTGGTACCCACTGAGAACTCCCTTTTTGGTGTAATTCTCACACCCATTGGGGGTTTTCCCCCTCCCTTTTCTTTCTCTCCTTTGTTTTGCATAGTCTTAGCGGGTGTTGCTGATTCTACGGTTGCTGTGCAAGGCGAGGGAGTCGCGTGCTAGATCCCTACCCGTCCGTGGAGAGTAGCGGTACCCCTACATTGGAGATCCTGAGTACAGTCAGTAGATCAGTTTATTTCTGCTTTTGAGAGATTATTGTAATGAGGTTATTACTTGTATTGAGAGCCTGTACACTGATGTATTATTTCAGGTTACCTCCCTGCTGAGTCCTGGTTTATTGTATTTGAGGATATTGTATGATTATCACTTATGGGAGATGGATTTTATATCATTATTCCAGTTGTACAGATGGATGGTTTTAATTTTACTGCACTTTTATGGTATAGCTCTGACATCTGTTTAGCTGTAGTATTTTTCTTGCAGGTAGGATGCTTCGCCTATGCGGGGTTTGGCATAGGTGGCGGATCTATTGGCGAGCCCGGGTCGCAGTTTCGACCCCGGGGCTGACAGATTAGAGTGGTATCAGAGCCTAGGTTGTAGGTCATGGTGGACATAGAAACCCTAGGCTTGTGGTTGGACCCTAGGATGACTTCGTGAGAGTCGTGATTTGTAGCGCGAGTCCTGATTGAGTTTTACACCTCCCCCAAGGGACGGGATGAGTGATTGGCATGTTTATTATCCTAAGTGGTTATGTTGGCTGCAGACAATATAATGCTGTGGAATGGGTGACATGCTTTAGACTTTCGCTGGATTGGGTCGAGTGTTTGTGTTGTGCTGATTTGCAGTTTTGTCGTGGTGAGCTGTGTCTCCCCGACTCTGGGTTTTGACCCGTGTGCATCCTGTCACAGCAGTTGACCTTGAGCGGTTGGATTTGGGCCGGATACCCGGATTGAGGTCAGAGAGCTCCGGACCCAGATGACAGGATTGTCAGAGGCTTATCAGCGACAGAGTGAGCAGCTGGTCTGGGTGACACAGTTGTCGGAGCAGCGGGCAGCCCGACAGTGTTTTTCTCTTGAGACCACCAGGTTGTAGTATCCTTAGCGGCAGTGATTTCTGTGGCGCCGATGGATCGAGTAGCCCCATCCGTGCCAATATTTAGTGCCAAAGCACCGAGGCGGGATGGATAGCTGACAGCTGATGAGCTGTGGGACATCATCGATCGATGGAGCCAGTTTTGGCAGATGAACCACCCCGATTCGTGGAATTGAGTTGGAGCCTTTGGAGACTGAATCGTGGTTGGTGGTGATGGAGAGACTATTCGAGAGCCTCCCTGGGCCAGAGGTTTTATGCAGTTCTTGAACTGCGCGCTTCAGGTTTCGAGGGACGAGGCGCATAGGATATGTGTGACTGGGAGTGGATTGCGCCAGGATACCTTTCAGTTTATTTGGTCCCTCGGTTTTGGATTTTGGATGCCTCGATAGAGTAGGCATTGTGTTTGGAGCTGGCGCTGCAGTCCCTTTGGTTGGGGAGCTGCTGCCAGAGGCGAGTTCTGGATAGAGGCGCTTGACGCTAGATGATGGAGGACAGATTGGCCGGCAGTGGCATTCCTGATTTCTCTCCAGGGTAGTGGATTTTTGAGACATCAGAGGTCAGGTGGACCCCGATGGCAGCATCAACATCTATATTAGAGTAGCGCAGCGGTAGCGTGGATTTGTTGTCTGCGGAGGACCATACCTGTCGCCTCAGTGTGAGCAGAGACAGAGGTCGTGCTCCCTATGTGGTTAATCAAGATATATTATGGCAGAATGAGCGACGACCACCTGCATTGAGCGGATGAGTTTGTGCCGCCCGGTTGGAGGGCGTCACGACAGTGGATCGAGATGTCGCAGGTATGATTCCATCACAGCAGTCGGAGTTAGAGCACTCTGCATTCCGACATGAACTAGAGGCAGAGTTGTTACCACTTGCATTAGAGGTACAGGTTACTATTGGTGTTGTGCATGTGGAGGAGGCATGTGGATCATGTCCAGTGCGGTTGGGGCCGCGAGTTATGCCGGCAGACTTATTGGTATTGGGAGTAGTTCTGTGTTTTGACCCAGTGCTTGGGATTGGTTGGCACAGTGCCACATGATGTTTGACTGCGGAGAGAGAAGGCTATGACCTTCTGCGAGGCAGACAAGCGAGGCTTGTTTGTCCAGACAGTTAGAGCACACAGGTTGCAGCGACGGTGTGAGAGGTGCCTACGGCGGCACCGGGACTGAAGGATATTCCTATCGCCCGCGAGATCCCGTGTGTGAGTCCACTCGAGCCGATGATTGTTAAGGAATTTGTATTGGCGTAATTCGTGAAAGTGGTTAAGTCTTAAAGATTGAAGATGAAGATGTTTGGATCATATACCTCAATCTCAAGAAAGAAGAATTCAAAAGGATCAGGTATGCTCAACTAAATAATTTTGGTGATCCGAATACTTCTTGTAGTGTAGAAACACTTGGATGGATTTTTAATCGCTTAAAAATCAGAAAACTGGACTATTATAAGTTCAGGATCCGGATCAGGCTACTTCAGTCCGGACCCTGAACGTAGGTAGGTTCATGCGCAAATCCAGTCCGGAACACCCTTGGTTCAGTCCGGACCCCGAACGTGGATTTTGTAGAAATCGCATGAACAGTCCGGACCGTGGGTATTTCAGTCCGGACCTCGAACATTGTTTTTTCAGGAATTCTCTAAAAAACAACGACAGTCCTGATCAAGCCAAATCCAGTCCGAACCGTCGTGCGGGAAAAAGGCTGTTACAGTCAGTTTTTGATTCTTATCCACTTCCAATGGTTTCTAACCTATAAGTAAACCCTAATTTCATCTTTTAGGGTAATCCAAAAATAAGTTTGTACTCCGTAAATGACTGGAAAAAATTAATGGAGAAAACTTAGAAAAATCCACACATATAGAGAAGAAAGGAAAAACTAGATCTATTCTATGTTTCTTCACCTCTATGGATTAATTTGATTCTAAGTTTTCAAACTCAGATTTTGAGTAGAATCAAATTAATGATTACTTAGATGGTATTTTCGATCTATCCTTGATCTAATTATTCGGCGGATTGTCACCACCAACAAAACAACGATTTTTTCAAAAATCGGCGCGTGGATTCGCGTGGCCTTGTGGATTCAAGGTGCTACCGCTCTCGTGGATTCGGAGCGAGGTATGTTCGTGTGATCGATACGTACTACTTGGTGGAGACCGTTGATTCAGTCAGACGTCGTGGACTCGACGTTGGACTCCGTGGATTCGGCGTTGGACGCAAATCGTGGATTCGAGGCGCGTTGCGGAGCGAGCGGAGAAGATCAACTCGGAGCGTATGGAAAAAGGTTGAGTCATGTGTGAGTACGGTATATCACCTTTGTACGTTTTTAATCTTAGTTGATTTCACCGTGTGATCGGTCCCGTGTTCTACAAGTTACACATGAGGGAACAAGCCTTGTGAAGATTCAAAAACTGTAATTTCTTACGAGCAAATTTGACTCAATTTTTATGGCAGAAAATGAATCTTTCACAGATTATTACACATGATTGTAAGATATCGTAAATACATGTGCTAACTTGGGAGAGAAAATTTCAGAATCTAAAGTTGTAAGAAAGATTTTAAGGACTCTTCCTGAAAGATTTTGCCCTAAGGTTGCGGCCATTGAAACAGTTAAACACCCGGACGAAATCCGTGTAGAAGAATTAGTAGGTGCTCTTCAAACTTATGAAATGACTTTTCCTACTAACTATTCTTCTAGAAAGCCATCTTCTTCTAAGTCTTCAGGTTTTGCATTGAAACAACAAAGGAAGAAGACGCGGATTCATCCTCCTCAGACGATGATGAGAACATATCAATGAAGGATTTCAAGAAGCAGCTTGCACTCTTGACAAAGAAATTTCGCCGAAGCTTTCGAAGGGGTAATTCTAGCAAAACCTCATCCTTCGTAAAGTCGAAGAAAGGCAAAGGAAATTCAAGCTTTAAGTCAAGAAAGTAAGAGAGTTTTTCAAAGGACAAGAAAAACTCGGAGGGACAAGTCCAATGCTTCAAATGCCGAGGCTACGGTCACATCTCAATGGAGTGTCCCAATAAGAATCCGTCGAAGAAGAAGGCAATGCAAGCCGTCACTTGGGATGACACCTCAACTTCCAATGAGTCATCTTTCAGTGAAGATGAAAACAACGCAACGGCATTCCACGCGTCCACAACTTCACCTTACGTGTGCTTTATGGCAAGTACATCCGATTCATTGTCCAACTCCTCCCAAGTTGAAAAGAATGCAACGGACGATGAATCGAGTAATTCCGAAGGTGAAGACTTTGCTTTTGTCTACCATAAACTTTTAAAGGATTCTGGGAAATTGGCAAAGCAAAACAAGAGTTTGAAAAGAAGATTGCAGGATTTCGAAGAAGAAGCAAAAAGGGCAACTTCTCTCTTAAACGCTCTTGAAGTGGAAAGGGACAACTTGATTAAAGTAAATATTTTCCTTCAAGAGAAAAATGAGCATTTCGAGAATGAACACATCAAACTGGTGGATAAAGCCAATTACTTCTTGAAGCTCCACTCCGAGGCTCGTCAAGAAAAGATGGAAATGACGAAGACCATATTCCAACTTAAGGATGATTTGAAGCGATTTTCTTCTAGAAGGAGCAAGTTGGATAAGATGCTTGGTCTTGGTCAAACAAATCGTTTGGGCCTTGGATACAATCGAACTGGAGACAGTCCTAGTTCGAGTGGAACAATTTTTGTGCCCCAGTCGGTGTCTCCTCCTTCGACGACGGAAATCAATGCATTCAACGACAACAAGCCTACCTCATCTACTTCGGGTTCGACAAGTACAAAGGTATGTTTTCATTATGGTTTTGCAGGGCACATAAGAAGAGATTGCAAGATTGGAGCAAAACGATCAAATCAAGCGCCTCTTACAACAACTACCAACGAGTTCATTCCACGGAAATCAAAGAATAATCTTTCAAAAGAAAAGAACATTGGTAGTTCACCCCTCAAGACGACGTCATCAATGAAAAGCAATCAATCAAACAAGACGCTTTCACCAAGGAGAATAACTTCACAATCATTGCCGACGCATTCCAAAAAGGTTTGGGTGCGCAAAGGTGAAATCTTCCCTTGTCTTGTCATTCATACTTTTTTGCATGCTTATGACAACTCAGCTTGGTATCTGGATAGTGGGTGTTCACGTCATATGACCGGTGACAAAAATTATTTTCAAACTTTAGAGAAAACCTCCGGAGGACTTGTAGTTTTCGGAGACGGTCGTTCTTCAAAAATTGTTGAAAAAGGGACAATCACTATTCCAGAAGGCCCGGTTTTAAACAATGTTTTATTTGTTGAAGGCCTTAAGACTAACCTCATTAGCATTAGTCAACTTTTTGATAATGGTTTTTCAGTTAACTTTTCTTCAGCAGAATGTATTGTAACTGATAAGGACCATTTATTCTTTTTGAAAGGGGTTAGGTCTGAAAATAATTGCTATGTTGTTACAAACAAAATTTCTGAACATTATAACCTAGTTTCTTTAGATAACGAAACTCTTTGGCATGAAAGACTAGGTCACATAAATTTTAAGAAACTATCAAGGATTTCAAATAAAGACGTGGTTAAGGGGGTTCCTAAACTATCTTTTAAAGAAAACATTGTGTGTGGAGGTTATCAAAAGGGAAAACAATCAAGGGCCACGCACATGAACTTGAACCACGTGGGTACCAAACGGCCATTAGAATTATTGCACATGGACTTAATGGGGCCGACTCGTCAACCAAGTTTGGGAGGTAAATGGTACATTTTTCTTTTGGTTGATGATTTCTCTAGATATTCTTGGGTAATATTTTTAAAAGAGAAAGCAGATACTTTCGATTCTTTTCATGAGATTTGTCATCGTGTTATGATTGAGAGAAATGAAAAGATCGTTCGTGTTAAAAGTGATAGAGGTGGAGAATTTATAAATTCTAAATTCATTGATTTTTGCACTTCCAATGGCATAAAACATGAATTCTCTGCACCCTATACACCTCAACAGAATAGTGTAATCAAGCGCAAAAACAGGGTAGTACAAGAGATGACGCGGGTTATGCTTCACAGCCGAAAACTCCCGTTACATTTTTGAGCTAAGTAGTTAACACCGCCGTCTACCTAATCAATCGAGTGTATTTTCGCCCGGAAACTTTAAATACACCATATGAACTATGGTTCTGTAGAAAACCAAATATCAAATATTTTCGAATCTTTCGGAGTCGTTGTTACATTTTACGTGATCGCGAAAATCTTGGAAAATTCGACTCTCGAAGTGACGAAGGAATTTTTATGGGTTATTCTACAAATAGTAGAGCATATCGGGTATTTAACCTCGAATCTAAAACGATGGTAGAATCTTTTAATGTTAAAGTAGATGAAACTTTTCATTTTGCATCTGATAAATCTACCCCTGATATGTCTCTTGATGATGATACTCCTGTAAATGCATCTTCTCATAATAATTCTTCCGATAATGTTGATGCATCTAATGGTTCTTCTAGTTTATCTGATGTGCAGGAATCATCACACATACCTCCGAGTACTCCGTTACCTCAAACGCTACGTATCTCCAAGGATCATCCAGAGTCAAATATTATTAGAGACCCACAAGAAGGAGTCAGGACTCGGAGACAGTTGGTTCGTGGAGTCGCATGTTACGTCTCCATGATAGAACCAAAAACGTTGATGAAGCTCTTCAGGATAATTACTGGATTGAAGCAATGCAGGAAGAGCTCCATCAGTTCGAAAGAAACAAAGTCTGGGAACTAACGAAGCCTCCGAAGCAACACAATATAATTGGTACTAAGTGGATTTTCAAGAACAAGAAAAACGAGGATGGTACCATCATCAGGAACAAAGCACGCCTAGTTGCTCAGGGCTATTCACAAATTGAAGGTATAGACTTTGATGAGACGTTTGCCCCGGTAGCTCGTCTCGAGTTAATTCGCATCCTCTTCGCGATTGCTTGTCATTTCAAAATTAAGTTTTTTCAAATGGACGTTAAGAGCGCCTTTTTAAATGGGTTTTTAAACGAGGAAGTTTATGTGGCTCAACCGAAAGGTTTCATTGACCATAAACTACCTAACCATATTTTTCGATTGAAAAAAGACCCTTTATGATCTGAAACAAGCACCGCGAGCATGGTATGAAAGGTTGACAAAGCACCATTTGGAAAAGGGCTACACTCGAGGGGGAGCGGATCGGACACTCTTTGTGAAGCATTCTCAAGATAACTTCATTGTGGCACAAATCTATGTCGATGACATTGTATTTGGTGCAACAAGGGACAACGATGCTTCAAAATTCGCGGAAACCATGGAAAGCGAATTTGAGATGTCCATAATGGGCGAACTAACATATTTTCTTGGATTGCAAGTCAAACAAAGTGAAGAAGGCATCCATCTGTGCCAATCCAAGTATGCAAAGGAGTTGGTGAAGAAATTCGATTTAGAAAACTCTAAAGACTTTCCAACTCCAATGGGAACTAGCAACAAGGGATTAGGAAGTGAATCTCTAAGTGAAAGTGTAGACGAGAAGCTTTATCGCAGCATGATTGGAAGTCTACTCTATCTCACGGCTAGTCGCCCGGATATTTCCTTTAGTGTTGGGATCTGCGCGAGATATCAATCAGCACCAAAGGAGGTTCACCTGAAAGCGGTGAAAAGGATCATCCGGTACGTCAAAGGAACATTAAATTTTGGAATTTGGTATCCTATGGGCACAACTCTCGACATAATAGGATACTCAGATGCCGATTGGGCAGGATCTGTGGATGATCGGAAGAGTACGAGTGGTGTATGTTTTTATCTTGGCCATTGTCTTGTTGCATGGCATAGTAAAAAATAAAACTGCATTGCACTCTCGACTGCCGAAGCGGAATATATTTTAGCAGGAAGTTTTTCGACACAATTGATTAGGATGAAAAGCATTTTGAGCGACTTCCGAATTTCTGCGTCTTCGGTAACTATTCTTTGTGACAACACTAGTGCTATAAATATTTCTAAAAATCCTGTGTTGCACTCAAGAACAAAACACATTGAACTTAGATATCATTTTCTAAGAGAGCTAGTTGAATCAAGTATTCTTCAAATTTCTTATGTTTCTACTGAAGATCAATTAGCCGACATTTTAACAAAACCTTTGGATCAAAAACGGTTTATTCATTTGCGTAAAGCAATTGGAATGCTTTCTTTGAAATAACACTTTTTGAAACCATTGCTTAGGTTAGGTTTTGTTTTGTGTTTGTGTTCTTTATCTATGCTTGTACATAGAACATTAATTGAGCATTAGTATAATTGACTTTACTTGCATCCTTTCATATTTTTGAGAAATTTATTATGGTTTGGATATCATGATAATTCTTTTGATTCAATGATCTTTTATATCAATTAGTTCATTTTTAATTGATCAAAAGTCAATTTCTCTCTCAAATGATCTCTTGGTATAGTTTTTATCATATTTGAATATTGAGTTAAGTATGAACACGAGATCAATTTTTGGTTGAATACCTCATATTTTAAATAATTGATAGCCAATTGAGGGGGAGTTTATTTAAATTTTTTTTGTGCTCAAAAGATGTGGAAAGAGTTACATCCCAATGAGGAGTGTGAAAACTACCACCACATAGAGGAAAGAGCTACCACCTCGGTCGTCCGAGTACTGTGTGCAGCTACCACATGTATACAAAACATGGTTTTTCTTGTTGATTAGAAAAAAATGCTTTTTGGAATACTTGACTCTATCGAATTCCAAGGTTGGTATAAGGTGGAATTTTTATTGAAAGATGCTCAAAGAGCCACTCCTTACAATAAATTGACTAGATATATTATCTAACTTATTTGGGATTTCAAACATCTATCGATCTTGATGCCTCATCTTCTTTACTAAATTGAGGATTTGATAAACACATTACACATTAGATCGTGATAGATGTTCTTGAACTTGATCAACTTTAAAAGTTTTAATTCTTATAAATTTTCGTTTCATTACTTGGATATTATTGATAGATTTAGCATAATCTATTTCTTTTGATATGAAAACGATAATTTTTTTTAAAAGTTGACATGCAAAAGTGCTTACGATCTTTTTCTGGAATTTTGAAAATTTTTCTAAATTTTTCTGAAGAAAAAGCTGAAGCCGATCCGGACTGGGAATTCTGTTCCGGATCCCGAACGCAAAACTTGTCTGCGGGTAGCCGATCCGGACTGGATTCTTGAGCCGATCCGGACCGCGGCTAGGTTTTATAAGAAATGAAAGGGTTTTGATTTCTTTTTATCACAAACTTTTGTTTCCAAGTCTCCACAGTTTCTCTCTCTAGAAAACAATCGATTTGGAGCCCTTCAAACCCAAGTTCTTTGGATTTCAAGTAAGTTTTTTTGATCAAAACTCGGTTCTTCATAGTTTTTTACCTTGTTTTTCAAAACGTGCATGAAAATCATGTATCTTTTTCGTTTTTGATTGGTTTTTGATCAAATTTCTTTTGAAATAAGAACTCTGGGTAGATTAGTTTTGTTTATATGCCTTGTATTCACTGGATTAACGGATTTTTAAGCTTCGATTTCTAAAAACTCGGTTTTAGGGCATATAATGAGAATTTTTGAAAATTATGGAATTGATCTATTTTTAAAATTCTTTTTGCAAAACTAACTTGATTTCTGGTCTCTCTACACAATAATGATTGTTTGGGTACAATCTTTCAAATTTTTGGAAATTAAACAATTTTTCGTGTTCTTGAGTTCTTGCTTGCAGGTTCTAAATTTACTAACGCACTAGCAGCAAAGATGGTGTTTGCATGGATTATAGTGCTCCGTGTAGCAATGGTACACACACTAGCAACAAGCAAGCCAAAAAGGGCTAAGAAAACTCAGGACAACTCAGATTCAGGATCCGAGACGGAATCTGTCGATTGGGATGAGCTTATGGAAGAAGGCGCAGCACGTGCTGCACCTACTGCCTCAAAGGGGAAAGCCCCTGCAGCAACTTTGAAGGCAATGACACCGCCGACCGCCGCAGAAAAAGGGAAAGCCCCGATGGAATCAACTCCAGCTAAAATGAAAAGGAAGAGCGTTGCTAGGAAAAGGGGTAGATCTCGTGGAATTGAGATCGAGGAACCACTTGCGAGTGAGCCCCCTCCACAAGAGTTTTTGCCCATAAGCTCTGAGAGAATCAAAGATTTTGAAAATAGGGAATGCATCGGGGAAAGACATGTGAATATCAAAGCTCTTAAGGAGCGATCTGCAGTGTTTGGCACTCTTTTTGGCCAAGCGGGACTTGCACCTATTTGCAACTTCCCGGAATCTACAGGCTACTGTCTCCACTTGGTGAGAACCTTCTATCAGAATGCATCGAGACTAGTAGACCTTGAAGATGGACATAGAGAATTTCTAACAACTGTTAGAAATGTAAAGCTAAAGATCACACCTCAATTAATTGGAGAGGTGTTGGGATTGAAGGCCCGGGTTGATGGAGATCATTACCTAAAGGGTCATGTTTTCAGCAATACAACCTGGAGAGTGGTTGTCAATGGGATTTGTCTCCCAGATACTCAGTCGACGGGGAATTCAATTCTTTCGAAAGAACTTCGACCTGAGTACCGATTTTTGAACTTTATAGTTTGCTACAACATTCTGCCGAACATGCAAACTAAAGTTCTCCGATGGGATCGAATGCTATTTCTCTATCTTCTTGGGAACCCTACAGCTGCTTTGGGATCCAACTTCAACATTCCCTATCTGATTTGGTCAAGGATGGCGAGATATGTGGAAAATGCCCATCCTACTGAGCGACTCCCATTCCCAATGATCATAATGCGCATCTTTCTCAAGTTCAAGATCGACACAAGTGCGAGCTCATATATGCATAGTTTGGGAACTATCAACGATACAACAATCGTGAAGTCCCTCTCAACAAGACAGGATGAGCCTCCAACACCTCCTCGCAGAAAGAGGCCTTCAGCAACAACAGCAGCAACAACTTCAGCACCACCTGCAGCAGCTTCAACCTCAGAGGATGATGCCTCTGTTACATCAATATATAGAGAACAACAACGGCTTTCATCGGAGCAAGAACGAATGTCTTTCGAATTCGTCAAGATGACCGCCGACATTGGAGATTTGAAAAAGAAGCAGAAATCTCTGGCCAAGTTAGCTAAAAAGATCTTCCAAAAACTTGGTTGCAGCAGTTCTGAGGATTCAGACTGATTTTTTTCTGTTGTTCTAATTAACTTTTTGGTTTGCAGATTTTAGTTTTAGTTCTTACATTTCTTTTTGGTTTTGAACTTTTAACTCCCTTTAATTTGTATAATTTTTTGGCTAACTTCTGTGACAAAAAGGGGGAGAGAGGTTAGAACATTTGGAACATGTTTGGAACATATATGTGAGAACTTTGGAACACTTCAAACTGGAAAGGTAAGTATGACAACAACTTTGGTTTTGTATTTGTAAATGAATGCATGCCTCAGCTAACTATTTGACTAACTATTTGGGCATGTAATATTACTAACAAATTGTTTCATGACTAACATACTTATGACATTTGGAATTTATTGCTCAGAAGATATGTCTATCTCTGATTGGTATTTTAATACATATCTGATTTTGTAAATGTCATGGTGAGTATAAACTTCATCTCTCCGTTTGGTTTTGAATGTTAAATTCTTGAGGTATCTAACGATTTCCTTTGTCAAGAATTATTTTTTTTGCAGAGAGTACAGTCGTCTAAGTCTAGAGTATGTTTTAGGATTTTATCTCATGTATTTGGATCTCTATTGTAAATTTTTGTTGTATGGTGATAGCAAAAAAAAGATCTTTTTGAATTTTCTTTTAGTGGATTTTTGTTTTGTCACGAAACCGCCAAATGGGGAGATTGTTAAGGAATTTGTATTGGCGTATTTCGTGAAAGTGGTTAAGTCTTGAAGATTGAAGATGAAGATGTTTGGATCATATACCTCAATCTCAAGAAAGAAGAATTCAAAAGGATCAGGTATGCTCAACTAAATAATTTTGGTGATCCGAATACTTCTTGTAGTGTAGAAACACTTGGATGAATTTTTAATCGCTTAAAAATCAGAAAACTGGACTGTTATAAGTTCAGGATCCAGATCAGGCTACTTCAGTCAGGACCCCGAAGGTAGGTAGGTTCATGCGCAAATCCAGTCCGGAACACCCTTGGTTCAGTCCGAACCCCGAACGTGGATTTTGTAGAAATCGCATGAACAGTCCGGACCGTGGGTATTTCAGTCCGGACCCTGAACATTGTTTTTTCAGGAATTCTCTAAAAAACAACGATAGTCCGGATCAAGCCAAATCCAGTCCGGACCGTCGTGCTGGAAAAATTCAGTTACAGTCAGTTTTTGATTCTTATCCACTTCCAATGGTTTCTAACCTATAAGTAAACCCTAATTTCATCTTTTAGGGTAATCCAAAAATAAGTTTGTACTCCGTAAATGACTGGAAAAAATTAACGGAGAAAACTTAGAAAAATCCACACATATAGAGAAGAAAGAAAAAACTAGATCTATTCTATGTTTCTTCATCTATATGGATTAATTTGATTCTAAGTTTTCAAACTCAGATTTTGAGTAGAATCAAATTAATGAATACTTAGATGGTATTTCCGATCTATCCTTGATCTAAGTATTCGGCGGATTGTCACCACCAACAAAACAACGGTTTTTCCAAAAATCGGCGCGTGGATTCGCGTGGCCTTGTGGATTCAAGGTGCTACCGCTCTCATGGATTCGGAGCGAGGTACGTTCGTGTGATCGATACGTACTACTTAGTGGAGACCGTGGATTCGGTCAGACGTCGTGGACTCAACGTTGGACACCGTGGATTCGGCGTTGGACGCAAATCGTGGATTCGAGGCGCGTTGCGGAGCGAGCGGAGAAAATCAACTCGGAGCGTATGGAAAAAGGTTGAGTCGTGTGTGAGTACGGTATATCACCTTTGTACGTGTTTAATCTTAGTTGATTTCATCGTGTGATCGGTCCCGTGGTTTTTTACTCCTGGTTTTGGAGTTTTTCCAGTTAAAATCTTGCGTGTTGTTTACATTTCCGCATTGGGTTTTATTACGCAAAGATTTTTGAGTGTTTATTGTTTACACCTATTCACCACCCTCTAGGTATTTTTTTCCCTATTTAGATCCATATAATTATAACCTAACAATGATTATGCCGCCAGATAGGGAGATTGAAATTGCGATTGACGTGGTTCTGGAAACCGCTCCAACCTCAATAGCACCTCATGGATATTATCTTTAGAGCTGGGAGAGTTGATGGCACAGGTGCAGGGATCTGATGGATCGAGGGTCTGTTTGACCTAGTGCCACATCGTTGGTACACGGTGGTGATGCCACGTCGTTGATACACGACGGTGAGGGTTCCTTTGTGGTTTGAGCACAGGCAGGTCCAGATATTATTTATGTCACGCCCCGAGTTTTGAAAAGCAGGCTAAATTTTTTTTTTTTTTTTTTATAAATCAGAGTTCGCAAACCAGGCGTAACAGACCGCCACATGTATAGTAAATTCCCTGCCCAACTGGACAGATCCTTTCCTATACATGCACGGCTAATCCTAATCAGTCAATATCAGAGTAGTCTAAACTACGCATGCAAGACTAGTCAATTTATAATAATTAAACTGAAATGCGGAAAATAAAATACACTGACTAAATGAGGGTCGATACTATCGCAATCGTCTCACCAACGTGTCCCGACATCCCATCACCCAGCGACCTGAAAAACAGTCACCCGAGGGTGTGAGACACACCGGAGTGTATCCCAGTGGGCACGACGAGCCGAGAAATAGCTAATCGTACCTACTGGGTACAATAATCTGCGGATAGTAAAAATCATAGGGTAAAGCTGAATAATAAAGCAGATCTACTGATAATCAACAAAATCCACAGATAACTGAATAAGCAGGTAATCAAGGGTAATGAAACTGCAAGTAATAAATGCTGGAAATCTATGTATGTAAACGAGATAATCAATCATGAACTGAGCAGTAAGGGTACAGGGTAAGATATCTATCAATAACAGCGCAAGATAATAAGAATGCGTCAACAAAAGAACTCAAGTACCCAATCAATGCCAGTATTGGTCACGAGGACCTCAGGCTCATACCACCTGTCTGGCACCTATCTGGCTGACATAACCCCGCACCCACTGGTGCCGATCTGGGGGCTCACGGGTCCCTCTTAAGACCACTTTACCGGTAAAGAACACTGCGACGGTGGCCAAACCGTCAGTGTACGTGACGTACAGCGTGCGTGGTAGTCATCATGCTATGCTCAAGCTCACGGTCAAATGACCGGGTAGTCGGCAATAAGCCGAGATCCCAACAGGGAAATCATCTATCATATCGATCAGAATCTATCATGCATATCGGAACATCAAGTAGTATCTACCAATCATGCATATCGGAACGTCGAATAGTATCTATCAATCATGCATATTGGAACGTCGAGTAGTATCTATCAATCAGGATAAATAAATCATGCATATCGGAATATCAACAATATATTGGCTGACAGGAATCAACAAGTATAATCCGATCATGACATCTATGTAACAGATATGAAAACTGACAAGTAGCTGTATATCATGTATCTACGGAATCAATGTCTATCAGGAAAATCATATGGCATAGTCAAGCATAGGGATACATGATAAAATCTACATGGCTAATCTCAAGCACAGGTCTAACAGAGTCAATGTCAATCAAAGGGATCATGATATGTCAAAAGAGATCAGCATATGTCAAGATAGGTCATATAGATATAATCAGCAGGGCAAATCAAAAACAGGTGTCCGACTGGATTAAAGCAACCAGAGGGCCGAAGAGATAAAGCCCGGACCGAAGATAACCCACCTGAATGTAGGCCGATCCAACAACTCCAACAGAAGGCTCGTGGGCCGGAGTCAGACTGCAAGGACCTGAATCATGAAATACTGATCAGGAATGACTCACACATACCCAAATCTAATCCGGATCATGAAAGTCGCACCGAAAACCGTAAAACCGACAATTCCGCCGGTTTACGGAACGGAATCCGATTTCCGCTCAACGGAAACCTACAGACTTCTAATAAATTGCCTAACAAGTGTGTAAATACTGTCTAAAGACAGCTAGCATGCTACATTTGCATTTTGACCCCTAGGGTTTTCAGAAATTGTACTTTTATGCGTATTTGAGAGCCGTTTTCGCTCGTTCTTTTTATCGGAACATCATTTTAACGAACCGTCACCTCCAATAGGTGAAAATCGACTTGCTGAACACCGTGCTCACCCATTTGCGGCAGCACGGAACCCGAGGAAAACTTCAGGCCATAATTTACTCTTCTAACATAGCTTATATGCATTTTTATTTCTACGGCTCTTCAAAACCTATTTCTAACGCGAGCACCGCGTCCAGTGACCCCAAATTAGCCAGGGGCGCACTGTCGCGGCTTCGCAAACAGCCCGGAATAGACTTTGGGCCAAACATTTAGCTTAAGGCTTGAACATACTACAACTTTAAATATACTTGTCCAAATTTAACAAAAATTAAAGCATTTGACTCCAGGCAACACCAGGACAACCAGGCTCACCATTGGGCAGCCCAGAATCTGCTGGATCAAAAGATCCAAATACCTCGCTCTCTAACACTTCGACAATGCACCACAACACATCCACTCAGAACTAATTTGATCTGAAGTGAGCACTGAGCTCAGGGGATGATTTAACACAACTTTCATATTCATCTCGAACCCTAATTCCAAACCAAACCTCATTGAGACAATTCATCAAACACCATGTGAGCATTAATTACAAAAACTAGAGCCTACTCCAACCTATGCAATAACTTTGTATAGAGGGAAATTGAGAACCTCTACCATCGATAAAACGCATTCATACAAGGTTTAGGGATTACCTGGGTGCTCGGCCGGCGACTGCAAGCGGCGGCGGCGGCCGGAGAGCAAGCTTGGACAACCTTTAATGGTGCAATCCCAGAGAAGAGAGGACCTGCGTTAGGTTTCACATGCAAGTGTATGGGAGGCTTCACAGAGGTCTAGGGATCATACCTAGGCAATTCACCCACTTGACGGAGCTCCGGCAATCGCCGGAGATCAAATCTCCAAGGTTTAGTGACTTCCGACCACCATCAATGGCGGATTCCGGCCGGCGACCCCTGGGCCGGCGCAAGATGGACCAAATCCTTCCTCTCAGTCCTCTGGTGCTTGCTGGGTGGTTGGCCGGCGGCTCGGGTGCACGGCGGCGCCGGACGGCGAGGAACGGCCGCGGTTCAAGGTTGGCCGGTTCTAGGGCATGTTGGATCTCTGCCGATCTTCATCCGATCCACTCGAAACTTCGGGAGCAGCTTGCAGTCACCAAGAGGAGCAAGATCAACGGTCTTGATCTGGATTTAGTCGATCGGATGACGCTCGTGGTGATTCTCGACCGAAACAAGAATTTCCGGCAAAACTTGCTCCCGCCGGCGGCCGGGACGACGGCGACGACTCAGGCTTCACAAGTAAGGTCTATTCATGGTTAAGAACACAATGATATACTCCTAGGGCCTTTTAAAAACAACCAAATCTAAAACCTTACCTCGCCGAAAATCTTGAGGAAGAAGATGGTGGCCGCGGCGGCGCTCGGCGGAGCAAGGTGCCGGGACTCCTCGGGCTGGGTCTCTAAGACTCAGAGGTGCCTCCAGATATGGTCTGGAGTGATCCAACCTCTTTAATGTTTTCCTTTTTCCAACCTAACCCGAGATCAAGCTTCTTTGCTTGGTCTTCCTTCTTCTCCGGCGACAAAACGGCGGCCGGTGCGGGGCTCCCGTGGAGTGCGGCAGAGGAGGGGGTGCGGTTGTGGTTGCGACCGGGGTAGGGCTCCTCGAGACTCTAGGGTTTCATAGTTTACCCTAATGCAATTATATATAGTGCATAAGCACAATAGCATTTTGGTCCCTCTACTTATGTCATTTAGAGCTGGGTCCCTTACAGTATTTTAGTCTCCCACTTAAGTCCCTCTCCAAGCAGTGGCACGCAATTCAAGGCATAAAATGTGGGTGCTTTACGCAAAATACTGCATTTTTCGCCTTATTTCACACTTTTCGAGGCGTTCTAGTCGTCGAAACGGAAAATGGGCTTCGCCACGAGGTCCGGCTCGACGAAACCTATCAGGTAGCGATTTCTGATTTTCGAAAAACTGTCCGGATAAAATTGTGGTCCATAAAATACAGTTTCGGAATACAGTTTTCGCATTTTTCGAGGCTTTAGGGTCGTCAAACGGAAATTCGGTCAGTGCCATTGCGTCCAGAACGACGAAACCGTTCAAAACGACTACCTGGATCACTATGTTCGGATTCCGGACAGTGAATTAGTCAACGTTGCATCCGTCGGGTTTCCGAAAACTAGGGTTGCTGTTCACCTACAGTAACAATTTAATTTACACTGTGCACATAGCACTGTTACATTGGTCGCGGTTATTTGCTCGCTTCTTCATCGATTTCTGGAAGATCCGACCGTCGGATCGAAAAGTGCTGAATATGAATCTCGTTCAGTTCGACGAGACGATCGCAACGGTCATTTCGGATTTCCAAGATCATATCCGGATTGGAAAATAGCCTTTTTGCCTTGTAAATCATGCAACTTGCACACTGGCGATTGACCATATTGGCCAACAGGGATCTTTTGAATTCAAAACCAGATCAAAATTCACTTTTAGACTATTTATTAAAAATTAGATATTTCGAGTTTCTACATCACTTACAACTTAAAAGAAGTTTCGTCCCTGAAACTTACAACTTAAAAAAAGTTTTATTCCCAGAGCTTACAACTAGAGTCATACCCTAGGGAATGCTCATATAGTTTATTCGAGGGCTACAAGTCAGTCGTAAGGTATCGACAACTCTGAGACTACTAATTTTGACCCAATCTGATACTCCCCATTACAGGGCAGAGTATTTCCTCAGTTCTTTCGACAGTCCGTTGTCTGCAGCCAACGTGCTTACCAAAAGAACAGCGAAATACCATAGATCTGTCGCCAACAACTAGTTGGGGACGCAACTCCCATCAGAAGGTATATCACATACCTCCCAACACAATCTCAGTGCTAAAGACAAAACCTTTATCAAGGATCACTACCACCTCGTGGTCATAAATATCACCATGACTAACTCATAGGAGAGTCCACGTCAGTCCACAAAATCTGTGCAAAAGGTGGGGCCAATTTGGATCCATCCCAAAACAGGGTTACCATCGGGCCCATAGGCCATTGAATTATGACACGGGGACACTGAAGGATCAACAACCTGTTCAACCTCTAAGCAAACTGTGAGGCCAGTGCAATATTAGCAGTCATCTACTGCTGTGCCATCAGCTGGACGATTATGACAAGAACGGTGGTCAATCCTTCAACCACAAGTACTGTAACTGATCTGAGCCCTCTGGCTCCACTGAAACAATCAAGCCCACGGTCGAAACCATAACCGCGGTTAACCCAGCACTAACAATGATCCCCAAAACGCGAACACGAAACACACCTAAGCTTTAAACCGTTATGCCAAAACCCAGCGCTCTCTCACGAACACAAGTCATCCTAGGGTTCGTTCCTAGCCAAACCTAGGCATCGTATTCCTATTGCTCTGATACCATCTAATCTGTCACGCCCCGAGTTCTGAAAAGCAGGCTATTTTTTTTTTTTTTTTTATAAATCAGAGTTCGCAAACCAGGCGTAACAGACCGCCACATGTATAGTAAATTCCCTGCCCAACTGGACAGATCCTTTCCTATACATGCACGGCTAATCCTAATCAGTCAATATCAGAGTAGTCTAAACTACGCATGCAAGACTAGTCAATTTATAATAATTAAACTGAAATGCGGAAAATAAAATACACTGACTAAATGAGGGTCGATACTATCGCAATCGTCTCACCAACGTGTCCCGACATCCCATCACCCAGCGACCTGAAAAATAGTCACCCGAGGGTGTGAGACACACCGGAGTGTATCCCAGTGGGCACGACGAGCCGAGAAATAGCTAATCGTACCTACTGGGTACAATAATCTGCGGATAGTAAAAATCATAGGGTAAAGCTGAATAATAAAGCAGATCTACTAATAATCAACAAAATCCACAGATAACTGAATAAGCAGGTAATCAAGGGTAATGAAACTGCAAGTAATAAATGCTGGAAATCTATGTATGTAAACGAGATAATCAATCATGAACTGAGCAGTAAGGGTACAGGGTAAGATATCTATCAATAATAGCGCAAGATAATAAGAATGCGTCAACAAAAGAACTCAAGTACCCAATCAATGCCAGTATTGGTCACGAGGACCTCAGGCTCATACCACCTGTCTGGCACCTATCTGGCTGACATAACCCCGCACCCACTGGTGCCGATCTGGGGGCTCACGGGTCCCTCTTAAGACCACTTTACCGGTAAAGAACACTGCGACGGTGGCCAAACCGTCAGTGTACGTGACGTACAGCGTGCGTGGTAGTCATCATGCTATGCTCAAGCTCACGGTCAAATGACCGGGTAGTCGGCAATAAGCCGAGATCCCAACAGGGAAATCATCTATCATATCGATCAGAATCTATCATGCATATCGGAACATCAAGTAGTATCTACCAATCATGCATATCGGAACGTCGAATAGTATCTATCAATCATGCATATTGGAACGTCGAGTAGTATCTATCAATCAGGATCAATAAATCATGCATATCGGAATATCAACAATATATTGGCTGACAGGAATCAACAAGTATAATCCGATCATGACATCTATGTAACAGATATGAAAACTGACAAGTAGCTGTATATCATGTATCTACGGAATCAATGTCTATCAGGAAAATCATATGGCATAGTCAAGCATAGGGATACATGATAAAATCTACAGGGCTAATCTCAAGCACAGGTCTAACAGAGTCAATGTCAATCAAAGGGATCATGATATGTCAAAAGAGATCAGCATATGTCAAGATAGGTCATATAGATATAATCAGCAGGGCAAATCAAAAACAGGTGTCCGACTGGACTAAAGCAACCAGAGGGCCGAAGAGATAAAGCCCGGACCGAAGATAACCCACCTGAATGTAGGACGATCCAACGACTCCAACAGAAGGCTCGTGGGCCGGAGTCAGACTGCAAGGACCTGAATCATGAAATACTGATCAGGAATGACTCACACATACCCAAATCTAATCCGGATCATGAAAGTCGCACCGAAAACCGTAAAACCGACAATTCCGCCGGTTTACGGAACGGAATCCGATTTTCGCTCAACGGAAACCTACAGACTTCTAATAAATTGCCTAACAAGTGTGTAAATACTGTCTAAAGACAGCTAGCATGCTACATTTGCATTTTGACCCCTAGGGTTTTCAGAAATTGTACTTTTATGCGTATTTGAGAGCCGTTTTCGCTCGTTCTTTTTATCGGAACATCATTTTAACGAACCGTCACCTCCAGTAGGTGAAAATCGACTTGCTGAACACCGTGCTCACCCATTTGCGGCAGCACGGAACCCGAGGAAAACTTCAGGCCATAATTTACTCTTCTAACATAGCTTATATGCATTTTTATTTCTACGGCTCTTCAAAACCTATTTCTAACGCGAGCACCGCGTCCAGTGACCCCAAATTAGCCAGGGGCGCACTGTCGCGGCTTCGCAAACAGCCCGGAATAGACTTTGGGCCAAACATTTAGCTTAAGGCTTGAACATACTACAACTTTAAATATACTTGTCCAAATTTAACAAAAATTAAAGCATTTGACTCCAAGCAACACCAGGACAACCAGGCTCACCATTGGGCAGCCCAGAATCTGCTGGATCAAAAGATCCAAATACCTCGCTCTCTAACACTTCGACAATGCACCACAACACATCCACTCAGAACTAATTTGATCTGAAGTGAGCACTGAGCTCAGGGGATGATTTAACACAACTTTCATATTCATCTCGAACCCTAATTCCAAACCAAACCTCATTGAGACAATTCATCAAACACCATGTGAGCATTAATTACAAAAACTAGAGCCTACTCCAACCTATGCAATAACTTTGTATAGAGGGAAATTGAGAACCTCTACCATCGATAAAACGCATTCATACAAGGTTTAGGGATTACCTGGGTGCTCGGCCGGCGACTGCAAGCGGCGGCGGCGGCCGGAGAGCAAGCTTGGACAACCTTTAATGGTGCAATCCCAGAGAAGAGAGGACCTGCGTTAGGTTTCACATGCAAGTGTATGGGAGGCTTCACAGAGGTCTAGGGATCATACCTAGGCAATTCACCCACTTGACGGAGCTCCGGCAATCGCCGGAGATCAAATCTCCAAGGTTTAGTGACTTCCGACCACCATCAATGGCGGATTCCGGCCGGCGACCCCTGGGCCGGCGCAAGATGGACCAAATCCTTCCTCTCAGTCCTCTGGTGCTTGCTGGGTGGTTGGCCGGCGGCTCGGGTGCACGGCGGCGCCGGACGGCGAGGAACGGCCGCGGTTCAAGGTTGGCCGGTTCTAGGGCATGTTGGATCTCTGCCGATCTTCATCCGATCCACTCGAAACTTCGGGAGCAGCTTGCAGTCACCAAGAGGAGCAAGATCAACGGTCTTGATCTGGATTTAGTCGATCGGATGACGCTCGTGGTGATTCTCGGCCGAAACAAGAATTTCCGGCAAAACTTGCTCCCGCCGGCGGCCGGGACGACGGCGACGACTCAGGCTTCACAAGTAAGGTCTATTCATGGTTAAGAACACAATGATATACTCCTAGGGCCTTTTAAAAATAACCAAATCTAAAACCTTACCTCGCCGGAAAACTTGAGGAAGAAGATGGTGGCCCTGGCGGCGCTCGGCGGAGCAAGGTGCCGGGACTCCTCGGGCTGGGTCTCTAAGACTCAGAGGTGCCTCCAGATATGGTCTGGAGTGATCCAACCTCTTTAATGTTTTCCTTTTTCCAACCTAACCCGAGATCAAGCTTCTTTGCTTAGTCTTCCTTCTTCTCCGGCGACAAAGCGGCGGCCGGTGCGGGGCTCCCGTGGAGTGCGGCAGAGGAGGGGGTGCGGTTGTGGTTGCGGCCGGGGTAGGGCTCCTCGAGACTCTAGGGTTTCATAGTTTACCCTAATGCAATTATATATAGTGCATAAGCACAATAGCATTTTGGTCCCTCTACTTATGTCATTTAGAGCTGGGTCCCTTACAGTATTTTAGTCTCCCACTTAAGTCCCTCTCCAAGCAGTGGCACGCAATTCAAGGCATAAAATGTGGGTGGTTTACGCAAAATACTACATTTTTCGCCTTATTTCATAATTTTCGAGGCGTTCTAGTCGTCGAAACGGAAAATGGGCTTCGCCACGAGGTCCGGCTCGACGAAACCTATCAGGTAGCGATTTCTGATTTTCGAAAAACTGTCCGGATAAAATTACGGTCCATAAAATACAGTTCCAGAATACAGTTTTTGCGTTTTTCGAGGCTTTAGGGTCGTCAAACGGAAATTCGGTCAGTGCCATTGCGTCTAGAACGACGAAACCGTTCAAAACGACTACCTGGATCACTATGTTCGGATTCCGGACAGTGAATTAGTCAACGTTGCATCCGTCGGGTTGCCGAAAACTAGGGTTACTGTTCACCTTCAGTAACAACTTAATTTACACTGTGCACATAGCACTGTTACATTGGTCGCGATTATTTGCTCGCTTCTTCATCGATTTCTGGAAGATTCGACCGTCGGATCGAAAAGTGCTGAATATGAATCTCGTTCAGTTCGACGAGACGATCGCAACGGTCAATTCGGATTTCCAAGATCATATCCGGATTGGAAAATAGCCTTTTTGCCTCGTAAATCGTGCAACTTGCACACTGGCGATTGACCATATAGGCCAACAGGGATCTTTTGAATTCAAAATCAGATCAAAATTCACTTTTAGACTATTTATTAAAAATTAGATATTTCGAGTTTCTACAATTTAGGGCCTTTTGATGGAGTTATACTCCGGCAGTTGTTTGTTTGTGATGCGTGTACCTGTTTGGAATCATACGACTAAGTATTTCGCCAAGATGGTGTTCAGGACACGGTAGGGGCATTATGAGTATAGTGAGGCCAGATGGAATGACTAATGCCCTGTCGCCTTTAAGATTGAGGATTTTTTTTTCCAGCTGGACTTGAACGGATTGATCACGGTATTCTCCAGGGATATTTTGATTTTATCCCCCTCCCTGTGTGATTTAGAGCTTGTGGAGCACTTGTAGATGGTGTGACAAGGTCTGTGAGGAAGAAGCTATATGCCAAGTTGTTGTGGTACAAGTTTTAGCTTCGAGAGCATATCTTATTGGATTACATATTCTAGCCATAGGGGCGGCGGTGGAAATCCAGCCAAAATGGATGTTATTCGAGACTGGCCATAGTCTCATTCCAATACATAAGCCCTAAAATTCTTTAACATGCTTCTAAATCATAAAAGTAAAGGAAAAGGGTAGAGGTCACCCATTTTCGAATAGAATCCCCCACATCTTACAACGTTCTTGCAAGAGAAGGTGGTTTGGTCACTACCTTCCAAGAAATAGTCCTAAAAATGAAAAAAATTCCATTAGAGATGATTTCCATCTCATTAGAACTCAAAAAGAAACCTTAAGATGAAGCCCTAGAATTTATATACCTCTTCTTGAAGATTTTTCTTGACCAAGGAGGAAGAGGAATGGCTCCAAACTCCTCTTGTAAGGTTCTTTCGAAGTCCCCTTGGTAGCCTCTGTGCTCCAAAGAGATCAATCCCTCAAGCTCATGCCTCCACAGCCACTTCTTCCTCCTCTACTTCTTCTTCTTCATCTTTCCTTCTCTTCATTTCCTTCTTTGGTTCCGAACAGGGAGAAAAGAGAGAGAGGGAGAGAGTTCAAATGGGAGGAGAGAGAGGGAGAGATCTTTTTCCTGTGTCAGGGGTAGGTGGGGAGCAAGAGTGGATGAAATTATCCTAATACCCCCACTTAAAATGGGAAATTACCACACTGCCCTAGTATTCTAGAAGCTGGGTACCGTTACACGGGATCTGAGTATCGGTACCCACTCATTTTTCCTCAACCCGAGGGCTGGTTCTGCCCTGTTTAGTATAGGGTACCGGTACCCAATCCCCCTTACTCCAAACCGAGGCTCGGTTTGCCCAGTTTAACATGGGGTACCAGTACCCCACATTTGGTACCGGTACCTAGGGACTTAAAAATTTCCAGGCTGATTTCCAACCTGAGAGCTTGCTGTCGGTTTCTTTTTAATTGGATCCGGTACCCCATATGGCGTTCCAGTACCCAATGCCACCTGAAGCTTCACAAGTCTAAAGCTTCAGATTTGCGCGCCACCAAGTCGCTTTTCGATCCGAAGGCTCCCACTTCGAACCGAAACACTCCGAATTTATATATAAACGTATCTAAAATACGTCACGAATGATGTCACAGTACTTCGCTATTTCGTAGAGCCGGTGCACTACACATTTGGGTCCTTGTAGTGCATGTTGGCTGTTAGGGTATACATCTAACAGTGTTGACCTAATAAGAATTAAAATCTAGGTACGCGTGCTTCATATGTGGCTCATCAAACCCCTTCTCACAGATGGAAGAATTAGATGCATCATTTGGTGTTGTTTCTTTGTAATTTTCATTAATTTTCGAGTCTTTTTTTGGTTCACGAAATCTTAATTTTTAACTAAAATTAATTTTTTAAAAACTCATAACAAATTTTTTGTCATATAAAAATATTTTTATTTGATATATATTTTAGAATACTCAAAAGAAAATTATTTTTATGTTTAATTTAATATAAAAAGTATTCAACTATACCAATGGAATTACAATAATATTTTTTTTTTTGTAGAGACTAATATTATTTATTATTTTGCAGTAAATTAATTATATAAAAATTAAATCTACTAAAATATATAAAATTTATTTAAATATTTTGAAACTTAGGAAATTCATAATTTTATTTGTCTCCTGTGTTCAATTTAAAATTTTGGGTAAATTACACTTTTGGTCCTTCAACTATGAGGCGTGTGACAGTATTTTGGCCCGCAATCTTTAATTTGTAGTTATTTCATAATCGAATTTTTTAAATTATTCTAAATAAATATTGATAAATTATTGATGTAAAGATGATGTGAAATTATTATGATTGATGATATGATAATAATTATTATATAATATTTCTTTTATATTAATAATTATCAAATATTTAGCTAACTAAATTAAGTTGTGAAGCTTGACCACAATAATTCAGAAAGTTCAAACCAGAACCAACAATAAATTATAGTTAAAAAACCAAAATGTACTCCTCTCATAGCTTGATAACCAAAAGTATAGTTTATCCTTTTTTTTTTTTTTGGAGATAAGAATATAAATTTTGGAAAATAGTATCTTAGTTTTTTATTACTAGTGGAGTAAATACACAAAAATTAGAGGTTATACGACAAAAAAGGCGAGTCGATCAAGCCTGTCACGCCCCGTGGGTAAATCAGAACCCGGGCTCGTCTACAGATTTGCCGTGTACACGAAATTTCTCGTGTACACGAAGCTCTAAAAACCTACTCAGATATAAGATAAACAATAAAACAACACAAGTATAGAGCTGAAACTAAAAACTATAGCATCTCAGACTCAAACTGAAACTGAAAATGTGATAAAACATAACCGTCCCTGGCGTAAGTGGCAAAAGGGTTTGATGGTTGATACCCGAGACCCGAGTTCGAAGCCTAGTTGCTTCACATTTCTAGCTAAGTTTATTTCAAAAATAAACGAAGCGGGTAGCATGCTACCGTTCTCTCTCTCAAAAAAAAAGAAAGTGCGATAAAATTGTAATAAATACAATAATAACTCCCAGCTCACCAAAATAATATACCCAGCTGGCTAAAGCCAGACCCAAAAGAAATAAATACATCAGTCTGAGTAATAGGAGTATAACAAAAGTCTAGCTAAACTTTCTCATCATGGCAGGAGATCGATCTACTCAGCGATCCCCTCACCTCGATCAACCGTCGAAGGGCCAGCAGCTCCCGCAGAAGACACTGCAAAACAAAGAAAAGAATGGGGGAAAGCAACAACGGGTGTGAGAACTACTAGTAAAACCAGTAGCCCCCAGTAGGTAAATCCTCAAACTCCGACGTACCCACTAAGTCTACCAGAGGCTAGAAATGAGGTAAAGAGGTAAGCTGAAACAGTTTGCTGATAAGGAAAAGTACCACTACTATGTCTCTAATGCAGTACTGAATAAAAATGACTGTATGCATGCATCAGTGAATAGTATCTGCCAAATAAATCCAATCAAATGGACCAGTATAAAATTCGGTGCTGCCTGCTCTGTCGTCACCATCGGTCACGCCAGCCAACTCATAATGCCGATGTGATATCGAACCCAAGAACCCAGTAACAGACTGGCACCTACCCGGTACCGTCTCACACTCCGGAGTGGCACTCGAGGGGTGCTACCCGCATGAGGAAGTAATCAGTCGAAAGTATCTCAATACAGCAGGACTTAGTCACGACCATGCTCAAAGTGGGAAACTCCGGCCACTAATGAAACCCCGATCCCCAATTCAATGCAAAAATCAATATCCGGTCAACCGCCCAATATCCGCGGTTGCCGCAACACCCCACAAGTCCACAATCTGGTACAATAATCGACATCTGGTCAAGCGCCAAATATCCGCGGTTGCCGCAACACCCCACAAGTCCACAATCTGGTACAATCACACCCAGACTAAATAATCTCGACTACACTATCCCAAGCCCCTGCTCGCAACCCGAGCGACATGAATCACATATCTAAGTAAAAAGGAGAAGAAAATGAATAAACATGGTTTCTCCTAAGCCAAGTCCCAATATGATAGTGTAGCGATAAACGGTGGCTTATCCAAATGTTCATGCAAATATGCAATTGTTCTCGAGTAGTATGGAATAAAAAGCATCTAGTAGCAATTTTACATAGGATAGATCATATGTCGCAACAAGTACCAACTATACATGGAAGGCTAAGTGTAGTGGTCCAGAATCCCATGCAACTTTTTCGGTGAATCCATTGTGTAGAACACCTAGTGTTGGTGTGTCTGGCCCATAGTGCATCAAAGGGATGCCACAGATGGACACTATGAGGTATCTTTAGCTGTATTGGCCATCGGCTACATTTGCTGAAATTTTGAAAAGGTTTTTGGCGAAACAGAGGTTGGATTTGGATTCAGCGCGGAAAAACGCTTAAAAACGGCTATTTGCTTGTTTGATTCTGAGTCTGGAGGCCCAAAAACGGACTCCCGGAAGTTTTTATTGGATTTCGGTCTATGGGAGGGGCCGTGGATCGCCGGCATGCCACGTGGCAGCCTGTCATTGGCCAGTTTACGGCGCTCGGTCCACAGAGCGTCGCGGCTGGGTGCACAGACCCGGCGCAGGGACACGTGGCGCCGCCTGGTTGGCGAGCTCATGGCGCGCAGTCTACAGAGCTGGCACGGCAGTGCATGGACCAGGGCGGGGGACACGTGGCAGTCCCCGGTTGGTCGGTGCACGCGGCGCGGTCCACGGAACCCGAAGTAGGGTGGGTGGACCGGGTGCAGGGGACACGTATCGGCGCGCCATTCGCGGGCTCACGAGGCCCGGCGCACGGGACGCGGGCGAGCGCCTCGGGGCGCGTGCGTGGCAGGCGGCCAGACGGCGCCTGCCCGCACGTGTGACCGCGACAGTAGTGCGGGACAGGTGGCGCCCCGCCAATCGCGGGTGCCACCTACCTGTTTGACCGGGGCGACGCAACGCGGCGGCACCGCGCGCGCCCCGCACAGCTGTTTGCTGTGCGGGACACGCGTCAGTCTCCGGAAGGGCCACATGGCCACTCCCGGCGCGCCCCGCACAGCTGTTTGCTGTGCGGGACACGTGGCGGCACGAGGGCGTTTCGGGTGCTCTTCCTCGGTATGGTGTTCCGTCGGTTTCGGGCGCCCGAATCCTGGTCCAGCGCCCGAAATCGGGGACACGTTGGGTATTTTCTGAATTGTTTTGGTGGGCCTATATAAAGCCCGAGCCGCCTTCATTTGCAGGTTTTCCGCATTTCCGAGCTTCATTTCGACTCGAGGCCTTCAGCAAAGTTGATCCTCGCGCTGTGTTGCATCCATCTGTGGATTTTCGGGTTTTTGCGTGGCACATTTTTCGAGATTTCCATTTTCTTGGCGCGTCGCGACGTTCCTTCGCCGGTGTTTCCTCCCATCGCATTTCAGTGCGCGAGCTCCCCCGGCCTACTCCGACCACCTTTTCGAGCGATTCTTTCGCCGTTGCATCCGTGATAGGTAGGGCTACGATCTTGGTATTGTCAGCATCTCCTAGTTTCGGGTTTTCTTGGAGTTTTTCCATGCTTACTGGGACCCTCGTTTGCTGTGAGTTTTTCGGGGACAGTAGGATTGTTGCGTGGAGTTCTCCGTGCTCGAGCGTCGGATCGAGGCGAGCCTATACACTTTTTGCATCTACTCATCGCGAGGATTATCGCTGTATTTTTCTGGGATTTTTCTGAGGCTTGCCCGGAGGTATATTTTCTCCCTTTATCTGTGCATGGAATTACAGATGTGTTGTTGTGAGGTTGTGTGCACCCTGTGTTGTGGAATTTGTAACTCGGCCTACGGGGCTCGGAATTGGAAGTGCAGGTACCCGTTTCGAAGGTCTCGACGCGACGATCGCAACTGTATTTTTGTCGAATTTTTTGGAGCCCTTGCTGCTGGTGAAAATATCGCATTTTTAGGACTATTTTCGCAGATTGGGTGTACTTGGTTGATTTTTTGGAATAAAGTGTAACTGTGGACCTTGTGTTGTACCCAGGAGAGTTTGCCTGTATTGCTGGACCCGTTGGATCTGGAGTTATTGATTTCTGGGTATTTTCAGCTGTGGGACTTTGGACAGTTCAGCTCTTCAAGTGGGTTGCTTCATCTTCAAGATCTATGGACTGTGCATTAATTCTATATGTGTAGGAACTTACATGTTGTAAATGTATTTTGTATAGCATGCTAGAATATAGGAATTGATGTTCCTGATGTTGTCAGATGATCATGTGATTTATTGTTTCCTCCAAGCTATTAATTATTGTTATCTTGGAACTTGACCTAGCACCCCCGTCATATGCTGCATGTTCAACCAGACTAATAGAAAACTCCAACTTGGGCTAGGTTATCTTTATTGCTTTAGACATCCCCACACTATCATTTATTGTTTCATCCTGGACTTAGAGTTTTCTCGCCCGGGTAGTGGGCCGAGAGGTCGGGTTGTTGTGGGATGCATGTTACACTCGTGTCTGGGGACCGAGTGGAGTCTGATAACAGTCTATAGATCAGTGTTTCTTTTGGGAGCCGTCTGAGTGACAGTGGGTCTCGGCTGTGTAGTTTTCCAGCCTGTGAGTGAGATAGTGTTTTGTTGGTTACAACCGATCTTGTTGATCGAGGATTTGGATTATAGCCTGCATCAGCCACATTTGAGCTCGACAGAGATGCGCAGATACTTTCCTCGGTGGGGTCGCGCCCCTCGAGTGCCACTCCGGAGTTGGGCTTGTTACTTGCTATCGCGACTTGTCGACGCAATCCCTCTGGCTGGGCCAGTTTTGGCAGTCACGGACGCCCTACGTAAGTCCGGTCCTCCGTGGATGTAACGGCAGTAGGTAGGCGCAGGTTTGACTGGACCCGATGTGGCAGTCAGTATAGATTGGGTGATATGAGCTGAGAGTTAGTAGATGCACCATATTTCTTTCTGTTCCACTTCTTGAGCATCTAGATAGAGGCATAGTAGCTGTAGAGTTATATTTTTCCAGTTTTTCCTTCCAGCACTGCATTATTACCTTATGCCCCTAGTAGACTTAGTGGGCAGACCGTCGGGCTTGTTGGCGGCACCCACTGAGAACTACTGTGGGATGTAGTTCTCACACCCGCCGTGGTGTTTTTTTCCCAGGGACTTCTACTCCTGTTCCTGCTGCTCTAGTTGTTGCTTCTTCTGATCGAGATAAGGGAGTCGCGAGATAGATCCCTACCAGTCGTCGTCCAGAGAGTAGATGTACCCCCTTACTTTTTGAGAGTTCATGTTGAGAGACCTGTGTAGTGAGGTATAGAGTTGTACTCTTCTTTTGCTTTTGAAAGACTTATGTATTTTTGGTGAGGACTTGGGTTGTATATGTTGGAGTTGTATTTATTTTATTTCAGCATTTACTATTCAGCTCTGATATCTGTATAGCGTAGATGATCTTTTGCAGGTTAGTCGCTACGTCTATGCGGGGCTTCCCGTATGGGCGGCGGATCTGTTGGCGAGCCCGGGTCGCAGGTTCGACCCCGGGGCGTGACAGATTAGAGTGGTATCAGAGCCTAGGATGTAGGTCATTGACGACTTAGAAACCCTAGGCTTGTGGTTGGACCCTAGGATGACTTACGTGAGAGCCGTAATTTTTAGCGAGAGTCCTGATTGGGTTCCAAACTCTCCCAAGGGATGGGATGAGTGATCGATATGTCTTCCTTCGGTGGCAACTATGTTGGTTGCAGACAACATAGTACTACAGGAAGGGGTACATGCCTTTGACTTTCGCTGGATTAGGTCGAGTGTCGTTTTGGGTTCTGATTGCTCTTCTTATTCCTCAGGTGAGTGATGCCTCCGCGATGCAGGATGTCGACGCATTCGCAGCCTTCTTCCTCTGAGCCTGAGCAGGAGGACTCGAGAAAGGGACAGCAGAGTGAGGTACAGGAGCTTCGTGCCCAGATGGCACAAATGTCTGAGGCTGTACGGCGCTAGGAGGAGACCATGGGCCGCATGATGCTTATGATGGAGCATGAGGAGCACTTGAGGATAGTGCTGCAGCTTACATATAGTTTACATTCCTTTATGCTTTAGACATCCTCACACTTTACATTCTTATTCTCTGGACATATAGTTTTTCTCGCACAGATAGTGGGCCGAGTGGTCAGAATTTCTTTTAATGTAGGATGCATGTTGCGCTTATGCTTGGGAGCCGACTGGAGTCTGGTAGCTGTGGCTAGTCTTGTGCTAGTGTTGGGAGCCGTTTGGGTAAACGGTGGTCTCGCATCGTCGAGTTTTCTCCGATCAGTTTGTCGCCACGGCGTTTGTGGCAGTAGTGTGCTTGTGATATTAGGACCTTAAACCCAGAATCTTTTTTTGGACACACATGAGTTTTGTAAACCAATGTTTTCTTTCGAAATTTCAAAAGATCGCCAGAGCCTGTTCTTGTTTGATTGGCTGAAGGCATTAGCCCTTCGGGGTTTGGAAATAAAACTTGTTTCTAACTGATTTCTTAAAAATTACTAAAATTCTTTAAAATGGGCTTTTCTCAAATCAATATGGCTTTATAAAAAGGCAATATTTTTTGTCCCCACCCTGAGAGGGTTTCAGAGAAACAAAATTTCAGTAATAAATATTATATTTTCTTATAAACTTTCTCACCCGAAAGGGTTCGTGTAGTGGCCCAAGTCCCCGTGCAGTTATTCCATGATCCGTGATGTTGGAACACCTAGTATTGGTGTGTCGGGACCGTGACATGTCAAATGGACACGTTGGATGGACCCAGTGAGGATTTGGGATCAAGCCTGGCTTCCGACGGCTTTTGTCAAAATTTTAGAATGGATCTAGGCTAAACGGAGGCCGTATTTAGATTCAGCACGGAAAACCGCTTGAAAATGGCTATTTACTTGTATTTTTCAGAGTCTGCACGCCCAAAAATGGACCCCCGAAAGTTTACAGTATATTTTGGTGCACAGGGGAGCCGTGGACCGCCGGGGATTCCACGTGGCGGCCTATTATTGGCCGGCTCACGCTTCACGGTCCATGGAGGGCGCACGCTGGTGCAGTGGACCGGCGGGGGTGACACGTGGCGGCTTCCCATTGGTGGGCTCACGCTGCGCGGTCTACGGAGTCGAGTGGCTCGGCGCATGGACCGGGGCGCGCCACGTGGCGGCCCCGGATTCGCGAGCTCATGAGCGCGCGGAGCACGTGGGGCCGCGGTGCTGACGCCGTACGTGCGCGCGGTGCGGGACACGAGGCGTGTCGGTTGCTGGTTGGCGGGCGCCGCCCGAGTGGCGGGCGAGGCGCCGCCCACGTGCGCCACGCTGCGGGGTGGCGGGCGCCGCCGGTGCGGTGTTCGAGCGGGACACGTGATGGCGCCCGATTCGCGGGTGCCGCTGTTTGCTGTTCATGGACATGTGTCGCGCCCGGGTGATTTCGGGCGCTGACCGTGGGCGGGGTTTCGGCCCATTCGGGCGCCCGAATAAGGGGGGTGCGCCCGAAAGTTGGTGGGCTATAAAAAGCCTACCACCCCCTCCTTTCTGTTGTTTTTCTGAGTTCTAAAGAGAGATTGAGAGAGAGTGACCTGAAGAGAACTTGTTCCACTCTCTGTCCTCTACCTCTCCAGTAAGTCCCAGAATTTTTGGAGTTGCCGGCAACGAGTTTTCTGCGACGCGGCGCGCTTCTACGATTTTCATTTTCGGCCCGTTTCTGTCGCAGTTCAGTTGGAAATTTTCCAAGCGCAAACCAGGAGGAATTTTTATGCAATATCTATGACAGCATGTTTCTAAGAGGTAAGCCTTCGATTTTCGTGTTGACCACTTTGCTCCGTTTTGAACTTTTAGCATGGTTCCCTAGGCTTCTTTTGACCCTATTTGCTGTGATGGAATTCTAGGACACCATGGGCTTGCTGATTTTCTATCTTGGGCTACAATCATCAGATCAGGGCATATAAATACTCATTTTGGATCTGCTCGTCGCGAGGATCGCAGCCGTAATTTTTCTGGATTTTTTTGAGGGCTGCGCATAGGTGAAAATCCCCTTTTTCTGTGTTGTTTTTTTTTTAAATAGCAAAGGTTGTTTCTGGGAAGGCCCGTTTTTGCCGAGTTCAGTTGTTTTGCAGTAACTCGCGGATTTTAGGCGTTGCGAGGACAGTTGTTGGATAGCGAGGAGCACTGTTACAGTTGGAGAGTTTTGTGAACTTGGATTTGCGTGCTAGGTGGGTGGTTGTTGCTTACCTCTTACTGCGATTTACTCACTAGGACTATTAGAGAGACCCCTAATTTATTTGGCACCCCATTGGAAATTATGCTTAAATAAATTATCCTGATTAATCATTGGCCTATTTTGTGGGATTGATATACTATGATGGTGATATGTTACCATGCCATGTTGGCACTTAGCCTTTCATGAAAATGGATGATTAGATGGAACAGGAGGACATATTTATGTGCGGATGCTACTTTGATTATTTATTATGGATCATGGATTATAGACATATGTAGTCGGTTAGTGATGTTGACATGATGGTTATATCTATGTGGAGCTACTATTTGATACACTCTTTTATCTTTCATGAGGACATTTGCATGCTCGTATGGACATCTAGATAGGCCACTATTTATTGCTACACTATCATATTGGGACTTGACTTAGGAGAAACCATGATTGTTTCTTTTCTCCTTTTCATTTAGACTTTTGATTCATGTTGCTCGGGTTCGAGCAGGGGTTTGGGATTGTGTAGTCGAGGTTGTACTAGTTGTGGGATTTCTGGATGTTGCGGTAACCGCGGACATACGGCGGTTGACCGGATATTTATCTTTGTATCAGATTGGGGTTGAGTCTTGTTTATCTTTGCATCAGATTGGGATTGGGTTTTCTGTAGTGGATGGATTTTTCCACTTTGATCAGTCTTGATCCAGTCCTGCTATTTTGAAATATTGGTGACATGGTTACTTTACTCGTGTGGGTCGCTCCCCTCGAGTGCCACTCCGAAGTAGGCTTTATGACCGAGCTGCGCGCCAGTCCATTGATTATATTGGGATTTCGAGCCTTGTGTGCTGGTCCCCTACTAAGTTCTTGAGTTCGACAGCAGAGCAGGTAGTACCGGGTTTCATACCGGTCCATCTGATTGGGTTTATTCAGACCGTTAGCTTTATAGTTGCATGCATACAGTTACTCTTGATACTGCATTTAGAGGCATAGTATTGGTAGTTTCTTTATCAGCAGCCTTATAGCGTACCACTTTCCTTTTCCTTTTTGCCTCTGGTAGACTTAGTGGGTACGTCGGAGTTTGAGGCTTTACCCACAGGGGGAGGCTACTGGTTTACTAGTGGTTCCCACCCCCCATTGTTGTTTTCCTCTCTTTCTTTCCTTTGTTTTGCAGAATCTTCTGCGGGAGCTGCTGGGCCATCGGCAGCTGATCGAGGTAAGGGGATCGCTGAGTAGATAGATCTCCTGTGAGACTGTGAGCTGCTGTTGGACAGATATTGTACCCATTTTACTCAGATTGTAGTAGTTTACTTTTATTTTGAGGTCTGGCTTTGGCCAGCTGGGTGTATTTCTTTTTGGTGAGCTGGGAGTTTATTATATTTATTATAGTTTTATTTTATTTTCAATCTGAGATATTATGTAGTATTTTTAGTTCAGCTCTGTATTATGCTCTTTTATTGTATATCTTATATCTGAGTAGATTACCAGCGTTTCGTGTAGATGAAAAATTTCGTGTGCACGGCGGATCTGTTGGCGAGCCCGGGTTCCGGTTTCCACCCGGGGCGTGACAGTTCGAGTGATCTGGGTTCTAAGGGTTGTTTTCATATTTGGGTCGAGAGCTATGAGAAGATGTACCTGGAACCTATTCTTGTTTGATTTGGGTTCTGGTGCTAGTCTCCCGGAACTTTCGGATCCTGATTGGTTTCCCCCCGGATGTTTTACCCAATAGAGTTGATTCCCTCAAGTGTAAGGGGTCGAGAATTTCGAAAGGTTGAGCCTGGAAGCTATTCTTGTTTGATTGGGGTTCTAGGCACCGGCTTTTCGGGATTCTCGGATCCTTGCGGTGTCGATTGGTTCTTTCTCGTCTGTGAGTTGGGTGTTATGTTTTGGGAGCCGTTTGGGTTAACGGTGGTCCAGCTGTTGAGTACCTCCATCCAGTGGGTTAGTGCTGTGAGTTGGACATTGTCGATTTGATTGATCGTGGTTTTGGGCTATAGCCTGCATGAGCCATATTGAGCTCGATAGAGATGCGCGGATACTTTCCTCGGTAGGGTCGCTCCACTCGAGTGCCGCTCCAGAGCTAGGCCTGTTACTTATCTTTCGCAGCTTATCGACGCAGTCCGAGTGGGACCGCCTACGTAATTCCTGACCTAGTTCGGGGTATGTGGTTGTAGGTACGCGTAGGTTTGACTGGACCCTATGTGGCAGTCAGTGTGATTTGGTTGATTTAATATACTGAGATAGAGTCGATGCATCTTTTTCATCTGTATCACTGATTGAGCATTGTAGATAGGGGCATGATAACTGTAGATTTCTTTCCAGCTTACCCTTTCAGTATTACTGTATTTATGTTATCTTATGCCTCTAGTAGACTAAGTGGGCAGACCGTTGGTCTTGGAGACGGTACCCACTGAGAACTACTGTAGGATATAGTTCTCATACCTTCTGTCGGTGATAGTTTTGCGGAGGCTTTTCCTTCTGTTCCTACTCTAGCTGGCGTGACGGACCGAGGACAGGGAGTCACGAGATAGATCCCTACCAGTGTAGTTCATTTTGGTCAGATAGATGTACCATCCCGGATTGTGGGATTTCATTATACACTGATGTATTATTGTTTTAATTTACCTCTCTTTTTGGATTCATAGATGTTGTATAGGAGGATTTTTACTCGTACTATTCCTGCGGATCAGATTTTGTATTATTTATATTTGGGAGATGGATCTTGTACTTTATTCCAGTTGTACAGTGGTTTTGATTTTATTTTTACTGTAACTTTGTATTATTTATATTTGGGAGATGGATCTTGTACTTTATTCCAGTTGTACAGTGGTTTGGATTTTATTTTTACCATAGTTTATTTCCCGCTCTGATATCTATATAGCTGTATTACTATATTTTGCAGGTTTGATGCTTCGCCCATGCGGGGTTTTCCGTATGGGTGGCGGATCTGTTGGCGAGCCCGGGTCACAATTTCGACCCCGGGGTGTGACAACACTGACTTGTTCCCTCCAAAATACAGTAGTAGATAAGGCCAAAGCTTCACAAAAAAAAAAACCTTTTCTTTGTCCTCTTTCCAGCTAGTAGAATCTAGATATAGACGAATAGTATGCAAAACTATATTTTGCAGGTTTGACGCTTCACCCATGCATGGTTTTCCGTATGGGTGGCGGATTTGTTGGTGAGTCCGGATTGCAGTTTCGACCTCGGGGCGTGACAATACTTACTTGTTCTCTCCAGAATACAATGGCTCGGCCCTCGTCATGTGGCTTCACCAACTCCGTAAGAGTAGATAAGGCCAAAGCTCCACAAAAAAGAAAACCTTTTTTTTGATCTCTCTCTAGCTAGTAGAATGTAGATATAGACGAAATAGTATGCAAATTACTTTTGTTGTGTTAGTGCCTTTCAAGAGAGTGGGGAAGCTATCTATATATAGGCTTTACAGGCCCATAAGTTACTACACATTAAAGCCACCTTATTCATTTCACTTTATAAGTTCTCTTTGAATAGGTTTTATGATTAGTAGTGAAAGTTATATGTTAGTTCTTTTTTGTAAGTTTAAACCCATAAATCGAAATGAATCAGTTTTAGGAATGAATGCAAGAGAAAAGAAACACCACAATTTAAGTTTTTTTTAATATTAAAATGTTATAATAAAAACTAATATTTTTTAAAAAAATTATGAAGAGAAAAGATAGATTTTCAAATAGATGTGCCCAAAGCTGCAGGATATAACGCCTCTACCCTCATCGTTTGGATTCACTAATTCTGTACAAATAGATGAGCCTAAAATCCTAAAAAAATAACTCTTTTTCTTTGAGCTCTCTCTAATAAAATGTAAATATAGAAGAAATAGTATGCAAATTAATTACTTTTGTTGTGTTAGTGTCTTTCAAAAGAGTGGAGAAGCTCTCTGTATATAGGCTTTACGGGCCTATAATTTACTACACATTAAAGCCATCTTATTAATTAATTTCACTTTATAAGTTTTCTTTGAATACGTTTTAAAATTAGTAGTGAAAATTATACCTTAGTTCTCTTTCGTAAGTTTAAACTCATAAATTGAAATGAATAGATTATAGGAATGAATGCAAGTGTAAAAAACTCCACAATAAATGTATTAAATTTTTTTAATATTAAAATGTTACAACTGTTAAGATTTTGTGTGAAATAAATGCAGTGAAAAAAAAATCAAATAAACAAATATTTAAAAACTTGAGATCCGATCTCAAAATCACACAAAAAGGATCCCTCATGTATTTAAGAATAAAAGGAAGAGGAAGATCTAAACTTCACCTTTGCGCGGGGAGATCTACACCGTGGAATTTGGTTCTCTTTAAGCCGCACACGCGTCCGGCCTCTACGGGTATCCACACGAGGTCGTTGGTTTGATCGAAATTCTCACCGGCGTGCTAGCTCCCTTGCAGAGAACGTTTTTCTTTGAATGTGGATATTTGGAAAAGAGATAGACGAGAAAAGAGATTAGGACTAGTATTTTCTCTTTTCTTTTCTTTCTCTTAAAAAAAACTCATACGTATAAAGAGAGATATAATCTCTTTTGTAATCATTAAGACAAATATTAAAATAAACTTAAAATTAGATTTAAGTTTATCTTATCCCTAATCGGTTCAATCGATTAAATCCTAATTTTATTCGACTTGAATTCAATCCTAATTTAATCAAATCAATCATTAACACAACATTTGTACTTAAGTCCTCTCACAACTCACTAACTATTAGTAAGTCATCTCTTGCAATATTTGCACTTTAATATCCATGATATGTAACAATTACAAATTAGTTCAATTATCAACATATTGACAATTAAGTTCTCAAGCGATTCAAAAATCGCGATCTAACTATCCGATCAGTCATAACCTCTTATATGTGTGAGCCCATAGGTTCTATTATATCTGGTAGTGAGATATATTGTGATCACTATCAATAATATCGCTGAAACTCTTTTTCAGTGGGTTAAAACAATTCTAACTCAGCCCAATAAGAATTATCGATCATCCAGCTAATTCTCGTGAGTCCCACAATCCACCAGTGACGCCTAGCAACATGTAGAGACATTATAGTCTGAATGAAATACTAAACCTCTACGTGCAATTAACGTGTGATATAATTCTTCTATCAGGAGTCCCGACTAGACGAAATCATGGAATTGCTCGTCAAACCCTACCGTCTGTCATATGTCAAATTTATTCGACTCGAGCTTTTAATATCGGAAACGCTTTCCATTATTTACTTTCCCTTGGCCTAGGTCTTCTAAACTTGATCTCATAATCACATAGGACTAACTCCCTTATCTATCATGGGCGATAGATTCCATATAGGTGTACACCTGGTCTATTCCTACAACGAACCTACTGCAGCCAACATGCACTGTAAGGACCCAAATGGCTTGGGACCAAGTGTATGTACAGCCAAACTACAGTAATCCTATTGTGAATAGCCGAGACACCGTAGGTCAAATAACCAGTCACACTACTACAACATCGAGTAAGTCACTGACGAGTGAGTAGACATCCAAGTGACTTCTCGTGATGGTCATGCTCGGTACCCTTATTCTCTAACAATCATCTGCACATCCGCTCCAGTGTCCCCACACTGTTGACTCGAGACTCATCTACCCTAAAGGGGAAGCTACCTGTGCACCAATCTCACCGGATCGATCACTGTTTCCGTGATGATCTATTGATCGAGATCATTTAGAAATTAATCACTAATGATAGATGTCTCAAATTCTCAATTCTTGAGAATACATATTATTATCTTATTAATTTTTTGGACAATTCATGGACACATACAAAATATGAATGAAAATATAAACCCAATAATATTTATAATGTAAAATGTTAAATACAAATTTATATCCTAAAAAAAAATATGTGTCGGCCATGTTGGCTTTTAGGGCATACATCTAACAACAACAAAAACTAATATTTTAAAAAAAATACGAAGAGAAAAGATAGGTTTTCAAATTCCACAATTTTTAAAAAAATTAAGATCTTATAAAAAAACATATTCTAGTCACGTAAGATTTCTATAATAAAACAAACATAAAATTTATAAATTTTACCTTAGCCGTTTAAAAAAATATTGTGAATCAAACATACAAATCTCAGTGCATGAGACGAGTTCTCTAATTACCAGTGTTAAATATTAATAACACTCTATAAAAATTCAAAATAAGTAATAGTGATTAAGAACGTTTCTTACTTAAGAAAAATTTTAAAATGTGTTGGTGACATATCTTTATGTGACTTGTCCCAATCTCAATCTGTTCCGCAAGTATTCAAGAATTACCCATAAATTTGTTTGTTCCCACAAGTATTCATAGATTATTCATAAATTTATGAATATATTTACTAATTTTTTTATTTAAAACTATAGATAAAATGAGTGAGTATCTATTAAATTATGAGTATTTTGAACAATCCGTAGATATACGTGTGAGGACCCGAATCCCCACGAGAGGATTACTGTTGGACTAGCGGCTTCGGGAGGCCTAGGCTGTGTGTTGGAGGTGTTTGTGCGCGAAGCGGACTCAAGAAAAGGACTCCGCATGAAAATGGATCAAGGTTGCCTTCGAATGCCTCCGTTAAAAATTGGAATGAGTTTCGGATAAAACGGAGGCCGTTTTTGGATTCAGCGCGGAAAAACAATGGAAATCGGCTATTTGGATGTATTTTTCTAAATCCGGACACCCGAAAACGGACACCCAGAAGTTTTCAGGGTTTTCGGGAGCACGGGGGGAGCCGTGGACCGCCGGGTACCACGTGGCGGAGCCGGATTGGCCGGCGCAGAGCGCGCGGTCCATGGAGTCTCGCGGCTTGGTGCATGGGTGTCATGCCTCGGAGGTTCTAAAAGAGCGAAAAACGTATCCTTTTTTTTTCAAAAATGAACCTCGCCTCCGGTGCGCACCAGACCCGCCACATATACAAATTCACTCCCCAAACGGGCAGAGCCTCCTTTGTATATGCACGGCATTCCGAGCACGACAAATACTTTAACCATGAAAACAATGAACGACAATGAGGAGAGACTATACTTAACCATACAGTCACATTTATCATATTGAAACTACACCATAAACCTATAGGTTTGACAGTCGGTGTCCACTCGACACCCGGTTTTTCAAAACATTTTCGCAAACTCTTTTAAGTGGCCACATTACTTGAAACGATAAATCCACGGGTTTTGAAATCAGTGGCCACACGATACTTGGTTTGAAAACGCTTTTGAAACCATGTTTGTATTTGAAAACGAGCCGCATTCATACCTCTCAACATTCACAGATATGAAAAGACATTCCTACACTAAGTCCTCAATCCAACATCCACAAGAAACCATGCACAAGTAATCATAGCTAGACTAACCAAACACAATAAAAGATAACCATAAAACAGTAAAGTATAATAGCCTCAAGTGCTAGGGTCCTCTAATCGTTGCCTCACCGTCATCCCGGTTCCCACCCCTGCTCGGACCTGTCACAGTGTGGGTAGTCAGTGACTGATAAAGTAGATATAAACAGTAAATGCAATAACTGAAATGACAAACCGATACACCAGAGCATTTACTTCCCCCTCATGTACCGCTAAATCCCTGTCACAAAACAAGCTGGGCACCAACCCCAGAATTTAAAAACAAGCTGGGCTCCAACCCCAGAATTTAAAATATATATTGGGCCCCAACCCCAGATACCGTGCTCACTTTCTTGGTGCCTCCAACCCCTCCACTGCCCAAGTAGCAGTTTGCCTCTCCGTAAGGGGTCCCCATCATCGCTAGTCATGGGGTACACGGGTAAACCTTACCATCTTTCCGAAAAAATACACCCTGTGCGGTGGCCAAACCGCCGGTGTGCGTGTAAGCAAATATGAACATATAGAACGAAAATGTGACCGCAGCCGCCTCAGTTAGAACACAAAACATTTTTGCGACCTCAGCCGCCTCAGTTAGAACACAAACGGGATTTACATGCAATGGGGTTAGGCAGTTTACCAAAACATCTACTTTATCATATGAAATACACGGGAATGACATTTTACCGAAAATAACCAAAGATACCCACCTCAATTGTGCTGACCGGTACACCGGAGACCGAACCTCGCCCACAATCGGTACTCGGAACTAAAAATAGTCCCCAACAGAACTGCGGTCAGGTCAGAAACATAACGGCAGATAAACCGAGTCCAAAAACCCGAAAACACTCCTAACAACTTGACACGGCGGTGGCGCCGGCGCGCAACGAGCGATGCGGCCACCCCCGCGTTATTGCAAGCCATGCGGCCGTGTCGTCCAACAAAAACCCGTCGAACCAAAAACTGACCCGAAAGAACTACATCGTTGTTAAAAATATCGTCGTGGTAAAAAACACTCAAAAACGAGGCGAAACGGGCTGAAAACGAAGCTACCGGGCTCTTCCGTTGGGGGCTGGTGCACGGAGCCGGGCTTGGACCGGGTCTGCGGCCAAGGGTGGCGGCGTCGCAGACCGGGCGCGCGCTATGCTGTAAACCGCCGAGCCTTGGGCTGGGCCGCGCACGGCAAGAGGCACGCGCCGGGTTCATTAGTTCCCGGTCGCGGCGGCAGCACCGAGCGCACGCCCAGGCATGGACCGCGCCGGCGGGGCCGGTCTGACGCACGCTCCCGTGCGCCGGGTCCGCGTCTCCAGGCCGCGGAGGCGTGCGCCGGGTGCACGCCCGGCGTGTGGACCGCGCGGCTGTGGGCCGGTTTGGCGCACGCACCCGTGCACCGGGTCCGCGCCTCCAGGCCGCGGAGGCGTGCGCCGGGTGCACGCCCGTGCCGTGGACCGCGTGGCTCTGGGGCCGTACGGGGTGAACAGTAACACCCCGTTTCGCGTTGTTTTCTCCATTTTCGCCCCCGCGCGGCTCCGGTGACGACCCTGCGAACATGGTAACGGCGGCGGCGGCCTCCCGTTAACTCCCCTGTGCTCCGACGAAACACTCAAATCACCCAACCAAAAACCCCGGATCGCTCCAACGATAAAACCATTGATCGGAGACCTAACGAAACGTCGATCGGTGACCCCATCAAACCTCCGATCAAGACCGATTTAAAACCATTGATTAAACCCGGTCAAAACACGAACAAATCACCAATCAAAATCAATCAAAAACCCATGATCAATTTACCGATTAAAAAGAACACGGAAAACCCCACGATTAAACCGACGAAGGAGAGAAACAACGATTCCTAACCTTACTCCGATGGAGGAGGTAACGCGGTCCCGATCTCTGTTCTTTGCGGTGGTGAGAATCCGGATTCGCCCTCCGATGGCGGTGATGTCTCGTTCTCCGGTCTCCGGCACGTCGATCGGGGCGATCGGGTTCCTCCGCTTCTTCCTTCTCTATTTCTTTTTCCTCCGGTTAGGGTTTTCTTTTATTTTCTCTTTTCTCTCTTTTCGAACTAGGGTTTCATTTGGTTTTCGGCACGCACAAGAGGGAAGGGTTTGAGGAGGCGATCTTTTAAAACTAGGGTTTTCCTTTCGGTACGGGAAATAAATCTTATAATTAATTTATTTTTTTTATTTTTCCTTTTCCTAGGTACGTACCGTCAAAATCCACATTGGGTATTTCAATCTCTAATTAATTAATTATTTAAATAAATCCTTGGAGATAATTCCTTAGAGATAATTTCTTATCTCCTCGAAAAACGTGCACAATCACTTGCACGGATTTCGATGCACCTCCTGGCTACCGCGATCCTTACACCCCCTTTCTAGGGGTTCCGTAAGTCGGAATCCGGATCCGGTCGCACCGCCGTTCACCGTTTTTCGAGCTCTAACACAGAAAAATACCCGCACCTCAAGATTGTCAACTTAAGTAAACCCGTTATTTTACTTTTCCTTAACTTAACCCTTATTAGCAGGAGGGTAAAATGTTACATAAAATCTGTGATATTACAATGGGCTGGCGCGGGGACACGTGGCGGCATAGGAGGAGCCGGCTCACGCGGCCCGGTCCACGCAGCGCAGCGGAATGGCGCGGTCCATGGCAGGTGTGTGCGCCGGGCGCAGTGAGTCGCGGCGCTGGACGCGTGGCAGCTACGGATTGGGCCGGCCACTGTGCGGGTCGTGCGCGGAGTGGCGCGGGGCAGGTGGCCGTACCGCGGGGCAGGCGGGCAACGTGCGGGCGCGGCCACGTGTCGACGCGGGATTGGAGGCGCCAACCACCCGCGCGGAGGAGGCGAGCCACGCGGCGCAGGGCGGGTGGCCCGTTTCACTGTTTGCTGTGCTGGGCCACGTGGCGCAACGTGGATGATTCGGGCGCTGATGGTTTGGGGTACGTTTTGGGTTACTGTAGCTGCCCAGATGATTCGGGCACCCGAAAGTGGGGACATGGATGGAATTAAGTGAAATGTTTAGTTGAGGCTATATAAACCCCCCTTTGGCTGCATTTTCGGACCCTTTCTCGAGCTCCCTTGCAACAGAGCCCTTAAGCATTATTGTTCCTCTTCTTGTGCTCTATCTTGTGAGGGATTTACAGATTTTTTGGAGGCCGCAGAATTGGTGTTTTCTGCGACGTGGCGCACTTCGACGCTTCTTCGATTTTGACTTCTACCGTCGCTTTTCAGTCCGCGAGGTCCCCTGGATCACTCCGATAAAATTTCGAGCCGATTTTTGTGACAACGCGTTCATGAGAGGCACGCCTTCGATTTCCGTATTGATTACTTTGTCTCATTTTGAGTTTTTGGCATGGTTCCCGAGGCAAACTTTGACCCCTTGTACTGTTGTGAGTTTTGGGACAGCGGTGGAGTATTGTTGGATTTTCTCGGTCTACGAGCATCGGAATGAGGCGTTTAATGACTCGATTGATATCTACGCTTCGAGAGGAATGCACTCATATTTTATCAGAATTTTTGGAGGATTCTTCGGAGGTGATATTTAAGTTTCTTTCGGACTGGTTTCCTGCAGATTTTTTATAGTGGATAGTTTGACTTGCCGCAGTGTTTCATTTATATCTTGGCCTACTGGTGTCGGAACGAGGAGTGTAAATAATCAATTTGTATCTACTCATCGCGAGGATCGCAGCCATAATTTTTTTGAATTTTTCTGAGGACAGAAGGCAGGTGAAAAAGGCCTTTCTTTGTACTGTTTTGGAAAAACAGCAAGAGTGTGTTGTGGTGTTATCTAATTGTGGGCTGCGTTGTTGGTTTGAGCAGAGGCTTGTGCGACCGAGTACCGAGGGTGCAGTTTTGGCAGATTTTGGATTGTAAGTGACTGCGCACTTCACCGACTTCAGCTTTGCCTGCGGAAAGCGATTCAGGTGGGTTGCTTCGTCTCCAGAACCGGTGGACAGTTCTCTAATTCTATGTGTTAGAATGCATGCATGTTAGTGTACCGATATATGGTTGAGATGTAAACTTGGTAAGGATATTTTGTTTGAGAAATTGCGAGATATGATATTCATGATATGCCTAAGGGAAACTTGCAAGATGAGATATTCATGTTATATTAAATGAGAACTTGCATGATATTATTATCCATTCTTTAGTACCTGAGAGTTTACATAGGTGTAGTGTTCCCCTATGAGATTGAGAGTATACATAATTTATTGTACAACCTATAGCTTTAAATTGTGAGCATAAGAATGATATAGTTCATATGGATTGAGGCTTACATGATTTATGGTACCCGTTAGATACCTTCGAGATATTATATATTTAATATTTGTTTTCACCTATGCTAGTTGAGAGCATGCTTAGGGAGATGAGGCTTATTTGATTTTTGGTAATCATATCGGTTGGTGTTCCCTATTTATGTTCAGTTTATTTAAATGCTAATATTAGAACTTGACCTAGCACTCCATCATATGTTGCATGTTTAACCAGACTAGTAGAGAACCTTCACTTGGGCTAGGTTCTTTTATGCTTTAGATATCCCACACTTTGCATATTTTCCTGGACATAGTTTTTCCTCGCCTGGATAGTGGGCCGAGTAGTCAGGTTATTGTGGGACATTGTTGCACTCGTGCCTGGGGGCTGAGTGGAGTCTGGTAGCTGAGTTTAGACCTGTGCTAGTGTTGTTAGGAACCATTTTGGTTGACGGTGGTCCCGGGTCGTTGAGTGTCGTCCGACCAGTCTTGTTAGCCCTGAGTGGTGGGTCGATCCCGGCTGTGGAGTACCTCCAGCCTGTGTGTTTAGCGTGGCGAGTTGGGTGTTTCGTTTTGGGAGCCATTTGGGTCGACGGTGGTCCCGGCTGTGGAGTATCTCCAGCTAGTGTGTTTTGTACCACGAGTTGGTTGAGTTCGTTAGTGTCTCGAGATTCGTGAGAGCTAGTTAACTGAATCGTCGAGAGTACTCCGACCGTCGTGCGAGATGTTTGAGGATCTTGAGTCCTTCCATTCTGAGAGTGAGCGTGGATTTTGATTATAGCCTGCAGGAGCCACTTTGAGCTTGACAGAGATCGCGGATACCTTTTTCCTCGGTGGGGTCGCGCCTATCGAGTGCCACGTCCGGAGTGGATCTGTTACTTTCGTATCGCGACTTGTCGATGCAGTCCCTCTGGCTGGGCCAGTTTTGGCAGTCACAGACGCTCTACGTAAGTCCGGCCCTCCTTGGATGTAACGGCAGTAGGTAGCCGCAAGTTTGACTGGACCCTATGAGGCACTCAATTCGATTGGCTCGATTGAGCACCTTGGGTGCGAGTAGTTGCATATATTTTCGTCTGTACCACCCATTGAGCATTTAGATAGATGCATGGTAACTGTAGTGTATCTCCAACTTGTCTTGTTCAGTTTTTACTGTATTGTTATCTTATGCCTCTAGTAGACTTAGTGGGCAGACCGTCGGGCTTGGTGGCGGTACCCACTGAGAACTACTTGTTGATGTAGTTCTCACACCCGTTAGGGGTTCTCCCCCTCCTCTTTCTTTCCTGTCCTTTATTTTGTAGAGTCATCTGTGGGAGATGCTGATTCTGCTGTTGCTGTTCGAGGCGAGGGAGTCGCGAGCTAGATCCCTACCTGTCTTTGGAGAGTAGCTGTATCCCCACATTGGAGATTTGTAGTACAGTCAGTAGATTAGTTTTATTTCTGCTTTTGAGAGATTATTGTAGTGAGGTTATGACTTGTACTGAGAGCCTGCACACTGATATATTATTTCAGGTTTACCTCCCTTTTTAGTTCTGGGTTATTTGTATATGAGGATTTTGTATTTGATTCGATTCTTTTTGGGAGATGGATATTGTATCTTTATTTCCAGTTGTACAGTGTTTGATTGAGTTTTACAGCTTTTTATTTTACAGCTCTAATATCTGTTTAACGGTAGTAGATCTTTCTTTGCATGTTGGATGCTTCGCCTATGTGAAGTTTCCGTATAGGTGGCGGATCTGTTAGCGAGCTCGGGTCGCAGTTCGACCCCGGGGCGTGACAATACGTATATATAATTTTTTTAAAAAAGAAAATTAAAAATAAAAAAGTGAATGTTTCTTTTATTTTATCCCTTTTTAGAACCCTAAAATTAATTTTTCTTAATATTATTATTTATTATCTATTATATATTTTAATATTTTAAATAATAAATTTTATTTTATTTTTTTTAAAATAATATATTATTTGTGTTTGAAAAATATAAAAATAGAAAGGAAATAATTTTACTTTTTAGTAATTCTATAGATATACTTTTTTTTTTAGAGGAATGTAGCATGCTACCAATTTCGTTTATTTTTGAAATAAACTTAGCTAGAAATGTGAAGCAACTAGGCTTCGAACTCGGGTCACGGGTATCAACCACCAAACCCTTTGCCAATTCTATAGATATACTATTTGACAGTTTAGAGGCTTTCTTTAAGAGAGCCACCTCATCACTAAAGACACAATCCAATTAAAATTTGTCAACTATTAGTAAAAAATTTAGATGTGCCCGTTGTACCCTAAACCAAGTTTAATATATGTATCTAAATAATTTTTTATAGTGCAATAAATTATTAGAGGGCCACCTCCTCACTAAAGACACAATCCAATTAAAATTTGTCGACTATTAGTAAAAAATTTGGATGTGCCCGACGTACCGTAAACCAAGTTTAATATATGTATCTAAATAAATTATTATAGTGCAATAAATTATTTAGATATTTTATATTATATATATTATATCATATTTTATTTTATAATATTAATTATTAAATATTTTATTAATTATCTAATATTATATGCGGTGTATAGAATATTGGAATTCACCAGTTGCAAGCAAAAATTTCTTCTCTCTTTTGAAATTATGAGTGAATCTTATTCAACATTCTTTGCACCAAGTATATATATTTGTATATACACTACATGCCTAAAACCATCTAATAAAAATTTTAAAATCAATTCATCAAATAAAATTTAAATTATTAGATTTTGTATATCTTATATATTTAATTAATTTTTTATATTAGAATACTAATTATTTAATATAGGTTATGGTGTATGAAGTAATATACACTAGATGTACTTATATAATAGTTTCTTAGTCTTCCATCAATTTTTACAAGGTAAAGATACCCTCATTAATTTTTAAATTTGAAATAAGTTCTCCCACTTTAATTTTTTAGGTAAAAAATTATTATTCAAAGTTAATTTTCTTTTTATAAAATAACTATCAAAATTAAAAATTTAATTGAATTTTAAAATAAAATTATTAATATAATTTAACTTAAAAAAAGTAAGAAAATATTAATAAAAATATGCATATAAAATTATTTTATAGCTTTTTTTATATATTTTTTTAATTATAAATTTTTTAATTTTAAATTTTAATAATTATATATTTTAATTATTTTAAATAATATTTATCGCAGCGTGGATTTTATATTATTAAGAAGGGTAAACATAAGTGTACACCCCATGAGGGATGTACAGCTTACACTCCACCCTATTCTGGAGTGAGGTGAATTTTACTGGTCACATGATGTGACCAGTAAAAAAAATTTCACCCCAGAATAAAATAAAGGAAAATGCTACTTGTACACCCCCAAGTGGGATGTACATCCTACACCCCACCCATCCAAGGGTGGGGTGAATTCCACCGGTCACTTCGAAGTGACCGGTAAATTAGTCCCACCCTTAGATAGGTGGGATGTAGGATGTACACCCCACTTGGGGGTGTACAAATAGCATTGCCCAATATGGAAAATGCTAGATGTACACCCCAAATGGGGTGTACATCTTACACCCACCCCATTCTAGGGGTGGGTGAATTTCACTCGTCACATCGAGTGACGAGTGGATAAATACCCATCTTAGAATGGGTGGGTATAGAATGTACATCCTATTTGGGGGTGTACACCTAGCACTTCTCTAAGAATAATAAGCGGTCACCAATAAAATTCATGACTACTCAAAAACTTAATAATCCACGAGTATAATTACTAGCCTCACAATAATATGCGGTCACGAATATAATTGATGGCTACTCAAAAACTTAATAATCCACGAGCATAATTACTAGCCAGCAACGTGGTTTATCACGTCAAGAGTTCACCAATCCCATTATAACATATAAAAATTTATTTTTATTATATTTTGCAAAAATTAATATTTTATTAACTGTACCCTTTTTGCTTTTTTGGAAGTAAGTAGGGGGTGACACCAGTGTAATGACATCATCAGAATAATAATACCTAGTATACCTACCCCTCAATTAAGTCACCTTGGAGGTGAACCTCGTCCTCCTAACGGTTGGTAATTCAATTTACTGTTCGCGAGTCAATTCGTGTTCTGCTCGAAATGAGTTCGAAATCGAATCGCTCGTTTAGTAAATGAGCCGAATAGAAATCAAAATTTTTAGCTCGTTTAATAAACGAGCCGAACACGAGCTGGGATCAGCTCATTCGTGTTCAGCTCGATAACAGCTCGTGTATATATATATATATATATATATATATATATTTTACTATTTAAATATTAGATCATTAATTTTTTATGAATTTTAACTAATAGATTAAAATTTTAATTTATAAATTTTTCTTCAACTTTGCACATAATAGTAGAAATGAAAATCAAATTTATTGTTCGCGAGCTAGCTCGTGTTCACGAGCCGAATTTTTCAGCTCGATATTTAAACGAGACAGCTCACTCGTGTTCAGCTCGTTGACACCCCTACTCGTACTGTGGGCTCCGTCAATGTCCTCTTGTGTCTAAAGCTTGTCTACCAAAAAATTAACTATATTTAAGTTAAGTCTATTTATATATTGAATTATTGAAGTGTCATAAAGTTTTTTTTGATTAGATCTGACGTTTTCATCGGTACTAATTCTGTCTTTTAGATTCAGATTTAGTAGGCTAAATATAATAGTTCGGTCCATTAACAATAACTAGTGTAGTTACCTGCGCGATGCGGCGGGTAAATATTATCAAAATTTTTTTTTATATTTTTTTTTCTCATAATATAAATAAAAATAAAAAATTATATAGAAAAATTTTAAATACTTTATTTTAAAACTCCCGTATCAACCTATCAGAAAAAAAAAATAAAAAATAATCATTCTCAACCCTAACATAAGAATCTATCAGCAACAATCAGAGTAGAATATTTATTCACTCAGGATTAAAATCTAAGACATATATAGGAATGTAATGAAGTTTAGAGAGAGAATGAGAGAGAGCTCACGTTCAATGAGCTACGGTGACGGCGACAACGGTGGCGGAGGAGGAGAAGGAGGAGTAGGCGGAGAAGTGGAGGATTCTTATCGGCGATGGCGGTCGCGGTGGCAGTGGCGGCGATAGGTAGGAGTTGATCATGAGTGATGCCCCCCGTGCGGCTAAAGAAGGCGAGTATCGGGTCTAGATTTTCGGTGAGATCGGGGGTGGAAGATTTTCAAAAATGGAGAGTTGGATTTGTGATGACCTGGATCTCCGAAGAGCTGTTGTAGAGTGATTGGTGACTTCTGGGGGCTTGTACTGTGTGTTGGAGGTGTTTGTGCACCAATTTGACTCAAGTGGCGGACTTCGGGCTTAAATGGATCACGTGGGTGATACGTTGACTCCGTCGGATCTTTAGAAGTGGTTTCGCGCGAAATGGATATTAAAATTGGGCTCAGCGCGAAGTTTGGACAAAAGAACACATTTCCGGATGCCTTCGACAATTTTTAGAGTTGGAATTTGGCAAAACGGACCGCGGATTTGGATTCAGCGCGCGAAAACGGTGAAAATGGACTACCTACTTGTATTTTTCGGAGCCCGGATGCCGCGCACGGATTTCGAGGCAAGGGGGGCACTGTTCCGGCGGCTGGGGCAGCACCGGCGACGGCGGAGGGCGGTGGCGCGGGTTCGGGCAGGCGCAGCCGCGGCGGCGGGCAGGCGCGGGCAGCGCGCAGTGCGCGGGCAGGCGCGCGGGCAGGCGCGAGGGCGCGCAGGCAGGTGCGCGGTCCACGGGCCGGCGTGCACCGGAGGGCGGGACACGTGGCAGCGGGCGGTAGGCTGGTGCAGTGGACCGGGTCCACGGAACGGGGGTCAGTGGCCTCGGGGCGCGTGCACGCAGAGGGCGCAGGCGCACGCACGTGGGCTGCGTTGATGCCGTTTCACGCCTTCGGGCGTGCCACGCGACGGTGCCGCGTTGGGCCACGCGTCGCGCAGCGGATGCCCCGCGCGGCTGTCCGCTGTTGCGGGGAGACGTGGAAGCCCGTGGAGGATTCGGGCCCGCACAGTGTTGGGCTGGGCCCAACACTGTAGCGGCCCGAATTTTCCGGGCGCCCGAAACCAGGGATACAAGCGTCATTATTCGAATTGTTTCTTCCATCCTATATATAAGCCGAGTTCAACCGCAGAGAGCTCTTTTCCTGTTCATCTTCTCACAGTACGGCCCTCACAAGAATTCCTCCTCTTCCAGAGCTGGTTCCATTTGCAGATTCTCGGATTTTTCTGGAGCACGCATCCCGAGGTTTCCATTTTTACGGCACGGCGCGACGCTCGTTCACTTGTGATCTCCTTCGTCGCGGTTTGGGTGTGAGGACTCCCCTGGCTTACTCCGACCACCGTTTTTGTCGATTCTTGCGCCGTTGGCTTCACGACAGGTAGGGCTACGATTTTCATGGTTTGAGTTTCCCCTCATTTCGAGTTTATCTTGGAGTTTTCAGAGCTTCCTTTTGACCTTTTTTCTTTCGCGGAGTTTTGGACACACTTTGGTATTTCGGCGATATCTTTGCGCACAGGCGTCGGATTGAGGAGTGCCCAGAGGCGTTTTTTAATTAAACAGCGCAAGGAACACCCTCGAATTTTCTGGTATTTTTCTGAATATTTCCCGATGCTGAAAAATCCCTGTTTACAGGACTTTGTGCTACAGATTTTGAGACTGGTTTATTTCGGGGTGGTTCCCTTGTCGAATTTGTGTCTCAGTGTAGGAAGCTCAGATTTGAACTTTCAGATACTCGTTTCGGCCGGCTCGTCACGAGGATCGCGACAGTATTTTCTTGGGAATTTTCTGTGCAGAGCCCGCAGGTGAAAATGGCACAACTTTGGACTGTTAACATTGGGACAGCGTGTTCTTGAGTTTAATTGTATGTTTTGGGGTATTGTTGTGCAGTGATCGCGGCGGTTTGGCTTGTTTGGGCGAGAGCACTATTTGGACTTGGAATTAGTGATCAAGGTGGGTGGTTGTTGTTTACCTCTATTTTGACATGCTCACTAGGATTATTAGAGTGATCTCCCAATGTTAAGATTATTGATTAACAAGTGGGGATGGAACTTATGCATGCTTGTTTGGATATATGGATTGCTATGTTAGCACTTAACCTTGCATGTGGAATTTACTTTCATGTTGGGATAATATGAAATGTCTTGTGGGAGAGTTTCACTTGAGGATCTGTTGTACATGCAAAGGTGGATGATTTATGTGAGATTAATTTGGTGGACATAGCATGTTGGAACATGATTATTGCGATATTTTAATAGTAATAATTAACATGCCATGTTAGCACATAGATTTTATGAAATTGGGTTAAATAGTTAAATTGTTGGGACAATATGACATATCTATGTGCGGGTACCACTTTGGTGATTTATCATGGATCAAGGATTATAGACATGTGTGGTTGAATAATGATTTTAGCATGTTGATGGTTATATCCATGCGGAGCTATTAATCGATACACATGTGGAACCACTATTTGTCACACTTTCTTTTATCGCTCTTGAGGACATATGCATGTTTGTATGGTCATCTAGATAGGCCACTTTTTATTGCTGCACTATCATTTTGGGACTTAACTTAGGAGAAACCATGTTTGTTTCATTTTCTCCTTCTTATTTAGACCTTTGAGTCTGGTTGCTCGGGTTCGAGCAGGGGTTTGGGATAGTGTAGCGGGGACCTTAGGGTCGGTGACAGGTTGTGTTTGATTATGGGTTGTGGGGTATTGCGGCTACCGCGGATAGTAGGCGGTTGACCGGATACGGATTATTTTACCCGATTTTTGGATTGGGGGTTATTGCGGCTACCGCGGATAGTAGGCGGTTGACCAGATACATATTATTTTACCTGATTTTGGATTGGGGGTTATAGCGGCTACCGCGGATAGTAGGCGGTTGACCGGATGTCGAATGTGGGACATGATTGTGATTGTGGGTTATTCCGGCGACCGCGGATATTGGGCGGTTGACCGGAGGTCGGTTGTGAGACCTGGTCGTGGATTTTGGGGTATTGCGGCAATCGCGGATATTGGGCGATTGACCGGATGGTTACTTTTGTATCAGATTGGGAATCAGTTCTCTTTTAGTGGAGGGTTGTGTTCCACTGGGGCTTTATAGTTGTGATCCAGTCCTGCTTTTGATACTTATCACACCGGCGCGGTTATTGCCCGGTGATGCTTTCCTCGTGTGGGTCGCTCCCCTCGAGTTCCCCTCCGGAGGCTGGGGCTAGACAGTTATTGACAGTTTTGCTATCACATCGGCGTGACTTATTTGCTCGATGATGAGGGCGACAGCAGGAGTTTTGCTATCACATCGGCGCGGCTTACTTGCCCGATGATGAGGGCGGTACAGATTGGGTTCATCTGAGACGGTTGGTTACTGTTGCATACGGCTATTCCAGTCTAGGACTGCATTTTAGAGGCATAGTAGTGGTAGTTTCCTTTCTTCAGCAGTCATTATTGCTTACCACACTTCTTTCCTTTTTGCCTCTAGTAGACCTAGTGGGTGTGTCAGAGTTTGAGGTTTTATCCACTAGGGGAGGCTACTGGTTTACTAGTAGTTCCCACCCCCATTCTTCTTTCCTCTTTTTCTTCTCCTTTGTTTTGCAGTGTCTTCTGCAGGTGCTGCTGGGCTTTCAGCGGCGGGTCGAGGAGAGAGGACGGCTGAGTAGATAGATCTCGAGGCAGACTGAGCGAGTTAGCTGGATTGTTGGTGTACCCATGTTTCCTCAGACGGTTGTACTTTTACTTTTGGGAATGGCTTTTGCCAGCAGGTTGTATTTATTTTTTGTGAGCTGGGAGGGACTGATGTATCATTTATACTGATGTATTGTATTTTATTTCTAGCTTCAGTCTGAGATGTATTAGTTTTAGTTCAGCTCTGTTTTTATTGCTCTTTTATTATTATCTCTTATATCTGAGCAGGTTTGGCGCTTCGTGTACGCGGGAAATACCGTGTGCACGGCGGATCAGTAGACGGGCCCGGGTTCTGGTTTACACCCGGGGCGTGACAGATTAGTTGGTATTAGAGCTTAGGGATAGGTCGGTTGGGACTTAGGAAACCCTAGGCTTTTGTGCAGACCCTAGGATGTTAGTGCGTGAGAGACGCAACATTTTGCGAAAGTCGGCGATTTAATTATTTGACTCTTCTAGTGAGTGAAGAGGGATCGACATATCCTATATTTGTGGGACAGTTATGTTCGCTGCAGACAACATAAAGTTACAAAAATAGGGGGATGTCTTTGACTTTCGCTAGATTGTGTCGTGTGTTTGGGGTGTGCTGATTTGCGGTTTTGTCGTGGTGAGCGGTGTCTCCCCGACGTTGGGCCCTGACCCGGGTGCACCTTGGTGCGGTAGTTGGGTCTGAGCTGGTTGTTTCGGGCCGGATACCCAGACTGGAGTCTGAGAGCTCCGGACCCGAAGGGTAGTAGTGTTGGGGGGCAGATCAGCGGAGCAGTGGCACAGTTGTCGGAGCAGTGACACAGTTGTCGGATCAGCGCAGTGACACAATTGTCGGATCAGCGCAGTGACACAGTTGTCGGATCAGCGCAGTGGCACAGTTGTCGGAGTAGCGAGTAGCCCCCTCCGTCCCGACGTTTAGTGCTGGGGCGCCGAGGCAGGGTGGATAGTTGACAGCGGGTAAGCTGTGGGATTGCTTTGATCAAGTGAGCCAGTTTTGGTGGATGAGTCATTCCGATTCGTGGGATTGAGTAGGGGAACCTTTGGAGGCAGGGTCGTGTTTAGTGGGGAATAGAGAGTACTTGGAAGCCTTTTGTGTCAAGAGTTAGCGCAGTTGCTGAACTGCACGCTCCATGTGTAGAGGGACGGGGCGCATAGAATATGAGTGTCTGAGAGTGGACTGCGCCAGGATACCTTTTAACTCGTTGGGTCTCCCCATTACGGATTTCGGACGCCTCATTGGAGTAGGCGCCAGGTATGGAGCGTGGCATTGTAGTTCCTTTGGATTGGGATCTGCCGCCTGAGGCGAGTTCTGATTGAGGCGCTTAGCGTCGGGTGATGGAGGACAGATCAGTCGGAGGAGGCATTCCCGATTTCTTTTCCAGGATAGTGGATTTCGGAGACTGTCAGAGCACATAGGTTACAGCGGTCGGTGTGGTATTAAGTTTGAGTTGCTCCGGGCTTTTGGGTTCGTATCTTTTGATACGGGAGTATTCCCTTCTTGGAGGGTAGTGCTTTTGCTTCATTGCTTGGGTTAGGGGTAGGATGGTCACCACGTGCACGGGAGGCTTATTTTCCCGATCGCGCTTAGCACGTGGAGGAGAGTTGTTGGTCCTGCCCAGTGCAGCTTGAGTCCTGGATTTTGCCGGTAGACCTGATGGTCTTGGCTCAGCTGCGGGATGTTGTTGAGGTACCCGTTGGGCTGGCTGGTTCGGTTTTTCTTTCGCGGTGGTTGATTATGCCGCGAGGACAGTTTTCTTGGGGAGCCAGGCCCGGAGGTGTTGGTGTACCTGGGTTGCTTGAGGGTTATCTTCGCCTCTATGGTTTTGACTTCGTGAGCGAGGCGGATGTTTCGCTGTGGATGTGTAGCTTTTCTGGTTGGTGTGGTTGAGGGGCCTACGGCGGCGCCGGGACTCGGGGATACCCCCTGTGACGCCCCACTTCCCAGGTGGTCACCCATCCTAGAACTACTCTAGCTTTAGCACGCTTAACTCTCATGTTCCTCTTGGATCTTGCTACCATCCAAAATGCTATAGCCGGGTTCGAGATTTAGTCCTATTATATCATTTATATAGAGGACTAATCCAAATTCCGGGGTGTCACATTCTTCCCCCCTTTAAGCCCTGACGTCCACGTCAGGCTCAAGCACACTCACAAGCACCAGGCGATGTGAGACTCATCTCGCTAGCCTTAGCCGACCTTGTGGGGAGCTGCACTCCACCCACAACGGTCATTAGCCGGGGAGCCTCGCTCTACCCGCTATATAACCCTGGCTCAGCCGAGACTCATCTCACATTTCCGGCTGGTGAATGGCTCTGATACCAACTGTGACGCCCCACTTCCCACGGGGTCACCCATCCTAGAACTACTCTAGCTCTAGCACGCTTAACTCTCATGTTTCTCTTGGATCTTGCTACCATCCAAAATGCTATAGCCGGGTTCGAGATTTAGTCCTATTATATCATTTATATAGAGGACTAATCCAAATTCCGGGGTGTCACACCCTTTTTGGTTGCGAGTTCCCGGCTGTTCTCCTATTGGAGTTGTCTAGCATGTCACTAGTTTGGGAGTTGAGGACACAACTCCAGGATTCGATGTTTCGGGAATTTTGTCAGACCAAGTGTGTCGCCTTTGGAGGCGCCGGTGCTATTTGAGTTGTGGAAGGTTGGTTCACTTCGGCTTTGTGTGGATCCCCGGGAATTTGATGAAGTGACCATCTGGAGCTAGCACCCTTGTCGAGCATGGAGGATTTGATTTACCAGTTGTAAGGGTCCCGGGTCTTCCTGAAGGTGGATTTGTAATCTGGTTTTCTCGACTGCATATGGTTGTGTGTTGATGCCGGAGAGTTGGGGAATTGCTTCTACATCCCGACGGTTTAAAGATTAGAGATCAGAGTCTACGTGATCAGTTGGGGGACTTATATTGGATACCTCGGGGGTACGGAGGTACTCGGATCGAGCTTTTGTGCCGATGGACTTGTGGTTGGATTATCGGAGGCCCTGGGAGGAGCGGATGCTTTTGCCGATGTAGGCTACTTGGTCACTCGAGCGGTTAGCCCAGCTGTACTGGGATGAGGTGGTGCGGTTTTCTGGAATTTTCGCCTCTATTTTGTTCTAGTTAGAGACCCGAGGATTGTATCGCGTCTCTGGAGGAGGTATTAGACAGCCTTGGGAGCTTGAGTGGTGGATGGTTGGATATTTACCCCCTCGATTTGGTTGAGGTTCCGGGTTAAGGAATGATTTTAGTTTCGAGGACGAAACTTTCTTTTAGTGGGGGAGGATGTGATGACCTGGATCTCCGCAGAGCTGTTGTAGAGTGATTGGTGACTTCTGGGGGCCTGTACTGTGTGTTAGAGGTGTTTATGCACCAATTGGACTCAAGTGGCGGACTTCGGGCTTAAATGGATCACGTGGGTGATCGGTTGACTCCGTCGGATCTTTAGAAGTGGTTTCGCACGAAACGGATATTAAAATTGGGCTCAGCGCGAAGTTTGGACAAAAGAACACCTTTCCGGATGCCTTCGACAATTTTTAGAGTTGGAATTTAGCAAAACGGACCGCAGATTTGGATTCAGCGCGCGAAAACGGTGAAAATGGACTACCTACTTGTATTTTTTGGTGCCCGGATGTCGCGCACGGATTTCGAGGCAAGGGGGGACACTGTTCCGGCGGCTGGGGCAGCGCGGGCTCTGGCAGGCGCAGGCGCGGCGGCGGGCAGGCGCGGGCAGCGCGCAGTGCGCGGGCAGGCGCGCGGGCAGGTGCGCGGTCCACGGGCCGGCGTTCACCGGAGGGCGGGACACGTGGCAGCGGGCGGTAGGCTGGTGCAGTGGACCGGGTCCACGGAATGGGGGTCGGTGGCCTCGGGGCGCGTGCGCGCAGAGGGCGCAGGTGCGCGCACGTGGGCTGCGTTGACGCCGTTTCCCGCCTTCGGGCGTGCCATGCGGCGGTGCCGCATTGGGCCACGCGTCGCGCAGCGGATGGCCCGCGCGGCTGTCCGCTGTTGTGGGGAGACGTGGAGGCCCGTGGAGGATTCGGGCCCGCACAGTGTTGGGCCGGGCGCAACACTGTAGCGGCCCGAATTTTCCGGGCGCCCGAAACCAGGGATACAAGCGTCATTATCCGAATTGTTTCTTCCAGCCTATATATAAGCCGAGTTCAACCGCAGAGAGCTCCTTTCCTGTTCATCTTCTCATAATGCAGCCTTCACAAGAATTCCTCCTCTTCCAGAGCTGGTTCCATTTGCAGATTCCCGGATTTTTCTGCAGCATGCATCCCGAGGTTTCCATTTTTACGGCGCGGTGTGACGCTCGTTCACTTGTGATCTCCTTCGTCGCGGTTTGGGTGTGAGGACTCCCCTGGCTTACTCCGACCACCGTTTTCGTCGATTCTTACGCCGTTCGCTTCACGACAGGTAGGGCTATGATCTTTGTGATTTGAGTTTCCACTCGTTTCGAGTTTATCTTGGAGTTTCCCGAGCTTCCTTTTGACTCTTTTTCTTTCGCGGATTTTTGGACAGCACTATGGTATTTCGGCAATATCTTTGCGTATAGGCGTCAGATTGAGGCATGCCAAGAGGCGTTTTTCATCTACACAGCGCAAGGAACACCCTCGAATTTTTTGGGATTTTTTCGAATATTTCTCGAAGGTGAAAAATCCCTGTTTACAGGACATTGTGCTACAGATTTTAAGACTGGTTTATTTCGGGGTGGTTCCCTTGTCGAATTTGTGTCTCAGTGTAGGAAACTCGGATTTGAACGTGCAGGTGCTCGTTTCGACCGGCTCGTCGCGAGGATCGCGATGATATATTTTTGGGAATTTTCTGTGCAGAACCCGCAGGTGAAAATGGCACAACTTTGGACTGTTAACATTGGGACAGCGTGTTCTAGAGTTTAATTGTATGTTTTGGGGTATTGTTGTGCAGTGATCGCGGCGGTTTGGCCTGTTTGGGCGAGAGCACTATTTGGACTTGGAATTAGCGATCGAGGTGGGTGGTTGTTGTTTACCTCTATTTTGACATGCTCACTAGGATTATTAGAGTGATCTCCCAATGTTAGGATTTTTGATTAACAAGTGGGGATGGAACTTATGCATGCTTGTTTGGACATATGGATTGCTATGTTAGCACTTAACCTTGCATGTGGAATTTACTTTCATGTTGGGATAATATGAAATGTCTTGTGGGAGAGTTCCACTTGAGGATCTGTTGTACATGCATAGGTGGATGATTTTTGTGAGATTAATTTGGTGGACATAGCATGTTGGAACATGATTATTGGGATATTTTAATAGTAATAATTAACATGCCATGTTAGCACATAAATTTTATGAAAGTGGGTTAAATGGATAAATTGTTGGGACATTATGACATATCTATGTGCGGGTACCACTTTGGTGATTTATCATGGATCAGGGATTATAGACATGTGTGGTTGAATAATGATTTTAGCATGTTGATGGTTATATCCATGCGGAACTATTGATTGATACACATGTGGAACCACTATTTGTCACACTTTCTTTTATCGCTCTTGAGGACATATGCATGTTTGTATGGTCATCTAGATAGGCCACTTTTTATTGCTGCACTATCATTTTGGGACTTAACTTAGGAGAAACCATGTTTGTTTCCTTTTCTCCTTCTTATTTAGACCTTTGAGTCTGGTTGCTCGGGTTCGAGCAGGGGTTTGGGATAGTGTAGCGGGGACCTTAGGGTCGGTGACAGGTTGTGTTTGATTATGGGTTGTGGGGTATTGCGGCTACCGCAGATAGTAGGCGGTTGACCGGATACGGATTATTTTACCCGATTTTTTGATTGGGGGTTTGTCACGCCCCGGGGGGTTTTATTTTAGCGGAAACGATACTTCAAAGTACGCGTAAAGTGCGTACGAAATTTTTTTTGTTTAGAAACCTCCTTCCCCGGCGCTTGCCCAGACCCGCCACATATACAGATTCACTCGAAATTCGGGCAGAGTCTCCTCTGTATATGCACGGCGTCGCGGCTGCTACAATAGCCGATTATGAGCAATCATTTTCCCATTTAATCACAACAGTTCGAAGTAGTACGGTGCATGAAGACTAAACAATACCCGTGGCCAATCAAGTTGAAAGGATAAACTCACAGTTTTGAAAGCAGGTCCACACGACCCAAGGTTTTGAAGACAGTTTGAAAAGATGCCATAAATCCACAGGTGTTGGAAAACAGGTCCACACGACCCAGATTTTTAAAAGATAGTTTTCGAAGTTCTTTTCTTTTCTAGTCATGTTGCTTTGAAAGCGGCCAAACGGGAACAATAACGGAAATAGTAGTGCATAAGTAGAAAGAAGGAACTCAACATCCACACGACCCCACAAGGGTATCGAGAACCACACAGTAACCTACAATACTGAATGAAATGCAGAGAAGGTAAATAAAACAGCATACTAGGGCTCCCTCAGACCGACTGCTACCAACTCGGCCTCACCGTCGCCTACCTCTACCCCCTGGAGGTACCTGTCACAGAGTGGGTAGTCAGCGACACTATCATCAAAATAGTACTAAAGCAGTAAAGTAATACCAAGCCACAAAGTAAGGCTAGCCGGAACAACCGCTCTACTCGTAATGGTAACTCGCAACCACCTGTACCACCTGTAACACCTGTAACCCCGGTAACACCTGTAACACCTGACCGCGTCGGGATCCAATCCCGGCGGTCTCACACCTGACTACATCGGGATCCAATCCCGGCAGTCCCACACCTGACTACATCGGGATCCAATCCCGGCAGTCCCACACCTGACTACATCGGGATCCAATCCCGGTAGTCCCACCACTCGCACCTCGCTGCCTCAGACCCCCCAGCGGTCAGGGGCCCCCCACTACGTCACCTCGTGGGGTAACACTGGTCAAAGACCGCCTTTCCGGAAAAGAGCACCCTTTGCGGTGGCCAAACCGCGGGTGCGCGTGTCGCAACTCGAGCATAAGTAACCAAGTAACCAAGTAACCAAGTAACCATGTAACCATGTCACGGGGTAAGGTAGTACATCATAGAAACCATTAGTGTTAGTACCGATTAATAATAAAAAGTCCCTTTTGGATTACCAACACAATACTCAACCTCGACCGTAAACCCACCTTGTTGTCGCGCTCCTGACCGATGCTAGGTTCTCCCGCGTCTCGGGTGCCCGCCCGGGCCTACAAGAATCTGTCATACAGGAGTCAGTGATTAAGACGACTAGAACACCCGGCGCCCCCTCACCTTGCGCACAATTCGCACATGTACGCGCCTGGCCCCGCACGGCTGGGCGGCGTACGAACAGCGTGCGGCGCCGTCCGCATGCGGTGACGCCCGCACCCGCATGCGGAGTCGCCCGCAAGCGGCGGCCCGCATGCGGAGCCACCCGCACCCGCATGTGGCAGTGCCCCAAGTGGCGGCGCCCGTAAGTGGCGGCGCCCGCAAGTGGCGGCGCCTGCATGTGGCGGCGCCCGCAAGTGGCGGCGCCCGCAAGTGGCGGCGCCCGCATGCGGCAGCCCGCATGCGGTGCCGCCCGCACCCGCATGCGGAGACGCCCGCAAGCGGCGGCGCCTGCATGCGGCAACCCGCAAGCGGCGGCGCCCGCATGCGGTGCCGCCCGCACCCTTATGCAGGCTGCGCCCGCAAGCGGCGGCGCCCGCATGCGGTAGCCCGCATGCGGTGCCGCCCGCACCCTCATGCGGCGGCGTCCGCAAGTGGCGGCGCCCGCATGCAGGGCTGCGTGCCGGATTCCGGCGGTGCCCCTCGCCTCTTCCTTTTTCCCCCCTCCCCCTCGTCCGCTCCAACCAAGAACGGAGCAAGAACGCAAAACCCTAGCGTGCTCACCTCGGTTGCCGGAGGGAAAAGTGATCCGATCCTGCGAGTTCGGCTACAAGGAATGTGAGGACGTCTTCCTCTCCTTCCTTGGTCTCGCCGCTTGGATCCTCCGCGTAATCGGTGAGGAAGCAAAAGGGTTCGGTTGGGAAACTGAAAGGTTGGGGAATTGGGGTTTCGTACGTAGGGGCTTGTGGGGAGTTGCGGGGGTTGGGGAATTGGGGTTTCGTACGTAGGGGCTTGTGGGGAGTTGCGGGTAGTTAAGGGAGTGGGTAGTTATGGGGACGGGGTAGTTATGGGGAGTGGGTAGTTAAGGGAGTTGCGGGTAGTTATGGGGACGGGGTAGTTATGGGGAGTGGGTAGTTAAGGGAGTTGCGGGTAGTTAAGGGAGTGGGTAGTTATGGGGACGGGGTAGTTATGGGGAGTGGGTAGTTAAGGGAGTTGCGGGTAGTTATGGGGACGGGGTAGTTATGGGGAGTGGGTAGTTAAGGGAGTTGCGGGTAGTTATCGGGACGGGGTAGTTATGGGGAGTGGGTAGTTAAGGGAGTTGCGGGTAGTTAAGGGAGTGGGTAGTTATGGGGACGGGGTAGTTATAGGGAAGTTACACGACGGGGGAAAATAACGGGAACGGTTAAGTTGGTAAAAGGGAATGAACCCAGTTCAAGTTAAAACGGGTCCAAATCAGGTGCGAACTAGAGTTCGGTCTGTCTGAAAACCCGCGTTATCCACCTGAACCGTTAGTTACCTTCCGGAATTTATTCCGGGAGATCCCGACGTCGGAATTCAAAACCGTTTTCGCCGCCACTCTCCGTTTCGCGAGCCCTATTAACTAAAAAATACCCGCGGGCCCCGACGGTCTGTCCAGAAATAAGGAATTATTCGATCATCCTCCAGTCCCCCGAAACGAAAAGCGGAAATAACGAAACCAAAAGTAGACCCTTAAAATATTTTAAACCAGCGGCTACTACACCACTCACCTCTTAAAACGAGTTTCGTCATCGAAACTCAATCTTGGTTCGCGGTAAAGAGATAAGGGTAGCCCTCTCTCATCTTCGATTCTAGTTCCCACGTCGCTTCCCGTTCCTCGTGGTTGCTCCAGTGCACCTTCACATAGGGGATGTCTCGGTTTCGAAGCGTCTTACTTTCTCTTGCTAGTATTCGCACAGGGGTTTCCTCGAAACTTAGGTCCTCCTTTAGTTCGAGTGTCGAGACGTCCAGCACGTGCGACGGGTCGGGGAGGTATTTCTTGAGCATAGAAACGTGGAACACGTCATGAATCCGGTTGAGGTTCGGTGGTAGGGCAAGGCGGTAAGCCACAGGGCCGATCCGTTCCAGGATCTCGAACGGCCCCACGAACCGCGGGCTTAGCTTGCCTTTTAACCCGAATCGCTTGATTCCCCTGGACGGCGAGACCCGCAAAAACACGTGTTCTCCTACCTGGAACTCTAAATCGCGGCGTCTTCGATCCGCGTAGCTCTTTTGTCGACTCTGGGCGGTTAGTAAGCGCTGTCTGATGAGGCGCACTTTCTCTTCTGTTTCTTCCACCAAGTCGGGTCCTAAGAGCTTTCGTTCTCCCAAGTCGTCCCAACAGATCGGGGATCGGCAGCGTCTCCCGTATAAAGCTTCGTAGGGTGCCATCAGTATGCTGGCCTGGTGGCTATTGTTGTAAGCGAATTCTACGAGTGGTAGGTAACGCTCCCAACCGACTCCCCAATCGAGTACACAGGCCCGAAGCAGGTCCTCTAGCGTCTGTATCACTCGCTCCGACTGCCCGTCTGTCTGAGGGTGGAAGGCTGTGCTGAAGTGCAATTTAGTCCCCAGGGCTTGTTGCAGACTTTGCCAAAACTTTGAGACAAAACGCGTGTCTCTGTCTGATGTGATCGACGCCGGTACCCCATGCAGTCTCACAATCTCGCTGAGGTAGACTTGAGCCAACCGCTCTCTGGTCCAGGTTGTGTGAATCGGCAGGAAGTGCGCTGACTTAGTTAGCCGGTCTACCACAACCCATATTGTGTCGTGTCCTTGTGGTGAACGTGGGAACCCGGTGACAAAGTCCATGGTGATATGATCCCACTTCCACTCCGGTACCGGTAAGGGTTGTAATTTTCCCGCCGGTCGTTGATGTTCCGCCTTTATTTGTTGACACACCAGGCAATGAGCTACAAATTGGGTTACATCCCTCTTCATCTTGGGCCACCAGAAGGTCTGCTTGAGGTCCCTGTACATCTTTGTGCCTCCTGGATGTGCTGCATAAGGGGCGTTGTGTGCCTCGGACAGAATTTCCTTCTTCAATTCCGGGGTATCTGGCACACAAATTCGCCCGCGGAACCATAGGGTGTCATCGCCTTCCAATGAAAAGTCCCTCTCCTGATCCGGTGAGATCTTGTCTCTTACGAGCTGTAAGTGCGAGTCCGCCTGCTGCCCCTCTCGAATCTTTTCTAGTAGTGTTGGCTTGACCATCAAAGTTAGAAGTTGCGCAACCGTGCCCGCTGGCACTACTTCCAACCCTAGTCGAGAAAATTCTGCGATCAAGTTGCTCTGCTCAGTTATCGCACCTACCGATCCTCCCTCCAGTCGCCCCTTCCTGCTCAGAGCGTCCGCTACCACGTTTGCTTTCCCGGGGTGGTATTGGATCGTTAGGTCGTAATCCTTCAGTAATTCAAGCCACCGTCTCTGCCGCAGGTTTAGTTCCTTTTGTGTGAACAGGTATTTAAGACTCTGGTGATCTGAGAAGATGTTACAATGGACACCAAAGAGATAGTGTCTCCATAACTTCAGGACGAAGACCACCGCAGCCAGCTCTAAGTCGTGTGTTGGGTAGTTTCTTTCGTAGTCCTTTAGTTGCCTAGATGCATAGGCTATTTCCTTCCCCTGCTGCATTAACACACCCCCAAGGCCGATTCTTGAAGCGTCGCAGTACACCTCATAGTCCTCACCGGGTGTTGGTAGTACAAGAATCGGTGCCTCGGTTAGCCTTCTTTTGAGTTCTTCAAAACTTTCCTGGCATTTGGCCGTCCATACAAACTTTTCTCCTTTCTTGGTCAACCGGTTTAGAGGGGTCGCAATCTTCGAGAAACCCTCGACAAAGCGTCTATAATACCCCGCCAGCCCCAAGAAACTGCGGATCTCCGTCACCGTTGTGGGCGGCTGCCAGTCTATCACCGATTCCACCTTCTTGGGGTCTACGGCGATTCCCTTTGCCGAGATCACATGCCCCAGGAATCCTACTTCGCGTAGCCAGAACTCACACTTTTTTGAGCTTAGCGAACAGCTTCTGCTCCCTGAGGGTTTGGAGAATCGTTCGTAAGTGATCCTCGTGCTCCTCGTCGGTGGATGAGTAGATTAGTATATCATCGATGAAGACCACCACGAACCGATCTAAGAATGGTCTGAAGACCCGGTTCATCATGTCCATAAAGACTGCGGGGGCGTTCGTAAGTCCGAACGGCATGACCGTAAACTCGTAATGGCCATACCGGGTCCGGAAAGCGGTCTTGGGAATGTCCTCGTTCCGAACCCGAAGCTGGTGGTAGCCAGACTGTAGATCAATTTTTGAAAAGACCGTCGCTCCTCGTAGTTGGTCGAAGAGGTCGTCGATTCTGGGCAGGGGGTACTTATTTTTCACCGTGACCTTGTTTATTCCTCTGTAGTCGATACAGAGTCGCAGGCTCCCATCCTTCTTCCGTACGAAAAGCACTGGTGCGCCCCAGGGTGACACACTCGGCCTGACAAACCCTTTGTCCAAGAGGTCTTCCAGTTGCGCCTTTAACTCTTTCAACTCCGCGAAGGCCATTCGGTAGGGTGCCTTTGTTATAGGTTGCGTACCTGGCAAGAGTTCAATAGGGAACACCACCTCCCTTTCAGGGGGTATCCCAGGCAGCTCCGTCGGAAAGACATCGGGAAAGTCCTTCACCACCGGGATGTCTGAAGGTGTCGTCGAGGGTCGGGTAACCAGATCTACCGATGCCAAATAGGCTACACACCCACCCTCTATCAGACTCCTGGCTCGAGTCGCGGAGATGACTGCCGGGAAGGAGATGCTCTTGCACGCTAGGTATGCATTCTTAGGGAAACTAGGTTCTTGTAGTTGTACCATCCGCTTATCGCAGTCGATAAGCACTTGGTACCTTGAGAGCCAGTCCATGCCCAAAACAACGTCGTACTCCTTCAAGGGAATTACTATTAAATCCCAAGGGCAGAATAGCCGCCCTAGCTTAATCGGGCAAGTGGCTACCAAACTAGTCGCCTCTAGCGTCCCACCCGCGGTCTGGACCGTCAACCGACTTTGGAGAGGTGTTTCCTCGAGGTCATGCGAAAACACGTACTCGCGAGAAATGAACATTATCTACAAAACATCGTAAAATCGAGAGAGAAAAGAAACATTATCTACAAATCCCCTCCCCGGTCTCTCACGTCTTAAACCTTAAACCCTGCACATTTCATTTATTCGTAGTTAAGTGTGATATCTCGGTGGATGTTGGGCCGTCACTGTTGTGATTAAAGCAAAGCCTCTGATACCATCTTAATCTGTCACGCCCCGGGGGGTTTTATTTTAGCGGAAACGATACTTCAAAGTACGCGTAAAGTGCGTACGAAATTTTTTTTGTTTAGAAACCTCCTTCCCCGGCGCGTGCCCAGACCCGCCACATATACAGATTCACTCGAAATTCGGGCAGAGTCTCCTCTGTATATGCACGGCGTCGCGGCTGCTACAATAGCCGATTATGAGCAATCATTTTCCCATTTAATCACAACAGTTCGAAGTAGTACGGTGCATGAAGACTAAACAATACCCGTGGCCAATCAAGTTGAAAGGATAAACTCACAGTTTTGAAAGCAGGTCCACACGACCCAAGGTTTTGAAGACAGTTTGAAAAGATGCCATAAATCCACAGGTGTTGGAAAACAGGTCCACACGACCCAGATTTTTAAAAGATAGTTTTCGAAGTTCTTTTCTTTTCTAGTCATGTTGCTTTGAAAGCGGCCAAACGGGAACAATAACGGAAATAGTAGTGCATAAGTAGAAAGAAGGAACTCAACATCCACACGACCCCACAAGGGTATCGAGAACCACACAGTAACCTACAATACTGAATGAAATGCAGAGAAGGTAAATAAAACAGCATACTAGGGCTCCCTCAGACCGACTGCTACCAACTCGGCCTCACCGTCGCCTACCTCTACCCCCTGGAGGTACCTGTCACAGAGTGGGTAGTCAGCGACACTATCATCAAAATAGTACTAAAGCAGTAAAGTAATACCAAGCCACAAAGTAAGGCTAGCCGGAACAACCGCTCTACTCATAATGGTAACTCGCAACCACCTGTACCACCTGTAACACCTGTAACCCCGGTAACACCTGTAACACCTGACCGCGTCGGGATCCAATCCCGGCGGTCTCACACCTGACTACATCGGGATCCAATCCCGGCAGTCCCACACCTGACTACATCGGGATCCAATCCCGGCAGTCCCACACCTGACTACATCGGGATCCAATCCCGGTAGTCCCACCGCTCGCACCTCGCTGCCTCAGACCCCCCAGCGGTCAGGGGCCCCCCACTACGTCACCTCGTGGGGTAACACGGGTCAAAGACCGCCTTTCAGGAAAAGAGCACCCTTTGCGGTGGCCAAACCGCGGGTGCGCGTGTCGCAACTCGAGCATAAGTAACCAAGTAACCAAGTAACCAAGTAACCATGTAACCATGTCACGGGGTAAGGTAGTACATCATAGAAACCATTAGTGTTAGTACCGATTAATAATAAAAAGTCCCTTTTGGATTACCAACACAATACTCAACCTCGACCGTAAACCCACCTTGTTGTCGCGCTCCTGACCGATGCTAGGTTCTCCCGCGTCTCGGGTGCCCGCCCGGGCCTACAAGAATCTGTCATACAGGAGTCAGTGATTAAGACGACTAGAACACCCGGCGCCCCCTCACCTTGCGCACAATTCGCACATGTACGCGCCTGGCCCCGCACGGCTGGGCGGCGTACGAACAGCGTGCGGCGCCGTCCGCATGCGGTGACGCCCGCACCCGCATGCGGAGTCGCCCGCAAGCGGCGGCCCGCATGCGGAGCCACCCGCACCCGCATGTGGCGGTGCCCGCAAGTGGCGGCGCCCGCAAGTGGCGGCGCCCGCATGTGGCGGCGCCCGCAAGTGGCGGCGCCCGCATGCGGCAGCCCGCATGCGGTGCCGCCCGCACCCGCATGCGGAGACGCCCGCAAGCGGCGGCGCCTGCATGCGGCAACCCGCAAGCGGCGGCGCCCGCATGCGGTGCCGCCCGCACCCTTATGCAGGCTGCGCCCGCAAGCGGCGGCGCCCGCATGCGGTAGCCCGCATGCGGTGCCGCCCGCACCCTCATGCGGCGGCGTCGCAAGTGGCGGCGCCCGCATGCAGGGCTGCGTGCCGGATTCCGGCGGTGCCCCTCGCCTCTTCCTTTTTCCCCCCTCCCCCTCGTCCGCTCCAACCAAGAACGGAGCAAGAACGCAAAACCCTAGCGTGCTCACCTCGGTTGCCGGAGGGAAAAGTGATCCGATCCTGCGAGTTCGGCTACAAGGAATGTGAGGACGTCTTCCTCTCCTTCCTTGGTCTCGCCGCTTGGATCCTCCGCGTAATCGGTGAGGAAGCAAAAGGGTTCGGTTGGGAAACTGAAAGGTTGGGGAATTGGGGTTTCGTACGTAGGGGCTTGAGGGGAGTTGCGGGGGTTGGGGAATTGGGGTTTCGTACGTAGGGGCTTGTGGGGAGTTGCGGGTAGTTAAGGGAGTGGGTAGTTATGGGGACGGGGTAGTTATGGGGAGTGGGTAGTTAAGGGAGTTGCGGGTAGTTATGGGGACGGGGTAGTTATGGGGAGTGGGTAGTTAAGGGAGTTGCGGGTAGTTAAGGGAGTGGGTAGTTATGGGGACGGGGTAGTTATGGGGAGTGGGTAGTTAAGGGAGTTGCGGGTAGTTATGGGGACGGGGTAGTTATGGGGAGTGGGTAGTTAAGGGAGTTGCGGGTAGTTATGGGGACGGGGTAGTTATGGGGAGTGGGTAGTTAAGGGAGTTGCGGGTAGTTAAGGGAGTGGGTAGTTATGGGGACGGGGTAGTTATAGGGAAGTTACACGACGGGGGAAAATAACGGGAACGGTTAAGTTGGTAAAAGGGAATGAACCCAATTCAAGTTAAAACGGGTCCAAATCAGGTGCGAACTAGAGTTCGGTCTGTCTGAAAACCCGCGTTATCCACCTGAACCGTTAGTTACCTTCCGGAATTTATTCCGGGAGATCCCGACGTCGGAATTCAAAACCGTTTTCGCCGCCACTCTCCGTTTCGCGAGCCCTATTAACTAAAAAATACCCGCGGGCCCCGACGGTCTGTCCAGAAACAAGGAATTATTCGATCATCCTCCAGTCCCCCGAAACGAAAAGCGGAAATAACGAAACCAAAAGTAGACCCTTAAAATATTTTAAACCAGCGGCTACTACAGGGTTATTGCGGCTACCGCGGATAGTAGGCGGTTGACCAGATACATATTATTTTACCCGATTTTGGATTTGGGGTTATAGCGGCTACCGCGGATAGTAGGCGGTTGACCGGATGTCGAATGTGGGACATGATTGTGATTGTGGGTTATTCCGGCGACCGCGGATATTGGGCGGTTGACCGGAGGTCGGTTATGAGTGTGGTGACCCGGACCTTTGCCGGGCTTCTACAGTGTGACCAGCAGCTTCTGGAAGCCTACGTGGCTTGTCGGCGGTGTTCGCGCGCCTATTTGGACACAAGAGATGGACCCTGTGAGCTTTGGTTGGCTGTATTGGCCTTCGGCTGCTTTTGCCGAATTTTAGGAAAGGATTTTGGCCAAACAGAGGGTGGATTTGGGTTCAGTGCGGAAAAACGCTTGGAAATGGCTTTTTGTTTGCTTAATTCTGAGTCCGGATGCCCAAAAGCGGGCTCCCGGAAGTTTTGGCAGTTTTTGGGGTTTGCGGGAGCCTCCGGCAAATTATAGGTTTGGAATTTGGCAAAATGGACGTCGTTTTTGGAATCAGCGCGCGAAAACGGTCAAGATGGGCTATTTGCTTGATGTTTTTGGGTTGGCGGTTACTGTTCATGCCGGAACAGTACTTCCGGCGATCACCGGCGGCGGCTGGCGGCAACGGGCAGCGGCGGAAGGCGGCGGAAGGCGCTCGGGCAGGCGGCGCGCGGCCGCGGGCAGGCGCGCAGGGGCGCGGGCAGGCGCGCGGTCCACCGCGGAGGTCGTGCACCGGGGGCGGGCCACGTGGCGCTCTCCGGTTGGCCGGTTCAGCAGGCGCGGTCCACTGAATTTTGGTCCGGGTGCACGGTAGACCGGGTGGACACGTGGCGAGAGGTGATTGGTTCGGTGTTGTGCTCCCGGTCCACACAACCTGTGGAGTCGTTGGCCGGGGCAGGTGCCGTACGCCCGGGGCAGGTGGCCGTACGGCCCGGGTCAGCCGCGACGTGCGCGGTCCACGGCGCGACGTGCGTGGTGCACGGGTTGCCGGGCCACGTGTCGCGCTGCCATTCGCGGGCGCAGGTGCACCGGGTGCAGTGGGGGCCCGGGGGAGTGTGGACTGGGCTGTGTGGTGGACCGGGCCGCACTGTGCGCGCCCGAAAGTTTTGGGCCGGGCCGCACTGTGCGCGCCCGAAAAATTTCGGGCGCCCGGAAAATCGGACAAAATGGGAATTTTCCAATTGTTTTCTTCAGCCTATAAATAGGCAGCCCGAGCCCTCTTCTTTGGCTTTTTCCTCTCAGCCCAAGCTTGATCTCCCCGAGCTCCCTTCTTGGAAGTTTTTCACCTCTAAGTGATTGATCTTCCTGCCAAGTTCTAGGATTTTTGAAGGCACGAATCCCGAGGTTCCCCATTTTACGGTGCGGCGCGACGTTGCTTTCTAGTGTTCTTCTTCGGCGCAGCAGCAGTGTTTTAGCTCCCCTGGGCTACCCCGAGCTCCTTTTTCTGTGATTCTTGCGCCGACAGACTCCTAAGAGGTAGGGCTTCATCTTTCGTATTGATCGCGCTTTCCCGTTGCGAGTTTTTGGCACGGATCCCGAGGCAACACTGTGACCCTTTTTCTGTTTGGCTTTGTGGGACAGCATCGAGGTGTTTTGGCCATATCTTTGCGCCCAAGTGTCAGCCGGAAACGAGCTTATACAACTTTTTCATCTACAGATCGCAAGGAACGCGCTCGTATTTTTATTGGATTTTTCTGAGATTTCATCAGAGGTGAGAATCACTGTTTCTCTGTGTACAGTGCTACAGTCTTTTGTGCTGAAATCTTTTGAGTGTACCACCTTGTCGAATTTTTATCTTGACTTACCGAACTCCGTTTTGGGCGTACAAGGTACCGTTGCGAAGCTATCGACGCGAGGATCGCTGTGGTATTTTTCTTGGAATTTTCTGGGCACTTTCTGCAGGTGATAATTTAACAGTTTCGGGACTGTTGTTGTATGGGATTATAAGAGTTATATTTGGGAGCCTTAGTGTAATTAGTGAGCTTTGTATTGTGCCAGGAGAGTTACGGGTGTGCTGAACTTATTGGAGCAAGGGATTAGAGTTATCTGGTGTTTTCAGCTGTTGGGCTTTGGACAGTCAGCTTTTCAGGTGGGTGCCTTATTCCCGGAACCGGTGGACGGTTCTCTATATTGTTATATGTTAGCATTGCATGCAGGTGTACGGTACAATAACTGAAATTGGTCGGTAAGTTTAACAGTGAGGATTCTATGGAAATTGCAAGTGAATTTCTCATAGTATGACAATGGTATAATCAAATATTCATGTTGGTGATTAGTGGAAGCCCACCTAAGGCAAGGTTACCATATCAGGATTAATTATCATGCCATATTAGCACATAACCTTTTATGAGGCTGGTTTATGCATTGGGATAGGATTATGTAGTTATGTGCAGGTTCTACTCCAAGGAGTGATTATGGATCGAAAATCATGGACAGGTATGGTCATTGTTAATTCTGGCATGAGGTTTATTTTCTTTATCCTTCTTAAGGACAAATGCATGCTTGTATGGACATATGTGTATGGGCATATAGTTAGGCCATCTTTTACTGCTGCACTACATTTTGGAACTTGACTTAGGAGAAACCATGTTATTCCTTTCTCCTTCTTGTTAGTCAGGCGGTCTGTGTTGCTCGGGTTCGAGCAGAGGTTTGGGGTAGTGTAGCTGGGACCTTCGGGTCAGAGACAGGGTGTGCTTGATGTTGGATCGTGGGTTATTGCGGCAACCGCGGACAGTAGGCGGTTGACCGGATCTTGATTATTTTACCCAATTGTGGGTCGTGGGTTATTGCGGTGACCGCGGACTTTGGGCGGTTGACCGGATGTTGACTATTGCATCAGATTGGGTATCAGATTTGTTCTAGTGGATGGTGTTTCCCACTTTTTGAGTACTATTGCGTCAGATCGGGGTTTTGTTAGGGGACGGAGTTTCCCACTTTGATCATAGTCTTGATCCAGTCCTGCTATTATGAGACAGTGGTTACAGAGATACTTGTGATACTGATGACAGAGTTACTTTACTCGTGTGGGTCGCTCCCCTCGAGTGCCACTCCGGAGTGTGCGACTGGACGGATCGAGGCCAGTCTGTTACCTACTTTTGTGTGCGATCGGACGGTTCGATGCCGATCTATTACTTACCTTGGGATGCGACCGTACCAGCAGAGCAGGCAGTACCAGTGATTACTGGTCTATCGATTGGGTTATTCAGGCAGATACTTTTTGTTACACTCGTGCCTGGGGGACCGAGTGGAGTCTAGTAGCTGTGTTTAGACCAGTGCTAGTATTGTTGGGAACCGTTCGGGGTTTGACGGTGGCCCCGTGGTCGTTGTGAGTTCTTTGACCATTGTGTGAGAGGTTGAGCATCTTGAGTCTTTCCGTTCTGAGAGAGAGAGGGCATGGATTTGACTATAGCCTGCATGAGCCACTACTCGACAGCGAGTTAGTCCGTTTGGACGCCCTACGTAATTCCTGCCCGTCAGCGGGAGGTGGTTGTAGGTGGGCGCAGGTTTGACTGGACCCGATGTGGCAGTCAGCTCGATTGGGTCGATTGAGCACCTCGTGTGCGAGTGTTGCATATCTTCATCAGAGTTTCCCCATTTGAGCATTTGGATAGAGGCATGGTAGCTGTAGAGTGTTTCCAGCTTCTTCTTTCAGTTTTACTGCATCGGTTATCTTTTGCCTCTAGTAGTCTTGGTGGGCAGATCGTCGGGCCTAGTGGCGATACCCACTGAGAACTCCCTTATTGCGTAGTTCTCACGCCCGTTGGGGGTTTTCCCCCTTTTGTCCTTTCTCCTCTTTGTTTTGCAGAGTCTTGGCGGGTGTTGCCGTTCTGTGGTTGCTGTGCGTGGTGAGGGAGTAGCGAGCTAGATCCAGACCCATCTTTGGAGAGTAGCGGTACCCCCTTTGGAGGAGATCTTCAGTATAGTCGGTAGAGTGGTATTTATTTCCTCTTTTGTGAGACTGATGTAGTGAGGATATGATGTATTGAGAGCTTGTACACTGATGTTTTATTTGAGATATCTCCCTGTTGAGCTATGAGTTTTGTACTCGAGGTTATTGTATGATTATCTTTTGGGGAGAGGGACCTTGTTGTTTTATCTTCAGTTGTACAGTGGTTGATTTTATTTCTATAGCAGTTTTATCTTTTAGCTCTGATATCTGTTAGCTGTAGTTCTTTTTGCAGGTAGGACGCTTCGCCTATGCGGGTTTGGCATAGGTGGCGGATCTGTTGGCGAGCCCGGGTCGCAGTTTCGACCCCGGGGCGTGACAGTGAGACCTGGTCGTGGATTTTGGGGTATTGCGGCAATCGCGGATATTGGGCGATTGACCGGATGGTTACTTTTGCATCAGATTGGGAATCAGTTCTCTTTTAGTGGAGGGTTGTGTTCCACTGGGGCTTTATAATTGTGATTCAGTCCTGCTTTTGATACTTATCACACCGGCGCGGTTATTGCCCGGTGATGCTTTCCTCGTGTGGCTCGCTCCTCTCGAGTTCCCCTCCGGAGGCCGGGGCCAGACAATTATTGACAGTTTTGCTATCACATCGGCGCGGCTTATTTGCCCGATGATGAGGGCGGCAGTAGGAGTTTTGCTATCACATCGGCGCGGCTTACTTGCCCGATGATGAGGGCGGTACAGATTGGGTTCATCTGGGACGGTTGGTTACTGTTGCATACGGTTATTCCAGTCTAGGACTGCATTTTAGAGGCATAGTAGTGGTAGTTTCCTTTCTTCAGCAGTCATTATTGCTTACCACACTTCTTTCCTTTTTGCCTCTGGTAGACCTAGTGGGTGTGTCAGAGTTTGAGGTTTTACCCACTAGGGGAGGCTACTGGTTTACTAGTAATTCTCACCCCCATTCTTTTTTCCTCTTTTTCTTCTCCCTTGTTTTGCAGTGTCTTCTGCGGGTGCTGCTGGGCTTTCAGCGGCGGGTCGAGGAGAGAGGACGACAGAGTAGATAGATCTCGAGGCAGGATGAGCGAGTTAGCTGGATTGTTGGTGTACCCATGTTTCCTCATACGGTTGTACTTTTACTTTTGGGACTGACTTTTTCCAGCAGGTTGTATTTATTTTTGGTGAGCTGGGAGGGACTGATGTATCATTTATACTGATGTATTGTATTTTATTTCCAGCTTCAGTCTGAGATGTACTAGTTTTAGTTCAGCTCTGTTTTTATTGCTCTTTTATTATTATCTCTTATATCTGAGCAGGTTTGGCGCTTCGTGTACGCGGGAAATACCGTGTGCACGGCGGATCTGTAGACGGGCCCGGGTTCTGGTTTACACCCGGGGCGTGACAGGATTGGACGAAGGTGGCCATGAAGTGGACGATGGAGATTTTGATCTTGGAGGAGGAGGAGGAAGAGGAGGGCAAGGTGATTTGGAGGTTCTCCACGACGGGAAGGAGGAGGCAAGGATCGAGGGTGGAGGGGTCGAGGGAGAGAACATTGTTGTCAACGGAGATAGTGAAAAGGGAGGTGGTGGCTTAGAGAAAGAGGGAGAAAAGAAGAATAATAATAAAAAGAACTCAAAAATGGGGAGATATAATTAATTCATTGAAAGTAGGGAGTGTGAAGAGTTGGAGGTTGGGAATGGGAAGAATTTATAATTGATTAATTAAGAGTTAGGAATAAGAAGAGTTGGGAGTTAGAAATGTGAAGAGTCTATTATTAAGTTATTGAGAATTGAAAAAAAGAAGAGTGAAAAAAAATTTAACACGTGATAAAAAAATAGAAGAAATCATATAAAGATATAGATAACTCGCTAAGGTCACATCACAACACAAAATAATTAAATCTAATTATTACTATTACTATTCATATTTCTTATACGTCATCGTGGAGGTCACCTCCCTCCCCGTCAATTACGTCACCTTGGAGGTGAATATGTCACCAGTGTAATGACATCATCATAATAATAATACCTAGTATACCTACCCCTCAATTAGAGTTGAACCTCATCCTCGTATTGGGGCTCCGTCAATGTCCTCCTCTTGTGTCTAAAGCTTCTCTACCAAAAAATAACTATGGTTAAGTCTATTTTTATATTGAATTATTAGAGTGTCATACAATAATTATTATTATTATTATTATTATTATTATTATTATTTTGATTAGATTTTACGTTTTTGCTAATTCTGTCATCTAGATTCAGATTCAACATACTAAATATAATAATTCGATCAATTAATAATAATAACTCGTTATGTCTACATCACAATACAAATCGATTAAACTCAGTTATTATTATTAATATTTATAATTTTTATATGGCCCATCATAATTTCATTTTCATCGATGCCACATTCATATTCATCTTCCTTTAGAGATTGTTTTTACTTCTTTCTTTCTTTCTTTCTTTTCTTTTTTTTTTTTTTTTTTTTTTTGATTTTGTTTCTAGGCCCTAACTCCATTTTTTAAGTTAGGAACAATTCCTACTATATTTTTTTAAAAAAAATTTAAAAACTTTTGACTAGTAGTGAGGTTTAATTGAAAATATCATCAAAAGATAGGACCGAAATTTTACTTTCTAAAAGCACAAATTGTGATTGAGATTGACGAAATTTATTTCCAGACGATAAAAAAAAAATTAAACAAATAAAGAAAGAAAAATTATTTCTTAAATAAAATTTTATTTTTTTGTAGTCTTATCTTTGTCTATTGTTTATATTAATGTATAAACATTAGACACTATATATATATATATATATATATATATATATATATATAGAGAGAGAGAGAGAGAGAGAGAGTAAAGCTTATATATTTTTAAAAGTACAAGTCTGATCATGCTGATAAATTTTTTATCATTAAATTTATATTGAGATTTCTGCAGTTGTACTTTTTCTTTTTTTTTTTTTGTCGATTTCACAATTGCACAAATCTCAATACAAATCCAATAATAAAATATTCATAAGTATAGTTTGACTTATACTTTTAAATTAGCCCTTTTGATCATTTTTATCCGTTAGATTTTACTATTTTTTCAATTACCTATTAAACTCAATGGACCCACTATCATCTCAACCGCATATCTTTTAATTTAAGTATTAAAAATTTAATAACACCAATGATTTAATACTATTTTAGCCCTCTCTCTCTCTCTCTCTCTCTCTATATATATATATATATATATATATATATATATATATATATATATATATATATATATATATATATATATATATAATTAGTGTAGTAATTAAAGAGAAACGTACGCGACTTATGCGAGAAGAGATGTTTGCTATACATAGTGCAATGCACGAAATAATAAATAGATAAAAAAATTTATATATAAATAAATAATAAAATTATAATAAATAAATAGATAAATAAATATAAAATTTTAAAATTTGTCCAACATGTAGCACTAGCTCCTTTCCTTCGAGCGCAAAAAAGCTTTTTAACGAGTAATGTTAGAAATAATTTTGTGAGTGATATAATTTAAAAAAGATTGAATAAATTTGAATGAGAAGCTCCCACAATTCTTTTCCCTCCCCTATTTTTGGCCCTACTCAAAGCCATTTAAATCCAGCTACTTTAAACCCAACTTTGTGCGCGTGTGTGTATATATGTGTGTGCTTTCCTTGTAAGTCCCTTGTATATATTCTTTCTGATTTGCTTAAGGCAATATATAAACACAGGACTTATTGCTTGAAGAGAGAGAAAAAAAAAAATTTCTTTTTTTATTTTTATTTTTTATTTTTATTTTTTTTTGTAATAACTGGTGCACATGATAATAATAATAATAACATCATCAAATAAGAAGATCAATAATTTAAAATTCAGAATTGTTTATGATTTGAAAATATTGTCCGGTCACAAGTTATTAGTTCAATTAGGGTATGTTTGGATGCATAGTAGAAAATTATTATGAAGTTATAAACTGTGATTTTGGTCTAAATAAAATAGAGAATCAAGTAGTTCTAAAAAATTTCACGGTTTAAAATTTTAACTGTTTGAATACATACTGTATAATTCTACAAATTTTTTTTCAATTTAAAATTTTTAAAAATAAAAAAATAATAATTTTATATTTTAAAATTTTAAAATTTAAAATTTTATAATTTATAATTAAAAATTTAAAATTTGTCATATCTTGAAGGTGAGGGAGTACAAGAACGCTGTAATTTTTATTTTATCTTATTTTTCAGCGTATAGTATAATTATATTCTAAAAAAAAAGTATATTTTAAACCATCTAAATATTTTATAGAAATTTTTTTTTTGATATAGCATAGTTTAACTATGCTATATTTTTGTGTGGATCCAAATGGTACTTTAGTGATTCAACCACTAAATTAAATATGTAGTACGAAGAAATAAATACTTATTTATTATTTTTTATATACCATATGTAAATATATATATATATATATATATATATATATATATATATATATATATATATATATATATATATATATATATATATATATATATATATATATATATATATATATATATATATATATATATATATATATATATATATACTAAGTATAGTATTATATATTATTTTAAAAATTATTATATTATATATAATTAAAAAAATATCAAAAATTTATATTATTAAAAAACTAATGCTTATTTTTAATTAATTATTAAAATATAATTTTTAGTCACAGTTGGACCGATTCAATTGGCTAGGTTGACCTAACCTTTAAAACACTGCAAAAACTTTCATATTGTATAGAGAAATAAAAAAATAAATAATTTAACTATTAATTAATTTCCATTTAAAATTAGTGTAAATTCAGTTAATGATTCGCTTCTAAGTTCTAACAGCTAATTAATCTATTAATAAAATCTCCAAATCAAATAATTTCAGTAAATTTTTATTAACACACATGAAATTTGAATGGGCGAAAGTGACAATCGAAAAAGAAAAGAAAAAAAAAAGAAGAGAGAGAGAGAGAGAGAAGGGAAAGAAATAAGTCTAGTCAAAAGTGGCCCAAAGTTGAGAGAGGCTACTAACTTTTTTCTTTTACATACATTATAGTAAAAGGCAAAAGAAGGAATAACTTGTATGCCTCTCAATAATTTTGTAGTATTCAATGTGGTGTGTGTGTTTACATTAATCGATTCTAAATTAATTTAATTTATATAAAATATAGATTAAAATTTATTTTTTTATATTAAGAATAAAATCGAAATTTATTCTTATATGTTAAGAATAAAATTAGCATTTATTCTTATAGATTAAAGATAAAAATAATAAGTTATATATATTTCTTATTAGTTAAGAAACTTATATCTTAACCGATGTTCTTTTATCTTTACGTGAGAAACATAATATCCTAATGAGTCCTAATAATCTATAAATAGATCACATTCCTCTATACGGCTCAGATGCGAAACGATACACAAGAAGAAAAAGAAATTTTTTCTTCCCTTATTCTCTCTCTACGTTCTTTCTGGATTTCCACCTATGTTTCCGGAGTTTTGGAATGTGGACATAGAAGAGGACTCTGGTAGCCCTCTTCAATTCCGACCCAACTTGCGCATCCGATCCGCAACCCGTAGGAGACACGTGGAAAATCAAGAATCATTAAGATAAGGACGATCCAAGAAGCCTAGTAAAACAAGGTAGCTGATCCGATTTCGGTTCCTGGATACGTTGGCTATCCAGTTTGTAAGTTTTCGCTGCCCCCTCATTCCAACAATTGGTATCAGAGCGTTTTTCTTGGTTTCGCCTATGATCATGCCTGTGTTTGCTTGATTTGAATTCATGTTTCGTTGATAATTTTTTTGTAGATTAGTTCTATAAATGTTATATTTATTTTTCTATGTGAAATCGAATTAAAATAAATAAATAAAATATGAAAGAAAAACTAAATTAGTTTTAGTTTTTTTTATTCTTCTATATTGATCACAAAACATATATATTTACATCTGTTGTAATTTTTTTTTTTTATTATTTACATATGTCGTAAATAATTTTTTTATTTCCAAAAAAAAAAAGCCGCAATGGCGCGCCCGAGAGGGCACGGGCCCCGCCCGGCCCGCAGCCCCGCTGGTGGGTGCGAGCCACCGCAGGCGGGCGCGAGCCCTAGCGCTTCGGGCGCAGGGCCTGGCCCAGCCTACAGCGCCCGAGCGGGTGTAAGCCCCCGCGCTTGGTGCGCTGGGCCCAGCCCATCCTGCCTCGCCTGCGGGCGGGCGCGGGCCCACCGCGCTGCTGGCAATGGGCTTGGCCCGGCTCGTAGCGCCCACAAGTGGGAGCGGGCCCCGCGTTGGGTGCTCGCCTCCCGGCCCAGCCTGCCGTGCCTGCGTGGGAGGGTCCATCAAAGGCCAGAATCGGCCTGCTTCGCCCGGCCCGGCCCGGCCTGGCCTGCGCGATTGCAGGCGGCCCATTTTTATTTATTTATTTATTTATTTTTTTTCTTGTGAGGCCGGTAAGTGGAGTGGTAATTTTAGAGAACCCTTCCACGAACTACCTATAACGCCCAGCAAATCCGACAAAGCTTCGAACCTCGGTAACATTGGTTGGTCGGGGCCAATCCTTAACAGCTTCAATCTTCTTAGGGTCCACAGACACCCCCGCATCAGAAACTATATGCCTCAAAAATGCCACTTCCTGAAGCTAAAATTCGCATTTCCTCAACTTCGCGAATAGGCTCCGCTCCCGAAGCACTTACAATACCTGTCGAAGGTGATCTTCGTGCTCGTCGTCACTTCGAGAGTAGACCAAAATGTCGTCAATGAAGGCCACGACAAATCGATCTAGGAAAGGCTGGAAGACGCGATTCATCAAATCCATGAATGTCGTCGGGGCATTGGTTAACCCGAATGGCATTACAGTGAATTCATAGTGTCCATACCGCGTCTTAAAAGCCGTCTTGTGAATATCCTCCGGCTTAATCTTTAATTGGTGGTATCCCGATTGAAGATCGATCTTCGAAAATGCCCGAGAACCTTGCAGTTGGTCGAATAGATCATCGATCCTCGGCAATGGATATCGGATCTTGATCGTCAACTTGTTGAGTTCTCGATAATCCACACACAACCATAGCGACCCGTCCTTCTTTCTCACAAACAGGATTGGAGCTCCCCAAGGAGATACACTGGGTCTGATAAAACCCTTGTCCAGCAAATCCTGCAATTGAGCCTTAAGCTCTTTCAATTCTGCTGGGGCCATCCTATACGGAGCCTTGAAACTGGAGCTGTCCGAAAAACCAAGTTTATAATGAACTCGATCTCTCGATCCCTCGGCATGCCGGGCAATTCCGCGGGGAATACGTCGAGGTACTCCCGCACCGCTGGAATGTCCTCCACATTGGGCTCCTCTTCGCGCCCTCCCACAACTGTAGCCAAGTAGGCCACACACCCTCTATCGATCAACTTGTTGGCTCGCGAAGCAGAAACTGTCGAGACAAATAGCGAACTCCTAAATGCCTTGAAGACATACTCCTCCTGTCCCGGTTCCCAAAATGTAATAACCCGACTCTCACAGTCGATAGTAGCATAGTATTGGGAGAGCCAATCCATCCCCAAAATCACGTTGAAGTCCCCAAGACACCTTAGGACCAAGAAGCCCGCCGTCATAATCCACTCGCCAATCCGCACAGGACAGGCAGGACAACTCTCTGAGGTCTTGAAAGAATGCTCCGACACTTGAACTATCGTAGCATTCGTAGACTGAAGTACATCTAGGCTGTGTCTCATGGCAAACGATCTATATATGAATGAATGCGATGTACCTGTGTCGAATAAAGCCCTACACGAAACATCATTAATAAAAATTATATCTTCCAAGACGTCATCGGCTACGGGCTCCTCCTCGACCACCTGAGTGGCAAAAACCCGCCCACTCAGTGCCTGTTGTGGTGCTGCCTCGTGGCACCCTGGATCATCGGTGCGACCGGCGTAGGACGCATGCCCCTATAGCAATCCCAAGCAAAGTGACCCGGTCGGCCACACTTAAAGCATCTCCCCTCGCGCTCCGGGCACTCGATCGGTCGATGCTGACCACCACAAATGGCACACTGCTCGAAAGCCATGGGCTGTCGGGGCTCTCGAGGCTAATGCTGCTGTCGTGGTTGCTTAGGGGCCGTTAATAGTGGCCTTGGCCCCCAGAGCCACCCTGTTGTCGCTTCTTGTCCTTCCCCTTCCCCTTCTCTTTTTCGTACGCCTCACGCTCTTGGCGCACCACCACTATATTGAACGGCTGGACCTTCGAATAAATAGCTGGTCGAAGGCTCCGCTCAAAGCACCGCGCCTTGTCCCACTCATTCCGCACCGAGGTGGGTAGGCAGCTGACAATGCGAGAGAACTCACACTCGTACTCCTGGACTGAGCGGTTCCCTTGGCGAAGGTTCTTGAAATCCTCCTCCATCTGCTGCTTGGCACTATCGGGGAAGTAGGTCGCGAAGAAGAGCTCCTTGAACTCTTCCCAAGTCAGCTTAGGCAAAGCCGTCCTAGCCCGCCTTTCCAACTCCGCTTTCCACCATCGGTGCGCAACTTTATCGAGGCGGGGAACTGCCACAGTAACACGGTCCCGCACCGGCACCCGAAGGGTCAAGAACAGCCTCTCCATAGAGTCAACCCGAGACTCCACCACTATAGGATTGGTCTTGTCGCCGCTAAAGATCGGCGGGTGGAACTTCTGGAAACTGGCGAGGACCTCCATCGCCCGATCTTGCTCCGCCCTTTGGGCCGCGTAATCGGCTTCACCTGCCTCCGAGTCGGCCTGCCGGGGCACCTCTTTAGTAACCCCAACAGATGGTGCTAGGTTCGCCGCCATAGGCTCGGCCACCATAGCCACCCCCTCAGTCGTCGCCCCCACCTAAGGCGAGGCTGTGCAGACGACGCTTGAGCGCACATGCGTCGTCTGCACAGCCTCAACCTGCTGCGCCAACAACTCCTAGAGCCTCTCTATCTGCTCTGCTTGCCGTCTCGATACTTCCTCCTAGCGCTGAAACGCCTCCTCGTGCCTACGAGAAGCCTCCTTCCGTCGGCGGGAAGCCTCCTCCTGTCACAACGAGGCCTCCTGCTGAAACATACCGACAAGCGTAGCCATCTGCTCCCGCAACTCGCGAACGACACTCGACCCGGAGCCCTCCCCCGGCTCGAGCCGTGTCAAACGTGTCTCCCTTCGCGATGGCATTGCTATCTACACACCACAACAACATTAGTCCAAATTTAACAACTCGGACACTTTGCGTAATTGAATGCGGAATAATAATACAATAAGGGTCCGTCAACCCAATCATGCGAAAGTAAGGAGGAATACTCTCTCCCACTCCTAACGTTATGTTGTCGGCCGCCCAATATATCGTTAGCTAGTGGAAGTTCATTTTCCTCGATTCATTCCCAATATCCTTCTTGGGAATCATAAACCCAATCATACGCTTTCGCCAAAAGATCCACACACTCTCACGCACCTAAACCCTAGGGTCTCCCTAAGGTTCGCTAACCACCTAGGACTATTCCTAGGTTTTGATACCACTCTAATCTGTCACGCCCCGAGGCCACCAATTTGGTCGGTTCAGACACGTCAACAGACTCGCCAATCGGGCATGACCTTCCAAGACCCGAAAGGAACGATTCATACAAATCACACAGTTTAGTGTAAGCGGAAGAGCATCAATCAGAGTACTAAACTATGTAAATGAAACTTCCATTCATTCAAAAAAGCAGTTAGAAAGAAACGAAAGTGCATACAAGAGTAAAGCTTTAAACTTTAAATGACTTACAACTCTTTTTAACATGAACTTTAAACTTAAAGAAATTACATTTTTCATTCAAGATTGCCAAAAAGAGGGCTTTAACATTTAATGTTTACAATATTTTTCCTCACATATAAAGTTCGCTCAAAATAAAACCAAAATAAACTGGCGACTCTAGACTGCTAGGTCGCTAAGCTGCTGGGCCTTTGCCCCTGTCGCGTGCCTCGCTCGATGTACTTGGACCTATAATGATGCCACCCAAGGGTGTGAGAACTACTTAAAGTTTCCACTGGGTTCAACCACCGAGAAAGAATGTCCTACACTGCTTGGTTCAATGGAAGCAATATAATAGATGACAATATAATATTGAAAATTGTAAACTCTATCTAGCATGCTCATGTATAACTCTAACATTTGCCATGGCATGACTCTATGTCGTCACCCAAGATTCCATACTAACCACATAACTACTTGACACAAAACTCATATTTGTTATTGTGTTTTAATTCAAGTTGCTTAACCCTCGAAAATTCTTGCCCAACAGGCCCTAGCTCGGTAGTCATGCTACCATAAGACAAGATTTCTAAGGTTGTCGATAACACCTCAAGTGCTATCTCGCCCAACGGGGAACTTTGTCATGTTACGGAATTTGAGTTGGCGTAGTTTCGTGAAAGTTTCAAGTCCTGAAGATTGAAGGTGAAGAAAGTTGGATCATTTAACTCAATCTCAAGAAAGAAGAATTCAAAAGGATCAGGTATGTTTAACTAAAGAATTTGTGTGATCCGAATACTTCTTGTAGTGTAGAAACACTTGGAAGAATCTTTCATTGCATAAAAATCAAAAACTGGACTTGGGACATGTTCAGGATCCGGATCAGGCTGTTCGATCCGGATCCCGAAGGTGGTTCGTTCATACATCGTCGCAATCCGGATCGTAGTCTCTTGATCCGGATCCCGAACGTTGAGTTTACCATCTACCTTGAACGATCCGGATCTTGCTTCGCAATCCGGATCCCGAACGTTGATGTTTGGTGAACTGTATGAACGATCCGGATCGTAGTCACATGATCCGGATCCCGAACCTTCGTTTTTCTGGAATTGGCTGTTTCGTTATGACGATCCGGATCTCAGTTATCACGATCCGGATCGCCGTCCGTAAAATTCCAGAAATGGCAGGTTTTTGATTCTTATCTCCTTCCTAGGGTTTCTAACCTATAAATAGACCCTATGTCTTTCTTTCTAGGGTCAATCCACATAGCCGTCATTTTCATATATCATCTTATACGGCTATAGATCCACATATAGAGAAGAAAGGAAATCATTAGAGAATACTCTATGTTTCTTCATCTATATTGATTAGTTTGATTCTAGGTTTTCATACTCACATCTTGAGTTGAATCAAACTAATGAATACTTAGATGGTATTTCCGATCTATCTTTGATCTAAGTATTCGGCGGATCATCACCACCCAAAAAACAACGATTACCCCAAAATCGGCGCGTGGATTCGCGTGTCCTTGTGGATTCAAGGTTCATTCGCTCTCGTGGATTCGGAGCGAGGCACGTTCGTGGATTCGAAGGGTGCTATTGGGTGAAGACCGTGGATTCGGTCGGACGTCGTGGACTCGACGTTGGACGCCGTGGATTCGGCGTTGGGCGCAGATCGTGGATTCGAGAAGCGTCTGGAGCGAGCGGAGAAGATCCTCTAGGAGCGTATGGAAAAGGTTGAGTCGTAAGTGTGTACGGTAAATCACCTTGTACGTGTTTTAATTCTAGTGGATTTCTGCCGTGTTATCGGTCCCGTGGTTTTTTACTCCGGTGATGGAGTTTTCCACGTAAAAATCTTGCGAGTTATTTTCATTTCCGCATTGGGTTTTTTATCGCAACGATTTTTGAGTGTTTATACGTTTACACCTATTCACCCCCCTCTAGGTGTTTCTTCCCCTATTTAGATCCGTATTATATACGACCCAACAAGTGGTATCAGAGCGGGAATAGGGTTGTGAACAATGGTTGAAGGTGGAAACATCAATCGACCCCCTTTCTTTGATGGAACAAATTATGCGTACTGGAAAGTACGGATGAAAGCCTTTTTATCTTCCATCGACGAAAGGGTGTGGCATTCAATTGAATCAGGATGGACTAATCCAACTGAACTTATCTCTGATGTTCACACCTTAAAACCTAGGTCGAAATGGACCAAGGAAGAGTTTGAGTTATCTTCTTACAATGGCAAGGGAATTAATGCTATTTTTAATGCCTTATCTCAAACTGAATTCTCTCGCGTCTCGGCATGTGAGACTGCGAAAGAAATCTGGGATGTTCTCCAGGTTACACATGAGGGAACTAACCTCGTGAAGATTCAGAAACTGCAGATGCTTACGAGCAAGTTTGACTCTATTTTGATGGCAGAAAATGAATCTTTCACGGACTACTATACACGATTGCAAGACATCGTAAACTCATGTGCTAATCTGGGAGAGAAGATTCCAGAATTTAAGATTGTAAGAAAAATCTTAAGAACTCTTCCTGAACGATTTCGCCCAAAGGTTACTGCCATTGAAACTATTAAACACCCGGACGAAATACGTGTAGAAGAATTAGTTGGTTCATTACAAACTTATGAAATGACTTTTAATACTAACAATTCTTCTGGAAAAGCATCCACTTCTAAGTCTTCAGGTTATGCGTTGAAAACAACTAAGGAAGAAGACGCGGATACATCCTCCTCGGACGATGACGAGAACCTTTCTATGGAGGAATTTGAGAAGCAGCTCGCTCTCTTGACAAGGAATTTTCGCCGCAACTTTCGAAGGGGTAATTCAAGCAAATCTCCATCCTTCAGAAAGTGGAACAAAGGCAAGGGTACTCCAAGTCACAAGTCAAGAAAGCAGGAGAACTTCTCAAAGGATAAGAAAAGTTCAGAAGGACAACTGCAATGCTTCAAATGTCGAGGCTACGGCCACATTGCAACGGAGTGTCCTAACAAGTATCCGGCAAAGAAGAAGGCGATGCAAGTCGTCACTTGGGATGACAACTCAACGTCAAATGAGTCGTCTTCGAGTGATGAAGAAAAGAGCTCCACGGCATTCCATGCGTCCACATCTTCACCATTCATGTGCTTTATGGCAAGTACGTCTGAATCATTGTCCAACTCCACTGTTGAAAAGAATGCAATGGACAATGAATCGGATGATTCGGAAGGTGAAGATTTTGCTCTAGCCTACCACAGACTTTTGAGGGACTCAAAGAAAGTGGCTAAGCAAAACAAGAGTTTGAGAGGGAGATTGCATGATCTCGAAGAAGAAGCAAAAAGAGCGACTTCTCTCTCAAACGCTCTTGAAGTGGAAAGGGAAAACCTGATAAAAGAAAATGCTTCCCTTCAAGAGTCCAATGAGCAACTTGAAAAGGAACATACAAATCTGGTGGATAACGCGAATCACTTTTCAAAGCTCTACAACGAGGCTCGACAGGATAACCTGGAAATGACAAAGACCATTTTCCAACTCAAGAATGACTTACAGCGATTCTCTTCAGGAAGGAGTAAGTTGGATAGACTTCTTGGTCTTGGTCAATCAGACAGGTTCGGCCTCGGATACACTCAAACTGGAAACAGTCCAAGTTCGAGTGAGACAGTTTTTGTGCCTCAGTCGGTATCTCCTCCTCCGACACCGGAATTCAAGACAAACAACGACAACAAACCTACTTCATCCTCTTTGGGATCGTCAAGATCTAAGGTATGTTTTCGTTGTGGTGTTTCAGGGCACATAAGAAGATATTGTAAGACGGGAGTCGAACGCTCATCTCAAGCACCTCTTGCATCAACTACCAAAAAGGCTCCTTTCCGGAAATCAAAGTAAAACTTTTCAAATGAAAAGAGACTTGGTAGTTCACCGCGCAAGACGACTTCATCAAGGAGCAACAATCGTTTTAACAAGACGCTTTCACCTAGGCACAAAACTTCACGACCATTACAGACGCATTCCAAAAAGGTTTGGGTGCGCAAAGGTGAAATTTTCCCTTGTCTTGTTTCCAATGTTTCCTTGCATGCATATGATAGTTCGTCTTGGTATCTGGATAGCGGGTGTTCCCGTCACATGATCGGTGACAAAAATAGTTTTCAAAGTCTTGAGAAAATCTCCGGAGGACACGTTGTTTTCGGAGACGGTCGATCTTCCAAAATTGTTGGAAAAGGGACGGTAGCTATTCCAGATGGCCCGATTTTGAAAAACGTCTTATTTGTTGATGGCCTTAAGACTAACCTCATAAGCATAAGTCAACTTTGCGACAATGGTTTTTCAGTTAACTTTTCATCGGTTGAATGCGTTGTAACTGATAAGGACCATGCTTTCTTTCTAAAAGGGGTTAGATCTGAAAACAATTGTTATGTTGTTCCTAATAAATTTTCTGAAAATTGTAACTTAGCCGCTTTGAATAATGAAACTCTTTGGCATGAAAGGCTAGGTCACTTAAATTTTAAGGAACTTACTAGAATTTCAAACAAGGACGTGGTCAAGGGGATTCCAAAGCTTTTATTTAAACAAAACGTTGTGTGTGGTGGTTGCCAAAAGGGAAAACAGTCTAGGACTGCACACAAGAACTTGAACCACGTTGGTACAAAACGGCCCTTGGAACTTTTGCACATGGACTTAATGGGGCCGACCCGTCAACCATCTTTGGGAGGTAAATGGTACATCTTTTTATTGGTTGATGATTTCTCTCGGTTTTCTTGGGTAGCATTTTTGAGAGAGAAAGCTGATACGTTTGACTCTTTTCATGAGATTTGCCATCGTATTATGATTGAAAAGAATGAAAAGATCATTCGTGTTAGAAGTGATAGGGGTGGAGAATTCATAAATTCAAAATTCATTGACTTTTGTACTTCAAATGGCATTAAACATGAATTCTCGGCACCCTATACACCTCAGCAGAATGGTGTTGTTGAGCGCAAAAACAGGGTTGTTCAAGAGATGGCGCGTGTGATGCTTCATAGCCGGAAATTACCGCTACATTTTTGGGCTGAAGCTGTGAACACCGCTGTCTATGTCATTAACAGAGTGTATTTGCGCCCAGGAACCTTGAATACACCATATGAGCTGTGGTTTAGTAGAAAACCGGATATCAAGTACTTTCGTATCTTCGGGAGTCGATGTTACATCTTACGTGACCGTGAAAATCTTGGAAAGTTCGACTCTCGAAGTGAAGAAGGGATCTTTTTGGGTTATTCTACGAATAGCAGAGCATATCGAGTATTTAACATTGAATCTAAGACGATCGTAGAATCTATAAATGTTAAAGTAGATGAAGCTTCTCATTTTGAATCTGAAAAATCTACCCTCGATATCTCTCTAGATGATGATTCTCCTGCTAGTGCATCTTCTCATAATAATACTTCCAATATTAATGATGCATCTAATGGTTCTTCTAGTTTATCTGATGTGCAGGAATCATCTCGTGTACCTCCGAGTACTCCGTTTCAACAAACGCTACGAATCTCCAAGGATCATCCGGAATCGAACATCATTGGAGATCCACAAGAAGGAGTTAGAACTCGAAGGCAGTTGGTTTGCGGATTTGCTTGCTACGTATCTTTAATCGAACCAAAGACAATAGATGAAGCTCTTCAGGATGACTACTGGATTAAAGCAATGCAGGAAGAGCTCCATCAATTTGAGCGAAACAAAGTCTGGGAATTAACGAAGCCTCCAAAGCAACATAATGTGATAGGTACCAAATGGATCTTCATGTCACGCCCCGGGGGTTTGTTTTAGCGGAAACGGCATTTTTTTTTTTTTTTTTTTCTTTTGAAAGGTCTCTTTCTTCCCCGGTGCGTGCCCAGACCCGCCGCACATACAGGATCTCTCTGCAAACGGACAGAGTCTCCCCTGTACGTGCACGGCGTGTGGTTGAATACATCTCCCAAGCAAACATAACCATTCAATCACAACATTCAATTACATACAACCAGTATTCTAAATATTTAAGCGCATGGCCACTTCAACTTGAAAGGATAAATCCACGGTTTTTAAAGAGTGCCCACCCGGCACTTAAGTTTTGAAAACGAGTTTCGAAATCAGCATAAACCCCAGGGTTTTGAAAACGGTGCCCACACGACACCCAAGTTTTGAAAGCTCATTTCGCAATCCATAAATCCACAAGGTTTTGAAATCAGTGCCCACACGACACTTAGACTTTGAAAACGGTTTTCGCAATCTTTTCTTTGTTTTTGTTTCGCTTTTCAAATGGCCAGTAGGAAATAAAGGGAAAGGTAGTGCATAAACAGATAATCAAATACCGACATCTACGTCGACCCCACAAGGGTATCGGGAACCTCACACATGCCCACAATATAAATGAAGAGCTGAAAAGAAAAGGAAAGTATAAAGTTCAGGGTCTCCAACGGTCCCGCTGTGTCCGCCCCGTCCTCACCGCCACCTACCTCTCCCCTCGCCTGGGCCCTGTCACGAAGTGGGAAGTCAGTGACTAATAAATGCCGTGCAGGGGGAATAATAAAAACAAACCGTGGCGACAACCGGAGCAACCACCCTTTTGGGGGGGGGGAAAAATGGTAACCTGTATATCTGCATCCTGTAATACTCTGCCGCGTCGGTCCACTACCGACGGCCCATACCGTACCTGCAGCACCGCGACCGCGCCGGACAACTAAACCGGCGGGTCGCTCCGCTCGCACCTCGGCGCCTCAACCCCACAGCTAATAAGGGGCCCCACTACGTCACCTCGTGGGTATACACGGGTCCTACGACCTCTTTTCCGGAAAAGTGCACCCCTCACGGTGGCCAAACCGCGGGTGCACGTGTTGCAGCCTCGAGCACAGTAACCACAATATATGAGCAATAGTAATGCAGTAATCACAATGTATATGAAATAGTAAAGCAGTAACCATGATGCATGAATCAGAATAAGGTAGAGGCGTGTAAACTCATGTTGCCCTACTATTAGCATAGTCGAAGGAAAGACGGTAGCTGAAGCATCAAAACACGAGACCACGTAACTATCGATGTGTAGCAATAATCCGTAGCATCTAGAATAATGATTACTGAAGTGAACGGTAACATATAATATTTAAATTAAAACAATCAATGTGGTTCGATGCCAAATATCACACTCAACCCACCTGTCGCTAGTAGGCGTCAACGCTCCGCTCCCTCGCGTCCTGGTACTCCCGCTCGGCTCCTTCGCACACCTGCCGCGAGGAGAAAAGCGACGCTCAGACGTGGATGAAGACGAGAGGCGGGCGAACCGCTCGTCGGGTTCGCGGCTCCCCGTCCGCACGCGGGCCGTGCGCGTGCTCAGCCCCGTACGGGCAACCCCACACGTGGGGTTGAGCGCGCGTCCGGCCCCGTGCGGGTCACCCCGCACGCGGGGCTGGGCGCCGCCCAGCCCTGCGGCCTACCCCGCACGCGGGCTGGGCGTGCCGCCCGGCCCCGTGCGGGTCACCCCGCACGCGGGTCTGGGCGTCGCCCAGCCCCGTGCGGGTCACCCCGCACGCGGCTGGGCGTGCGCCCGGCCCCGTGCGGGCCATCCCGCACGCGGGGGCTGGGCGCCGCCCGGCCCCGTGCGGGTCATCCCGCACGCGGCTGGGCGTGCGCCCGGCCCCGTGCGGGTCATCCCGCACGCGGGGGGGGGGGGGGCTGGGCGCCGCCTGGCCCGTGCGGGTCGCATGAGGGCGCCGGATGGGGGGGGGGGGTTTCTTCGCACGTGCGGCGGATTCCGGGAAATCCGCCGCCTGTGCCTCACCCCTTCCGGTCAAGATGATCAAGAACTCAACACGAGGGAAAAGAAACTAAATTCCCGTCTCACCTTGATGAGGACGACGAAGGTTTGGGAAGAGGGGATCGTCCGTTCTCGTAGGTCCGGTGTGGTGGTGGTGGGGATGCGGCGTTCTCCCCTCTCCTCGACCGTCTTCGCTCGGGTCGTGCGTGCCAAAGGGGTAGCAGACTGAGAAGGGGTTCCCAACCCTCACCTCTCAAACCCCCAATTAATTAGCTGTTTTGGTACGATCGAGCCCAACCCGCGTCCAACTCCAAATGCTAACCTAGCCCCAATTTAACCCGGATAGATAGAACGAAATAAATTAAATTAATTTATGTCGGATCCCGAAAATTTACAGAAAATTAGACTGAGCCGGTGCGAAAGAATTAACTAGCTTGAATCAAAAAATATCGTTAAATCCGGGTCTGGTTTACCTCAAAAGGGACGTGCCGGACACCCGAACCGCAGCAACTTCGAAAATTTATTCCGGGAGCTTCCGGGGTCGGAAATCCGATCCGATCGCGCCGCCGGCCTCCGCTTCGCGAGCTTTATTCTCAAAAAAAATGCCCGCGAGCCCCCGACGGCCTGCCCAGAATGACAAAAGAAAATCAAACCCCCGGACCCCTTTGCCTAAAAGCGGTTCGAAAACCCGCGGCTATTACACCACTCACCTCTAACAACGAGTTTCGTCCTCGAAACTCAAACCCGGATAGGAGTGAAAAGGTCGGGGTAGCACTCCCTCATCTTGTATTCCAGTTCCCAAGTGGCTTCTCGCTCTTCATGGTTGCTCCAATGTACTTTCACATAGGGGATAGCCCGATTTCGTAGTGATTTTGTTTCCCTTGCCAGGATCTTCACTGGGGTTTCTTCGAAGCTCAGGTCCTCCTTAAGTTCGAGTGCAGAGGTGTCCAGGACATGTGATGGGTCGGGGAGATATTTCCGAAGCATTGATACGTGGAACACATCGTGGACTCGGTCGAGGTTTGGTGGTAGGGCGAGGCGGTAAGCTACTGGGCCGATACGCTCTAGAATCTCAAATGGCCCCACAAACCGTGGGCTCAGCTTGCCCCTTAGCCCGAAACGCCTGATTCCTCTGGATGGCGAGACCCGCAAAAACACATGTTCCCCCACTTGAAACTCCAAGTCCCGGCGCCTCTGGTCTGCGTAACTCTTCTGTCGACTCTGGGCGGTCAGCAAGCGCTGTCTGATAAGGCGCACTTTCTCTTCAGTTTCTTCCACTAAGTCGGGTCCCAAAAGTTTCCGCTCTCCCAAGTCGTCCCAGCAGATCGGGGATCGGCAGCGCCTTCCATACAGTGCTTCGTAGGGCGCCATCTGAATGCTGGCCTGGTAGCTGTTGTTGTAGGCAAATTCCACGAGAGGTAGGTAGCGTGACCAACCGATTCCCCAATCAAGCACACAGGCGCGAAGCAGGTCTTCTAGGGTTTGTATCGTGCGCTCTGACTGTCCGTCCGTCTGAGGGTGGAAGGTGGTGCTGAAATGTAATCTGGTCCCCATGGCCTGCTGGAGACTTTGCCAAAACTTCGAGACAAAGCGCGTGTCTCTGTCCGAGGTGATCGATGCCGGTACCCCATGTAGTCTCACGATCTCGCTGATGTAGACTTGAGCTAGCCGTTCGCGGGTCCAAGTGGTGTGAATTGGTAGGAAGTGTGCTGACTTGGTTAACCGGTCAACTACAACCCAGATCGCGTCGTGGCCCTGTTGTGAACGTGGGAATCCAGTGACAAAATCCATGGTGATCTGGTCCCATTTCCACTCTGGTACCGGTAAGGGCTGTAGCTTCCCTGCTGGTCGCTGGTGTTCGGCCTTTATCTGTTGACATACTAGGCAGTGGGCTACGTATCGCGTCACGTCTTCTTTTAACTTAGGCCACCAGAACGTCTGTTTGAGATCCCTGTACATCTTCGTGCCCCCCGGGTGTGCCGCATAAGGGACTCGATGTGCCTCCGCTAAGATTTCATTCTTCAACTCTGGTGAATCCGGCACACAGACCCGCCCGCGGAAACATAGGGTGCCGTCGTCTTTCACCGCAAAGTCAATCTCTTGACCCTGGGGAATCTTGTCTCGTAAGCGCTGTAGGTGCAGATCGGTCTGCTGTCCCTCCTGGATCTTCTCGAATAGCGTCGGCTTGACCACCAAGGCTAGGAGTTGCAGAACTGTGCCCGCAGGCACCACCTCCAACTGCATTCGCGCGAACTCCGCGATCAGGTGGTCCTGCTTTGTCAGCGCGCTCTCCGACGCCCCGTCCCGATGCCCTTTTCTGCTCAGTGCGTCTGCCACCACATTTGCCTTCCCGGGGTGATATTGGATCGTCAAGTCGTAATCCTTCAGCAACTCGAGCCACCGTCTCTGCCGCAAGTTTAACTCTTTTTGGGTAAAGATGTACTTAAGACTTTGATGATCTGAGAAAACGTTGCAGTGGACTCCGAAGAGGTAATGCCTCCACAGTTTCAAAACGAAGACCACGGCGGCCAATTCCAAGTCGTGTATCGGGTAGTTCCTTTCGTAGTCCTTCAGCTGCCTGGACGCGTAGGCGATCACCTTCCCCTGTTGCATCAGAACACCTCCAAGACCGATCCTTGACGCGTCGCAGTACACTTCATAATCCTCTCCGGGCGTCGGCAGCACCAGTATTGGTGCCTTAGTTAATCTCTTCTTGAGTTCCTCAAAACTCTCCTGGCACTTGGCCGTCCATATGAACTTCTCGCCTTTTCTGGTCAATCGGTTTAAAGGGGTAGCGATCTTTGCGAAACCCTCAACGAAACGCCGGTAGTATCCTGCCAGCCCTAGAAAACTTCGTACTTCTGTCACCGACGTCGGCGGCCGCCAGTCTACCACTGCTTCTACCTTTTTGGGGTCCACAGCGATCCCCTGTGCCGAGATCACATGCCCTAGGAAGCCAACTTCCCGCAGCCAGAATTCACACTTCTTGAGTTTAGCGAACAGCTTCTGCTCTCTGAGGGTTTGCAGGATCGTCCGTAGATGGTCCTCGTGCTCCTCGTCGGTAGTGGAGTAAATCAGGATGTCGTCGATGAAGACTACCACGAACCGATCCAAGAAGGGTCTGAAGATCCGGTTCATCATGTCCATGAAAACAGCGGGGGCGTTCGTAAGCCCGAAAGGCATCACCGTGAACTCGTAGTGGCCGTATCGAGTCCGGAAGGCGGTCTTGGGGATATCTTCATTTCGAACTCGGAGTTGATGATAGCCCGACTGTAGGTCAATTTTGGAGAAGACCGTCGCTCCCCGTAACTGATCGAAGAGGTCGTCGATTCTGGGTAGGGGGTACTTATTCTTCACCGTGACTTTGTTTATCCCTCTGTAGTCAATGCAGAGCCGCAGGCTTCCATCTTTCTTCCGTACAAAGAGTACCGGTGCGCCCCAGGGTGACACACTCGGTCGGATGAACCCTTTGTCCAAGAGATCTTCCAGTTGTGCCTTAAGCTCCTTCAGCTCCGCGAAGGCCATTCGGTAAGGGGCCTTCGTAATAGGCTGCGTGCCTGGCAGCAGCTCAATAGGGAACTCCACCTCCCTCTCCGGAGGCATCCCCGGCAACTCCGCGGGGAAAACGTCAGGATAGTCCCTCACCACTGGGATATCTGCAAGTGTCGTCGAGGGTCGAGTAGCCAAATCCACCGATGCTAGATAGGCCACGCACCCCCCCTCAACCAGTCTTCTGGCCCGTGCCGCTGCAATAACCGCCGGGAAGGAGATGCTCTTGCCCATTATGTACACATGTTCGGGGAAGCCCGGTTCTTGCAGCCGCAGTTGTCGCTTGTCGCAATCAATGAGTGCCTGGTACCTTGTGAGCCAGTCCATGCCCAACACCACGTCGTACTCCTTCAAAGGGATCACCGCCAAGTCCCAAGGGCAGACCAACCGTCCCAACATAATCGGGCAGGCGGCCACAAAACTGGTCGCCTCCAGAGTCCCTCCCGCCGTTTGCACCGTCAAGGAGGCTTGGAGGGGTGTCTCCTCGAGGTTATGCATGAAAACTAAATCACGAGAAATGAACGAGTGCGTTGCTCCGGTATCGAAAAGAGTTCTAGCACGGGAATTCAAAACGGAAGTAGTACCTGCAAGAGCGTCCTCCGGTGGATCAGTCCCTTGGCGGGTCATTGAGAAAACCCTCCCGCCTGGTTGTGGTTGCCGGTCCTCCTCACGCCGTGGTGCGGGGGGTCTGGAAGCCGACGCCATAGGAGCTTTTCCCCGCCCTGAGTGCTGTGGCCAGGGCGTAGGTGCTCCCATGGGCGCCGATCCCCCGCCTAAGGGGCAGTTGCGGCGGAAGTGCCCCCGTTTGCCGCACCTGAAACAATGGTCGTCTCTTTGGGGGCACTCTCCCGTCAGGTGTCCTCCCCCGCATATGACACAAGGCCTATTCCACGGCCTCGGCCCTCCTGTTGGCGCGCCCCGGGGTCCTGTCGGCGGTCTCCATCTTTTGGGGGGTCGGCTCCCGCTGGAAGAACCCTCCCCCCAGCCTTGCTGGTGTCGCTTCTGATCCCTTAGCCGCGCCGCGTTCTCCCTTCTGGCCCGGGTCACAGCGAAACCCCGCTCCACCGTGGTGGCCTTGTCGACCACTCCCTGAAAGGTATGCAGGCCAGCCGCGTTCACCACCTCGAAGATGTCGCTTCGCAGGCCATCGACGAAGAGTTGTGCCTTGTGAGCCTCGTCCCGTGCGACGAACGGGACGCAATTTACTAGTCGGACGAATTCCCGTTGATATTCCATGACCGTCCGGTCCCCTTGTTGAATGTGGTTTAGGTCATCCTCCAACTTTTTCTTGACGCTGCTGGTGAAGAAGGCCTCGAACAGCTCCTTCTTGAAAGTTGTCCAGGACGGAAGAGCGGTACCCTTAGCAGGATCGGGGCGTATCGTCTTCCACCACAAGCGGGCATTCCCTTCCAAGCAATGGACGGCTAGGGGAACCCGCTCGTGATCCTCCATAAGTAAGTCTTCAAAGAGTTTCTCCATTGACCCCACCCAGTTCTCCACGACCCACGGATCTGTCGTGTCCCCTTCGAACGTGGGCGGGTCGTGCTTCTTAAAGTCCTTCAAGTTGGCCCGCACTCGATCCCGTTCGGTCATCACAACCCCCCCTCCACTCGTGGCGGCGGCAGCCGCGATAGGGGTAGGCGTGACCACCGTTTCCTCCAGAATAACCCGGCTAGTTGTCCCTGGCGCCGGCCCCGTAGTCGCCGCTGGTGGTGGTGCTGTCGGCGGTGCCGCGGCCGGTGCTGCCGGCCCCGGCGGAGGGACCGGGGCGGCCGTCACAGGTGCGGCCTGCTGCTGCGTCATCTGGCGTACGTGATCGGTGAGGGTAGCCAATTGCCCCGCCATTTCCCGCAATTATTGCCGCAGGAGTTGGTTCTCCGCGGCCGTCGACGTTGTCGCATCCGCCTCGGCGTCCCCCGCCGATGACCTTGTACGGGCCATATCTGTCACTCACAAGAAGGTCAAAATTAGACAGTAACTACAACCAGTGTACCCTTTTATGCGAGGAAAGATTCAAACTCCCGCCCCCCGTTCACTCACGTTCTAAAATCCTATGCCCCACCCATTTCATTTATTCGTAGGTATGTGAGGCATTCCCACGGATGTCGGCACTAGCTGTTGTGATTGAATGAAGTCTCTGATACCATCTTAATCTGTCACGCCCCGGGGGTTTGTTTTAGCGGAAACGGCATTTTTTTTTTTTTTTTTTTTTTTTTTGAAAGGTCTCTTTCTTCCCCGGTGCGTGCCCAGACCCGCCGCACATACAGGATCTCTCTGCAAACGGACAGAGTCTCCCCTGTACGTGCACGGCGTGTGGTTGAATACATCTCCCAAGCAAACATAACCATTCAATCACAACATTCAATTACATACAACCAGTATTCTAAATATTTAAGCGCATGGCCACTTCAACTTGAAAGGATAAATCCACGGTTTTTAAAGAGTGCCCACCCGGCACTTAAGTTTTGAAAACGAGTTTCGAAATCAGCATAAACCCCAGGGTTTTGAAAACGGTGCCCACACGACACCCAAGTTTTGAAAGCTCATTTCGCAATCCATAAATCCACAAGGTTTTGAAATCAGTGCCCACACGACACTTAGACTTTGAAAACGGTTTTCGCAATCTTTTCTTTGTTTTTGTTTCGCTTTTCAAATGGCCAGTAGGAAATAAAGGGAAAGGTAGTGCATAAACAGATAATCAAATACCGACATCTACGTCGACCCCACAAGGGTATCGGGAACCTCACACATGCCCACAATATAAATGAAGAGCTGAAAAGAAAAGGAAAGTATAAAGTTCAGGGTCTCCAACGGTCCCGCTGTGTCCGCCCCGTCCTCACCGCCACCTACCTCTCCCCTCGCCTGGGCCCTGTCACGAAGTGGGAAGTCAGTGACTAATAAATGCCGTGCAGGGGGAATAATAAAAACAAACCGTGGCGACAACCGGAGCAACCACCCTTTTGGGGGGGGGGGGAAAATGGTAACCTGTATATCTGCATCCTGTAATACTCTGCCGCGTCGGTCCACTACCGACGGCCCATACCGTACCTGCAGCACCGCGACCGCGCCGGACAACTAAACCGGCGGGTCGCTCCGCTCGCACCTCGGCGCCTCAACCCCACAGCTAATAAGGGGCCCCACTACGTCACCTCGTGGGTATACACGGGTCCTACGACCTCTTTTCCGGAAAAGTGCACCCCTCACGGTGGCCAAACCGCGGGTGCACGTGTTGCAGCCTCGAGCACAGTAACCACAATATATGAGCAATAGTAATGCAGTAATCGCAATGTATATGAAATAGTAAAGCAGTAACCATGATGCATGAATCAGAATAAGGTAGAGGCGTGTAAACTCATGTTGCCCTACTATTAGCATAGTCGAAGGAAAGACGGTAGCTGAAGCATCAAAACACGAGACCACGTAACTATCGATGTGTAGCAATAATCCGTAGCATCTAGAATAATGATTACTGAAGTGAACGGTAACATATAATATTTAAATTAAAACAATCAATGTGGTTCGATGCCAAATATCACACTCAACCCACCTGTCGCTAGTAGGCGTCAACGCTCCGCTCCCTCGCGTCCTGGTACTCCCGCTCGGCTCCTTCGCACACCTGCCGCGAGGAGAAAAGCGACGCTCAGACGTGGATGAAGACGAGAGGCGGGCGAACCGCTCGTCGGGTTCGCGGCTCCCCGTCCGCACGCGGGCCGTGCGCGTGCTCAGCCCCGTACGGGCAACCCCACACGTGGGGTTGAGCGCGCGTCCGGCCCCGTGCGGGTCACCCCGCACGCGGGGCTGGGCGCCGCCCAGCCCTGCGGCCTACCCCGCACGCGGGCTGGGCGTGCCGCCCGGCCCCGTGCGGGTCACCCCGCACGCGGGTCTGGGCGTCGCCCAGCCCCGTGCGGGTCACCCCGCACGCGGCTGGGCGTGCGCCCGGCCCCGTGCGGGCCATCCCGCACGCGGGGGCTGGGCGCCGCCCGGCCCCGTGCGGGTCATCCTGCACGCGGCTGGGCGTGCGCCCGGCCCCGTGCGGGTCATCCCGCACGCGGGGGGGGGGCTGGGCGCCGCCTGGCCCGTGCGGGTCGCATGAGGGCGCCGGATGGGGGGGGGGGGGGGTTTCTTCGCACGTGCGGCGGATTCCGGGAAATCCGCCGCCTGTGCCTCACCCCTTCCGGTCAAGATGATCAAGAACTCAACACGAGGGAAAAGAAACTAAATTCCCGTCTCACCTTGATGAGGACGACGAAGGTTTGGGAAGAGGGGATCGTCCGTTCTCGTAGGTCCGGTGTGGTGGTGGTGGGGATGCGGCGTTCTCCCCTCTCCTCGACCGTCTTCGCTCGGGTCGTGCGTGCCAAAGGGGTAGCAGACTGAGAAGGGGTTCCCAACCCTCACCTCTCAAACCCCCAATTAATTAGCTGTTTTGGTACGATCGAGCCCAACCCGCGTCCAACTCCAAATGCTAACCTAGCCCCAATTTAACCCGGATAGATAGAACGAAATAAATTAAATTAATTTATGTCGGATCCCGAAAATTTACAGAAAATTAGACTGAGCCGGTGCGAAAGAATTAACTAGCTTGAATCAAAAAATATCGTTAAATCCGGGTCTGGTTTACCTCAAAAGGGACGTGCCGGACACCCGAACCGCAGCAACTTCGAAAATTTATTCCGGGAGCTTCCGGGGTCGGAAATCCGATCCGATCGCGCCGCCGGCCTCCGCTTCGCGAGCTTTATTCTCAAAAAAAATGCCCGCGAGCCCCCGACGGCCTGCCCAGAATGACAAAAGAAAATCAAACCCCCGGACCCCTTTGCCTAAAAGCGGTTCGAAAACCCGCGGGTATTACACTTCAAGAACAAGAAAGATGAAGATGGTACTATCATCAGGAACAAGGCACGACTAGTTGCTCAAGGCTACTCTCAAGTAGAAGGTATAGACTTTGACGAAACTTTCGCCCCTGTAGCTAGACTCGAGTCCATTCGTATATTGTTTGCTATTGCTTGTCATTTTAAAATCAAATTATTTCAAATGGACGTCAAGAGAGCATTTCTAAATGGGTTTTTAAATGAGGAAGTTTATGTAGCTCAACCGAAAGGTTTTGTAGATCATAAACAACCTAACCATGTTTTTCGTTTGAAAAAGGCTCTTTACGGTCTGAAACAAGCACCGCGAGCATGGTACGAAAGGTTAACAAAGCACCTTTTGGAGAAGGGCTATACTCGAGGGGGAGCTGACAGGACTCTCTTTGTGAAGCATTATCAAAATAATTTTATTGTAGCACAAATCTATGTCGATGACATTGTATTTGGTGCAACAAAAGATAATGATGCTTCTAAATTCGCGGAGACCATGGAAAGCGAATTTGAGATGTCCATGATGGGCGAACTGTCTTATTTTCTTGGATTGCAAATTAAACAAAATGATGAAGGTATTCACTTGAGTCAATCCAAGTATGCACTGGAGTTGGTCAAAAAGTTTGATCTAGAAAATTGTAAAGATTTTCCAACTCCAATGGGAACTAGCCACAAGGGACTTGGAAGTGAATCACATAGTGAGAATGTAGACGAGAAACTGTATAGAAGTATGATTGGAAGTCTACTTTACCTCACGGCTAGTCGCCCGGATATATCCTTTAGTGTTGGGATTTGCGCGAGATATCAATCAGCACCAAAGGAGGTTCACCTGAAAGCGGTGAAACGGATCATCCGGTACATCAAAGGATCAATTAATTTCGGAATTTGGTATCCTATGGGAACAAGTCTGGACATTGTTGGATACTCAGATGCCGATTGGGCAGGATCAGTGGATGATCGGAAAAGCACGAGTGGTGCATGCTTCTATCTTGGCCATTGCCTTGTTGCATGGCACAGTAAAAAGCAGAATTGCATAGCACTCTCGACTGCCGAAGCGGAATACATTTCAGCTGGAAGTTGCTCAACTCAACTCATTTGGATGAAAAGCGTATTGAGTGACTTCCGCATTTCAGCATCTTCGGTAACAATTCTTTGTGACAACACAAGTGCAATTAACATTTCTAAAAACCCTGTGTTGCACTCTAGAACAAAACATATTGAACTTAGATATCATTTTCTTAGAGAGCTAGTTGAATCAAATACTCTTCAACTTTCATATGTTTCAACTGAAGATCAATTAGCTGACTTTTTAACAAAACCTTTGGATCAAAAACGTTTTATTCATTTGCGAAAAGCAATTGGTATGCTTTCTTTGAAATAAACTTCTTTTTGAAACCTTTGCTTAAAATAGGTTTTGTATTTGTTTTGTTCTATTCAATATCTATGTTTATACATAGGATAGTAATTGAGCATAGATCTTAATTGACTTTAATTGCATCTGTTCACACATTTAGAAATTTATTATGCTTTTGCCATCATAATATTTCTTTGTTGCAATGATCGTTTATGTTAATTAAATCATCTTCTAAAGTGATCAAAGTCAATTTCTCTCTCAATGATCTCTTGGTATAGTCATTATCTTATTTGACTGTTTAGTCGAGTATGAAATCGAGATCAATTTTTGGTTGAATACTTTATATCTTAAATAATTGATAGCCAATTGAGGGGGAGTCAAAGATAATGTAAAATGCTCAAAAGATGTGGAAAGAGTTACATCCCAATGAGGAGTGTGAAAACTACCACCACATGGAGGAAAGAGCTACCACCTCGGTCGTCCGAGTATTGTGTGCAGCTACCACATGTATACCAAGCATGGTTGTTCAAATTTTTGATTAAGTAAAATGCATGTTGAAATACTTGACTCTGTCAAATTTCAAGGTTGGTATAAGGTGGGATTTTAAAGAAAGATGCTCAAAGAGCCACTCTCTTCAACAGATTGTCTAGAAATATTATCTACCATATTTGGGATTTCAAACATCTATTGATCTTTGTATTTCATTTTCTTTACTGAATTGATTATTTGATAAAGGCATTACTCATAAGATCAAGTTAGATGTAATTGAAGGTGTTCAACTTTAAGGGATTTAATTCTTGTAAATTTTTGTTTCATTTTTGGATATTACTGATAGATTTGGCATAATCTAATTCTTGTTGTGTGAAACGATGCTTTTTGTTTAAAGTTGATACACCTTTGTGCTTACAATCTTTTTCTGGTTTTTCTTGAATTTCTCTGAAATTTTTCTAAAGAAAAAGTTGGGGCCGATCCGGATCGGGCAAGGTGATCCGGATCCCGAACGCAGGTTTTCTCCTGCGGGCTGACGATCCGGATTGGACCTGCCGATCCGGATCCCGAACGCAGTTTTTTCACTGCGGGTAGCCGATCCGGATCGCAAGCTCGGGAGGATCCGGATCGCGGCTAGGTTTTTATAAAGAACAAAAGGGTTTTGATTTCTTTTACTCCAATCTTTTGTTCAAAAGTTTCCAGAGCGCTTCTCTCTAGATTTCATCCTCCTTGGAAGCTTTCTAACTCAAGTTCTTCAGTTCCAAGTAAGTTTTATTGATCAAAATCTCGGTTTTTCACCGTTTTTTCTCTTTTCCTCCTCAAACGTACGAAATTCTTGGATCGATTTTGTTTGTGGATGGTTTTTGATCAAATTTCTTTTGAAATAAGAACTCTGGGTTGTTTAGTTTTGATTATATGCTAGGTTTTCTCCTGATTAACGGATTTTTAGGCTTCGATTTCTAAAATTTCGGTTTTAGGGCATATAATAAGGATTTTCGAAATTCATGCAATTGATCTATTTTTAAAAGTTCTTTTTGCAAAACTAATTTGATTCTTAGTCTCTCTACATGATTATGATTGTTTGGGTACAATTTTTTCAATTTTTGAAAACTAAGAATTTTTGTGTTCTTGAGTTGGTCTACTCAGGATTCCTTTTCTCAAGAAACCATTAGCAATGGTGATCACTTGGATTGTTTTTCTACTTGCGGCTATGGTTCATATGAGAGACACCGTCAAGCCCAAGAGGGCTAAGAAGGCTAAGAAAGCGAAGAAGGCTAAAGATGATTCCGATACAGAATCTGAAACGGAATCAATTGATTAGGATGAACTGCAAGTTGAAGCAACGACTGTTCCGACTGCTTCAAAGGGAAAAGCACCTGCAGAAACATCGAAGGCTCCGCCTACTGCTGCTGAAAAAGGGAAAGCTCCAATGGAAGAAACTTCTGGGAAGACAAGAAGAAAAAGTGTTGCTCGCAAGAGAGGAAGTGCTCGAGGAATCACCATTGAGCAACCAGCTGCTGACCAAGCACCTGCACAAGACTTTGTCAGCTCGGCTAGAATAAAGGATTTTGAAAACAGAGAATGCATTGGAGAAAGGCATGTTGATGTAAAAGCCTTAACGCAACGTTCTCAGACGTTCGGGACTTTGTTTGACCAGAGAGGTCTTGCTCCCATTTGCGATTTCCCGGAGACCACTGGGTATTGTCTTCACTCAGTGAGGATGTTCTATCAGAATGCCTGCTATCTAGTTGATCAGGAAAGCGGGCGTCGGGATTTTCAAACATTAGTCAAGAATGTCAGAATCAAAGTAACGCCTCAGCTAATTGGTGAAGTACTAGGGATGGACGCCCGAGCCGATGGCACTCATTACCTGAAGAATCAAAACTTCAACACCTTCTCCTGGAGAGTGGTAGTTGATGGAATCTGTGTTCCAGATACTCGGTCGACAGGAAACTCCGTTTTCTCGAAAGAACTACGACCTGAGTACCGCATCTTAAATCTTATTGTTTGTTACAATATTATTCCAAACATGAACACAAAGGTTCTTCGGTGGGAAAGAATGATATTCCTTTATCTACTTGGAAACCCCGCAGCAGCAATGGGAGCTAACTTAAACATTCCCTACATCATCTGGTCAAGGATGGCACGATATGTGGAGCAAGCTCATCCGTCAGAGAGACTACCTTTTCCAATGATCATCATGCGCATTCTTCGCAAATTTAAAGCTGACACAAATGCGAGTTCCTATCTGCACAGTCTAGGAACGATCAATGACACGACAATTGTAAAGTCTCTTTCGACGAAGCCAGATGAACCTTTCATACCTCTTCACCGGCAACGAGAACAACGACAACAAGCAACAACCTCTGCACCGGCAGCAGCTCCTCCAACTCAACCAGCACCTCCGGCACAAGAAGCACCACAATCAACTTCTGATGATGATGCTTCTGTTACCTCAATCTATAAAGAACAGCAAAGGCTCTCCAACGAGCAAGAACGTATATCAAATGAACTGATTGAGGTAAAGGAAGAAATAAAGAAAGTAAATAAAAATCAATCAGCAATGAACAAGCGAATAAAGAAGATTTTCCAAATCCTCGGCTGTATCAGTTCAGACGAGTCTGAATGATCCGTATCCTTCTAATTTCTGTTTATTATGCACATGTTTAAATCCTACTGTTGTGCAGGTTTTTAAGTTTTAATTTGAGTTTTTAGTTCTCGAACTTAAACTGTTAACCATTCTCTCCACTTCTGTAATTTTTGGCTTTATTTGTGACAAAAAGGGGGAGAGAGTTTAGAACAATGAGAGAGTTTAGGACAATGATTTGAACAATGAACAATGATTGTGAAAATCTTGATGATGAAGATTTTGTATACATCAAGGTAAGTATGATCTCAACTTCAACTTTTGGTTTTTATCTTGTGATTTGTTGCATGTCTCGACTAACTATTTGCTAACTATTTGGGCATGTAATATAACTAACAAGTTGATGTTCACTAACAAGTTTGTGACACTTGGTTTTTGATTGCATAGAAGATATGTTGGTTCTTAACTCTGATCAATTACATATCTATATATATATTAGTTTGTCACAAACATGTTCATGACATTTGGTTTTTACGTGCAAAGAAGATATGTTGGTGTTTTTTTAACTATGATCAGTTTACATATCTGAATATAAATGTCATGGTAAGTATAAATGAGTTTAAACTTCATCTCTGTTTGTGGTTTTTGAATAATACAAAATTCTTGAGGTATCTAACGATTTCTTTTGTCAAGAATGATTTCTTTTTGCAGAGAGTACAGATGTCTAAGTCTAGAGTCTGTTTTAGGAGTTTAACTCATGTATTGTATTTTGGATCTCCATTGTAAATTTTTGTTGTATGGTGATAGCAACAAAAATATCTTTTTGAATTTTCTTTAGTGGATCTGTGTTTTGTCACGAAACCGCCAAAGGGGGAGATTGTTACGGAATTTGAGTTGGCGTAGTTTCGTGAAAGTTTCAAGTCCTGAAGATTGAAGGTGAAGAAAGATGGATCATTTAACTCAATCTCAAGAAAGAAGAATTCAAAAGGATCAGGTATGTTTAACTAAAGAATTTGTGTGATCCGAATACTTCTTGTAGTGTAGAAACACTTGGAAGAATCTTTCATTGCATAAAAATCAAAAACTGGACTTGGGACATGTTCAGGATCCGGATCAGGCTGTTCGATCCGGATCCCGAAGGTGGTTCGTTCATACATCGTCGCAATCCGGATCGTAGTCTCTTGATCCGGATCCCGAACGTTGAGTTTACCATCTACCTTGAACGATCCGGATCTTGCTTCGCAATCCGGATCCCGAACGTTGATGTTTGGTGAACTGTATGAACGATCCGGATCGTAGTCACATGATCCGGATCCCGAACCTTCGTTTTTCTGGAATTGGCTGTTTCGTTATGACGATCCGGATCTCAGTTATCACGATCCGGATCGCCGTCCGTAAAATTCCAGAAATGGCAGGTTTTTGATTCTTATCTCCTTCCTAGGGTTTCTAACCTATAAATAGACCCTATGTCTTTCTTTCTAGGGTCAATCCACATAGCCGTCATTTTCATATATCATCTTATACGGCTATAGATCCACATATAGAGAAGAAAGGAAATTATTAGAGAATACTCTATGTTTCTTCATCTATATTGATTAGTTTGATTCTAGGTTTTCATACTCACATCTTGAGTTGAATCAAACTAATGAATACTTAGATGGTATTTCCGATCTATCTTTGATCTAAGTATTCGGCGGATCATCACCACCCAAAAAACAACGATTACCCCAAAATCGGCGCGTGGATTCGCGTGTCCTTGTGGATTCAAGGTTCATTCGCTCTCGTGGATTCGGAGCGAGGCACGTTCGTGGATTCGAAGGGTGCTATTGGGTGAAGACCGTGGATTCGGTCGGACGTCGTGGACTCGACGTTGGACGCCGTGGATTCGGCGTTGGGCGCAGATCGTGGATTCGAGAAGCGTCTGGAGCGAGCGGAGAAGATCCTCTAGGAGCGTATGGAAAAGGTTGAGTCGTAAGTGTGTACGGTAAATCACCTTGTACGTGTTTTAATTCTAGTGGATTTCTGCCGTGTTATCGGTCCCGTGGTTTTTTACTCCGGTGATGGAGTTTTCCACGTAAAAATCTTGCGAGTTATTTTCATTTCCGCATTGGGTTTTTTATCGCAACGATTTTTGAGTGTTTATACGTTTACACCTATTCACCCCCCTCTAGGTGTTTCTTCCCCTATTTAGATCCGTATTATATACGACCCAACATGTCATACGGGCCCGGCCCGGGAGATGGTCTTTGCGCTTACTCTCCGACACAAGATCTAAGTTTTACCCCCGAAGGTGCGATCATTATTTCTTTTCTTTCCTTTTCTTTTGCTTTAGCACTTGGTCTCTTTTTGCACTTTATGCATTTGCCTTTCTTTCACATTCGTGCTTCTAGCTCCCATTGCCACTTGGCAATTCTCTTTCTCTTTCATTAAAGCTTTTAGCTTATATTTAATTTACTCAACTCTTACCCTAGGTCCTTACCTCAAGGGTAACCAAAAGTCCCTTGAACTTTAATTACACTTTTTTTTTCCTTTCTCTATTTCATGTTGAAATTAATGTGAGTGTTCATTTGCCCAACTCCCTAAGACCAACCATAGGGATTTCTTTTATTTTGCTCTTTAACCTCAACCCATATCTCAATTCTTAGAGTTTTGACTCTAAGTTAAAACTCTATCTCATAACCTTAGTTTACTCTTATACCAATGCCACATGTGAGATCCTAAGGTTGATGCCACTCATCAAGATCCTACGCTAGGTTTTCTCCTAGGTCATCATGCCATTGTTTCATAAAGACCCTTAACATTATACTCCTAGCATTAAATCAACATGCAAATTCCTCATTCTATTTATCTACATTAAATCATTTCCACGTTCTCATCTCAAGATGACTCTTAAGGTCTCATTACCATACATGAAACCTAAAAATCTATTAACATGCTTCTAATAATTAAAAGCAAAGGAAAATGGGAGAGATCACCCATTTTCGGTAAATATCCCCCATCTTTTGTTGTTCTTGAAAGAGAAATGGGTTGCTCTCTTGTAGGTCCACAAAGCTCTAAGATGAAATGAAACCTTAAGGAATTATTTACTTGATCTCTTAATCCCATGAACTCATAGAAAGGAAAACCCAAAATTCCTTCAAGCCTCTTTTATGGGTTCATTGGGAAAAGAGGGAGAAATGAATGGAAATCTCTCCTTTGAGTTACTCATAATAAAAGAGATGTTTGATCTCTTTAACACCATGAAGAATCCCCAAAAATGGTAGAAAACCCCATTTGAGAGGTTTTTCAATGCTCTAGAACCCAAAAAGAGCCCTAAAAACAAAGCCCTAATCCCTACTTACCTCTTGTTGGAGTTCTTGCCCCAAGAGAGAAGAGAAAGGAAGGAGTTGGAGCTTCTCTTGAAGTTCTCTACAGGTTTCCCAAGCTCCTTGGTGCTTAATCTCCCAACCCAAAGCTCCCAGCCACCACCTCCTGGAGCTGCTGCTGCTGCTTCTCCTTCTCTAGTCGAACAGGGAGAAAGAGGGAGAGAGATGGAGAGGTGTTTGAAATAGGGAGGAGAGAGAGGGAGAGCTCTGCTGTAGTCAGGGGGGTAGGTGAGAGTGTAGGCGAGGTGAAATGATGAGATTACCCCTATTAAATCCCTCTAATTCCGCTCTGTCTGCGGAATTGTCGCCACGTTTTGGGCACCCGAAATGTTTTGTCGGGTGCCCGAAACCACGGAACACTGTTCCTCCGGGCGGCCCTCTTAGAGCCTGCTACTGTTCATTCGGGCACCCCCAGGACATCCCGGCACCCGAATTCCCTATATGTCCAAAATCCCAGCTCTCAGTCTGGGCGTTCTGCAGCTGGATCCGGGCGCCCGATTCTGGTCCAGCAACCTAGAATCAAGGCTGCTTGCTTATTTTATCGTCATTTCAACTCACTTTTGATCCGAAAGCTATTTGCTTCGAATCAAACCCGTTCCACCTCATTTTTATCATATTTTAAAATATGTTTGAAGTGATTTGGCCGCACTTTACTACTTAGCAAAGTCGGTGAACTACAAGAGGTGTTACTAAGCTAAAATGCTATAACTGCAAACATAAGGATCATTTCGCTCGGGATTGTTCTGAGCCGAAAAAGATAACCCTACCACTTTCACACTGTTTTGTTTGCTCTTCTGCTTTAGTAGCTAATTCTTTTTCCGATTGGATCGTGGATACAGGAGCAAACAAGCACGTAGTGCGTGATCGAGTGGGATTTGTAGATTACCATCGAGTACCAACTGGCACACAATTTGTCACCCTTGGGATTTGTAGATTACCATCGATTACCATCGATGATGATGAGACTGCTTCTTATGTAGAAGCACTACAATCACCAGCTTGTAATGAGTGGATGGCTGCTATGAGAGATGAGATGGAATCCATGAACAAGAACCAAGTATGGGAGTTGGTTGACCTTCCACCTAAGCACAAGTCTATTGAAAATAAATGAGTTTTAAAAATTAAGCGCAAGGCGGATGGATCAATCGATAAATATAAGGCTCGGCTCGTGGCTAAGGGCTACAATCAAAGGCAGGGGGTAGATTACAACGAGATATTTGCTCCCGTTATTAGATTTGCCTCTATATGTGTGATTTTAGCCTTAGTGGCTCATCTAAATTTGGAATTGTTCCAAATGGATGTAAAGGCAGCTTTCCTCAATGGAGGATTAGCGGAGGAGATCTACATAGATTGTGAGGACCTGGATCCCCACGACGAGATTACTGGATCATCTACAGCTCCCGGAGGCCTATGTGGCGTGTTGGTGGGATTTGTGCCCCAATTGGACATTAGTGTTGGGCTCAGTGTGTTTAATGGATCACGTGGGTGATCATTGGACTCCGTCGGATCGTTAGAAGTGGTTTCGCGCGAAGTGGATATTAAATGTGGACTCAGTGCGAAGTTCGGACCAAGGATTACCTTTCCGGATGCCTTCGGCAAATTTTGGAGTTGGAATTTGGCGAAATGGACATCAAATTCGGATTCAGCGCGCGAAAACGGTTAAAACGGACTACCCACTTGTTATTTTTGGGCTCTGGACACTGTTCACGCCGGAACAGTGTTTCCGGCGGCGGCGGCAGCGGCGGAGCGGCCGCAGGCAGCGCGGCGGACGGAGGCGCGGGCCGCCCGGTCCACGCGGCAGGCGTGCGCCGGGGGCTGGACGCGTGGCGGCTCGGGAGTGGGCCGGTCCGCGGGGCGCGGTCTACGGGGGAGTGCGGGGCGCACGGTGGGCCGGGGTTGACACGTGGCAGCATCCTAGAGGTGGGTTCACGGCGGTTGGTCTACGCAGTTTTCGGGATGGCTTGTGGTTTACGGTGCACCGGGGGTGACACGTGGCAGGTTTGCATTGGTTCGGTCCACACGATTTCGTGCACCGGGTTCACTAGGCAGTGGCATGACACGTGGCGTTCTCCGATTGGTGGGTCTACTGTGCGCGGCAGGGTGGCAGGCGGCGGCGTCAGGCGCACGTGGGCGCGGTCGGGCGGATTCCCGCGCTTGGGGAGGACACGTGTCGGCGTCTGGGGGGCGCGACGTGTCGCGCGGGGAGCGGCTGGTGTTGCTGTCCGCTGTTTGGCGGGCGACGTGGCGGCCCAGGAGGGATTCGGGCGGCTACAGTGTTCGGGCGCAGGGATTTCGGGCTGCTACAGTGCGCGCCCGAAAATTCCCAGCGCCCGGAAATCGGGACTTATCCGGTATTTCGTCATTTGTTTCTGCAGCCTATAAAAGGCGATCCGAGCCTTCTTCTTCTCCTTTTTCCGCCATTTCCAAGCCTCCTCTCGCCGGAGTGTCTTCAGCAAAGTTGATCCTCGTGTTTGGCTGCATCTTTCTGCAAAGTTTTGGGATTTTTGGTGGCACGCTTATCGAGGTTTCTATTTTTACGGCGCGGCGCGACGCTCGTTCGTTTGTGGTCTTCTTCGTCGCGTTTTGGTGCGAGGACTCCCCCGGCTTACCCCGAGCACCTTTTTCAGTGATTCTTGCGCCGTTGGCTTCACGACAGGTAGGGCTATGTTTCCCATGTTTACTGGTTTTTTCCCATTCCGAGCTTTTCATGGGTCTTTCGGATCATCTTGTAACCCCTTTTTCTGGGCGGAGTTCTGGGACAGTGGCGCGGTGTTTTGGCGATATCTTCGCGCACAGGCATCGGATTGGGGCGATTCAAGAGGCGATTTGCATCTACACATCACGAGGAATATGCCCAAATTTTCTTGGAATTTTCTGAATATTTCTCGAAGGTGAAGATTATCTGTGAACAGTAATTGTTGCTACAGTTTTTGAGTGTAGTTTGATTCGGGGTGGGTCCCTTGTCGGAATTGTTTCTCAGTGTAGGAAGCTCGGAATTGGACGTGCAGGTACTCGTTTCGAAGGTATCGACGCGAGGATTACTGTGGTATTTTTATTGGATTTTTCTGGGCACTTGCAGCAGGTGAAATATGCGCGGCTTTGGGACTGATTTTCAGATTGTGTATGTTTGGTTGATTTTGGAATAAAAGTGTAATGTTGAGCGTTATTGTTGTGCCCAGGGGTGTTTTTAGCTGTTTGAAGCCGAGGCTTGCGCGACTTGTACCGTGGGTGTTATGTTGGCAGATTTTGGACCGCGGGCGTCTACCCACTTCACCGACTTCAGGTTTGCCTTGGGTTAAGCGCTTCAGGTGGGTGAGCTTATTTTCAGTAATTGTTTAAGGCAATGTTTATGCTGTGGCAAGTATAAGTCCACTTGTGGGGATGTCACCCCTCTATGACTGATGCATGCAAGTGTAGGGTACATAGTTTATAGTGGTAAGTAGGTAAGCTTGTTATTGATATTGGTATAAATGATTGCAAGAATAGTATTTATGAGGTATACTGAGGACTTGCATGACTTGGACATCTGTGTGATGACTAGTGTAAGCTTACCTAGGATGATGTTACCCTATGAAATTATATAACATGCCATGTTAGCACATAGCCTTTCTTGTGGTTGGATTATGATTTGGGACAGGATTTCGTAGCTATGTGCGGATTTGTACTCTGAGGAGTTATTATGATCATTCTATTAATGAACCCTGAGTTGTGGACAGATCTAGTTTTGGGATTCCGGCATGTTGCTTATTCCTAAGGAACTATTATTATGCTTTAGCCCCCTTTATTTCCTTGAGGACATTTGCATGCTTGTATGGTCATGTAGTTAGGCCATCTTTTACTGCTGCACTACTTATTGGAACTTGACTTAGGAGAAACCATGCTTTTCTTTTCTCCTTCTTGTTAGTCAGGTGGTCAGTGTTGCTCGGGTTCGAGCAGGGGGTCTGGGTAGTGTATAGTCGGGACATCGTGTCTGGGCAGGTTGGTTTAGTTGTGGGGCTTTGCGGCAACCGCGGATATTGGGCGGTTGACCGGGTGTTTCTCTCTGCACCTGATTGGGTATCAGTTTCTTTAGTGGATGGAGTTTCCCACTTATCGTTTAGTGCATCCGATTGAGGTCGGGTCTTTCCTTAGTGGTTGAGCTTTCCCACTTTGATCAGAGTCGTGATCCAGTCCTGCTACATTGAGACACTTGACAGAGATACTTGTTACTGAGATGTACTTTACTCGTGTGGGTCGCTCCCCTCGAGTGCCACTCCGGAGGTAGGCTTGACCGAGCCGTGTGCCGGTCTGTTACTTATATTTTTGACCGAGCCGTGTGCCGGTCCGTTACATATCTTGAGATCGAGCCGTGTGCCGATCAGTTACTGAGTTCGACAGCAGAGCAGGCAGTACCGGGTGTCATACCGGTTCATTTGATTGGGTTTATTTCGGTCAGATACTTTTATTGTTACACTCGTGCCTGGGGGCCGAGTGCAGACTGGTAGTTGAGTTTAGATCAGTGCTAGTATTGTCGAGAGCCGTCTGGTTGACGGTGGTCCCGTGTTGTTGCGAGTACTTTGACCGCTGTGTGAGAGGTTGAGCATCTTGATTCTATCCGTTCTGAGAGAGAGAGTGGATTTTGACCTTAGCCTGCATGTTTCTCTCCTCGATAGCGAGCTTGTCCGTTTGGACGCCCTACGTAATTCCTGCCCGTCAGCGGGAGGTGGTTGCAGGTGGGACGCTTCGCCTATGCAGGTTGGCATAGGTGGCGGATCTGTTGGCGGGCCCGGGTCGCAGTTTCGACCCTGGGGCGTGACAGATTAGAGTGGTATCAGAGCCTAGGTTGTAGGTCATGGTGGACTTAGAAACCCTAGGCTTTTGGTTTGACCCTTGACTGACTTCGTGAGAGTCGTGATTTTGCGAGAGTCCGATTGAGTTTTATACCTCTCCCAAGGGACGGGAGGAGTGATTGGCATGTTTATTCTCCTAAGTAATTATGTTGGCTGCAGACAACATAATGCTGTGGAACGGGTGACATGCTTTAGACTTTCGCTGGATTGGGTCGAGTGTTGTTGTGTGCTGTTTTGTTGTTTCGTCGTGGCGAGCGGTGTCTCCCCGACGTTGGGTTTTGACCGTGTGCATCCTGTCATGGCGGTTGAGCTTGAGCAGTTGGTTTTGGGCCGGATACCTGGATTGAGGTCAGAGAACCCCGGACCCAGATGACAGGATTGTCAGAGGCTTATCAGCGGCTGTGGGAGCAGCTGGTCTTGGTGACACAGTTGTCGGAGCACTGAGTAGCCCCCTCTGTGCCAAGGTTTAGTGTCGAGGCACCGAGGCAGGGTGGATGGTTGACAACTGGTGAGCTGTGGGACATGATCGACCTATGGAGCCATGTTTGGCAGATGAACCACCCCGACTCGTAAGATTGAGTTTAGAGCCCTTAGAGGCAGAGTCGCGGCTGGTGGTGATGGAGTGATTAATTGAGAGCCTCCCTGTGCTTGTGAGTGTATGCAGTTGTTGAACCGCGCGCTCCAGATTCGAGGGGCGAGGCGCATAGGATATATGAGATTGGGAGTGGATTGCGCCAGGGCACCTTTCTGTTATTCAGTCCCTCCATTGTAGATTTAGACGCCTCGGTGGAGCAGGCACAGTGTATGGAGCGCGGCATTGCAGTTCCTTTGGATAGGGATCTGCCGCCAGAGGTGAGTTCTGGATTTTGGCGTTTGGCGCCGGATGACGGAGGACAGATCGGCCGGCAGGGGCATGACTAATTTTCTTTCTTGGATGACGAATTCCCGAGATGTCAGAGGTCGAGTGGACCCCGAAGGCGACATCAGTATTTTATCAGAGTGGCGCAGCGATAGCGTGGATTTGTTATCTGCGGAGGACCTTATTCGTCGCCTCATTGTGGTCAGAGACAGAGGTCGTGCTTCCTAGTGATAGCCCTGATTTTCAGGCAGATTGAGCGACAACCACTTGCTTTGAGCGGATGAATCTGTGCCGCCCGGTTGGAGGGCGCCACGGTAGTGGATTGAGTGTCGCAGGTGGGATTTCACCACGGTAGTCGGAGTTAGAGCATGCTCCACTCTTACATGGGTTAGAGGCAGATTTGTTACCACGTGCACTAGAGGTACAGGTTCCTGTTGTTGTTGTTGTGCACGTGGAGGAGGCTTTTGGATCATGTCCAGTGCGGCCGAGACCGCGAGACACCGGCAGAGTTATTGGAAATTATAGCAATTAGGTGTTTTGACCTTATGCTTGAGATTGTTGGCCACTATGCCACAGGATGTTCGACTGCGGCAAAAGAGGACTTGATCTTCGGCAAGACGGGCAATTGGAGGCTTGCTCGTTGAGGTTGTTAGAGCAATCTGGTTTTAGCGACAGGGTGAGAGGTGCTTACGGCGGCACCGGGACTCAGAGATATCTCTGTTGCCTGCGAGATCCCGTGTGTGATTTCACCTTAGTTGTTGGTAATGCCGCCGGTTAGGGAGATAGAGATTGCGTTTGACGTGGTTCGAGGAACCGCGCCACCCGGGACGGCACCTCATTGGATATCGCCGGTAGAGCTGAGAGAGAGACTTGGCACTGTTGCGGGGTCCGATGGATCGAGGGGTCTGTTTGACCTAGTGCCACGCCGTTGGTATACGGTGGTGATGCCACATCGTTGATACACGGATGTGAGGGTCCTTTTGTGGTATCCAGGACCTTATGATGGAATTATACTCCGGCAGTTGGTGTATGATGCGAGTACCCACTTGGTGTTAGACAGCTGAGGACTTCGCCTAGGTGGCGTTTTGGACGCGGTGGGGGCATTATGAGTTGTTAGTGAGGCCAATGGAATGACGATTGCCCTGTGGATTTCAAGATCTGAGGAATAGTAGGTCCCGGTTGTACTTGGACGGACTGGGAGTGGTATTTTCCCGGTGATATTTTGATTTGCTCCCAGAGTGACTTGGAGTACGAGGAGCGCTTTGTGGATGTGCTATCATGCCCGTGGGGATGAAGCGGTATGCCAAGTTATTGAAGTACAAGTTGTAGCTGCAGAAGCATACCTTCTTGGGTCGCTTTGTTCGAGCCGTAGGGGCGGCGGTGGAACCCGACCTAATGGATGTTATTCAAGTTGACTGAGACCAACTTTCGTTTTTGAGGTGAGGAGCTTCTAGACTTGGCGGTGCCGAGAGAGCATGGCCAATGGATAATGTGTCTGATATTAGCGCCAATGCTAGTGTTTCCTGTGTTGGGAGATGGAATTGTGTGAGTTAGTGATGCCTCCCCTTTGTGGCGGTAGAGTTACCATGGGTGGATCTTCGGTCCACGCTTCATGAGTCCAACCCTATGAGTGTTGTGGCAGGATGAACCGCTGTTTTGCAGGCAGCTTAGATTCCACGGTTGAGCCTTCAGTACGTCCTTTATTCCCAGCTTGGATTGTTATACCTGGGCGTAGGCCATGCCTGCTTGGCTATCAGTTTTGATTACTCAGCATCTTGAGTGGGATTTTCGCGGATTGTTGTTGCCGATTTGGGATTTTGACCGCGAGTTTGAGCCTCCGCATTTTTATCGCCTTTCGAGCCAGTTTTCCCTCCCGTTCACTGACGGTTTGGTCCCCGTCAGGGCATCCTTTCGACCCGTGGATCTGTTGGAGTTATGTTGGCTTGTTGAGTGTCCAACCGTGGCTTGAAATTGTGTCTCTTGAGGATCCCTTTTGAGGGTAGCTCGTGGTTGAGTAGGCCACTCGGGTGATTTTGGATCGGAAGTAACCGAGTGAAGACCCCAGCTTATTGGATCTTTTTCCTCATAGGATGAATTTGTGGGTATACTTCGGGTGATCCTGGTTGAGTAGACACCAGGAGGTGGTTTGGGGCGTGTTGCGCTGTTGATTATTCTGTTTCCCCCGGCTCTTGATGGGGCCTCTGTGTTGTTTCATGTCTCAGCTCTGGAGTGTGTTGCTTTTGGATCCCTCGCCCGTGATCGACTTGCCCCTTTTGAGATCTGTGATTGTTGGAGTACGAAGGACGCCCGTTGCGATTTCTGGCTCGTGAGATGAGAAAATCGCATGTCGGGCCATGCCGTACTTGTTGTTGTTGTTGTTGGGAAGTAATCACGGGGGAGTGAGTGATGTTTCGGGAGCTGGAGGCTTTATTGATGAATACCTACCCGTGGTATGTGGGACCCTTGGGGGATTTGAGCTAGTTTCGAGGACGAAACTTTTCTTAGTGGGGGAGGATGTGAGGACCTGGATCCCCACGACGAGATTACTGGATCATCTACAGCTCCCGGAGGCCTATGTGGCGTGTTGGTGGGATTTGTGCCCCAATTGGACATTAGTGTTGGGCTCAGTGTGTTTAATGGATCACGTGGGTGATCATTGGACTCCGTCGGATCGTTAGAAGTGGTTTCGCGCGAAGTGGATATAAATGTGGACTCAGTGCGAAGTTCGGACCAAGGATTACCTTTCCGGATGCCTTCGGCAAATTTTGGAGTTGGAATTTGGCGAAATGGACATCAAATTCGGATTCAGCGCGCGAAAACGGTTTAAAACGGACTACCCACTTGTTATTTTTGGGCTCTGGACACTGTTCACGCCGGAACAGTGTTTCCGGCGGCGGCGGCAGCGGCGGAGCGGCCGCAGGCAGCGCGGCGGACGGAGGCGCGGGCCGCCCCGGTCCACGCGGCAGGCGTGCGCCGGGGGCTGGACGCGTGGCGGCTCGGGAGTGGGCCGGTCCGCGGGGCGCGGTCTACGGGGGAGTGCGGGGCGCACGGTGGGCCGGGGTTGACACGTGGCAGCATCCTAGAGGTGGGTTCACGGCGGTTGGTCTACGCAGTTTTCGGGATGGCTTGTGGTTTACGGTGCACCGGGGGTGACACGTGGCAGGTTTGCATTGGTTCGGTCCTCACGATTTCGTGCACCGGGTTCACTAGGCAGTGGCATGACACGTGGCGTTCTCCGATTGGTGGGTCTACTGTGCGCGGCAGGGTGGCAGGCGGCGGCGTCAGGCGCACGTGGGCGCGGTCGGGCGGATTCCCGCGCTTGGGGAGGACACGTGTCGGCGTCTGGGGGGCGCGACGTGTCGCGCGGGGAGCGGCTGGTGTTGCTGTCCGCTGTTTGGCGGGCGACGTGGCGGCCCAGGAGGGATTCGGGCGGCTACAGTGTTCGGGCGCAGGGATTTCGGGCTGCTACAGTGTGCGCCCGAAAATTCCCAGCGCCCGGGAAATCGGGACTTATCCGGTATTTCGTCATTTGTTTCTGCAGCCTATAAAGGCGATCCGAGCCTTCTTCTTCTCCTTTTTCCGCCATTTCCAAGCCTCCTCTCGCCGGAGTGTCTTCAGCAAAGTTGATCCTCGTGTTTGGCTGCATCTTTCTGCAAAGTTTTGGGATTTTTGGTGGCACGCTTATCGAGGTTTCTATTTTTACGGCGCGGCGCGACGCTCGTTCGTTTGTGGTCTTCTTCGTCGCGTTTTGGTGCGAGGACTCCCCCGGCTTACCCCGAGCACCTTTTTCAGTGATTCTTGCGCCGTTGGCTTCACGACAGGTAGGGCTATGTTTCCCATGTTTACTGGTTTTTCCCATTCCGAGCTTTTCATGGGTCTTTCGGATCATCTTGTAACCCCTTTTTCTGGGCGGAGTTCTGGGACAGTGGCGCGGTGTTTTGGCGATATCTTCGCGCACAGGCATCGGATTGGGGCGATTCAAGAGGCGATTTGCATCTACACATCACGAGGAATATGCCCAAATTTTCTTGGAATTTTCTGAATATTTCTCGAAGGTGAAGATTATCTGTGAACAGTAATTGTTGCTACAGTTTTTGAGTGTAGTTTGATTCGGGGTGGGTCCCTTGTCGGAATTGTTTCTCAGTGTAGGAAGCTCGGAATTGGACGTGCAGGTACTCGTTTCGAAGGTATCGACGCGAGGATTACTGTGGTATTTTTATTGGATTTTCTGGGCACTTGCAGCAGGTGAAATATGCGCGGCTTTGGGACTGATTTTCAGATTGTGTATGTTTGGTTGATTTTGGAATAAAAGTGTAATGTTGAGCGTTATTGTTGTGCCCAGGGGTGTTTTTAGCTGTTTGAAGCCGAGGCTTGCGCGACTTGTACCGTGGGTGTTATGTTGGCAGATTTTGGACCGCGGGCGTCTACCCACTTCACCGACTTCAGGTTTGCCTTGGGTTAAGCGCTTCAGGTGGGTGAGCTTATTTTCAGTAATTGTTTAAGGCAATGTTTATGCTGTGGCAAGTATAAGTCCACTTGTGGGGATGTCACCCCTCTATGACTGATGCATGCAAGTGTAGGGTACATAGTTTATAGTGGTAAGTAGGTAAGCTTGTTATTGATATTGGTATAAATGATTGCAAGAATAGTATTTATGAGGTATACTGAGGACTTGCATGACTTGGACATCTGTGTGATGACTAGTGTAAGCTTACCTAGGATGATGTTACCCTATGAAATTATATAACATGCCATGTTAGCACATAGCCTTTCTTGTGGTTGGATTATGATTTGGGACAGGATTTCGTAGCTATGTGCGGATTTGTACTCTGAGGAGTTATTATGATCATTCTATTAATGAACCCTGAGTTGTGGACAGATCTAGTTTTGGGATTCCGGCATGTTGCTTATTCCTAAGGAACTATTATTATGCTTTAGCCCCCTTTATTTCCTTGAGGACATTTGCATGCTTGTATGGTCATGTAGTTAGGCCATCTTTTACTGCTGCACTACTTATTGGAACTTGACTTAGGAGAAACCATGCTTTTCTTTTCTCCTTCTTGTTAGTCAGGTGGTCAGTGTTGCTCGGGTTCGAGCAGGGGGTCTGGGTAGTGTATAGTCGGGACATCGTGTCTGGGCAGGTTGGTTTAGTTGTGGGGCTTTGCGGCAACCGCGATATTGGGCGGTTGACCGGGTGTTTCTCTCTGCACCTGATTGGGTATCAGTTTCTTTAGTGGATGGAGTTTCCCACTTATCGTTTAGTGCATCCGATTGAGGTCGGGTCTTTCCTTAGTGGTTGAGCTTTCCCACTTTGATCAGAGTCGTGATCCAGTCCTGCTACATTGAGACACTTGACAGAGATACTTGTTACTGAGATGTACTTTACTCGTGTGGGTCGCTCCCCTCGAGTGCCACTCCGGAGGTAGGCTTGACCGAGCCGTGTGCCGGTCTGTTACTTATATTTTTGACCGAGCCGTGTGCCGGTCCGTTACATATCTTGAGATCGAGCCGTGTGCCGATCAGTTACTGAGTTCGACAGCAGAGCAGGCAGTACCGGGTGTCATACCGGTTCATTTGATTGGGTTTATTTCGGTCAGATACTTTTATTGTTACACTCGTGCCTGGGGGCCGAGTGCAGACTGGTAGTTGAGTTTAGATCAGTGCTAGTATTGTCGAGAGCCGTCTGGTTGACGGTGGTCCCGTGTTGTTGCGAGTACTTTGACCGCTGTGTGAGAGGTTGAGCATCTTGATTCTATCCGTTCTGAGAGAGAGAGTGGATTTTGACCTTAGCCTGCATGTTTCTCTCCTCGATAGCGAGCTTGTCCGTTTGGACGCCCTACGTAATTCCTGCCCGTCAGCGGGAGGTGGTTGTAGGTGGGCGCAGGTTTGACTGGACCAGATGTGGCAGTCAGTTCGATTGGGTCGGTGGTGCACTTCATGTGCTAGTGGTTGCATACCACTGTTTGGTTCTCCCCCTTTTAGCCTTTAGTTAGGGGCAGGATAGCTGTTGAGAGTTTCCAGCGTACTCATTTCAGTCTTATGACTTGGGTTAGTTTTTGTCTCTTGAGGACTTGGTGGGCAGACCGTCGGGTCTGGCGGTGGTACCCACTGAGAACTCCCTTTTTGGAGTAGTTCTCACACCCTTTGGGGGTTTTTCCCCCTTTTTCTCTCCTCTTCTTTGTTTTGCAGAGTCTTAGCTGGTGTTGCCGACTCTGCGGTTGTTGATCGCGGCGAGGGAGTCGCGAGCTAGATCCCTACCCGGCGTTGGAGAGTAGCGGTACCCTTCTGAGGAGATCATCAGTAGATTAGCGGTTTCTTTTCCTCTTTTGAGAGACTTGTAGTGAGGATATTTTGTATTGAGAGACTGTACACTGTTGTATATTTATTGGAGTTACCTCCCAGTTGGGTTTAGAGCTTGTACTTGAGGATTTATTATTATTATTATTTTGGGAGGCAGACAGTGTTGTTTATTTCCAGTTGTACAGTGATTGATTTTAGTTACAGCAGATTCTTATTATAGCCCTGATATCTGTTTAGTTGTAGCACTTTTCTTGCAGGTGGGACGCTTCGCCTATGCAGGTTGGCATAGGTGGCGGATCTGTTGGCGGGCCCGGGTCGCAGTTTCGACCCTGGGGCGTGACATAGATCAACTTGAGGGTTTTGTACTCAAAGGTCAAGAAGACAAAGTATGTCGTCCTAAAAGGTCCATTTATGGTCTCAAACAGTCATCGAGATAGTGATATTTTAGGTTTCATGAAGCCATCATATCTATCGATATGTCCTTGATAGAGGAAGACCATTGTGTATATGTCAAGAAGACAGAGAAGGGAATTTTGTTCATCTCTCTATACGTCAACGACATACTATTGGCTGGAAATGACATCGAGTTGATCAATACCACTAAGGAGTGGTTGTCTTTCAATTTTAAGATGAAAGATATCGGTGAGGCGAGCTATGTGCTTGGTGTGAAGGTCATTAGAGATCGCTCTAGGAGACTTCTTGGTCTGTCTCAAGAATCCTATATTAAAAGAGTTCTAGAATGGTTTAGGATGTATCATAGTAAACCCGTTGATACTCCAGTGGAAATGAATCACACTCTATGTCTTGATCAGTGCCCTAAAATGGATAAAGAAAAAGAGCAAATGAGTAGGGTCCCTTATGCGAGTGCGATTGGCAGCTTGATGTACGCTATGATGTGTACTCGACCTGACATATGCTTCGCTATTGACTTGGTAAGTTGTTACCAGAGCAATCCAGGACCTTCTCATTGGCAAGCAGTCAAGAGGATCCTTCGATACTTAAAGGGAACTAGTGATCTCATTCTATGCTTTCAAGCTGGGGACTTGAGATTGAAAGGATATAGTGATGCTGATTAGGGCGGTGATAGAGATGAGCGCAGGTCCACTTCAGGCTATGTGTTTATGCTTGGAGGTGGGTTATTTCCTGGTGTAGTAAAAAACAAAGTTGCATTGCCTTGTCTACCATGGAGGTGGAATACGTTGCTTGTTCAGCAGCCGTTCAGGAGGCTGTTTGGCTGAGGAGATTTCTCCAGCACCTCGACATTGTGACTCGAGCTGATGAGTCTGTTGAGATGGTCTCTGACAACATGGCTGCTTTGGAGTATGTGAAGGACCCCAAGTATCATGGCAGGATCAAGCATATTGACATCCATTTTCATTATATTCGAGAGATGATTAGGCTAGGCGAGGTCACTCTTCGATATATCTCCACCACTAGGATGGTGGCTGATACGTTGACCAAGCCGATAGCTAGGGATATGTTCCTGACCCACGTTAGGAGTTTGGGTCTTCGCAGGTTATGATATATGGATATTAATTGAGACTTTTGTATCTTACTCTTTTCTTAATGAAAAAATATTTTTCTTTTATGTGATTACGTAATTGATACTAGCAGGCACATATTACCATAAGTCACCAGGTTCAGGTTAGCCCACTCACATGGGTGATCGCCCTGACACTTAAGCAGTGAGCAGGATGAGGCTAAATAATCATATTAAACTTTAGTTGTCACGCCCCGGCGTCGAAACTGCGATCCGGGCTCGTCAACAGATCCACCGCCCATACGGGAAGCCCCGTATAGACGAAGCGGCTAACCTGCAAAAGATCAACTACACTATACAGATATCAGAGCTGAAAAGTAAACTGTTGAAATAAAAAATATACAACTCCTCAAATAGTACATTCCAGGTCCTCACAAAACATAAGTCACTCCAAAACTAAAACTCTCAAAATGTAAAATGTACAAGATACATCCCAAAAACACTGACAGTACTAGAACATCACCATAAAGGGTACATCTACTCTCACTGAAAGAAGACTGGTAGGGATCTAGCTCGCGACTCCCTTACCTCGATCAGCAGGATCAGCAATTGGAGCAGCAGGAACTGGAGTAGAGGTCCCTGGGGAAAAATCACCACGGCGGGTGTGAGAACTACATCCCATAGTAGTTCTCAGTGGGTACCGCCAACAAGCCCGACGGCCTGCACACTAAGTCTACTAGAGGCATAAAGTAACAAATGTCGTACTGAAAGTAAAAGCTAGAAAATAACTCTACAGCTACTATGCCTCTATCTAAATGCTCAAGGAGTGGAACAGATAGAAACATGATGCATCTACTATCTCTCAATATATAATCACCCAATCTACACTGACTGTCACATAAGGTCCAGTCAAACCTGCGCCTACCTACTGTCGTTACATCCAAGGAGGACCGGACTTACGTAGGGCGTCCGTGACTGCCAAAACTGACCCAGCTAGAGGGACTGCGTCGACAAGTTGCGATAGCAAGTAACAAGCCCAACTCCGGAGTGGCACTCGAGGGGCGCGACCCCACTGAGGAATGTATCCGCGCATCTCTGTCGAGCTCAAATGCGGCTCATGTAGGCTATAGTCCAAATCCACGATCAACAAGATCGACAGCAACCAACAATACCAACTCTCACTCACAGGCTGGAAAACCACACAGCCGGGACCCACCGTCGACTCAGATGGCTCCCAAAATAAAACACTGATCTAAACACTGCTACCAGACTCCACTCGCCCCCCAGGCATGAGTGTAACATGCATCCCACAACAACCCGACCACTCCGTCCACTACTCGGGCGAGGATACTCTAAGTCCAGGTAAAATAATAGATAACAGTGTGGGAATGTCTAAAGCATAAATAACCTAGCCCAAGTTGGAGTTTTTCTACTAGTCTGGTTAAACATGTAGCATATGACGGGGTGCTAGGTCAAGTTCCAATGATAACATTAATTTAACATATTTAGGAAGCAATAAAACAACCCTGATCATCATAGCAACACAAGGAGTATCAACTTTCTCTTTTTAGCATGCTTCCTAGTATATCACAAAATCATGCATGTTCCCTACTCAATAAAGTTAATGAACTGTCCATTGGTTTTGAAGACGAAGCAACCCACCTGGAAGTGCAAATTGATCCAAAGTCCAAAAAGGCTGAAACTGGACGGGGACAATTCTCAGATTTTCATAATTCCAACGGATCCAAAAACACCCAAAAACACCTCCTGGGTACAAAGACATAGCCCAACATTACAATCAACACAAAATTTCCAAGTGTACAATCTGTTGAAAATTCAGTCCCAAAGAAGCTTAATTATCACATGCGAGATAAACTCCAAAAATTCCAATAAAAATATAAGGGCGATCCTTGTGATGCGTAGATATCGATCGAGTCCTCACACGTCAAAATCTGATAACCAAGCACGGAGATAAAAATCCAACACTGCGCTGCTATCCATGAAAACCACCAGCAAAATAGGGGCTTAAAGATGTACCAGAAACCCCTAAAAAACTCAAATCTGGGAGGAGTGGAAAATACGAAAATCGTAGATTTACCTCTCTTGAATCCGACGCCACAAAAATCGTCCAAAAACTCCGTCGGAGTAGCTCTGTGTACCTCGTGGACCGAAACGCAACGAAAATGGGCCACCGAAGAAAGAACGTCGCATCGCGCTAACTCGCCGAAGACGTCGATGCCGCGGCCTCCAAAAAATCCGAGCCTCCTTCATAAGATGCAGAACAAGAAGATCAACAAAGTTGCTAGAGGACTCTAGAGGATTTGGGCTCGGAAAAAAGGGTCCAAGAGCCCAAGGAAGAGGGCTATTTATAGGCCTCCACCAAAGAAACCCGAAAAATCCCCTTTATTGGGCTTTTGGGCCCAATTTCCGGGCGCCCGGGGGTTTCGGGCTGCTATAGTAGCCCAAAAAACCCCCCCGGCCCGGCTCGCCAACCGCGCCCGAAACTCCCACGGGCCGCCACGTGTCCCCTCCCCGCCCGGCGCATGCGCGCCCGCCAATCGCGGTGCGTCGCGTGGCCGCGCGGTCCACGGCGGGAACCGTGGGCCGCGGTTCACGGGGGGCCGCCCGGGTCACTGTGCCCGCCAATGAGTGGGTGACACGTGGCCCGGCGGGGTCCACCGTGCATCGGGCCTGGCGCGATCCGCGCGCTGTCGTGCGTGCATTGACCCGCCAATTGGCGCGCGCCACGTGGCAGTGCCCTCCGTTGGCTGCTCTCGGTGCACGCCAAATGGGCCGTGGACCGGCCCACCAGAGAAATCGGCTCGTTTGGCCTGTTTAGCCCGAAAATAGCCGATTTTAAACGTTTTCACGCGATGAGTCCGTTTTTGGCATCTGTTTGACGCACAACGGGCTCGATACACTAATAATAGGTGTTTTCTCACCGCCGACCACCCAGACAGGTCGTACAGAAAAACTGGGACACTACATTAGTAATTGTAATATGATTTCTTTATTTATATAGGTTGTGAATAAAGTGTTGATACGATTTGAAAGTCACCTTAATTAGTTTAAGATGAGACTCTTAAGAGTTGGAAATGAGAATTCTTTTGTATAATCCATATCGAGCTTGTATAGCAGCCGAACCTAAATACATGCGTTAGAGAGATGACCTGAGTTGTGTAGTGGTTAGATACCTTAGTGGTGCCTATACCAAGGTTCTCATGGCGTTTTAGAGCGTGACACGACCCATTGGATGGGTGCTCCGTCATGGCATACATATCATACTGTATGTGATTGTCGACCAGCTAGTAGAGTGATATATATTCTTCCCTCTATGTCACTGTGTGAGCACTAACCCATTTTATACTCTCGACTTAGAACTACATTATGAAATAGAGGTCCGTTGTAACTAACTTAGCATGTATCTCAGGGTCATGAGAAAATACGATCTCGCGGAGCATGTCTAGTAAAGTGCTTGGACCGATACAGATTAATGTGAGGGGTTGAGGAAGATGTTTCGATAACACACCATAATTGTCTTGTGACTCATTGCCCGGACGGTTATCTCGATTGTGTTACTTAAGATAATCATGAGTACAAGAGATGTTATAGGGTCAAGCCCTGTGATTACAAGAGGGGGATTTGTGATACTTGATCCAGTGTGTGTTGAAACGTCTGGGGCATAGACGTTTTTTAGTCAGTGGAGTCCGCGGCATCGACGTTTTCTGCGACGCGGCGCACTTCGACGTTCCTTCATTTTTTGCTTCTACCGTCGCATTTTAGTGCACGAGGCACCCTAGATCACCCCGATGGACTTTTGAGTTTATTTTTGCGGCAGCATGTTCACGAGAGGTACGCCTTCGATTTCTGTGTTAATCACTTCACCTCATTTTGGGTTTTTGGCATGGTTCCCGAGGTATCTGTTGACCCCTTGTACCGTTGTGAGGTTTTGGACAGCGGTGGAGTTTTGTTGGGATTTCTCGGCCTGCGGACATCGGAATGAGACGTATTAGGACTCGATCGACATCTACGCTTTGAGAGGAACGCACCCGTATTTTTATCAAAATTTTTGGAGGACTCTTCGAAGGTGATATTTAAGCTTCTTTGGGACTGATTTTCCGCAGAATTCTGATTGTGGATAGTTTGGCTTACCGCGATGTTCTATTTGTATCTTGGCCTACAGGTGTCGGAATAAGGTGTATAAGTACTCGATTTGTATCTACTCGTCGCGAGGATCACACTGGTAATTTTTCTAGGATTTTTGGAGTACTGTACGCCGGTGAAAATCTCCCACTTCTCTGCTGGTTTGTAAAAATAGCATGTGCTGTTTGGGTGTTGTGGGGTATTGATCGTGTTGTTGTTGGTTGTGTTGTTTGTTAAGCAAAGGCTTGCGCGACCGTGTACCGAGGGTGCTGTTCGGCGGATTTTGTTAATGAGTGACTGCGCACTTCATCGACTTCAGCTTCGCCTGCGGAAAGCGATTCAGGTGGGTTGCTTCGTCCCCAGAACCAGTGGACGGCTCTCTAATTCTATATGATAGAATGCATGCATGACTAAATGTACAACTAATGGGATTGAGATGTAAGTATGGACAGTGGCCTAGATCGTGTGGATTGATACTTACTTGATTATTGTACATGTTTTAGAGGATTGAGATCTAGCATATTGTTGATGCCTATGTTCATTTTATACTAGATGAGATAGAGATCATGCTCGTTTACCCATTGACATATTTATGCGGCATTGATTTATTATAGTAGCGATTTAATAGCATGCCATGTTAGCACGTAGCCTCTTATGAGATTTGATTATGCATCTACGTTCGGGTATACTCTGAGGAGTTATCATGGTTTATGGGCAGGTGTAGTTCATTAGTGATTTTGGCATTTGATTATACCTATGTGGAGCTACTACTTGTTATATTATCTTTTATCTTTCTCGAGGACAAATGCATCCTTGTATGGACATTTAGATAGGCCATCTTTTATAGCTACACTATCATGTTGGGACTTGACATAGGAGAAACCATGTTTACTTCTTCTCTCCTTATTCATCAGTCATGTGGTTCATGTTGCTCGGGTTCGAGCAGGGGTTTGGGATAGTGTAGCCGGGATCTTGGTGTCAGGGATAGGTTGTAGGTGTTGGGACTTGACATAGGAGAAACCATGTTTACTTCTTCTCTCCTTATTCATCAGTCATGTGGTTCATGTTGCTCGGGTTCGAGCAGGGGTTTGGGATAGTGTAGCCGGGATCTTGGTGTCAGGGACAGGTTGTAGGTGTTTGTGGATGGCGGGGTATTGCGGCGACTGCGGATATTGGGCTGTTGACTGGATGGTGACTTGTGCATCGGATTAGGGATGACAGGTCGGACTTGATTGGGGGATTTGTAGGGTATTGCGGCGACTGCGGACATTGGGTGGTCGACCGGGTATTTACGGTTGCATCAGATCGGGGGGATCGGGCTGTCTTCAGTGGATGGGTTTTCCCACTTTGATCAGAGTCGTGATCCAGTCCTGCTAGTTTATGATACTTGTTACTGAGATACTTTACTCGTGTGGGTCGCTCCGCTCGAGTGCCACTCCGGAGTGTGCGACAGGCAGGCTTTGAGTCCTTGAGACTCCTTCTTCCCATCGGTGTTATGCGTTGGCCAGCATACCCGATATGGCAGGCACAGCAGGCAGTACCAGTGTTTACTGGTGGTTATATTAGGTTTTTCAGGCAGGTACTTTTATTGTTGCACTCGTGCCTGGGGGCTGAGTGGAGTCTAGTAGCTATGTTGAGACCAGTGCTAGTGTTGTTGGGAACCGTTTGGGATTGACGGTGGTCCCGGGGTTGTTGTGAGTATTTCGACCGTTGTGTGAGATGTTGAGGATCATAAGTCTATCCGTTCTGAGAGAGAGCGTGGATTTCGACTATAGCCAGCATGTGCCACTATTCGATAGCGAGTCAGTCCGATTGGACACCCTACGTGGGTACACTAGGGAGGCGTAGGCTTGACTGGACCAGATGTGACAGTCAGCTCGATTGGGTCGATTGTGCACCTCGTGTGCGAGTGGTTGCATATTTTTCATTGATTTTTTCCCTTTTGAGCATTTAGATAGAGGCATGGTAGCTGTAGAGTATCTCCAGCTTTCTTATTCAGTTTTTACTGCTTCGTTATCTTATGCCTCTAGTAGACTTAGTGGGCAGATCGTCGGGCCTTGTAATACTCGAGAAATTCGAGTTTGTACAGAGTAAAATTCAAGTGTGAATGTGTGTGAGGAAACGAAATTAAACCATAGTGGTTTGTATACCGGTGTGCGAATTGCACAGTTTCTGAAGCACTATTTTTGCCTTTCCGATCCGAGTCTGATCTCAAAAATCCGAAATCTCCAGTGCGACCGTCTCATCGAATCAAGTGAAAATGGTATAGACCGATTGTTGATCCGACGGTCGCATCGTCCTGAAATCAGCAAGGAAACTAGTGGGACCCGCGACTTAAGTGAATAGTGAAATTAATAGTAACTCCCTAATTTAATTCCCTCGCTAGCCAACGTCGGCCGATCTGTTACGGAATTTGAGTTGGCGTAGTTTCGTGAAAGTTTCAAGTCCTGAAGATTGAAGGTGAAGAAAGTTGAATCATTTAACTCAATCTCAAGAAAGAAGAATTCAAAAGGATCAGGTATGTTTAACTAAAGAATTTGTGTGATCCGAATACTTCTTGTAGTGTAGAAACACTTGGAAGAATCTTTCATTGCATAAAAATCAAAAACTGGACTTGGGACATGTTCAGGATCCGGATCAGGCTGTTCGATCCGGATCCCGAAGGTGGTTCGTTCATACATCGTCGCAATCCGGATCATAGTCTCTTGATCCGGATCCCGAACGTTGAGTTTACCATCTACCTTGAACGATCCGGATCTTGCTTCGCAATCCGGATCCCGAACGTTGATGTTTGGTGAACTGTATGAACGATCCGGATCGTAGTCACATGATCCGGATCCCGAACCTTCGTTTTTCTGGAATTGGCTGTTTCGTTATGACGATCCGGATCTCAGTTATCACGATCCGGATCGCCGTCCGTAAAATTCCAGAAATGACAGGTTTTTGATTCTTATCTCCTTCCTAGGGTTTCTAACCTATAAATAGATCCTATGTCTTTCTTTCTAGGGTCAATCCACATAGCCGTCATTTTCATATATCATCTTATACGGCTATAGATCCACATATAGAGAAGAAAGGAAATCATTAGAGAATACTCTATGTTTCTTCATCTATATTGATTAGTTTGATTCTAGGTTTTCATACTCACATCTTGAGTTGAATCAAACTAATGAATACTTAGATGGTATTTCCGATCTATCTTTGATCTAAGTATTCGGCGGATCATCACCACCCAAAAAACAACGATTACCCCAAAATCGGCGCGTGGATTCGCGTGTCCTTGTGGATTCAAGGTTCATTCGCTCTCGTGGATTCGGAGCGAGGCACGTTCGTGGATTCGAAGGGTGCTATTGGGTGAAGACCGTGGATTCGGTCGGACGTCGTGGACTCGACGTTGGACGCCGTGGATTCGGCGTTGGGCGCAGATCGTGGATTCGAGAAGCGTCTGGAGCGAGCGGAGAAGATCCTCTAGGAGCGTATGGAAAAGGTTGAGTCGTAAGTGTGTACGGTAAATCACCTTGTACGTGTTTTAATTCTAGTGGATTTCTGCCGTGTTATCGGTCCCGTGGTTTTTTACTCCGGTGATGGAGTTTTCCACGTAAAAATCTTGCGAGTTATTTTCATTTCCGCATTGGGTTTTTTATCGCAACGATTTTTGAGTGTTTATACGTTTACACCTATTCACCCCCCTCTAGGTGTTTCTTCCCCTATTTAGATCCGTATTATATACGACCCAACAAGTGGTATCAGAGCGGGAATAGGGTTGTGAACAATGGTTGAAGGTGGAAACATCAATCGACCCCCTTTCTTTGATGGAACAAATTATGCGTACTGGAAAGTACGGATGAAAGCCTTTTTATCTTCCATCGACGAAAGGGTGTGGCATTCAATTGAATCAGGATGGACTAATCCAACTGAACTTATCTCTGATGTTCACACCTTAAAACCTAGGTCGAAATGGACCAAGGAAGAGTTTGAGTTATCTTCTTACAATGGCAAGGAAATTAATGCTATTTTTAATGCCTTATCTCAAACTGAATTCTCTCGCGTCTCGGCATGTGAGACTGCGAAAGAAATCTGGGATGTTCTCCAGGTTACACATGAGGGAACTAACCTCGTGAAGATTCAGAAACTGCAGATGCTTACGAGCAAGTTTGACTCTATTTTGATGGCAGAAAATGAATCTTTCACGGACTACTATACACGATTGCAAGACATCGTAAACTCATGTGCTAATCTGGGAGAGAAGATTCCAGAATTTAAGATTGTAAGAAAAATCTTAAGAACTCTTCCTGAACGATTTCGCCCAAAGGTTACTGCCATTGAAACTATTAAACACCGGACGAAATACGTGTAGAAGAATTAGTTGGTTCATTACAAACTTATGAAATGACTTTTAATACTAACAATTCTTCTGGAAAAGCATCCACTTCTAAGTCTTCAGGTTATGCGTTGAAAACAACTAAGGAAGAAGACGCGGATACATCCTCCTCGGACGATGACGAGAACCTTTCTATGGAGGAATTTGAGAAGCAGCTCGCTCTCTTGACAAGGAATTTTCGCCGCAACTTTCGAAGGGGTAATTCAAGCAAATCTCCATCCTTCAGAAAGTGGAACAAAGGCAAGGGTACTCCAAGTCACAAGTCAAGAAAGCAGGAGAACTTCTCAAAGGATAAGAAAAGTTCAGAAGGACAACTGCAATGCTTCAAATGTCGAGGCTACGGCCACATTGCAATGGAGTGTCCTAACAAGTATCCGGCAAAGAAGAAGGCGATGCAAGTCGTCACTTGGGATGACAACTCAACGTCAAATGAGTCGTCTTCAAGTGATGAAGAAAAGAGCTCCACGGCATTCCACGCGTCCACATCTTCACCATTCATGTGCTTTATGGCAAGTACGTCTGAATCATTGTCCAACTCCACTGTTGAAAAGAATGCAATGGACAATGAATCGGATGATTCGGAAGGTGAAGATTTTGCTCTAGCCTACCACAGACTTTTGAGGGACTCAAAGAAAGTGGCTAAGCAAAACAAGAGTTTGAGAGGGAGATTGCATGATCTCGAAGAAGAAGCAAAAAGAGCGACTTCTCTCTCAAACGCTCTTGAAGTGGAAAGGGAAAACCTGATAAAAGAAAATGCTTCCCTTCAAGAGTCCAATGAGCAACTTGAAAAGGAACATACAAATCTGGTGGATAACGCGAATCACTTTTCAAAGCTCTACAACGAGGCTCGACAGGGTAACCTGGAAATGACAAAGACCATTTTCCAACTCAAGAATGACTTACAGCGATTCTCTTCAGGAAGGAGTAAGTTGGATAGACTTCTTGGTCTTGGTCAATCAAATAGGTTCGGCCTCGGATACACTCAAACTGGAAACAGTCCAAGTTCGAGTGAGACAGTTTTTGTGCCTCAGTCGGTATCTCCTCCTCCGACACCGGAATTCAAGACAAACAACGACAACAAACCTACTTCATCCTCTTTGGGATCGTCAAGATCTAAGGTATGTTTTCGTTGTGGTGTTTCAGGGCACATAAGAAGATATTGTAAGACGGGAGTCGAACGCTCATCTCAAGCACCTCTTGCATCAACTACCAAAAAGGCTCCTTTCCGGAAATCAAAGCAAAACTTTTCAAATGAAAAGAGACTTGGTAGTTCACCGCGCAAGACGACTTCATCAAGGAGCAACAATCGTTTTAACAAGACGCTTTCACCTAGGCACAAAACTTCACGACCATTACAGACGCATTCCAAAAAGGTTTGGGTGCGCAAAGGTGAAATTTTCCCTTGTCTTGTTTCCAATGTTTCCTTGCATGCATATGATAGTTCGTCTTGGTATCTGGATAGCGGGTGTTCCCGTCACATGACCGGTGACAAAAATAGTTTTCAAAGTCTTGAGAAAATCTCCGGAGGACACGTTGTTTTTGGAGACGGTCGATCTTCCAAAATTGTTGGAAAAGGGACGGTAGCTATTCCAGATGGCCCGATTTTGAAAAACGTCTTATTTGTTGATGGCCTTAAGACTAACCTCATAAGCATAAGTCAACTTTGCGACAATGGTTTTTTCAGTTAACTTTTCATCGGTTGAATGCGTTGTAACTGATAAGGACCATGCTTTCTTTCTAAAAGGGGTTAGATCTGAAAACAATTGTTATGTTGTTCCTAATAAATTTTCTGAAAATTGTAACTTAGCCGCTTTGAATAATGCAACTCTTTGGCATGAAAGGCTAGGTCACTTAAATTTTAAGGAACTTACTAGAATTTCAAACAAGGACGTGGTCAAGGGGATTCCAAAGCTTTTATTTAAACAAAACGTTGTGTGTGGTGGTTGCCAAAAGGGAAAACAGTCTAGGACTGCACACAAGAACTTGAACCACGTTGGTACAAAACGACCCTTGGAACTTTTGCACATGGACTTAATGGGGCCGACCCGTCAACCATCTTTGGGAGGTAAATGGTACATCTTTTTATTGGTTGATGATTTCTCTCGGTTTTCTTGGGTAGCATTTCTGAGAGAGAAAGCTGATACGTTTGACTCTTTTCATGAGATTTGCCATCGTATTATGATTGAAAAGAATGAAAAGATCATTCGTGTTAGAAGTGATAGGGGTGGAGAATTCATAAATTCAAAATTCATTGACTTTTGTACTTCAAATGGCATTAAACATGAATTCTCGGCACCCTATACACCTCAGCAGAATGGTGTTGTTGAGCGCAAAAACAGGGTTGTTCAAGAGATGGCGCGTGTGATGCTTCATAGCCGGAAATTACCGCTACATTTTTGGGCTGAAGCTGTGAACACCGCTGTCTATGTCATTAACAGAGTGTATTTGCGCCCAGGAACCTTGAATACACCATATGAGCTGTGGTTTAGTAGAAAACCGGATATCAAGTACTTTCGTATCTTCGGGAGTCGATGTTACATCTTACGTGACCGTGAAAATCTTGGAAAGTTCGACTCTCGAAGTGATGAAGGGATCTTTTTGGGTTATTCTACGAATAGCAGAGCATATCGAGTATTTAACATTGAATCTAAGACGATCGTAGAATCTATAAATGTTAAATTAGATGAAGCTTCTCATTTTGAATCTGAAAAATCTACCCTCGATATCTCTCTAGATGATGATTCTCCTGCTAGTGCATCTTCTCATAATAATACTTCCAATATTAATGATGCATCTAATGGTTCTTCTAGTTTATCTGATGTGCAGGAATCATCTCGTGTACCTCCGAGTACTCCGTTTCAACAAACGCTACGAATCTCCAAGGATCATCCGGAATCGAACATCATTGGAGATCCACAAGAAGGAGTTAGAACTCGAAGGCAGTTGGTTTGCGGATTTGCTTGTTACGTATCTTTAATCGAACCAAAGACAATAGATGAAGCTCTTCAGGATGACTACTGGATTAAAGCAATGCAGGAAGAGCTCCATCAATTTGAGCGAAACAAAGTCTGGGAATTAACGAAGCCTCCAAAGCAACATAATGTGATAGGTACCAAATGGATCTTCAAGAACAAGAAAGATGAAGATGGTACTATCATCAGGAACAAGGCACGACTAGTTGCTCAAGGCTACTCTCAAGTAGAAGGTATAGACTTTGACGAAACTTTCGCCCCTGTAGCTAGACTCGAGTCCATTCGTATATTGTTTGCTATTGCTTGTCATTTTAAAATCAAATTATTTCAAATGGACGTCAAGAGCGCATTTCTAAATGGGTTTTTAAATGAGGAAGTTTATGTAGCTCAACCGAAAGGTTTTGTAGATCATAAACAACCTAACCATGTTTTTCGTTTGAAAAAGGCTCTTTACGGTCTGAAACAAGCACCGCGAGCATGGTACAAAGCACCTTTTGGAGAAGGGCTATACTCGAGGGGGAGCTGACAGGACTCTCTTTGTGAAGCATTATCAAAATAATTTCATTGTAGCACAAATCTATGTCGATGACATTGTATTTGGTGCAACAAAGATAATGATGCTTCTAAATTCGTGGAGACCATGGAAAGCGAATTTGAGATGTCCATGATGGGCGAACTGTCTTATTTTCTTGGATTGCAAATTAAACAAAATGATGAAGGTATTCACTTGAGTCAATCCAAGTATGCACTGGAGTTGGTCAAAAAGTTTGATCTAGAAATTGTAAAGATTTTCCAACTCCAATGGGAACTAGCCACAAGGGACTTGGAAGTGAATCACATAGTGAGAATGTAGACGAGAAACTGTATAGAAGTATGATTGGAAGTCTACTTTACCTCACGGCTAGTCGCCCGGATATATCCTTTAGTGTTGGGATTTGCGCGAGATATCAATCAGCACCAAAGGAGGTTCACCTGAAAGCGGTGAAACGGATCATCCGGTACATCAAAGGATCAATTAATTTCGAAATTTGGTATCCTATGGGAACAAGTCTGGACATTGTTGGATACTCAGATGCCGTTTGGGCAGGATCAGTGGATGATCGGAAAAGCACGAGTGGTGCATGCTTCTATCTTGGCCATTGCCTTGTTGCATGGCACAGTAAAAAGCAGAATTGCATAGCACTCTCGACTGCCGAAGCGGAATACATTTCAGCTGGAAGTTGCTCAACTCAACTCATTTGGATGAAAAGCGTATTGAGTGACTTCCGCATTTCAGCATCTTCGGTAACAATTCTTTGTGACAACACAAGTGCAATTAACATTTCTAAAACCCTGTTTGCACTCTAGAACAAAACATATTGAACTTAGATTCTAGAACAAAACATATTGAACTTAGATATCATTTTCTTAGAGAGCTAGTTGAATCAAATACTCTTCAACTTTCATATGTTTCAACTGAAGATCAATTAGCTGACTTTTTAACAAAACCTTTGGATCAAAAACGTTTTATTCATTTGCGAAAAGCAATTGGTATGCTTTCTTTGAAATAAACTTCTTTTTGAAACCTTTGCTTAAAATAGGTTTTGTATTTGTTTTGTTCTATTCAATATCTATGTTTATACATAGGGATAGTAATTGAGCATAGATCTTAATTGACTTTAATTGTATCTGTTCACACATTTAGAAATTTATTATGCTTTTGCCATCATAATATTTCATTGTTGCAATGATCGTTTATGTTAATTAAATCATCTTCTAAAGTGATCAAAGTCAATTTCTCTCTCAATGATCTCTTGGTATAGTCATTATCTTATTTGACTGTTTAGTCGAGTATGAAATCGAGATCAATTTTGGTTGAATACTTTATATCTTAAATAATTGATAGCCAATTGAGGGGGAGTCAAAGATAATGTAAAATGCTCAAAAGATGTGGAAAGAGTTACATCCCAATGAGGAGTGTGAAAACTACCACCACATGGAGGAAAGAGCTACTGTCACGCCCCGGGGTCGAGCTGCGACCCGGGCTCGCCAACAGATCCGCCGTCTGTACGGAAACTGCCGTACAGACGAAGCGTCTAACCTGCAAAGAGATCTATAGCTAACAAGTATCAGAGCTGAAAGGAAGCTGAAACACTAAGCGGTGAAAAGTCCAAGTACACCAGTCCACTAGCACCCCCAACATAAGTACAAAAGTGGAAACTGAAAAGTACAAGAGACACTACACCGACACCACCGACTCGGGTAGGAGCTAGCCAGCCACGCGCATACCTCGGTCAGAAAGCTCCGAATGAGCCAAACCTGGAACGGTCGCCTCAGGAACACCTGTCAACACAGCGGGTGTGAGATCTACTGCAACAGTCAGATCTCAGTGGGCACCAAAGCTAACCCCACGGTACACCCACTCAGTCTGCTGGAGACAAAAACACAAATAGATAGATAGATAGATAGATAGATAGATAGATAACTGGAAATGAATCTATCGCTACATGTATCAATGCAATGCTGGAAGTAAGTTCTCAGTCTCTCTCACGGGAGGCCTGGAAACTACGAACGTCTGCGCCCCCTACAGCCCTTATCAAACAAGAACATGCTGTGGGCTTAGGCGCCCATAGTTTCCGCCCCCGCACTGGGACTGCTAGAACTCTACAAGACACTAGAAGGCCACCTCAATCCCTTCTAGTAACCACCTGGTGACTCGGCCAGGGCATAACTATCTATCTGGTAACTCAGCCAGTGATATCTACACATCTGGTAACTCCGCCAGTGATTTATACCCATCTGGTAACTCTGCCAGTGGTATCTACTCATCTGGTAACTCAGCCAGTGAACTATACCCCTCTGGTAACTCTGCCAGTGGTATCTGCTCATCTGGTAACTCAGCCAGTGATTTATACCCCTCTGGTAACTCTGCCAGTGGTATCTACTCATCTGGTAACTCAGCCAGCGATTTATACCCATCTGGTAACTCTGCCAGTGGTATCTACTCATCTGGTAACTCAGCCAGTGATCTATACCCATCTGGTAACTCTGCCAGTGGTATCTACTCATCTGGTAACTCAGCCAGTGATCTATACCCCTCTGGTAACTCTGCCAGTACAACTCGTATACTCTAACGATGCGACTAACACTCGTGTCCAAGTCGGAAACGACAACCCTCGACTTGCACGACTGTTCCGCAAATACCTGATAGTAAGGATACGATACCTTTGCATTCGGAAGCATAAAAGGCAATCCATAGTTCCTGGGAGAAAACCAACCCACCTGCGATCCATCCGCGAAAACCGTGCGCCAAACGGAGGTCCCGATGCGATCCCGCAGCTCCACGCGGCAAACACGCGCCACCGGCCACGTGAGAAGCTAACACTATGCCACAACTGCGAGATAAGAGAGGACCGGGATCAGAAAAACATGCGCTAAAACCGCGCTCACAAAGGCGAAAGAAACCCATCCGGCGACGAGAAACGCCGCGCGTTGCACGGAAAACCCATCGCGCACACACGCCGCGGCGCGTCGCCGAGTCGCAGCCTGCGCGGCAATGCGGCGCAGCTGCACGCCCCCAAAACCCAGCCGCGCGGCGCTTGCCCAGCCGCCCGCGCGCGCCCGCAAGCCCGCGCGGCACAAGGCCGCCCGCGCGGTCCCCTGCAGGCCGCGCGCCCACGGGCGCAGCCTGCAGGCCCGCGCGGCACAAGGCCGCCCGCGCGGGGCCCTGCAGCGCCGCGCGCCCAAGGGCGCGACCTGCAGGCCCGCGCGGCACAAGGCCGCCGCGCGGCGGGCCCCCAGGGCCGCGCGCCCAAGGGCGCGGCCTGCAGGCCGCGCGGCACAAGGCCGCCCCGCGCGTGGCCCCTGCAGCGCGCGCGCCCAAGGGCGCGGCCTGCAGGCCCGCGCGGCACAAGGCCGCCCGCGCGGGGCCCTGCAGCGCCGCGCGCCCAAGGCGCGGCCTGCAGGCCCGCGCGGCACAAGGCCGCCCGCGCGGGCCCCTGCAGGGCCGCCGCCCAAGGGCGCGGCCTGCAGGCCCGCGCGCGCAGGGCCGCCCGCGCGGGGCCCCTGCAGGGTCGCGCGCCCAAGGGCGCGCCTGCAGGCCCCGCGGCGCAGGCCGCCCGCGCGGGGCCCCTGCAGGGCCGCGCGCACCAAGGCGCGGCCTGCAGGCCCGCGCGCGCAGGGCCGCCCGCGCGGGGCCCCTGCAGCGCCGCGCGCCAAGGCGCGGCCTGCAGGCCCGCGCGGCGCAGGCCGCCCGCGCGGGGCCCCTTCAGCGCCGCGCGCCCAAGGGCGCGCCTGCAGGCCCGCGCGCGCAGGGCGCCCCGCGCGGGGCCCCTACACGCCGCGCGCCCTCAAGGGCGCGGCCTGCAGGCCCGCGCGGCGCAGGGGCCCGCGCGGGCCCCCTGCAGGGGCCCGGCGCGTCCCAGGCGCGGCCTGCAGGCCCGCGCGGCGCAGGGCCGCCCGCGCGGGGCCCCCCGCAGGGCCGCGCGCCCGGGCGCGGCCCGCGGGCCCGCGCGGCACAGGGCCCGCCCGCGCGGGGCCCCCCGCAGGGCCGCGCGCCCACGGGCGCGGCCCGCAGGCCGCGCGGCACCTTGCAGTGCCGCGCGCACGCGCGCGGCCGCAAGGTCGCGCGGCACAGGGGTTGCCCGCGCGGCACCCTGCATGCCGCGCGCCCAGCGCGCGGCCTGCAGGGTTCGCGCGGCCCCAGGCCCCCCCGCGCGGCACCTTACAGTGCCCGCGCGCCCCGCGCGGCCTGCAAGGCGCGCGGCACAGGGCCGCCCGCGCGCACCCCGTGCAGGGGGCCGCGTCGCGCCCGCGCATGGCCTGCCAGCGCCGCGCGGCACAAGGGGATGCCGCGCGGCACCCCTGCAGTGCCGCGCGCCCAGCGCGGCCTGCAGGGTCGCGCGGCCCCAAGGCCGCCCGCGCGGCACCGTACAGTGCCGCTCGCGGCCCGCGCGGCCTGCAAGGCCGCGCGGCACATGGGCCGCCCGCGCGGCACCCCTGCAGGCTCGCGCCCCGCGCGGCCTGCCAGGCCGCGCGGCACAGGGGATGCCCGCGCGGCACCCATGCAGTTCGCCGAGTCCAGCGCGCAGCCTGCAGGGCCGCGCGGCACATGCCGCCCCTGTGCAGGCGCCGGCGCCCTGCTGTCCCCACTTTGGCAGCAGGGCGCAGCTGTGCGAGTCGCCCAAGCGACCCCTCCCGGCCACGCGCCGGACGACTAGCCGCACGCTCCGGCCAACGGGGAGAAGAAAAAGTGAACAAGAAGAAATAGAATAAAATAAACAACCTCCTCGCGGCAACGCCGGTCCTCGCTCGCGCCCATCCCACGCTACGGAGAAGAAACGAACGCCCAGAGAAGCCGCCTCCAAGCCCTCTTCTTCTTACTCTCCTGTCTTCTTCACTATCTTTTCTTCTTTCTTCTCTTTTTCCTTAAGCTGCAGAGGTGGAGGGGTGGGGTTTTTATAAAGGAAGCTTTAATTATAAAAGAAGTAACTTATTAATTAATTCCAAAACCCAACTCCAACTCACTTTTTTGTTGCCCTCGGGCCCCTCCGCCGGGCCAGACCGTAACCTCCGAGCTCCGCTGTAAATCCAAAATACACGCGCTCACAGCCTTTCTCTTCAAAAGCCAACCATTGATCGGGGTGCTCAAAATCAAATACCAGGGCTCCAAAAATGGCAAGTTCCGACTCACTTTTTGCCTCCGGGTCCTCCGCTTCTCCGGAACCTCCCGAACCTCGCTGTAAATCAAGAAGTAACGCGTGTCCACACTTTTGTTTCTCCTCAAAAAAGCTCGACCGTTGGTCGGGTACTCAAATCAAATACCGCTCCAAAAATGC
>CM055074.1:29963775-30006810 GCA_029204045.2 Tillandsia leiboldiana | reverse complement strand
ACGTTAGAGGTTGAGTTGTGGTTGCATATGCTTCGCGAGCGAATATAGAGGAAGTGCTACGGCGGCGGCGGGGTTAACGGTTTATTATTATCGCAGTGCGACCCCAGGGTGTGAGTCCACTGAGCTGATTTTCGGAAGCCGCCGGCGCTAGTTGGTATTGAGATCGGAGATAGTGGTCGACATAGTTTGGAACTGCACAGACTATGACAGACCTCTTGGAGTATCACCCGCAATGGCAGTGAGCTGATAGCGCGGTTGTCGAGGATCTGTTGGGGGAGGGGTCTATGTGACCGTTCCACGTCGTGGGGTATACGACAGTGGGGATCCTAGAGATTGATACTTGAGTTTTGATTGCCACACCGTTGATGCACGGTGGTGATGCCACGCCGTTGGTAAAAACGCCGGGATGCCATGTTGGGGAATACCCCACGGTGAGAGTTCTAATGATGGTTCGAACACAGGCAGGTTGGATTGTGTGCGCAGATGTGTGATGACCTGGATCTCTGGCAGAAGCTATGGTAAGTCATTTTGGTGAACAACTGGGAGCTTGTAACTGTGTGTTGGAGGTGTTGTGCACCAATGGGACAGTTGTGGCGGACTTCGGGCTTACTGGATCACGTGGGTGATCAATGGACTCCGTCGGATCGTTAGAAGTGGTTTCGCGTGAAGCTGATATTAAAAATGGACTTCAGCGCGAAGTTTGGACCAAGGATTACCTTTTTCCGGATGCCTTCGGCAAATTTTGGAGTGTTGGAATTTGGCAAAATGGACATCAAATTCGGATTCAGCGCGCGAAAACGGTCAAAACGGACTACCCACTTGTTATTTTTGAGCACCGGTCACTATTCATGCCGGAACAGGTGTTTCCGGCCGCCGGCGGGCAGCGGCGGCGGCGGCGGGCAGCGGCGGAGCACGCGGACGGGCTCGGGCAGGCGGCAGAGCGGCCGCGGGCAGCGCGTGGGCGCGGGCAGCGCACGGGCAGGCGCGCGGGTGCGCGGGCAGCGCGCGGTCCACGGGCCGTCGCGCACCAGGGGTTGGACACGTGGCTTCTTGGGATTGGTCGGTGCAGTGGACTTGGACCACGGAGCAGGCGGGCGCGGTGCATGGACCGGCGGGACACGTGGCGGTTTCTGGTTGGCGGGCTCATGCAGGCTGGGACCACGGAGCGCGGGTTGCCTCAGAACAGTGCGCGGCAGGGGGTGCCAGGCGGCGCGCCAGGGTTAGTCGGGGGGGGGGGTTAGTGCGGCCAGGTGGCGCCCTGTGATTCGCGGGCGCCACCCACCTGCGTTGACCAGGCGGGCCACGCGGCGCTACGCGTGCGGCGGGGAAGGCTGTTGCCTGTTCGGGGGCGACGTGGAGGCCCGGGAGGCTTTCGGGCGCGCACAGTGTTGGGCCGGGCCCAACACTGTAGCCGCCCGAAAGTGGGAGCGCCCGAAATTTTGGACAGGTTGGGTATTTTCGGATTTGTTTTTCCTGCCTATAAATAGGCCGAGTTCTGCAGTGAAGAACTCTTTCCCTGTTCCTCTTTTCACAGTGCCACCTTCACGAGATTTCTTCATCTCCCTGAGCCGGATCCATCTGCAGATTCCAGGATTTTTCGGCGGCACGCATCCCAAGGTTTGCATTTTTACGGCGCGGCGCGACGCTCGTTCGTTTGTGGTCTTCTTCGTCGCGTTTTGGTGCGAGGACTCCCCCGGCTTACCCCGAGCACCTTTTTTCTGTGATTCTGCGCCATCGTCTTCACGACAGGTAGGGCTACGTTCCCCATGTTTACTGGTTTTTCCCATTCCGAGCTTTTCATGGGTTTTTTTCGGATCATCTTGTGACCTCATTTTCTGGGGCGGAGTTTTGGGACAGCGGTGCGGTATTTTGGTGATATCTTCGCGCACAGGCATCGGATTGGGGCGATTCAAAAGGCGTTTTGCATCTACACGTCACGAGGAATATCTCCAAATTTTATTGGAATTTTCTGAATTTTTCCCCGAAGGTGAATATCCCTGTTTACAGAACCTTGTGGTTCAGTTTTTGAGAGCAGTTTATTTCGGGGTGGTTCCCTTGTCGGATTTGTTTCTCAGTGTAGGAAACTCGGATTTGAGTGTGCAGGTAGTCGTTTCGACGGGTTCGTCGCGAGGATCGTGACAGTATTTTTCTTAGAATTTTCCGGGCACTTCTCGCAGGTAAAAACAGGGAAACATTGGGCTGTTGTGTTTGGGGCAGATTTGTGTGAGCATTGTATGTTAATTATGTATGTTCTTTTGGGAATTTTGTACAGCGATCGCGGCGGCTTATCGGTTTGGGCGAGAGCACTTTTTGGACTTGGAATTAGCGATCGAGGTGGGTGGTTGTTGTTTACCTCTATTTTGACATGCTCACTAGGAATATTAGAGTGATCCCTTTATTTGGACATGCATGCTTAAGTGATATAAATTGTGAGCCTATCATATGGAAAATACTATTGTGGATATTGATAGTGGTTGGGACTTATACAGGTTGGTATGGATGGAATGTTAGTATTTAACCTTGCATGTGGGTTGGGTATTTATTTTGGGCTTTATGATTTATCCTGTTAGTGGTTGGTACTATTTGAGGACTTTATGACATGCATAGGTGGATAGTGATGCTTTATCATGGATCATAGACGTGTGTGGTTGGATAATGTTTTAGCATGATGGTTATATCTATGCGGAGTTATTAATTGTTACACATGTGGAACCACTATTGGTCACCTTTTTTCTTTATTTCCTTGAGAACACTTGCATGCTTGTTTGGACATCTAGGTAGGCCATCTTTTATCGCTACACTTTCATGCTGGAACTTGACTTAGGAGAAACCTTGTTTGCTTCTTTCTCCTTTTCGTTAGTCAGGTGGGTTTGCTCGGGTTTGAGCAGGGTTTTGGGATAGTGTAGCCGGGGCCTGGATTATGGGTCATGGTTTTTGGCGGCGACCGCGGATATTGGGCGGTTGACCGGATGTCGGTTATAGGACATCGGTGATAGGGCATGATTATGGACTAGAGGGTTTTGCGGCAACCGCGGATAGTAGGCGGTTGACCAGATGTCGGATGTGGGACATGTTTGTGATTGTGGGTTATTCCGGCGACCGCGGATTTTGGGCGGTTGACCGGAGGTCGGTTGTGAGACCTGGTCGTGGATTGTGGGGTATTGCGGCAATCGCGGATATTGGGCGATTGACCGGATGGTTACTTTTGCATCTGATTGGGGAATCAGTTTTCTCTTAGTGGAGGGTTGTGTTTCCACTGGGGCTTTATAGTTGTGATCCAATCCTGCTTTTATCACACCGGCGCGGTTATTGCCCGGTGATGCTTTACTCGTGTGGGTAGCTCCCCTCGAGATCCCCTCCGGAGGCCGGGGCCAGACAGTTATGGACAGTTTTGCTATCACATCGGCGCGGCTTATTTGCCCGATGATGAGGGCGGCAGCAGGAGGTTTGCTATCACATCGGCGCGGCTTCCTTGCCCGATGATGAGGGCGGTACAGATTGGGTTCATCTGGGACGGTTACTGGTTGCTGTTGCGGTTATTCCAGTCTAGGACTGTATTTTAGAGGCATAGTAGTGGTAGATTTCCCTTTTGCAGCGGTTTCTTTTCTTACCACTCTTCTTTCCTTTTTGCCTCTGGTAAACCTAGTGGGGGTGTCAGAGTTTGAGGTTTTACCCACTAGGGGAGGCTACTGGTTTACTAGTAGTTCTCACCCCCATTCTTCTTTCCTCTTTTTCTTCTTCTTTGTTTTGCAGTGTCTTCTGCGGGTGCTTCTGGGCTTTCAGCGGCGGGTCGAGGAGAGAGGACGGCTGAGTAGATAGATCTCGAGGCAGGATCAGCGTGTTAGCTGGACTGTTGGTGTACCCAGGTTTCCTCAGACGGTTGTACTTTTACATTTGGGACTGGCTTTTGCCAGCAGGTTGTATTTATTTTGGTGAGCTGGGAGAGACAGATGTATCATTTATACAGATGTATTGTATTTTATTTCCAGCTTCAGTCTGAGATGTATTAGTTTTAGTTCAGCTATGTTTTTTGTGGCTCTTTTATTATTGTCACGCCCCGGGGTCGAAACTGCGACCCGGGCTCGCTAACAGATCCGCCATCTGTACGGAAACTGCCGTACAGACGCAGCGTCTAGCCTGCAAAAGACAAAACTACAGCTACACAGATATCAGAGCGGATAAAAAGCTGTACTATAAAATTTTCTCAACTACAAGATGCTACAACTCATAGCCTATCTCCCAAAAATCAGCCGATACAAAAGGAGTGCACCTATACAACATCTACAAATCCCAAATGGGAGATAGCTAAACAGGAAACATAACCAACTCCCACAATCCGGGATGGTACATCTACCTCTCTCTAAAGTAACAATGCTGGTAGGGAACTATCACGCGACTCCCTGTCCTCGGTCCGTCAGTCAAGCACAGCAGGAACGGAAGAAAGCCTCAGCAACCTGTCACCGACCAGAGGGTGTGAGAACTACATCCTACAGTAGTTCTCAGTGGGTACCGTCTCCAAAACCAACGGTCTGCCCACTAAGTCTACCAGAGGCATAAGATAGAGAAAGGACTGATGATAATATAAATAAGCTGGAAAAGAATCTACAGCTATCATGCCTCTATCTACTATGCTCAATAAGAAGAGGACTATGGATGATGGTATGCAGTCACTCACTGCTGACAATATGTCACAAGTACTAAGCCCAAGACGCTCTACTATGACACATGCTACGTCATCACTCTCTCAGAGTACCTCGAATCTCAGCGATTGCCCACCCGGGTCCAGTCGAGTCAAGCCTGCGCCCCCTGGTGTATCAACCAGGGTGTCCAAACGGACAAACTCGATATCATCACACAGTGACCCCATGGTAGCACGGCCAGGGGTATCAAGCGACCTCTAGTATATGAACTAGGCGCATCATCGCAGGCCTCGTCAGGCTCGGTATCATCATCGCAGCCTCATCAGGCTCGGAATCATCAGACGCACCCGGGGCGTGGTTCGAGGGGTGCGACCCCACCGAACTCAAGTATCTCATCAGTATCACTGTCTCACAAGTGGCTCCTGCAGGCTGTGGTCCTCGATCAAACAGATCGGTATCTCGATGCTCAAAGCACAAACTCAGTCGGAGAACCCTCCACGACTCAATCTCACAACACTGACCCACTCAACGAAGGTACTACACAGCTGGGACCACCGTCTCTCCCACGGCTCCCACAACACAACCCCACTGAACTCAACACTCAACTCATGGCCGGAGCTACTCACGGCCAGATCTACGAAGGGTCCGAAACCCTGGGAGACTAACATCTACGTCCCCAAGAGAGAAAGCAGCCCTTAGAACCCAGATCACTCGAATCCGCTCGGGTGGATAAGTTTATAAGAAACCATGTCATTTATTTCAGAAAATCATTCGATCTGAGAGAAAGCCATCTTTATAATGATTTTTAGTCTTTTTAGGAAAACCCTTTGAAATCAAGTTTTATGCCCAAGCCTCGAAGAGCTGATGCCTTCGTCCCAACGGACGAGAACAGACTCAGACAACCTTGCGAGCTTGGAAGAAACAATGGCTGACTAAAATCATGTTTTTATCCAAAAAAGGTTCTGGGTTCAAGGTCCTGCTAACACACGTACACCACGATCCCAACCTGGTGGTGACGAGAAGAACAGTGGAAAGGAAAACCCCCGGGACCACCGTTTATCTAAAACGGCTCCCCACAAATGCTAACACTGGCCTAACCCAGCCACCAGACCCCACTCGGCCCCCCGGGCCCGAGTGCAACACCCGCTCACAACACATCTGACCACTCAGCCCACTACCCGGGCGAGGAAACTCTAAGTCCCGAAGGATAAGAAAAGTGCGGGATGTCTAAAGCATAAAGGAACCTAGCCCAAATTAAGGTTCACAAATGGTCTGGTCAAACTCATGGCACATATGACGGGGGTGCTAGCTAAGTTCCAAGAAAACACTTAAACTAGCATGCATCCTAACACATTTAGAATTAGAAGGAAGTCCGTAGACTTGGAGAGAAAACCAACCCACCTCAGAAAGCACCAATTGCTCGTCGACACTTGCAATTGGCTCAGCGGCTTACCTGGTCTCCAAGGGGTCCGCACGCAACACCGAAGCCCGATGCCAGAAACCGCACGGCAAACGGAGCACGGCGGCGACCCACCACACGACCGCGCGCGCTCCGCGGAAGCTAAAACCGCACCGCAAGCTGCCAGAAGCGAAGAAATCGCAAAATCAATCAAAATGGTCCAAGCCGAGCATCCGACGGCGAAAAACAGCCTCCGTCGCGAAAACAGCCTCCGTCAGCGAAAAATCCAGCGCCCGACGGCGAAAAACAGCCCGTCGGCGAAAACCAGCGCCCGGATGGCGAAAACAGCCCCGTCGGCGCAAAAACTGCTCAAAAACAGCTTGCGAAAAACAAGCGAAAACTGCGCAAACTGCTCGCGAAAAACGGGCGGAAACCTGCGCGAAAACCATGCGCGAAACTGCCGCGAAATCTGCGAGCGAAAACAGCGAAACCGCTTGCGAAACTGCTCGCAACCTGCTCGCGAAAAACGGCGAAAAACTGCGCAAAAACAGCGAGCGAAACAGCGGAACCGCTTGCGAAACTGCTCGCAACCTGCTCGCGAAAAAACGGCGAAAAACTGCGCAAAAACAGCGAGCGAAACAGCGGAACCGCTTGCGAAACTGCTCGCAACCTGCTCGCGAAAACGGCGAAAAACTGCGCAAAAACAGCAAGCGAACAGCGGAACCGCTTCTTGCGAACTGCTCGCAACCTGCTCGCGAAAGACGGCGAAAAAACTGCGCAAAACAGCGAGCGAAAACAGCGGCCGACGGCGGCCCACGGCTCCGACGGCGAAAACACGGGCGAAAACCCGCGAAAGACGCGGCCGACGGTGGGAAACAACGGTTGACGGCGAAAAACACGGTGCCCGGCACGCAAACCGAGGCACCAGCGCTGTCCTGGGAGCACGCCGAGCCGGCGAAATCCAGCCGCGCGACGAGGGAGGCCCGCCGCACGGCGCCCATCCAAGAGCAGCGCCGCGCGGCGACCCGCTGCGCGGTGCCGGAGCGCACCGCCTGCGCCCAGCGGCGCTGCGCGCGGCGCCCAGCGGCGCTGGCGCGCGCGCCCAGAGGCGCTGCGCTGCGGCCCCCGCGCGCAAGCCCACTGCGCTGCGCGCGGCCGCGCGCCTGCGCAGGCCCGCGCGCGGACCCTGCCGCGCGGCCCTGCCGCGAGCGCTCGCGCGCGGCCAGGGGCGTGCCGCGCGCACAGCCCCTGCGCGCGGCCAGGAGGTGCCGCGCGCACCTGCGCGCGGCCCTGCCGCGCGCCCCTGCGCGCGGCCCGGCAGCGCCGCGTGCCGCTCTTTGCTGCACGCGGCGCCGCGCCCAGCGGCAAGTCGCCGCAGGGGTGCTGCAACAGCAGCACCCTGGCGCCGCCTGCGTGCGCCGTTGCGCGCCGCGCCGCGGCCGCCGGCGACGGCAACATCCAAAAAAACCCAAAAAATCCGATTAAATCCGAAAATCCCCAAAAATCCAGAATCCATATTTTTCATGATTTTTAAACACCAATTAAAAATTCTCAAAGCTCCAAAACACACCGAAAAAACCCCAAAAACTGAAATTACTTACCTCGTTGTCGCACGTCGCACGCCCACGAGCTTCGCACGGCCTCCAACGGCGAGTCCAAAAATCCAAGAAGCTCCACTCCCTTTTCTTTCTTTTCTTTTTCCTTTTTCCTCTCTTTTCTTTCCTTTATTTCTTTCTCTTTTCTTTCTTTCTTCTCTCTGCTGCAGAGGAGGGGTGGAGGCAGCTTTTATAAAGCAAAAAGCTTTATTAATTAAATCCATTAATTAATTAACCCAAAAACTCCAACTCCAACTCACTTTTTGCCTTCGGCTCTCCGCCGCTGCCCGGAACTTCCGAAACTAATCCGCTGTAAATCGAAAATACACGCGCTCGCAGCTTTTTCTCTTCAAAAAGCTCATCCGTTGAGGCGGGGTGCTCAAATCAATTACCGGCTCCAAAATTGCCAGTTCCAACTCACTTTTTGCCTTCCGGGTCCTCCGCGTCAGTCCGGAACCTCCCGAACCTCGCTGTAAATCAAAAGTACACGTGTCCACAGTTTTTCTCCTCAAAAAGCTTATCCGTTGAGTCGGGGTGCTCAAATCAATTACCGGCTCCAAAATTGCCAGTTCCGACTCACTTTTCGACTCCGGGTCCTCCGCGTCAGTCCGGAACCTCCCGAACCTCGCTGTAAATCAAAAGTACTACCTGTTCCAAGTGTTCCTGAGTTTCCGGCGCTCCACGGTGAAGTCGGAAATTCCCAATCTCATCCTCAATTCGGCCTACAAAGCCCGGAAAAACCCCGAATCGAGCTGGAGCTTTCCGCGTTGATCCGAATCAACCCGGCATCCACTGGAAACTCAAATGCAACATCCCCAAGGCAACTCTCTGCTCCAAGCCATCTGTGTGGTCGGCGCGCTATCCAATGCCCCGGTACTTTACATTCTCCCCTCCTTTCAAAAGGTTTCGTCCTCGAAACCAAAACACACACCCTACCACCAGAACCCACATCAGGAATATTATCAACTCCAACTCTCTCTCAAAAGAAAAGCAACCGAAAATAGCGAAAAGTCCAAAATTCCAAGGACCGATGCCTTCATCACCCCGATCAAACAAGAACCGATTCCCCGCATCGCCTCCATTTATGGAGTAGTCCTTCGAAATTTTTCATTCCGCTGCTATTTTCGGCGTTAAAACGGGGAAAACAAGGAGAGAGAGATGTGAAGCTGCCCCTTGCTGTGGCCGCCACCCAAAACCACAATCCACCAACTCAACCATGTAGGGGTGCAAAACTCTGATCTCAACCACTAGGAAAGGAAGTCATACCAGTACCAAGCGATCCGCTAACCTGGCGCCCACCAAACCGCAACCCAAACTCATCCTCTTGGCTCTCAGGTGGTCCGCTCTAACTCAACATACAGGCACCACCGAACCCTCACTGGGTAAACTCAACCGTAGATTCCATAACTTCACAAGCAAGAATTTCTTCGGTTGCTTCAGATAGCTCAATCCTTGTTCGACTCCAACGAAGAAAAGCCGATAAAGCGCGAGGATTCCATTACACCTCCTTCTATCAGACGAAAATCACGGTCCAAACTCCCCGCGTAAACTCAAGTCTAAGAACATAGACCTCTGCGGCTGGTGGCTTCCAAAAGATCGAAGTCTCCAAAAGGCAAAAATCCTCCGTGCTCCTAAGCAACCAAAACTATCTAGTCGGCGCAAAAACTGCTCAAAAACACCTTGCGAAAAACCAGCGAAAACTGCGCAAACTGCTCATGAAAAACGGCGGAAACCTGCGCGAAAACCTGCGCGAAACTGTGCGAAATCTGCGAGCGAAAACAGCGAAACTGCTTGCGAAACTGCTCGCAAACCTGCTCGCGAAAAACGGCGAAAAACTGCACAAAAACAGCGAGCGAAACAGCGGAACCGCTTGCGAAACTGCTCGCAACCTGCTCGCGAAAAACGGCGAAAAACTGCGCAAAAACAGCGAGCGAAACAGCGGAACCGCTTGCGAAACTGCTCGCAACCTGCTCGCAAAAAATGGCGAAAAACTGCGCAAAAAACAGCGAGCGAAACAGCGGAACCGCTTGCGAAACTGCTCGCAACCTGCTCGCGAAAGACGGCGAAAAAATTGCGCAAAACAGCGAGCGAAAACAGCGGCCGACGGCGGCCGACGGCTCCGACGGCGAAAACACGGCGAAAACCCGCGAAAGACAGCGGCCGACGGTGGGAAACAACGGTTGACGGCGAAAAACGGTGCCGGCACGCAAACCGAGGCGCCACCGCTGTCCCGGGAGCACGCCGACCGGCGAAAATCCAGCCGCGCGACGAGGGAGGCCCGCCGCACGGCGCCCAACCAGCAGCGCCGCGCGGCGACCCGCTGCGCGGTGCCGGAGCGCACCGCGCAGCGCCCAGCGGCGCTGCGCGCGGCGCCCAGCGGCGCTGCGCGCGGGCCCGCGCGCAGCCCACTGCGCCTGCGCGCGGCCGCGCGCCTGTGCAGGCCCGCGCGCGGCCCTGCCGCACGCCCCTGCCGCGCGCGCCCGCGCGCGGCCAGGGGGGTGCCGCGCGCACGCGCGCCGGCCCTGCGCGCGCCCCTGCGCGCGGCCCTGCCGCGCGCGCCTGTGCGCGGCCAGGAGGGCCCGCGCGCACGGGCGCCGGCCCTGCCGCGCGCGCCTGCGCGCGGCCCTGCCGCGCGCATGGCGCTGGGCTCGGCCAGGAGGGCCCGCGCGCACGCGCGCGGCCCTGCCGCGCGCCCCTGCGCGCGGCCCTGCCGCGCGCGCCTGCGCGCGGCCAGGAGGTGCCGCGCGCACCTGAGCGCGGCCCTACCGCGCGCCCCTGCGCGCGGCCCGGCAGCGCCGCGTGCCGCTCTTTGCTGCCCGCGGCGCCGCGCCCAGCGGCAAGTCGCCGCCGGGTGCTCGCCAACAGCAGCACCCTGCGCCGCGCGTGCGCCGTTGCGCGCGCCGCTGCGCGGCCGCGGCGACGGCAACATCCAAAAAAAACCCAAAAAATCCGATTAAATCTGAAAATCCCAAAAATCCAAGAATCCATATTTTTCATGATTTTTAAACACCAATTAAAAATCCTCAAAGCTCCAAAACACCGAAAAAAACCCCAAAAACTGAAATTACTTACCTCGTTGTCGCACGTCGCACGTCGCACGCCCACAAGCTTCGCACGGCCTCCAACGGCGAGTCCAAAAATCCAAGAAGCTCCAATCCCTTTTCTTTCTTTTCTTTTTCCTTTTCCTCTCTTTTCTTTTCCTTTATTTCTTTCTCTTTTTCTTTCTTTCTTCTCTCTGCTGCAGAGGAGGGGTGGAGGCAGCTTTTATAAAGCAAAAAGCTTTATTAATTAAATCCATTAATTAATTAACTCCAAAAACTCCAACTCCAACTCACTTTTTGCCTTCGGGCTCTCCGCCACTGCCCGGAACTTCCCGAACTCCGCTGTAAATCGAAAATACACGCGCTCAGCAGCTTTTTCTCTTCAAAAAGCTCATCCGTTGAGGCGGGGTGCTCAAATCAATTACCGGCTCCAAATTTGCCAGTTCCAACTCACTTTTTGCCTCCGGGTCCTCCGCGTCAGTCCGGAACCTCCCGAACCTCGCTGTAAATCAAAAGTACACGTGTCCACAGCTTTTTCTCCTCAAAAAGCTTATCCGTTGAGTCGGGGTGCTCAAATCAATTACCGGCTCCAAAATTGCCAGTTCCGACTCACTTTTCGACTCCGGTCCTCCGCGTCAGTCCGGAAACCTCCCGAACCTCGTTGTAAATCAAAAGTACACCTGTTCCAAGTGTTCCTGAGTTTCCGGCGCTCCACGGTGAAGTCGGAAATTCCCAATCTCATCCTCAATCGGCCTACAAAGCCCGGAAAAACCCCGAATCGAGCTGGAAGCTTCCTCGTTGATCCGAATCAACCCGGCATCCACTGTAAACTCAAATGCAACATGCCCAAGGCAACTCTCTGCTCCAAGCCATCTGTGTGGTCGGCGCGCTATCCAATGCCCCGGTACTTTACAATTATTATCTCTTATATCTGAGCAGGTTTGGCGCTTCATGTACACGGGGAATACCGTGTGCACGGCGGATCTGTAGACGGGCCCGGGTTCTGGTTTACACCCGGGGCGTGACAGAGTAGGTGGTATCAGAGCTTAGGGATAGGTCATTTGGGACTTAGGAAACCCTAGGCTTTTCGGCGGACCCTAGGATGTTAGTGCGTGAGAGACGCGACATTTCGCGAAAGTCGGTGATTATTTGGTTGACTCTTCCTGTGAGGGAAGAGGGATCGACATATCCTATTTTTGTGGGACAGTTATGTTGGCTGCAGACAACATAAAGTTACAAAAATAGAGGGATGTCTTTGACTTTTGCCAGATTGGGTCGAGTGTTTGGGGTGTGCTGATTTGCGGTTTTGTCGTGGTGAGCGGTGTCTCCCCAACGTTGGGGCCCTGACCCGGGTGCACCTTGGTGCGGCAGTTGGGTCTGAGCTGGTTGTTTCGGGCCGGATACCCAGATTGGAGTCTGAGAGCTCCGGACCCGAAGGGTAGGTGTGTTGGAGGCAGATCAGCGGAGCGGTGGCACAGTTGTCGGAGCAGCGCGGTGACACAGTTGTCGGAGCGGTGGCACAGTTGTCGGAGCAGCGCAGTGACACAGTTGTCGAGCGGTGGCACAGTTGTCGGAGCCAGCGCAGTGACACAGTTGTCGGAGCGGTGGCACAGTTGTCGGAGCAGCGCGGTGACACAGTTGGTCGGAGCGGTGGCACAGTTGTCGGAGCCAGCGCAGTGACACAGTTGTCGGAGCGGTGGCACAGTTGTCGGAGCAAGCGCAGTGACACAGTTGTGGGAGCAGCGCAGTGACACAGTTGTCGGATCAGCGCAGTGGCACAGTGGTCGGAGTAGCGAGTAGCCCCCTCCGTGCCGACGTTTAGTGTTGGGGCACCGAGGCAGGGTGGATAGTTGACAGCGGGTAAGCTGTGGGATTGCGACGATCGAGTGAGCCAGTTTTGGCGGATGAGTCATTCCGATTCGTGGGATTGAGTATGGAGCCCTTGGAGGCAGGGTCTTGTTCAGTGGGGGATAGAGAGTGCTTGGAAGCCTTTTGCGTCAAGAGTTAACGCAGTCGCTGAACTGCACGCTCCATGTGTAAAGGGACGGGGCGCATAGGATATGAGTGTCTGAAAGTGGATTGCGCCAGGATACCTTTTAATTCGTTGGGTCCCTCCAGTACGGATTAAGGACGGCTCATCGGAGTAGGCGCCGGGTGTGGAGCGTGGTATTGTAGTTCCTTGGGTTGGGATCTACCGCCTGGGGCGAGTTCTGATTGAGGCGCTTGGCGCCGGGTGATGGAGGACAGATCAGTCGGTGGAGGCATTCCCGATTTCTTTTTCCAGGATAGTGGATTTCTGAGACTGTCGGAGCACATAGGTTACAGCGGTCGGTGTGGTGGTACTTGTGGGCTGGCGGGTTCAGTTTTCCTTTCGCGGCGGTTGATTATGCCGCAAGGACAGTTTTCCTTGGGGAGCCAGGCCCGGAGGTGTTTGATGCCGGAGAGTCGGGGAATTTCTTCTACCTCCACGACGGTTTAGAGATTAGAGAGCAGAGTCTACGTGATCAGTTGGGGGACTTATATTGGATACCTTGGGAGTATCGAGGTACTTGGATCGAGCTTGTGTGCCGATGGACTTGTGGTTGGTTTATCTGAGGCCCTGGGAGGAGCTGATGCTTGTACCGATGCAGACTACTTGGTAGCTCGAGCGGTTAGCCCAGCTGTACTTGGATGAGGTGGTGCGGTTTTCTGGAATGCCCGCCTCCTATTTTGTTTCTAGTTAGAGACCCGAGGGTTGTATCGCGTCTCTGGAGGAGGTATTAGACAGCCTTGGGAGCTCGAGTGGTGGATGATTGGATATTTACCCCCCTCTATTTGGTTGAGGTTTTGGGTTGAGAATTGATTTTAGTTTCGAGGAACGAAACTTTCTTTTAGTGGGGGAGGATGTGATGACCTGGATCTCTGCAGAGCTGTGGTAGGAGTCATTGGTGACAACTCGGGCATGTTGCTTTGTGTTTACGGATGATGTCGGGTTGATGCGGATCAACGCGGAAGCCACAGCTTGATTCGGGATTTTTCGGGCTTTGTGCGCCGATTGAGGACTGGTTTTGGGGAAGCATCGACTCCACCGTGGTGTGCAGAAAATTGGGAAAATACATGGAACAGGTGTACTTTGGAATTACAGCGGATTTCGGGAGGTTCCGGACTGACGCAGGGGACCCGAAGGTGAAAGTGAGTTGGAACTGGCAGTTTTGGAGCCGGTTTTTGGATTTAGCACACCGGCTCCACGGTTGAGCTTTTTGAGGAGAAAAAGCTGGGACATGTGTATTTTCAGATTACAGCGGAGTTCGGGAGGTTTCGGACCCGTGGCGGAGGCCCCGAAGTTAAAAAGTGAGTTGGCGGGGTCATTTGAGGGATTATTTAATTAAGTTAATTAATTTTGGATTTATTAGTGTTGCTGTGAAGCTTTAGTGAAAGAGAAAAATTTATTTGAAGGGATTGAATTAGTGGCTATGCTTTTAAGTGGCTGAGATATTTTGGAGTTGGGGGAATTTTTAATTCCTGCTACAGTGTCCTTCCCCCCTTGCCACTAATTAGGACTTTTAATTAGTGTACGCCACGTCATCGCCTTCTTCATCAAGCAAAATAGAGGAAATAAAAGTGAGCAGAGGAAGGAGAGAAAGAGAGAAAAGAAGGAGAAAGAAGAGAAAGAAAGGAAGAAAAAGGAGGGATTGGAGGAGCTTGATGATGGAACTCCCTCCTTGAGCCGCGTGGGCCGAGCGGTGAGCGCGGCGAGCGGCGCGGCGGATTTGAGAGGAGGGTAAGTTTGTTACGGAATTTGAGTTGGCGTAGTTTCGTGAAAGTCTCAAGTCTTGAAGATTGAAGGTGAAGAAAGTTGGATCATTTAACTCAATCTCAAGAAAGAAGAATTCAAAAGGATCAGGTATGTTTAACTAAAGAATTTGTGTGATCCGAATACTTCTTGTAGTGTAGAAACACTTGGAAGAATCTTTCATTGCATAAAAATCAAAAACTGACTTGGGACATGTTCAGGATCCGGATCAGGTTGTTCGATCCGGATCCCGAAGGTGGTTCGTTCATACATCGTCGCAATCCGGATCGTAGTCTCTTGATCCGGATCCCGACGTTGAGTTTACCATCTACCTTGACCGATCCGGATCTTGCTTCGCAATCTCGGATCCCGAACGTTGATGTTGGTGAACTGTATGAACGATCCGGATCGTAGTCACATGATCCGGATCCCGAACCTTCGTTTTTCTGGAATTGGCTGTTTCGTTATGACGATCCGGATCCTAGTTATCACGATCCGGATCGCCGTCCGTAAAAATCCAGAAATGGTTGGTTTTTGATTCTTATCTCCTTCCTAGGGTTTCTAACCTATAAATACACCCTATGACTCCTTTTCTAGGGTGAATCCACATAGCCGTCATTTTCATATATCATCTTTACGGCTATAGATCCACATATAGAGAAGAAAGGAAATCATTAGAGAATACTCTATGTTTCTTCATCTATATTGATTAGTTTGATTCTAGGTTTTCATACTCACATCTTGAGTTGAATCAAACTAATGAATACTTAGATGGTATTTCCGATCTATCTTTGATCTAAGTATTCGGCGGATCATCACCACCCAAAAAACAACGATTTCCCCAAAATCGGCGCGTGGATTCGCGTGTCCTTGTGGATTCAAGGTTCAATCGCTCTCGTGGATTCGGAGCGAGGCACGTTCGTGGATTCGAACGGTGCTATTGGGTGAAGACCGTGGATTCGGTCGGACGTCGTGGATTCGACGTTGGACGCCGTGGATTCGGCGTTGGGCGCAGATCGTGGATTCGAGAAGCGTCGGAGCGAGCGGAGAAGATCCTCTAGGAGCGTATGAAAAGGTTGAGTCGTAAGTGTGTACGGTAAATCACCTTGTACGTGTTTTAATTCTAGTGGATTTCTGCCGTGTTATCGGTCCCGTGGTTTTTTACTCCGGTGATGGAGTTTTCCACGTAAAAATCTTGCGTAGTTATTTTATTTTCCGCATTGGGTTTTTATCGCAACGATTTTTGGAGTGTTTATACGTTTACACCTATTCACCCCCCTCTAGGTGTTTCTTCCCCTATTTAGATCCGTATTATATACGACCCAACAAGTGGTATCAGAGCGGGAATAGGGTTGTGAACAATGGTTGAAGGTGGAAACATCAATCGACCCCCTTTCTTTGATGGAACAAATTATGCGTACTGGAAAGTACGGATGAAAGCCTTTTTATCTTCCATCGACGAAAGGGTGTGGCATTCAATTGAATCAGGATGGACTAATCCAACTGAACTTATCTCTGATGTTCACACCTTAAAACCTAGGTCGAAATGGACCAAGGAAGAGTTTGAGTTATCTTCTTACAATGGCAAGGGAATTAATGCTATTTTTAATGCCTTATCTCAAACTGAATTCTCTCGCGTCTCGGCATGTGAGACTGCGAAAGAAATCTGGGATGTTCTCCAGGTTACACATGAGGGAACTAACCTCGTGAAGATTCAGAAACTGCAGATGCTTACGAGCAAGTTTGACTCTATCTTGATGGCAGAAATGAATCTTTCACGGACTACTATACACGATTGCAAGACATCGTAAACTCATGTGCTAATCTGGGAGAGAAGATTCCAAAATTTAAGATTGTAAGAAAAATCTTAAGAACTCTTCCTGAACGATTTCGCCCAAAGGTTACTGCCATTGAAACTATTAAACACCCGGACGAAATACGTGTAGAAGAATTAGTTGGTTCATTACAAACTTATGAAATGACTTTTAATACTAACAATTCTTCTGGAAAAGCATCCACTTCTAAGTCTTCAGGTTATGCGTTGAAAACAACTAAGGAAGAAGACGCGGATACATCCTCCTCGGACGATGACGAGAACCTTTCTATGGAGGAATTTGAGAAGCAGCTCGCTCTCTTGACAAGGAATTTTCGCCGCAACTTTCGAAGGGGTAATTCAAGCAAATCTCCATCCTTCAGAAAGTGGAACAAAGGCAAGGGTACTCCAAGTCACAAGTCAAGAAAGCAGGAGAACTTCTCAAAGGATAAGAAAGTTCAGAAGGACAACTGCAATGCTTCAAATGTCGAGGCTACGGCCACATTGCAACGGAGTGTCCTAACAAGTATCCGGCAAAGAAGAAGGCGATGCAAGTCGTCACTTGGGATGACAACTCAACGTCAAATGAGTCGTCTTCAAGTGATGAAGAAAAGAGCTCCACGGCATTCCACACGTCCACATCTTCACCATTCATGTGCTTTATGGCAAGTACGTCTGAATCATTGTCCAACTCCACTGTTGAAAAGAATGCAATGGACAATGAATCGGATGATTCGGAAGGTGAAGAGTTTGCTCTAGCCTACCACAGATCTTTACAGGATTTAAAGAAACCGGCTAAGCAAAACAAGGGGTTGAGAGGGAGATTGCAGGATCTCGAAGAAGAAGTAAAAGGGTAACTTCTCTCTCGACCGATCTTGAAGTGGAAAGGGATAGTTTGATAAAAGCAAATGTTTCCCTTCAAGAGTCCAATGAGCAGCTCGAGAGGAACTATATAGATATGGTGAACAAAGCAAACTACTTCTTGAAGCTCTATGGCGAGGGCCGACAGGAAAGACGGGAAATGACAGAGACCATTCTCCAACTCAAGGATGACTTACAGCAATTCTCTTTAGGAAGGAGTAAGTTGGATAAACTCCTTGGTCTTGGTCAACAAATCGGTTCGGCCTCGGGTACACTCAAACTGGAAACAGTCCAAGTTCGAGTGGGACAGTCTTTGTGCCTCAGTCGGTATCTCCTCCTCCGACACCGGAATTCAAGACAAACAACGACAACAAACCTACCTCATCCTCTTCGGAATCGTCAAGCTCAAAGGTATGTTTTCGTTGTAATTTTGCAGGGCACATCGAAAGAAATTGTGAGATTGGAGCTCAAAGAACAAATCAACCACATCTTGCAATTGCTACCAATAAGCTCACTTCCCGGAATTCAAGGAAGGATTTTTCAAAAGAAAAGAACATTGGTAGCACCTCAAACAAGACGATGACAAAAGAAAAAGATCAATCATACAAGACGTCGTCTTCAAGGAGAATCTCTCAACCTTTACCAACATACTCCAAAACTCAAAAGGTTTGGGTATGCAAAGGTGAAACCCCTCCTTGTCTTTAATCGTTCTACGATTAAATCTTGTATAGTTTATGTAGACTATTTTCTTTTCTTCTTTTTCTTTTGGCCAACTCGTCAACCATCTTTGGGAGGTAAATGGTATATTTTCTTATTGGTTGATGATTTCTCTCGGTTTTCTTGGGTAGCATTTCTGAGAGAGAAAGCTGATACGTTTGACTCTTTTCATGAGATTTGCCATCGTATTATGATTGAAAAGAATGAAAAGATCATTCGTGTTAGAAGTGATAGGGGTGGAGAATTCATAAATTCAAAATTCATTGACTTTTGTACTTCAAATGGCATTAAACATGAATTCTCGGCACCCTATACACCTCAGCAGAATGGTGTTGTTGAGCGCAAAAAACAGGGTTGTTCAAGAGATGGCGCGTGTGATGCTTCATAGCCGGAAATTATCGCTACATTTTTGGGCTGAAGCTGTGAACACCGCTGTCTATGTCATTAACAGAGTGTATTTGCGCCCAGGAACCTTGAATACACCATATGAGCTGTGGTTTAGTAGAAAACCGGATATCAAGTACTTTCGTATCTTCGGGAGTCGATGTTACATCTTACGTGACCGTGAAAATCTTGGAAAGTTCGACTCTCGAAGTGATGAAGGGATCTTTTTGGGTTATTCTACGAATAGCAGAGCATATCGAGTATTTAACATTGAATCTAAGACGGTCGTAGAATCTATAAATGTTAAAGTAGATGAAGCTTCTCATTTTGAATCAGAAAAATCTACCCTCGATATCTCTCTAGATGATGGTTCTCCTGCTAGTGCATCTTCTCATAATAATACTTCCAATATTAATGATGCATCTAATGGTTCTTCTAGTTTATCTGATGTGCAGGAATCATCTCGTGTACCTCCGAGTACTCCGTTTCAACAAACGCTACGAATCTCCAAGGATCATCCGGAATCGAACATCATTGGAGATCCACAAAAAGGAGTTAGAACTCGAAGGCAGTTGGTTTGCGGATTTGCTTGCTACGTATCTTTAATCGAACCAAAGACAATAGATGAAGCTCTTCAGGATGACTACTGGATTAAAGCAATGCAGGAAGAGCTCCATCAATTTGAGCGAAACAAAGTCTGGGAATTAACGAAGCCTCCAAAGCAACATAATGTGATAGGTACCAAATGGATCTTCAAGAACAAGAAAGATGAAGATGGTACTATCATCAGGAACAAGGCACGACTAGTTGCTCAAGGCTACTCTCAAGTAGAAGGTATAGACTTTGACGAAACTTTTGCCCCTGTAGCTAGACTCGAGTCCATTCGTATATTGTTTGCTATTGCTTGTCATTTTAAAATCAAATTATTTCAAATGGACGTCAAGAGCGCATTTCTAAATGGGTTTTTAAATGAGGAAGTTTATGTAGCTCAACCGAAAGGTTTTGTAGATCATAAACAACCTAACCATGTTTTTCGTTTGAAAAAGGCTCTTTACGGTCTGAAACAAGCACCGCGAGCATGGTACGAAAGGTTAACAAAGCACCTTTTGGAGAAGGGCTATACTCGAGGGGGAGCTGACAGGACTCTCTTTGTGAAGCATTATCAAAATAATTTCATTGTAGCACAAATCTATGTCGATGACATTGTATTTGGTGCAACAAAAGATAATGATGCTTCTAAATTCGCGGAGACCATGGAAAGCGAATTTGAGATGTCCATGATGGGCGAACTGTGTGACGCCCCACTTCCCAGGGGGTCACCCATCCTAGAACTACTCTAGCTCTAGCACGCTTAACTCTCATGTTCCTCTTGGATTTTGCTACCATCCAAAATGCTATAGCCGGGTTAGAGATTTAGTCCTATTATATCATTTATATATAGGACTAATCCAAATTCCGGGGGTGTCACATTCTTCCCCCCTTTAAGCCCTGACGTCCACGTCAGGCTCAAGCACACTCACAGGCACCAGGCGATGTGAGACTCGTCTCGCTAGCCTTAGCCGACCTTGTGAGGAGCTGCACTCCACTCACAACGGTCATTAGCCGGGGAGCCTCGCTCTACCCGCTAAATAACCCTGGCTCAGCCGAGACTCATCTCACATTTCCGGCTGGTGAATGGCTCTGATACCAACTGTGACGCCCCACTTCCCAGGGGGTCACCCATCCTAGAACTACTCTAGCTCTAGCACGCTTAACTCTCATGTTCCTCTTGGATTTTGCTACCATCCAAAATGCTATAGCCGGGTTAGAGATTTAGTCCTATTATATCATTTATATATAGGACTAATCCAAATTCCGGGGGTGTCACAAACTGTCTTATTTTCTTGGATTGCAAATTAAACAAAATGATGAAGGTATTCACTTGAGTCAATCCAAGTATGCACTGGAGTTGGTCAAAAAGTTTGATCTAGAAAATTGTAAAGATTTTCCAACTCCAATGGGAACTAGCCACAAGGGACTTGGAAGTGAATCACATAGTGAGAATGTAGATGAGAAACTGTATAGAAGTATGATTGGAAGTCTACTTTACCTCACGGCTAGTCGCCCGGATATATCCTTTAGTGTTGGGATTTGCGCGAGATATCAATCAGCACCAAAGGAGGTTCACCTGAAAGCGGTGAAACGGATCATCCGGTACATCAAAGGATCAATTAATTTCGGAATTTGGTATCCTATGGGAACAAGTCTGGACATTGTTGGATACTCAGATGCCGATTGGGCAGGATCAGTGGATGATCGGAAAAGCACGAGTGGTGCATGCTTCTATCTTGGCCATTGCCTTGTTGCATGGCACAGTAAAAAGCAGAATTGCATAGCACTCTCGACTGCCGAAGCGGAATACATTTCAGCTGGAAGTTGCTCAACTCAACTCATTTGGATGAAAAGCGTATTGAGTGACTTCCGCATTTCAGCATCTTCGGTAACAATTCTTTGTGACAACACAAGTGCAATTAACATTTCTAAAAACCCTGTGTTGCACTCTAGAACAAAACATATTGAACTTAGATATCATTTTCTTAGAGAGCTAGTTGAATCAAATACTCTTCAACTTTCATATGTTTCAACTGAAGATCAATTAGCTGACTTTTTAACAAAACCTTTGGATCAAAAACGTTTAATTCATTTGCGAAAAGCAATTGGTATGCTTTCTTTGAAATAAACTTCTTTTTGAAACCTTTGCTTAAAATAGGTTTTGTATTTGTTTTGTTCTATTCAATATCTATGTTTATACATAGGATAGTAATTGAGCATAGATCTTAATTGACTTTAATTGCATCTGTTCACACATTTAGAAATTTATTATGCTTTTGCCATCATAATATTTCATTGTTGCAATGATCGTTTATGTTAATTAAATCATCTTCTAAAGTGATCAAAGTCAATTTCTCTCTCAATGATCTCTTGGTATAGTCATTATCTTATTTGACTGTTTAGTCGAGTATGAAATCGAGATCAATTTTTGGTTGAATACTTTATATCTTAAATAATTGATAGCCAATTGAGGGGGAGTCAAAGATAATGTAAAATGCTCAAAAGATGTGGAAAGAGTTACATCCCAATGAGGAGTGTGAAAACTACCACCACATGGAGGAAAGAGCTACCACCTCGGTCGTCCGAGTATTGTGTGCAGCTACCACATGTATACCAAGCATGGTTGTTCAAATTTTTGATTAAGTAAAATGCATGTTGAAATACTTGACTCTGTCAAATTTCAAGGTTGGTATAAGGTGGGATTTTAAAGAAAGATGCTCAAAGAGCCACTCTCTTCAACAGATTGTCTAGAAATATTATCTACCATATTTGGGATTTCAAACATCTATTGATCTTTGTATTTCACTTTCTTTACCGAATTGATTATTTGATAAAGGCATTACTCATAAGATCAAGTTAGATGTAATTGAAGGTGTTCAACTTTAAGGGATTTAATTCTTGTAAATTTTCGTTTCATTTTTGGATATTACTGATAGATTTGGCATAATCTAATTCTTGTTGTGTGAAACGATGCTTTTTGTTTAAAGTTGATACACCTTTGTGCTTACAATCTTTTTCTGGTTTTTCTTGAATTTCTCTGAAATTTTTCTAAAGAAAAAGTTGGGGCCGATCCGGATCGGGCAAGGTGATCCGGATCCCGAACGCAGGTTTTCTCCTGCGGGCTGACGATCCGGATTGGACCTGCCGATCCGGATCCCGAACGCAGTTTTTTCACTGCGGGTAGCCGATCCGGATCGCAAGCTCGGGAGGATCCGGATCGCGGCTAGGTTTTTATAAAGAACAAAAGGGTTTTGATTTCTTTTACTCCAATCTTTTGTTCAAAAGTTTCCAGAGCGCTTCTCTCTAGATTTCATCCTCCTTGGAAGCTTTCTAACTCAAGTTCTTCAGTTCCAAGTAAGTTTTATTGATCAAAATCTCGGTTTTTCACCGTTTTTTCTCTTTTCCTCCTCAAACGTACGAAATTCTTGGATCGATTTTGTTTGTGGATGGTTTTTGATCAAATTTCTTTTGAAATAAGAACTCTGGGTTGTTTAGTTTTGATTATATGCTAGGTTTTCTCCTGATTAACGGATTTTTAGGCTTCGATTTCTAAAATTTCGGTTTTAGGGCATATAATAAGGATTTTCGAAAATCATACAATTGATCTATTTTTAAAAGTCCTTTTGCAAAACTAATTTGATTCTTAGTCTCTCTACATGATTATGATTGTTTGGGTACAATTTTTTCAATTTTTGAAAACTAAGAATTTTTGTGTTCTTGAGTTGGTTTTCACAGGACACCTTCTTAACTCAAGTATCTTGTTCAATGGCACTTAATTCAATGTGTTTCTCTTGGTTAATCCTTCTCCTGGTCTCAATGGTACACACTCGCCCTACAAATAAACTAAAGAGAGCCAAGAACCTCCAACAAAAAGGTGATTTTGTCGAGGTCAGTGACACAGAGGTAGATTGTCATGAGGTTGACTGGGCAGCATTGACGGATGATGATGACTCAATGTATGAACAAGAACCGTCTGATGATTCAAGGAGAAAGGCGTCTGTTAAATCAAAAGAAAAGGTAAATAAAGGACCAGGAAAAGCATCAATGGCAGCACCAATCATCTCCATGAAAAGAAAGAGAATAACTAGACGCTGTGGGCTACGACAGGACATTAATGTTGACACGCCGATAGCTCCTGACTCCCCACATCGCTTGGAAGAAGTATTCGTTAACACTGATCGTCTTCGAGCCTTTGCACATCGCGAATGCATTGGTGAAAGGCATGTTAACATTGAGGCTCTGCAAGGTCACTCCCCTGCCTTTGGCCTTCTGATTGAACAAGCAAACCTTATTCAAGTATGTCGTTTCCCAGAAACTCTTGGCTACTGTTTGCATCATGTGAGGACCTTCTACACTAATGCACGACATCTTCGAGAGGTTGAGAACGGTCCTATGGAGTTCTACACGAACATCCAAGGCACAAGGTTTAAGATTACTCCACAATTGATTGGCGAGGTTTTGGGAATGGAAGCCAGCAAGAAAGGAGTTCACTACTTGAAGGGGGTAAATTTGACAAACACATTATGGCAAAAAGTTATAGAGGGAATTTGTCTCGAGGGAACACAATCAACCGAAAAATCTGTTCGATCTAAAGAACTTCGTCTTGAATATCGCTTCTTAAACTTCATCACATGCTACAATATACTTCCAAATATGCAGACAAAGGTTGTGAGATGGGACCGGTTGCTGTTTTTGTATCTCATAGGACATCGATCAGAGGCAACGGCATTGAATATCAACATTCCATACATTATCTGGAATAGAATGGCGCGATATGTTGAGCATCCTCACCCCACTGAGAGAATTCCATTTCCCTTGATTATAATGAGGATTTTACAGAAATTTCAGGTTGACATTACTTCAACAACTTATCATCAATGTCTGAGCATGATAAATGAGTCTACTATTGTCAAATCCCTCCATAAGTTGCCGCATGTCACTCCAGTTCCTGCATCTGGAACAAAGCACAGTACAAGCACTGCCGCATCACCATCTCGACAAGCAACTGGCACAGATGATGAAGCATCAATAACATCGATTATCAAGGAACAACAGCGACTATCTGTTAAGCAAGAACAAATTTTGACGGAGCAACAACGAATTACCAAAGAGCTTGAGATTACAACGGCAGCTCACATTACCATAACGAAGAAGATCAATTCAATGGACAAGCGGATGCGAAAGATACTCTCTAAGATGGGTTGCACAAGCTCTGAAGACTCAGATTCTGACAACTGATTACTTTTGACTCATTTTCTTTTCCTTTCCTTTTGTGCAGGATTACGATTTTAGGATTTAGTTTTATACTTACGTTAGCTTAGTTCTCAGGTTTTACATTTTATTGGAACTTTTTACTCTCCTCACATTTCGTAGTCTTAACTACATTTTGGCTTTGTTTTGTGACAAAAAGGGGGAGAGAGTTAGAGAGAACTTTGAACAATGTTGACTGCATGAAACATCAAGGTAAGTGAACAATGTTTGATATGAAAACTGGATGAATATCAAGGTAACTGGATGAATATCAAGGTAAGTATTACTCCAACTTTCATTCTCAACTTGAGGTTTTTCAGCTGTATGAATGCATGCCTCGACTAACTATTTGCTAACTATTTGGGCATGTAATATAACTAACAAGTTGATGTTCACTAACAAGTTTGTGACACTTGGTTTTTGATTGCATAGAAGATATGTTGGTTCTTAACTCTGATCAATTACATATCTATATATATATAAGTTTGTCACAAACATGTTCATGACATTTGGTTTTTACGTGCAAAGAAGATATGTTGGTGTTTTTTTAACTATGATCAGTTTACATATCTGAATATAAATGTCATGGTAAGTATAAATGAGTTTAAACTTCATCTCTGTTTGTGGTTTTTGAATGATACAAAATTCTTGAGGTATCTAACGATTTCTTTTGTCAAGAATGATTTCTTTTTGCAGAGAGTACAGATGTCTAAGTCTAGAGTCTGTTTTAGGAGTTTAACTCATGTATTGTATTTTGGATCTCCATTGTAAATTTTTGTTGTATGGTGATAGCAACAAAAATATCTTTTTGAATTTTCTTTAGTGGATCTGTGTTTTGTCACGAAACCGCCAAAGGGGGAGATTGTTACGGAATTTGAGTTGGCGTAGTTTCGTGAAAGTTTCAAGTCCTGAAGATTGAAGGTGAAGAAAGTTGGATCATTTAACTCAATCTCAAGAAAGAAGAATTCAAAAGGATCAGGTATGTTTAACTAAAGAATTTGTGTGATCCGAATACTTCTTGTAGTGTAGAAACACTTGGAAGAATCTTTCATTGCATAAAAATCAAAAACTGGACTTGGGACATGTTCAGGATCCGGATCAGGCTGTTCGATCCGGATCCCGAAGGTGGTTCGTTCATACATCGTCGCAATCCGGATCGTAGTCTCTTGATCCGGATCCCGAACGTTGAGTTTACCATCTACCTTGAACGATCCGGATCTTGCTTCGCAATCCGGATCCCGAACGTTGATGTTTGGTAAACTGTATGAACGATCCGGATCGTAGTCACATGATCCGGATCCCGAACCTTCGTTTTTCTGGAATTGGCTGTTTCGTTATGACGATCCGGATCTCAGTTATCACGATCCGGATCGTCGTCCGTAAAATTCCAGAAATGGCAGGTTTTTGATTCTTATCTCCTTCCTAGGGTTTCTAACCTATAAATAGACCCTATGTCTTTCTTTCTAGGGTTAATCCACATAGCCGTCATTTTCATATATCATCTTATACGGCTATAGATCCACATATAGAGAAGAAAGGAAATCATTAGAGAATACTCTATGTTTCTTCATCTATATTGATTAGTTTGATTCTAGGTTTTCATACTCACATCTTGAGTTGAATCAAACTAATGAATACTTAGATGGTATTTCCGATCTATCTTTGATCTAAGTATTCGGCGGATCATCACCACCCAAAAAACAACGATTACCCCAAAATCGGCGCGTGGATTCGCGTGTCCTTGTGGATTCAAGGTTCATTCGCTCTCGTGGATTCGGAGCGAGGCACGTTCGTGGATTCGAAGGGTGCTATTGGGTGAAGACCGTGGATTCGGTCGGACGTCGTGGATTCGACGTTGGACGCCGTGGATTCGGCGTTGGGCGCAGATCGTGGATTCGAGAAGCGTCTGGAGCGAGCGGAGAAGATCCTCTAGGAGCGTATGGAAAAGGTTGAATCGTAAGTGTGTACGGTAAATCACCTTGTACGTGTTTTAATTCTAGTGGATTTCTGCCGTGTTATCGGTCCCGTGGTTTTTTACTCCGGTGATGGAGTTTTCCACGTAAAAATCTTGCGAGTTATTTTCATTTCCGCATTGGGTTTTTTATCGCAACGATTTTTGAGTGTTTATACGTTTACACCTATTCACCCCCCTCTAGGTGTTTCTTCCCCTATTTAGATCCGTATTATATACGACCCAACAACCAGGACGACGGTGAGGCATCGATTAGAGGACCCTAGCCATTGAGGCTATTAAACTTTACAATTTTATGGTTATCTTTTATTGTGATTGGTTAGTCTAGCTGTGATTACTTGTGCATGGTTTATCATGGATGTTGGATTGAGATCTTAGTGTAGGAATATCTACTTATATCTGTGAATGTTGAGATGTATGAATGCGGCTCGTTTTCAAATACAAACATGGTTTCAAAAGCGTTTTCAAACCAAGTGTCGTGTGGGCACTGATTTCTAAACCCGTGGATTTATCCTTTCAAGCAATGTTGCCGCTTAAAAGAGATTGCGAAAACGTTTTGTAAAATTGGGTGTCGGGTGGACACCGTCTTTCAAACCTATGGATTTATCCCTTAGAAAAGTATGGTGATTATGATTGTATGGTTAGGTGCGATCTCTCATTATTGCTCAATGATTGCATGGTTAAAGTACTTGTCGTGTTCGGAACGCCGTACATATACAAAAGAGGCTCCGCCCGTTTGGGGAGTGAATTTGTATATGTGGCGGGTCTGGCGCGCACCGGCTAACGCTTTTACTTTTGACGCGTCAAAGACCGATCAAATATTCAATCGGTTATACAAGGACGGTCGAATCGTGCTCCAGGGGGGTCAGACAATCCCTCCTTACAAGGAGCTCAGAAAACGAAAATACTGCAAGTGGCACTACACTTGGAGTCACCGGACAGTCGAATGCTTCACGTTTAAGAAGCAGATTCAGAAAGAGCTCGATGAGGGTCGACTTACCTTTGCCGACCAAGAGTAGAAAGAAATGGAGGTTGACACTAACCCGTTTCCTCCGCAGATTAGCACGATCGACCCCAAGGGAAAGAAGCTGATGCAGGGGCCCAAGTCCTCCGCAAAGGAGAAATCGGCTTGGAACATGTTTCGACTTTGCATCCGCTTCAAGGCTCAAATGACGAAGGAAGATTAGGATGCCCTCCTCACTAACATGCCTGAGGAGGCGAAGAGATGGTTTGCCTTCATCAGCGAAGGCGCACACCACCACGACCACCGACCGAATTCAAGTTCGGCCGGAAGGTCAGCCAAGCAGTCCTCCGGAGAAGAGGATGGGGAAGAAGAGTAATACCGTCCCACCCGAAGAGTGTTGTAGGAATTCTACGACCGGGACAGGCCAAGGCCGACCTTAGTCGGCCATAAGGGGCTACGAGCTCCACAGCAGCAGAAGGGTCCCCACCGTGGCTATAATGAAAGCCGGGTCCAGGGGGCACTCTGTAGACCCTTCGGCCAACAAACCAAAGGAAGACCAGCATATGGGCCCTCACAACACCCAGAATGGATCGGGCCCCACCAGAGGCTTGGACCGCTGGAGGCACAGAGGGGCCTATCTAGCCACTGGTAGAGAGGGCCTACTCCGCGACCTCCCCGCCGATAGACGCTAGGGGAAGGAGAAGCCCCATTAACTCCTGATTCAGACTTCCCTTGGCTGACCTAGGAAGAAGTGGAGGCCTTAGGCATTCAGCTAGCCCAGGAGCTAAGATTCCAGCCATGGCCCAAACCTTGGCAAAAAAGGAAAATCCTTAGGGCGTGCCTGAAGGAGATGAACCCGCCGACAGACATACCGGTGGAAGAGTGGTTCACGGCTATATCACCGGCCTGATGGCAAGGGCCGGTCATGACTAAGATGCAGAAGCGTTGAGCTCAGAGGCTGAAAGCCAACACCCATAATAACGACGTCGCAGCTCAGCGGCTGGGGCCGACCCCGAGGCAGGAACGGCCCACGCACCGACACCCCTTGGCGCCAATGCACCACAGCCAAGAGGCGGGAGGTTCAACCATGCCTCTTCAGCAGAAGCTATCGTTAATTCAATCAGTAGTGATCAAGCCGACGGATGAAGCCGTGAAGCAGGAATTGGACGCCCACCTAAAAGCTTTGGAGGCCGCCGTAAGGTGTAGCCAAGAAATGCCTGGGGAGTAGCAGGAAGCCGAGGAACCTGTCAAGCGAGATCCTGGAAAGGTGGCCCGACGCAAAAGATGGGCGATGAAGAAGTTCCGACCCCATCTTCGGCCGAAACAGAGGCTGGGGGAAAGACGACATGGACCGATAGCATGTCGGTCAACGGGGACCTGGACGAGACCTCCTCCGTCCAGATGAGTGAGGAGGGAGCACGAGTAAAGCTCCTCAGCGAGACTAGCCAACGGGTTGCTGGTGACGGGTCCCAGCCTGAAACAAACGGTGTATGAGGGGCCAGTAGTTGAGGCCACACCAAGGCCTCAAGGGAATGACCCGGCACAGGAAGCTGACAAATTCGGCGGTTACGACACAGGCCGAAGAAGTTGTAAGCGAGGTCATGATAGGGCCTCAAGGGCAGGGCCGTCACAATAAGTCGGCGGAGAAGATAAATTTGGCTAGAAACGTTCGATTATACGCAGGCCTATCAGAGTCGAGTTTAGAACATTCATGACGACGGATCGGAAGGCGCCGATCAATAAGTAAAAAGACTAATAAATATCGGTTCGAGAGAATGCGGAGCACAAACACATCAAAGCTTCACATTTAATGGGTCGATAAATTTGAATACTAAGAAAAAAAAATACAAAAGTGTTTCAAAAAAGAAAAAGCCGTGGTCAACGAGAAAGGTTGGGGGACGAAATACAAGACAACCACCGGGCCGAGGAACGAAGGAAGCCAAAGGCGAAGGAACAAGCATTACCTTTGGAAACCGAGACACCCGGCCACCACGAAGTCGAAGAGTCTCGAACCTCTTGGAATCCCATAACAAACTTGTGCTAGGCAAAATGTTCCCCTCGGGAAAAAGGAGGCCGACCTCGTTGGAAGGCTGGTTGAAGCGTGAGAACACGCCTCCTCGATGAAGAAAACCAGACGTGCAAGCGGCCGGAACCCCTCCAGCTCCAAGGGATGGAGGCGAAGGCCAGTTTTTTCCCTACTATGTTCTTCATATGCATAATCTTTCGAAAGCGGACGGAGATCGGCCAGGCCACCGGACGTAGGATCCCGTATCGGTAGGTCATGCATGAGGGCTTCTCCAGAGGAAGCCTGGTCAGAACCCCAATTGAGGGGAAGGATCTGATCGGTCGACGTCGAAACACCGCCAGAGTTAGATTGAGAGTTTGCCTCAAAAGTACTCTTAGGGACGAAAAAGCTGCGATCAAAATATTGGTGTAGCGATGGCACGAGAATCGTCATAAGGAAAGAAGGCAATGTGGAGAATGCTACAGGTATGCCTCTTTATAGGCCTACGAGAAGGAGCAAAGTGACAACCGTCGCCCCTCAAAAAGCAACAACATTTAATGGAAGAACAGCGAAGGACGTTTTTGCCGAGAATCAAGAAAGATCAACACCGTTCGTAAATCCCTCGGACAATGGGCGAATATCCCGCCTAGAGTACGGGGATGATCGCGGACATCATTCTGCACGCTGTCAGACTGTTGACTCAACTTCGACAATCACCTGAACCGCAGATTAGGCGATTGCCGATCGGGCATTGTTTAGACCAAATTTTTCGCCACATGAGGGGTGACACGTTGCGTTCACCATCGATTGAAGGCATCAGCCGACAGAGGAATGAGTCAACAAAGAGGGACTCGTGTCTTGATTAAGACCAGTCTCAGTCGTAGAAAAGTGCAACACACGATAAGTGATTGAGAGTCTCAGTCGATAGGAAGAGCGACGAGCAAAAGGATTATCGCGTCATCCAGGACCAACCTCAGCTGAAGGTGAATTCCAAACCGCTTCAGTCAAGTGATAAAAAGGTAGAGTCAATGTCAATTCTCAGATGACCGAGCCGTAGACCTTGAAAGGAAATAGTACAAGATTTGGGCGCGAATCTCGTAACGACCTCCAAAACGACAAGCGGCTCTCAGCATTGGAAAGCGCCGAAGATTACACTTCGGGACGTTGATAAGGGGATGAACTTGGACGGAAAAATGACTACTATTCTACTTGAGGAAGTTTTGATTCAAAAGGAAGTAGTTAAGGATTTCATGGTGACTTTTCCCAAATCCCGCCGTTATTTCAAATCGGCGCCTGTAAATATGGTTCGGGGAGTGTATAAATACCCGAACCATCGAAGAAAAAGGAGTCCTGTAACCTCGTAAGCCAGGACTGTTGGGTTATATGTAATAAGGATCTAAATAGGGGAAAAAACACCTAGAGGGGGGTGAATAGGTGTAAACGTATAAACACTCAAAAATCGTTGCGATAAAAACCCAATGCGGAAATAAAAAATAACTCGCAAGATTTTTACGTGGAAAACTCCATCACCGGAGTAAAAAACCACGGGACCGATAACACGGCAGAAATCCACTAGAATTAAAACACGTACAAGGTGATTTACCGTACACACTTACGACTCAACCTTTTCCATACGCTCCTAGAGGATCTTCTCCGCTCGCTCCGCGACGCTTCTCGAATCCACGATCTGCGCCCAACGCCGAATCCACGGCGTCCAACGTCGAATCCACGACGTCCGACCGAGTCCACGGTCTTCACCCAATAGCACCCTTCGAATCCACGAATGTGCCTCGCTCCGAATCCACGAGAGCGGTTGAACCTTGAATCCACAAGGATACGCGAATCCACGCGCCAATTTTTGGGGTAAATCGTTGTTTTTGGTGGTGATGATCCGCCGAATACTTAGATCAAAGATAGATCGGAAATACCATCTAAGTATTCATTAGTTTGATTCAACTCAAGATGTGAGTATGAAAACCTAGAATCAAACTAATCAATATAGATGAAGAAACATAGAGTATTCTCTAATGATTTCCTTTCTTCTCTATAGGTGGATCTAGAGCCGTATAAGATGATATATGAAAATGACGGCTATTTGGATTAACCCTAGAAAAAGAGTCATAGGGTCTATTTATAGGTTAGAAACCCTAGGAAGGAGATAAGAATAAAAAACCTAACATTTCTGGAAATTTTGACGGACGGCGATCCGGATCGGATTTGGGCGATCCGGATTGCAGTAGCAATAAAGACGGTTTCCAGAAAACAAACGTTCGGGATCCGGATCAGAATGCCTGATCCGGATCGTTCATACATTTCAGAAAACTCAACGTTCGGGATCCGGATCGTGAGATGCTGCGATCCGGATTGGAGTAATGTATGAAACAACAACCTTCGGGATCCGGATTGCTGGCTCTGATCCGGATCCTGAACATGTCCGAACACCAGTTTTTGATTTTTATGCAGTTAAAAATTCTTCCAAGTGTTTCTACACTACAAGAAGTATTCAGATCACACAAAAATATTTAGTTAAACATACCTGATCCTTCTGAATTCTTCTTTCTTGAGATTGAGTTAAATGATCCAACTTTCTTCACCTTCAATCTTCAAGACTTGAGACTTTCACGAAACTATGCCAACTCAAATTCCGTAACAATCTCCCCCTTTGGCGGTTTCGTGACAAAAACACAGATCCACTCAAGAAAATTCAAAAAGATATTTTTGTTGCTATCACCATACAACAAAAATTTACAATGGAGATCCGAAAATTTAAAAACATGAGATAAACTCCTAAAACAGACTCTAGACTTAGACATCTGTACTCTCTGCACAAAGAAATCATTCTTGACAAAAAGAGATCGTTAGATACCTCAAGAATATTTAGCATTCAAAACCTAGTACAGAGATAGAGTTTATCTGATCATCATGACATTTGAGAATTCAGGTATGTAAGAAAATCATAGTCAAAAACCAACATATCTTCTATGCAATTAAAAAACAAATGTCACAAAATGTTACTCCAACATCAACTTGTTAGTCATAATACATGCCCAAATAGTTAGTCGAATAGTTAGTAGAGACATGCAAACAATCACAAGATAAAAACCAAAGTTGAAGTTGAAGTGATACTTACCTTGATGTATACAAAATTTTCATATCAGCATTGTTCAAGTTCTCAGTCATCATTGTACCTTGATGTATAATCATTGTTCAAGTTCTCTAAACTCTCTCCCCCTTTTTGTCACAAACAAAGCCAAAATTACAAAAATTTAAGGAGAGTTAAAAATTCCAACGAAAATGTTCCGAAATTTAAGAACTAGAACTAAGAGTAAGTCCTAAAAAGAACTGAAAAACCTGCACAAGAAAAGGTTAAAAATCTGCAAAAGAATAAAAAGAAAGGAATCAGTCATCAGATTCGGAGTCTTCAGAGCTCGTACAGCCCATCTTTGAGAACATCTTTTTCACCAGCTTGTTCATAGAATTGACCTTCTTAGTTATGGTAATATGAGCTGCCGTGATGAGCTCCAGCTCATTGGAAATTCTCGTCTGTGCCTTCGAAATCTGTTCCTGCTCAACAGATAATCGTTGTTGTTCTTTGTAGATGGATGAGACTGATGCTTCATCCGCTGGTGTGGGTGCTGGTTGTGATGGTGATGCGGAAGTGCCGCTACTAGGTTTCGTTCCGCATGGAGGGACTGGAGTGACGTGGGGCAATTTGTGAAGTGACTTCACAACGGTGGACTCATCGATCATACCCAAACATTGATGATAAGTCGGTGAAGTAATATCTACCTGAAATTTCTTCAAGATCCTCATTATAATCAGTGGAAATGGAATTCTTTCTGTGGGATGAGGGTGCTCAACATATCTTGTCATTCTATTCCAAATAATGTATGGAATGTTGATATTCAATCCCATTGCCTCAGACGGATGTCCTAAGAGATACAAAAATAGCATTCGATCCCATCTCAAGACTTTCGTCTGCAAATTTGGAAGGATATTGTAACACGTGATAAAGTTTAGAAACCGGTACTCAAGACGAAGTTCTTTGGATCTGATCGATTTCTCCGTTGATTGCGTTCCTTCCAAACAAATTCCCTTAATAACCATTTGCCACAAAGTGTTCGTCAAAACCTTTCCCTTCAAGTAATTAACTCCTGTCTTGCTGGCAGGCATTCCCAAAACCTCGCCAATCAATTGTGGAGTAATTTTGAATCTTGTGCCTTGGATATTCGTGTAAAATTCCATTGGACCGTTTTCAATTTCTCGAAGGTGCCGTGCATTTGTATAGAAGGCCCTTACAAGATGCAGACATTATCCAAGCACTTCTGGAAATCGACAAACTTGAATAAGATTTGCTTGTTTAATCAGAACGCCAAACTCAGGGGAGTGATCTCGTAGAGCCTCAATATTGACATGCCTCTCACCAATGCATTCACGATTCTCAAATGCCCTTAGGCGATCCGCATTAACGAACACTTGTTCCTCCCGAGGTGGAGAATCCGGAATAATCGGTTCGTTAGACATGAAACCTCGTGCTCGTCCAAACCGTCGAGCGAGTCGTTTCCTTTTCACCGAGATGGTTGGTTCAGTCATAGGTGCTTTACCTTTGTCCATGGGTGCTTTTTCTTTCGATGCATCGGACGCTTTTTGTTCAGGCAATGAGTCATCATCATCTGTCAATTCAGTCCAATCTACCTCGTGACAATCTACTTCTGTGTCGCTGATCTCATGAAACTCACCCTTTTGTTGTGTTTTCTTAGCTCTCTTTAACTTGTTTGTGGCCCGAGTGTGCACCATAGTGACCAATAAAAGAATGATCCATGAGAATCCCATTGATCCAAGTGCCTTAAGAAGATTAAAATCCTGTGAGCGACAACTCAAGAACACGAAAAAATTGTTAATTTTCAAGGATTTGAAAAATTGTACCCAAACAATCATAATCATGTAGAGAGACTAAGAATCAAATTAGTTTTGCAAAAAGGACTTTTAAAAATAGATCAATTGCATGATTTTCGAAAATCCTCATTATATGCCCTAAAACCGAAATTTTAGAAATCGAAGCCTAAAAATCCGTTAATCAGGAGAATACCTAGCATATAATCAAAACTAATCTACCCAGAGTTCTTATTTCAAAAGAAATTTGATCAAAAACCATCCACAAACAAAGTTGATCCAAGAGATTCATCACGTTTGAGGAGGAAAAGAGAAAAAACGGTGAAAAACTGAGATTTTGATCAATAAAACTTACTTGGAGTTGAAGAACTTGAGTTTGAAGGCTTCCAGGAAGGATGAAATCTAGAGAGAGAGGCTCTGGAAACTTTGGAACAAAAGATTGGTGTAAAAGAAATCAAAACCCTTTTGTTCTTTATAAAACCCTAGCCGCGATCCGGATCAGTTCATGATTGCGATCCGGATCGGCTACCCGCAGTGAGAAACTGCGTTCGGGATCCGGATCGGCAGGTCCAATCCGGATCGTCAGCCCGCAGAAGAATACCTGCGTTCGGGATCCGGATCATCTTGCCCGATCCGGATCGGCTCCAACTTTTTCTTTAGAAAATTTCAGAGAAATTCAAGAAAAACCAGAAAAAGATTGTAAGCACAAATGTGTATCAACTTTAAACAGAAATCATCGTTTCATACAACAAGAATTAGATTATGCCAAATCTATCAATAATATCCAAAAATGAAACGAGAATTTACAAAAATTAAATCCCTTAAAGTTGAACACCTTCAATTACATCTAACTTGATCTTATGAGTAATGCCTTTATCAAATCATCAATTCAGTAAAGAAAATGAAATACAAAGATCAATAGATGTTTGAAATCCCAAATATAGTAGATAATGTATCTAGACAATCTGTTGAAGAGAGTGGCTCTTTGAGCATCTTTCTTTAAAAACCCACCTTATACCAACCTTGAAATTTGACGGAGTCAAGTATTTCAACATGCATTTTACTTAATCAAAATTTGAACAACCATGCTTGGTATACATGTGGTAGCTGCACACAATACTCGGACGACCGAGGTGGTAGCTCTTTCCTCCATGTGGTGGTAGTTTTCACACTCCTCATTGGGATGTAACTCTTTCCACATCTTTTGAGCATTTTACATTTCTTTGACTCCCCCTCAATTGGCTATCAATTATTTAAGATATAAAGTATTCAACCAAAAATTGATCTCGATTTCATACTCGACTAAACAGTCAAATAAGATAATGACTATACCAAGAGATCATTGAGAGAGAGAAATTGACTTTGATCACTCAGAAGATGATTTAATTAACATAAATGATCATTGCAACAGTGAAATATTATGATGGCGAAAGCATAATAAATTTCTAAATGTGCGAAAAGATGCAATTAAAGTCAATTATGATCTATGCTCAATTAATGTCCTATGTACAGACATAGATAATGAACAAAACAAAACAAAGACAAAACCTATCCTAAGCAGAGGTTTCAAAAAGAAGTTTATTTCAAGGAAAGCATTCCAATTGCTTTTCGCAAATGAATAAAACGTTTTTGATCCAAAGGTTTTGTTAGAATGTCAGCTAATTGATCCTCAGTTGAAATATATGAAAGTTGAAGAGTATTTGATTCAACTAGCTCTCTAAGAAAATGATATCTAAGTTCAATATGTTTTGTTCTAGAGTGCAACACAGGGTTTTTAGAAATGTCGATTGCACTTGTGTTGTCACAAAGAATTGTTACCGAAGATGCTGAAATCCGGAAGTCGCTCAATACGCTTTTCATCCAAATGAGTTGAGTTGAGCAACTTCCAGCTGAAATGTATTCCGCTTCGGCAGTCGAGAGTGCTATGCAATTCTGCTTTTTACTGTGCCATGCAACAAGGCAATGGCCGAGATAGAAGCATGCACCACTCGTGCTTTTCCGATCATCCACTGATCCTGCCCAATCGGCATCTGAGTATCCAACAATATCCAAACTTGTTCCCATAGGATACCAAATTCCGAAATTAATTGATCCTTTTGATATACCGGATGATCCTTTTCACCGCTTTCAGGTGAACCTCCTTTGGTGCAGATTGATATCTCGCGCAGATCCCAACACCAAAAGATATATCCGGGCGACTAGCCGTGAGGTAAAGTAGACTTCCAATCATACTTCGATACAGTTTCTCGTCTACATTCTCACTTTGTGATTCACTTCCAAGTCCCTTGTGGCTAGTTCCCATTGGAGTCGGAAAATCCTTCGAATTTTCAAGATCAACTTTTTAACCAACTCCATTGCATACTTGGATTGACTCAAGTGAATACCTTCATGCATTTTGTTTAATTTGCAATCCAAGGAAATAAGTCAATTCGCCCATCATGGACATCTCAAATTCGCTTTCCATGTCTCTCCGCGAATTTAGGAGCATCATTATCTCTTGTTGCGCCAAACACAATGTCATCGACATAGATTTGTGCTATAATGAAATTGTTTTGATAATGCTTCACAAAGAGAGTCCTATCAGCTCCCCCTCGAGTGTAGCCCGTCTCCAAAGGTGCTTTGTCAACCTTTCGTACATGCTCGCGGTGCTTGTTTCAGACCGTAAAGAGCCTTTTTCAAACGAAAAACCAGGTTAGGTTGGTTATGGTCTACAAAACCTTTCGGTTGAGCCACATACACTTCCTCATTTAAAAACCCATTTAGAAATGCGCTCTTAACGTCCATTTGAAATAATTTGATTTTAAAACTGACATAGCAATAGCAAACAGTATACGAATGGACTCGAGTCTAGCTACAGGGCGAATGTTTCGTCAAAGTCTATACCTTCTACTTGAGAGTAGCCTTGAGCAACTAATCGTGCCTTGTTACTGATGATAGTACCATCCTCATTTTCTTGTTCTTGAAGATCCATTTGGTACCTATACATGTGTTGCTGTGGAGGCTTCGTTAATTTCCCAGACCTTTGTTTCGCTCAATGATGGAGCTCTTCCATGCATTGCTTTAATCCAGTAGTCATCCTGAAGAGCTTCAGTCTATGTTCTTGGTTCGATTAAAGATACGTAGCAAGCGAATTCCACAAAACCAACCTGCCTCGAGTTTAACTCCTTCTTGTGGATCTCCAATATATTCGATTCAGGATGATCCTTGGAGATTCGTAGCGTTTTGTTGAAACGGAGTACTCGGAGATATATGAGATGATTCCTGCACATTAGATAAACTTGAAGAACCATAGATGCATCATTAATATTGGAAGTATTATTATGAGAAGATGCAAACAGGCAGATATCATCATCTAGAGAAATATCGAGGGTATATTTTTCAGATGCAAAGTGAAAAGCTTCATCTACTTAACATTTATGGATTCTACGATCGTCTTAGATTCCAAGTTAAATACTTCGAAATGCTCTACTATTAGTAGAATACCCCCAAGAAAATCCCTTCGTCACTTCGTGAGTCAAACTTTCCAAGGTTTTCACGGTCACGTAAAATGTAACACCGGACTTCCCAAAGATGCGAAACTATATGATGTTGGTGTTTCTACCACCCCATCAGTCATATGGTGTATTTAACGTTCCCGGGCGCAAAGAAACACCGATTAATGACATAGACAGCGGTGTTCACAGCTTCAGCCCAAAATGTAGCGGTAAATTCGGCTATGAAGCATCACACGCGCCATCTCTTGAACAACCCTGTTCTTGCGCTCGCCAACACCATTCTGTTGAGGTGTATAGGGTGCAGAGAATTCATGCTTAACACCGTTTGAAAGTACAAAAGTCAATGAATTTTGAATTAATGAATTCTCCAACTCTATCACTTCTAACACGAATGATCTTTTCATTCTTTTCAATCATAATACGAAGGCAGAATCTCGTGAAAAGAATCCAAAAAGTATCAGCTTTCTCTTTTAAAAATGCTACCCAAGAATACCGAGAGAAATCATCAACCAATAAAAAAATATACCATTTACCTCCCAACGATGGTTGACGGGTCGGGCCAAAAGAAAGGAAAACAAAGAAAAAAGACAAAAAATAGTCTACCATAAACTACACAACATTAATCGTAGAACGATTAAAGACAAGGAGGGATTTCACCTTTGCATACCCAAACCTTTTGAGTTTTGGAGTATGTCGGCAATGGTTGAGAAATTTCCTTGATGAAGACGTTTTGTCTGATAGATCTTTTTCTTTTGTCAACGTCTTATTTGGAATACTACCAACGTTCTTTTCTTTTGAAAAATCCTTCTTTGAATTCCGGGGAGTGAACTTGTTGGTAGCAGTTGCAAGATGTGGTTGATTTGATCTTTGAGCTCCAATCTTGCAATTTCCTTTCAAGGTGCCCTACAAAATTACAACGAAAACATACCTTTGTGCTTGACGATTCTGAAGAGGATGAAGTAGGCTTGTTGTCGTTGGTTGTCATGAATTCCGGTGTCGGAGGAGGAGATACCGACTGAGGCACAAAGACTGTCCCACTCGAAACTTGGACTGTTTCCAGTTTGAGTGTATCCGAGGCCGAACTTGTTTGTTTGACCAAGACCAAAAAGTTTATCCAACTTACCTCCTTCCAGAAGAAAATTGCTGTAAGTCATCCTTGAGTTGGCAAATGGTCTCTGTCATTTCCAATTTTTCCCGTCGGGCCTCGCCGTAGAGCTTCAGAAGTAGTTCGCTTTGTTCACCATATCTATATAATTCTTCTCGAGTTGCTCATTGGACTCTTGAAGGGAAACATTGCTCTTATCAAATTATCCCTTTCCACTTCAAGATCGGTCGAGAGAGAAGTACCCTTTTTACTTCTTCTTCGAGATCCTGCAATCTCCCTCTCAACCCCTTGTTTTGCTTAGCCGGTTTCTTTGAATCCCGTAAAGGTCTGTGATAGGCTAGAGCAAAATCTTCACCTTCCGAATCATCCGATTCATTGTCCGTTGCATTCTTTTCAACAGTGGAGTTGGACAACGACTCGGATGTACTTGCCATAAAGCACATGAAGGGTGAAGATAGGACGCGTGGAATGCCGTGGAGCTCTTTTCTTCATCACTTGAAGACGACTCATTTGACGTTGAGTTGTCATCCCAAGTGACGACTTGCATCGCCTTCTTCTTTGCCGGATACTTGTTGGGACACTCCGTTGCAATGTGGCCGTAGCCTCGACATTTGAAGCATTGTAGTTGTCCCTCTGAACTTTTCTTATCCTTTGAGAAGTTCTCTTGCTTTCTTGACTTGTAACTTGAAGTACCCTTGCCTTTGTTCGACTTTCCGAAGGATGGAGATTTGCTTGAATTACCCCTTCGAAAGTTGCGGCGAAACTTCCTTGTCAAGAGAGCGAGCTGCTTCTCAAATTCCTCCATAGAAAGGTTCTCGTCATCGTCTGAGGAGGATGTATCCGCGTCTTCTTCCTTAGTTGTTTTCAACGCATAACCTGAAGACTTAGAAGTGGATGCTTTTCCAGAAGAATTGTTAGTAGTAAATGTCATTTCATAAGTTTGTAATGAACCAACTAATTCTTCTACACGTATTTCGTCCGGGTGTTTAATAGTTTCAATGGCAGTAACCTTTGGGCGAAATCGTTCAGGAAGAGTTCTTAAGATCTTTCTTACAATCTTAAATTCTGGAATCTTCTCTCCCAGGTTAGCACATGAGTTTACGATGTCTTGCAATCGTGTATAGTAGTCCGTGAAAGATTCATTTTCTGCCATCAAGATAGAGTCAAACTTGCTCGTAAGCATTTGCAGTTTCTGAATCTTCACGAGGTTAGTTCCCTCATGTGTAACCTGAAGAACATCCCAGATTTCTTTCGCAGTCTCACATGCCGAGACGCGAGAGAATTCAGTTTGAGATAAGGCATTAAAAATAGCATTAATTCCCTTGCCATTGTAAGAAGATGAATCTAACTCTTCCTTGGTCCATTTCGACCTAGGTTTTAAGGTGTGAACATCACCAATAAATTCAGTTGGATTAGACCATCCTAATTCAATTGATTGCCACACCCGTTCGTCGATGGAAATTAAAAAGGCTTTCATCCGTACTTTCCAGTACGCATAATTTGTTCCATCGAAGAACGGGGGTCGGTTGATGTTTCCACCTTCAACCATTGTTTACAACCCTATTCCCGCTCTGATACCACTTGTTGGGTTATATGTAATAAGGATCTAAATAGGGGAAAAAACACCTAGAGGGGGGTGAATAGGTGTAAACGTATAAACACTCAAAAATCGTTGCGATAAAAACCCAATGCGGAAAAAAAAATAACACGCAAGATTTTTACGTGGAAAACTCCATCACCGGAGTAAAAAACCACGGGACCGATAACACGGCAGAAATCCACTAGAATTAAAACACGTACAAGGTGATTTACCGTACACACTTACGACTCAACCTTTTCCATACGCTCCTAGAGGATCTTCTCCGCTCGCTCCGCGACGCTTCTCGAATCCACGATCTGCGCCCAACGCCGAATCCACGGCGTCCAACGTCGAATCCACGACGTCCGACCGAATCCACGGTCTTCACCCAATAGCACCCTTCGAATCCACGAACGTGCCTCGCTCCGAATCCACGAGAGCGGTTGAACCTTGAATCCACAAGGACACGCGAATCCACGCGCCGATTTTTGGGGTAAATCGTTGTTTTGGGTGGTGATGATCCGCCGAATACTTAGATCAAAGATAGATCGGAAATACCATCTAAGTATTCATTAGTTTGATTCAACTCAAGATGTGAGTATGAAAACCTAGAATCAAACTAATCAATATAGATGAAGAAACATAGAGTATTCTCTAATGATTTCCTTTCTTCTCTATATGTGGATCTAGAGCCGTATAAGATGATATATGAAAATGACGGCTATTTGGATTAACCCTAGAAAAAGAGTCATAGGGTCTATTTATAGGTTAGAAACCCTAGGAAGGAGATAAGAATCAAAAACCTAACATTTCTGGAAATTTTACGGACGGCGATCCGGATCGGATTTGGGCGATCCGGATTGCAGTAGCAATAAAGACGGTTTCCAGAAAAACAAACGTTCGGGATCCGGATCGGAATGCCTGATCCGGATCGTTCATACATTTCAGAAAACTCAACGTTCGGGATCCGGATCGTGAGATGCTGCGATCCGGATTGAGTAATGTATGAAACAACAACCTTCGGGATCCGGATCGCTGGCTCTGATCCGGATCCTGAACATGTCCGAACACCAGTTTTTGATTTTTATGCAATGAAAAATTCTTCCAAGTGTTTCTACACTACAAGAAGTATTCGGATCACACAAAATCTTTAGTTAAACATACCTGATCCTTTTGAATTCTTCTTTCTTGAGATTGAGTTAAATGATCCAACTTTCTTCACCTTCAATCTTCAAGACTTGAGACTTTCACGAAACTACGCCAACTCAAATTCCGTAACAAGGACCACCCACTGCTTTTTATACCTTTCAATACCAGCATATACCACTTTCCTAGATAACCTTACTGCATTTCCTAGGAGTAGATTAACCGTAATTAGCTATCAGTTCCCTTTGTAACCCCATTTCAATCAATACAAATCCTAATCGCTCCTTAGCCATGTCAAATCATATCTCTACTTTCTGGCTCGGGCTACTCTAGGCAGGACTCGGCCTCTCTCTATCTCCATATCCCGATTCGGCTAATCTATGCCAGATGGTCGCGAGAGTTTAAGTGAGAAGAACCCGGCCGAGCGGATCCCTCCTCAACACGATCGCTTAATCCATTAGTACGCGATGCATCACATTCAGGTGTCAACCGAACCACAGGACCGATCGACGACCGACATTTTCGGCCCAACAAACCCTAAATGAGAGTTATGTAAACCTAATATAGGTTATATTGCATGTATAAATGGCAAAGATTAGAAATGGTTGTGATCATGTTAGAGTATAACCTTAGAAATTTATGTAAATGAACCAGAGAAAAGTTTATGAATGATATATGACTTACGAGAAAACTTGGTCAACTTGCTTGGATGTGAAACTAGATAAAACTTAGGCTAAGAGATCAAACGAGTGGGATGAAATATAGGAGATAACTCTAAGCAAAATGGGTCGCATTGTCTTCGGAGAATAACCTAAGGTTGCATGATAGAGTGTTTAACATAGAGTAATGAATTTATGTTAATGATGTACGGCAATATAGAGTTAATGACCTAGGCAAAGTATGCAATGCAACTAGAGTTAAGAATCCAGGTACTGTGTCATGCAATATAGAGTTAATGAACTTTAGGCTAAGTATGCAATGCAACATAGAGTTAATGAACTCTGGTAATGATGAATGCAATATAGAGTTAATGACTCTAGGCTAAGTAGACATGCAACATAGAGTCAATGAACTGAAGGTTGAATAATAAAGTGAGTAATGCAATGATGAAAGAGGCAACAGAGAAGAAAATATTAAAGTGACTAAAGATTAAAGAAATGCCAAGTGGCTAAAGAGATAAAAGAGAGCAAGAAATTATACCTTCGGAATTGGCACTTGTCATTTGTAGCATGGCTACATTGGGTTGGAACCCTTGTGGACGAGATAATCCGTAAGGATAAAAAACAATTAAAATTAAAAATTGTGAATATGAGTAATAAGAAAACTCCAATCGAAATTGGTTTTTCTAGTGACATCCAAGCTATCTAGAGTAAAAATCTGTAGGAGTATAAAACGAGAAAGTAAAATAGGAAAGTGAAGGTAAAAGTGCCAAATGGGAGGGGCTGAGCATATTTAACTCCTGCGTGAAATACGTGAGCAAGACTCAGTTTTCCAAGTGAATGAGTGTCAAGGGCTTAAACTCATTCAAGGGCAAAAGCGACAAGTCAAAAGGAAAAAATAAGAGGTAAAGCAACTAAAATAAAAATGTCACCTTCGGATGTTGGAACTGTGCGGGAGTGTGAGAGCAGAGCCATCTCCCGGGCAAATGGACCCCTTGTCGCGAGGTACTTCCGAAATGGTATTATACAGAGCACCTAGGGTGAAGTGCGTGGGCCTTTGGCTCATTATTTCTCATGGTAGCATGACTATTAGGCACGGGGCCCGTTGGACAGACGGCTTTCAAAAGATAAATAACTTGAACTAAAGCAAAGTAA
>CM055074.1:29881097-29963675 GCA_029204045.2 Tillandsia leiboldiana | reverse complement strand
CTTACCTTGAACTCATCCAGTTTTCATATCAAACATTGTTCACTTCTGATGTTCATGCAGGTCAACATTGTTCAAAGTCTCTCTACATCTTACCCCTTTTTGTCACAAAAACAAAGCCAAAATGTAGTTAAGACTACGAAATGTGAGAGAGTAAAAAAGTTCACAATAAATGTAAACCTGAGAACTAAGCTCACGTAGTAAAAACTAAATCCTAAAATCGTAATCCGGCACAAAAGGAAAGGAAAAGAAAAATGAGTCAAAAGTAATCAGTGTCAGAAATCTGAGTCTTCAGAGCTTGTGCAACCCATCTAGAGAGTATCTTTCGCATCGCGCTTGTCATTGAATTGATCTTCTTCGTTATGGTAATGTGAGCTGCCGTTGTAATCTCAAGCTCTTTGGTAATTCGTTGTTGCTCCGTCAAAATTTGTTCTTGCTTAACAGATAGTCGCTGTTGTCCTTGATAATCGAGTTATTGATGCTTCATCATCTGTGCCGTTGCTTGTCGAGATGGTGATGCGGCAGTGCTTGTACTGTGCTTTGTTCCAGATGCAGGAACTGGAGTGACATGCGGCAACTTATGGAGGGATTTGACAATAGTAGACTCATTATCATGCTCAGACATTGATGATAAGTTGTTGAAGTAATGTCAACCTGAAATTTCTGTAAAATCCTCATTATAATCAAGGGAAATGGAATTCTCTCAGGGGGAGGATGCTCAACATATCGCGCCATTCTATTCCAGATAATGTATGGAATGTTGATATTAATCGTTGCCGTTGCCTCTGATCGATGTCCTATGAGATACAAAAAACACAACCGGTCCCCTCACAACCTTTGTCTGCATATTTGGAAGTATATTGTAGCATGTGATGAAGTTTAAGAAGCGATATTCAAGACGAAGTTCTTTAGAACGAACAGATTTTTCGGTTGATTGTGTTCCCTCGAGACAAATTCCCTCTATAACTTTTGCCATAATGTGTTTGTCAAATTTAACCCCTTCAAGTAGTGAACTCCTTTCTTGCTGGCTTCCATTCCCAAAACCTCGCCAATCAATTGTGGAGTAATCTTAAACCTTGTGCCTTGGATGTTCGTGTGTAGAACTCCATAGGACCGTTCTCAACCTCTCGAAGATGTCGTGCATTAGTGTAGAAGGTCCTCACATGATGCAAACAGTAGCCAAGAGTTTCTGGGAAACGACATACTGAATAAGGTTTGCTTGTTCAATCAGAAGGCCAAAAGGCAGGGGAGTGACCTTGCAGAGCCTCAATGTTAACATGCCTTTCACCAATGCATTCGCGATGTGCAAAGGCTCGAAGACGATCAGTGTTAACGAATACTTCTTCCAAGCGATGTGGGGAGTCAGGAGCTATCGGCGTGTCAACATTAATGTCCTGTCGTAGCCCACAGCGTCTAGTATTCTCTTTCTTTTCATGGAGATGATTGGTGCTGCCATGATGCTTTCCCTGGTCCTTTATTTGCCTTTCTTTTGATTTAACAGACGCCTTTCTCCTTGAATCATCAGACGGTTCTTGTTCATACATTGAGTCATCATCATCCGTCAATGCTGCCCAGTCAACTCATGACAATCTACCTCTGTGTCACTGACCTCGACAAAATCACCTTTTTGTTGGAGGTTCTTGGCTCTCTTAGTTTATTTGTAGGGCGAGTGTGTACCATTGAGACCAGGAGAAGGATTAACCAAGAGAAACACCATTGAATTAAGTGCCATTGAACAAGAACTTGAGTAAGAAGGTGTCCTGTGAAACCAACTCAAGAACACAAAAATTCTTAGTTTTCAAAAATTGAAAAATTGTACCCAAACAATCATAATCATGTAGAGAGACTAAGAATCAAATAGTTTGCAAAAGGACTTTGTAAAATAGATCAATTGTATGATTTTCGAAAATCCTTATTATATGCCCTAAAACCGAAATTTTAGAAATCGAAGCCTAAAAATCCGTTATCAGAGAAAACCTAGCATATAATCAAAACTAAACAACCCAGAGTTCTTATTTCAAAAGAAATTTGATCAAAAACCATCCACAAAACAAAATCGATCCAAGAATTTCGTACGTTTGAGGAGGAAAGAGAAAAACGGTGAAAAAACCGAGATTTTGATCAATAAACTTACTTGGACCTGAAGAACTTGAGTTAGAAAGCTTCCAAGGAGGATGAAATCTAGAGAGAAGCGCTCTGGAAACTTTTGAACAAAAGATTGGAGTAAAAGAAATCAAAACCCTTTTGTTCTTTATAAAAACCTAGCCGCGATCCGGATCCTCCCGAGCTTGCGATCCGGATCGGCTACCCGCAGTGAAAAAACTGCGTTCGGGATCCGGATCGGCAGGTCCAATCGGATCGTCAGCCCGCAGGAGAAAACCTGCGTTCGGGATCCGGATCACCTTGCCCGATCCGGATCGGCCCCAAACTTTTCTTTAGAAAAATTTCAGAGAAATTCAAGAAAAACCAGAAAAAGATTGTAAGCACAAAGGTGTATCAACTTTAAACAAAAAGCATCGTTTCACACAACAAGAATTAGATTATGCCAAATCTATCAGTAATATCCAAAAATGAACGAAAATTTACAAGAATTAAATCCCTTAAAGTTGAACACCTTCAATTACATCTAACTTGATCTTATGAGTAATGCCTTTATCAAATAATCAATTCGGTAAAGAAAGTGAAATACAAAGATCAATAGATGTTTGAAATCCCAAATATGGTAGATAATATTTCTAGACAATCTGTTGAAGAGAGTGGCTCTTTGAGCATCTTTCTTTAAAATCCCACCTTATACCAACCTTGAAATTTGACAGAGTCAAGTATTTCAACATGCATTTTACTTAATCAAAAATTTGAACAACCATGCTTGGTATACATGTGGTAGCTGCACACAATACTCGGACGACCGAGGTGGTAGCTCTTTCCTCCATGTGGTGGTAGTTTTCACACTCCTCATTGGGATGTAACTCTTTCCACATCTTTTGAGCATTTTACATTATCTTTGACTCCCCCTCAATTGGCTATCAATTATTTAAGATATAAAGTATTCAACCAAAAATTGATCTCGATTTCATACTCGACTAAACAGTCAAATAAGATAATGACTATACCAAGAGATCATTGAGAGAGAATTGACTTTGATCACTTTAGAAGATGATTTAATTACATAAACGATCATTGCAACAATGAAATATTATGATGGCAAAAGCATAATAAATTTCTAAATGTGTGAACAGATGCAATTAAAGTCAATTAAGATCTATGCTCAATTACTATCCTATGTATAAACATAGATATTGAATAGAACAAAACAATACAAAACCTATTTTAAGCAAAGGTTTCAAAAAGAAGTTTATTTCAAAGAAAGCATACCAATTGCTTTTCGCAAATGAATTAAACGTTTTTGATCCAAAGGTTTTGTTAAAAAGTCAGCTAATTGATCTTCAGTTGAAACATATGAAAGTTGAAGAGTATTTGATTCAACTAGCTCTCTAAGAAAATGATATCTAAGTTCAATATGTTTTGTTCTAGAGTGCAACACAGGGTTTTTAGAAATGTTAATTGCACTTGTGTTGTCACAAGAATTGTTACCGAAGATGCTGAAATGCGGAAGTCACTCAATACGCTTTTCATCCAAATGAGTTGAGTTGAGCAACTTCCAGCTGAAATGTATTCCGCTTCGGCAGTCGAGAGTGCTATGCAATTCTGCTTTTTACTGTGCCATGCAACAAGGCAATGGCCAAGATAGAAGCATGCACCACTCGTGCTTTTCCGATCATCCCACTGATCCTGCCCAATCGGCATCTGAGTATCCAACAATGTCCAGACTTGTTCCCATAGGATACCAAATTCCGAAATTAATTGATCCTTTGATGTACCGGATGATCCGTTTCACCGCTTTCAGGTGAACCTCCTTTGGTGCTGATTGATATCTCGCGCAAATCCCAACACTAAAGGATATATCCGGGCGACTAGCCGTGAGGTAAAGTAGACTTCCAATCATACTTCTATACAGTTTCTCATCTACATTCTCACTATGTGATTCACTTCCAAGTCCCTTGTGGCTAGTTCCCATTGGAGTTGGAAAATCTTTACAATTTTCTAGATCAAACTTTTTGACCAACTCCAGTGCATACTTGGATTGACTCAAGTGAATACCTTCATCATTTTGTTTAATTTGCAATCCAAGAAAATAAGACAGTTTGTGACACCCCCCGGAATTTGGATTAGTCCTATATATAAATGATATAATAGGACTAAATCTCTAACCCGGCTATAGCATTTTGGATGGTAGCAAAATCCAAGAGGAACATGAGAGTTAAGCGTGCTAGAGCTAGAGTAGTTCTAGGATGGGTGACCCCCTGGGAAGTGGGGCGTCACAGTTGGTATCAGAGCCATTCACCAGCCGGAAATGTGAGATGAGTCTCGGCTGAGCCAGGGTTATTTAGCGGGTAGAGCGAGGCTCCCCGGCTAATGACCGTTGTGAGTGGAGTGCAGCTCCTCACAAGGTCGGCTAAGGCTAGCGAGACGAGTCTCACATCGCCTGGTGCCTGTGAGTGTGCTTGAGCCTGACGTGGACGTCAGGGCTTAAAGGGGGGAAGAATGTGACACCCCCGGAATTTGGATTAGTCCTATATATAAATGATATAATAGGACTAAATCTCTAACCCGGCTATAGCATTTTGGATGGTAGCAAAATCCAAGAGGAACATGAGAGTTAAGCGTGCTAGAGCTAGAGTAGTTCTAGGATGGGTGACCCCCTGGGAAGTGGGGCGTCACACAGTTCGCCCATCATGGACATCTCAAATTCGCTTTCCATGGTCTCCGCGAATTTAGAAGCATCATTATCTTTTGTTGCACCAAATACAATGTCATCGACATAGATTTGTGCTACAATGAAATTATTTTGATAATGCTTCACAAAGAGAGTCCTGTCAGCTCCCCCTCGAGTATAGCCCTTCTCCAAAAGGTGCTTTGTTAACCTTTCGTACCATGCTCGCGGTGCTTGTTTCAGACCGTAAAGAGCCTTTTTCAAACGAAAAACATGGTTAGGTTGTTTATGATCTACAAAACCTTTCGGTTGAGCTACATAAACTTCCTCATTTAAAAACCCATTTAGAAATGCGCTCTTGACGTCCATTTGAAATAATTTGATTTTAAAATGACAAGCAATAGCAAACAATATACGAATGGACTCGAGTCTAGCTACAGGGGCAAAAGTTTCGTCAAAGTCTATACCTTCTACTTGAGAGTAGCCTTGAGCAACTAGTCGTGCCTTGTTCCTGATGATAGTACCATCTTCATCTTTCTTGTTCTTGAAGATCCATTTGGTACCTATCACATTATGTTGCTTTGGAGGCTTCGTTAATTCCCAGACTTTGTTTCGCTCAAATTGATGGAGCTCTTCCTGCATTGCTTTAATCCAGTAGTCATCCTGAAGAGCTTCATCTATTGTCTTTGGTTCGATTAAAGATACGTAGCAAGCAAATCCGCAAACCAACTGCCTTCGAGTTCTAACTCCTTTTTGTGGATCTCCAATGATGTTCGATTCCGGATGATCCTTGGAGATTCGTAGCGTTTGTTGAAACGAGAGTACTCGGAGGTACACGAGATGATTCCTGCACATCAGATAAACTAGAAGAACCATTAGATGCATCATTAATATTGGAAGTATTATTATGAGAAGATGCACTAGCAGGAGAACCATCATCTAGAGAGATATCGAGGGTAGATTTTTCTGATTCAAAATGAGAAGCTTCATCTACTTTAACATTTATAGATTCTACGACCGTCTTAGATTCAATGTTAAATACTCGATATGCTCTGCTATTCGTAGAATAACCCAAAAAGATCCCTTCATCACTTCGAGAGTCGAACTTTCCAAGATTTTCACGGTCACGTAAGATGTAACATCGACTCCCGAAGATACGAAAGTACTTGATATCCGGTTTTCTACTAAACCACAGCTCATATGGTGTATTCAAGGTTCCTGGGCGCAAATACACTCTGTTAATGACATAGACAGCGGTGTTCACAGCTTCAGCCCAAAAATGTAGCGATAATTTCCGGCTATGAAGCATCACACGCGCCATCTCTTGAACAACCCTGTTTTTTGCGCTCAACAACACCATTCTGCTGAGGTGTATAGGGTGCCGAGAATTCATGTTTAATGCCATTTGAAGTACAAAAGTCAATGAATTTTGAATTTATGAATTCTCCACCCCTATCACTTCTAACACGAATGATCTTTTCATTCTTTTCAATCATAATACGATGGCAAATCTCATGAAAAGAGTCAAACGTATCAGCTTTCTCTCTCAGAAATGCTACCCAAGAAAACCGAGAGAAATCATCAACCAATAAGAAAATATACCATTTACCTCCCAAAGATGGTTGACGAGTTGGCCAAAAGAAAAAGAAGAAAAGAAAATAGTCTACATAAACTATACAAGATTTAATCGTAGAACGATTAAAGACAAGGAGGGGTTTCACCTTTGCATACCCAAACCTTTTGAGTTTTGGAGTATGTTGGTAAAGGTTGAGAGATTCTCCTTGAAGACGACGTCTTGTATGATTGATCTTTTTCTTTTGTCATCGTCTTGTTTGAGGTGCTACCAATGTTCTTTTCTTTTGAAAAAATCCTTCCTTGAATTCCGGGAAGTGAGCTTATTGGTAGCAATTGCAAGATGTGGTTGATTTGTTCTTTGAGCTCCAATCTCACAATTTCTTTCGATGTGCCCTGCAAAATTACAACGAAAACATACCTTTGAGCTTGACGATTCCGAAGAGGATGAGGTAGGTTTGTTGTCGTTGTTTGTCTTGAATTCCGGTGTCGGAGGAGGAGATACCGACTGAGGCACAAAGACTGTCCCACTCGAACTTGGACTGTTTCCAGTTTGAGTGTACCCGAGGCCGAACCGATTTGTTTGACCAAGACCAAGGAGTTTATCCAACTTACTCCTTCCTAAAGAGAATTGCTGTAAGTCATCCTTGAGTTGGAGAATGGTCTCTGTCATTTCCCGTCTTTCCTGTCGGCCCTCGCCATAGAGCTTCAAGAAGTAGTTTGCTTTGTTCACCATATCTATATAGTTCCTCTCGAGCTGCTCATTGGACTCTTGAAGGGAAACATTTGCTTTTATCAAACTATCCCTTTCCACTTCAAGATCGGTCGAGAGAGAAGTTACCCTTTTTACTTCTTCTTCGAGATCCTGCAATCTCCCTCTCAACCCCTTGTTTTGCTTAGCCGGTTTCTTTAAATCCTGTAAAGATCTGTGGTAGGCTAGAGCAAACTCTTCACCTTCCGAATCATCCGATTCATTGTCCATTGCATTCTTTTCAACAGTGGAGTTGGACAATGATTCAGACGTACTTGCCATAAAGCACATGAATGGTGAAGATGTGGACGTGTGGAATGCCGTGGAGCTCTTTTCTTCATCACTTGAAGACGACTCATTTGACGTTGAGTTGTCATCCCAAGTGACGACTTGCATCGCCTTCTTCTTTGCCGGATACTTGTTAGGACACTCCGTTGCAATGTGGCCGTAGCCTCGACATTTGAAGCATTGCAGTTGTCCTTCTGAACTTTCTTATCCTTTGAGAAGTTCTCCTGCTTTCTTGACTTGTGACTTGGAGTACCCTTGCCTTTGTTCCACTTTCTGAAGGATGGAGATTTGCTTGAATTACCCCTTCGAAAGTTGCGGCGAAAATTCCTTGTCAAGAGAGCGAGCTGCTTCTCAAATTCCTCCATAGAAAGGTTCTCGTCATCGTCCGAGGAGGATGTATCCGCGTCTTCTTCCTTAGTTGTTTTCAACGCATAACCTGAAGACTTAGAAGTGGATGCTTTTCCAGAAGAATTGTTAGTATTAAAAGTCATTTCATAAGTTTGTAATGAACCAACTAATTCTTCTACACGTATTTCGTCCGGGTGTTTAATAGTTTCAATGGCAGTAACCTTTGGGCGAAATCGTTCAGGAAGAGTTCTTAAGATTTTTCTTACAATCTTAAATTTTGGAATCTTCTCTCCCAGATTAGCACATGAGTTTACGATGTCTTGCAATCGTGTATAGTAGTCCGTGAAAGATTCATTTTCTGCCATCAAGATAGAGTCAAACTTGCTCGTAAGCATCTGCAGTTTCTGAATCTTCACGAGGTTAGTTCCCTCATGTGTAACCTGGAGAACATCCCAGATTTCTTTCGCAGTCTCACATGCCGAGACGCGAGAGAATTCAGTTTGAGATAAGGCATTAAAAATAGCATTAATTCCCTTGCCATTGTAAGAAGATAACTCAAACTCTTCCTTGGTCCATTTCGACCTAGGTTTTAAGGTGTGAACATCAGAGATAAGTTCAGTTGGATTAGTCCATCCTGATTCAATTGAATGCCACACCCTTTCGTCGATGGAAGATAAAAAGGCTTTCATCCGTACTTCCAGTACGCATAATTTGTTCCATCAAAGAAAGGGGGTCGATTGATGTTTCCACCTTCAACCATTGTTCACAACCCTATTCCCGCTCTGATACCACTTGTTGGGTCGTATATAATACGGATCTAAATAGGGGAAGAAACACCTAGAGGGGGGTGAATAGGTGTAAACGTATAAACACTCAAAAATCGTTGCGATAAAAAACCCAATGCGGAAATGAAAATAACTCGCAAGATTTTTACGTGGAAAACTCCATCACCGGAGTAAAAAACCACGGGACCGATAACACGGCAGAAATCCACTAGAATTAAAACACGTACAAGGTGATTTACCGTACACACTTACGATTCAACCTTTTCCATACGCTCCTAGAGGATCTTCTCCGCTCGCTCCAGACGCTTCTCGAATCCACGATCTGCGCCCAACGCCGAATCCACGGCGTCCAACGTCGAATCCACGACGTCCGACCGAATCCACGGTCTTCACCCAATAGCACCCTTCGAATCCACGAACATGCCTCGCTCCGAATCCACGAGAGCGAATGAACCTTGAATCCACAAGGACACGCGAATCCACGCGCCGATTTTGGGGTAATCGTTATTTTTTGGGTGGTGATGATCCGCCGAATACTTAGATCAAAGATAGATCGGAAATACCATCTAAGTATTCATTAGTTTGATTCAACTCAAGATGTGAGTATGAAAACCTAGAATCAAACTAATCAATATAGATGAAGAAACATAGAGTATTCTCTAATGATTTCCTTTCTTCTCTATATGTGGATCTATAGCCGTATAAGATGATATATGAAAATGACGGCTATGTGGATTAACCCTAGAAAGAAAGACATAGGGTCTATTTATAGGTTAGAAACCCTAGGAAGGAGATAAGAATCAAAAACCTGCCATTTCTGGAATTTTACGGACGACGATCCGGATCGTGATAACTGAGATCCGGATCGTCATAACGAAACAGCCAATTCCAGAAAAACGAAGGTTCGGGATCCGGATCATGTGACTACGATCCGGATCGTTCATACAGTTTACCAAACATCAACGTTCGGGATCCGGATTGCGAAGCAAGATCCGGATCGTTCAAGGTAGATGGTAAACTCAACGTTCGGGATCCGGATCAAGAGACTACGATCCGGATTGCGACGATGTATGAACGAACCACCTTCGGGATCCGGATCGAACAGCCTGATCCGGATCCTGAACATGTCCTAAGTCCAGTTTTTGATTTTTATGCAATGAAAGATTCTTCCAAGTGTTTCTACACTACAAGAAGTATTCGGATCACACAAATTCTTTAGTTAAACATACCTGATCCTTTTGAATTCTTCTTTCTTGAGATTGAGTTAAATGATCCAACTTTCTTCACCTTCAATCTTCAGGACTTGAAACTTTCACGAAACTACGCCAACTCAAATTCCGTAACACTGGTTCCCACCCATGCTCGGACCTGTCACAGTGTGGGTAGTCAGTGACTGATAAAGTAGATGTAAACAAGTAAATGCAATAAACTGAAAAGACAAACCGACACACCAGAGCATTCACTTCCCCCTCATGTACCGCTAAATTCCTGTCACAATCACGCTGGGCCCCTAGCAAGCAAATATTGTCACGCCCCGGGGTCGAAACTGCGACCCGGGCCCGCCAACAGATCCGCCGCCTATGCAAAACCTCGCATAGGCGAAGCGTCTAACCTGCAAGAAAAGGTACTACAACTAACAGATATCAGAGCTATAAGATAAAACTGCTGTAAAATTAAAACAAATCATCTGTACAACTGAAAATGAAGATACAAAGTCCATCTCCCATAAATGATAATCATACAATATCCTCAAATACAAAAACTCATAACTCAACAGGGAGGTAATCCTGAAATAAATAATACATCAGTGTACAGGCTCTCAGTAGAAGTCAGATCCTCACAATACAATGATCTCTCAAAAGCGCAAAGATAAATAATCTACTGACTGTACTCAGAATCTCCAATGTAGGGGTACAGCTACTCTCCACAGACGGGTAGGGATCTAGCAGCGCGACTCCCTCGCCTCACACAGCAACCGCAGAATCAGCAACACCCGCTAAGACTCTGCAAAACAAAGGAGAGAAAAGAAAGAAGGGGGGGGGGGGACCCCCAATGGGTGTGAGAACTACACCAAAAGGGAGTTCTCAGTGGGTACCACCGCCAAGTCCGACGATCTGCCCACGAAGTCTACTAGAGGCATAAGATAACGAAGCAGTAAAAACTGAATAAGAAAGCTGGAGATACTCTACAGCTACCATGCCTCTATCTAAATGCTCAAAAGGGGAAAGACAATGAAAGGTATGCAACCAACCGCACCCGGGGTGCACAATCGACCCAATCGAGCTGACAGCCACATCTGGTCCAGTCAAGCCTGCGCCTCCCTAGTGTATCAACGTAGGGTATCCAACTGGACTAATTCGCTATCGAATAGTGGCACATGTAGGCTATAGTCAAAATCCACGCTCTCTCTCAGAACGGATAGACTCAAGATCCTCAATCTCTCACACAACGGTCAAAGTACTCTCAACGACACGGGATCACCGTCAACCCAAACGGCTCCCAACAACACTAGCACTGGTCTAATCACAGCTACTAGACTCCACTCGGCCCCCAGGCACGAGTGCAACAATAAAAGTATCTGCCTGAATAAACCCAATCAATGGACCAGTAAAAACTAGCACTGCCTGCTCAAACTGTCTCAAGTATCTGCTAACAAATCGGTACTCACTAACCGATACTCAAGGTCTGGCTCTCACTGGCCGATACTCAATGTCTGGCACTCACTGGCCGATGTGTAAATTGCCTACTCCGGAGTGGCACTCGAGGGGAGCGACCAGCACGAGTAAAGTATCACTGTAACATGTATCACTGTAACAAGTATCACTGTAACAAGTATCACCATATAGCAGGACTGGATCATGACTCTGATCAAAGTGGGAAAACCCATCCACTAAAGGGAAACCCGATCCCCAAACTGAAACAACAGTAAACAATAAGTGGGAAACTTCATCCACTAGAGAAAATCTGATACCCAATCTGATGCACAAGTACATATCCGGTCAACCACCCAATATCCGCGGTCGCCGCAAAACCCCACAAGTCCACAATCAAGACCAACCTGTCCCAGACTCGAAGTCTCAACTACACTATCCCAAACCCCTGCTCGAACCCGAGTAACAAGAACCACAAGAGTAACCAATAAGGAGAAAAGAAGCAAAACATGGTTTCTCCTAAGTCAAGTTCCAATAAGATAGTGTAGCAGTAAAAGATGGCCTATCTAGATGTCCATACAGCATGCAAATGTCCTCAAGTAAGAATAAAGATAAGATAACGAATAGTAGCATCAACTAGAAATAATCACATGCCCGAAAATCAAGGATGAACTACCCCTGTCCATCATCCATAAAAACTCCTCAGAGTAATTCCCGCACATAGATAAATCATCCTACTCCATCGAGTAAATCTAATCCCATGAAAGTCTATGTGCTAACCTGGAATGCTAGTAACTTGCTACTATCATGAATCGATCTCGCATAAAGATGTCAATAATAATCAAGCATGATCTCCATCTCATCAAGTATATAATAAATACAATCATCTACCATATGCTAGATCTCAATTCCTTTAAGCATGTACAATAATCAAGTAAGCATCAATCAAATAATTAAGGCCATTTTCCATGATTACATCTCAAATATATTAATTGTACATTTAATCATGCATGCTTTCTAACATATAGAATTAGAGAACCGTCCACCGGTTCTGGGGATGAAGCTACCCACCTTGAAACGCTTTCCGCAAGCAAAGCCGAAGTCAGTGAAGTGTGTAGTCACACGCTATCCAAAATCTGCCAAAACCGCACCCTCGGTATTCAGTCGCACAAGCCTCTGTTCCAACCAACAACATCACCAACAATCAATAACCAACACCACAACACTCCCCAAAAACAGCACATGCTGTTTTTACAAACCAGCAGAGAAGAGGGGGATTTTCACCTACACACAGTCCTCGAAAAATTTCGGAAAAATCACGGTTGTGATCCTCGCGACGAGTAGCCCCAAAACGAGTATTTACACTCCTCATTCCGACACCTATAGGCCAAGAAACAATTATAACAACACTGGAAGTCCACATCGTCAAGAACAAAAGCCTGCAGAAATTCAGTCCCAAAGAAGCTTAATTCTCACCTTCGAAACGACCTCAAAAAAAATCCAATAAAAATACAGGTGCATTCCTCTCGAAGCGTAGATATCAATCGAGTCCTTAAACGCCTCATTCCGATGCTCGTAGACAGAGAAAATCCAACAATACTCCACCGCTGTCCCAAATCTCACAACAGTACAAGGGGTCAAAGTATGCCTTGGGAACCATGCCAAAAACCCAAAATGAGATGAAGTGATCAACACGAAAATCGAAGGCATACCTCTCATGAACGCACTGCCGTAAAAATCAGCTCAAAATACCATCGGGGTGATCTAGGGTGCCTCGCGCACTGAAATGCTATGGTAAAAGCCAAAAATGAAGGAACGTCGAAGTGCGCCATGTTGCCGAAAACGGCGATGTCGTGGCCTCCAAAAATTCCGGGAATCCATCACGAGATGCCCCACAAAATGATGAGCAATCTTCCTTAAGGCCTCACAGAGAGATGAGCTCGAGAAGAAGGCCAAAACGGGCTGCAAAGAAGGCCTTTTATAGCCAAACTAAACAAATCAAATAATACCGAATGGGTCCCATGTTTCGGGCGCCCGAAACGATTCGGGCGCGCACAGTACCGCATAGTACGCCCGAATCCTGGCCGTCCATCAGCGCCCGAATCAACCAGATGCTGCCACGTCACCACAAAACAGCAAACAGCAAGAACCGCCATCCGCGATGCGCCACGTCGCCCGCGCCCGAAAAGCAAATAGTGGCGCCGGCCAACCCGGCCGCACCGCGTGGCATCCCCGCGCCTGCTCCGCGCACGTTGCCCGGCTGACCCGCACGTACGGCCACCTGCCCGCCGGTATGGCCACCTGCCCCGGCCACCAACTCCGCTCCTCGCGTGGACCGCATGCACTACACCGCTCCAACCATCAGCTGCCACATGTCCCTCCCGCCGGTCCATGCACCAGGCCGCGCGTCCCATGGACCGCGCGCGCTTGCGCCAGCCACTCCCGGGCCGCCACGCGTCCTGCCTCGGTGCACGCCTGCCCCGTGGACCGAGCGGCTCGCGCCTCTACCAGCCGCCGCGCTCCGCCGCTGCCCGCGCCGCCGACGCTGCCCCCCGGCTGCCGGAACAGTAACCTTGCCTCGAAAATCGTGTTTTGGCATCCGGGCTCCGAAAAAATACAAGTAAATAGTCCATTTTCACCATTTTCGCGCACTGAGTCCAAATCCGATGTCTGTTTTGCCTAATTCCACTTCTAAAATTTGTCAAAGGCCTCCAAACAAGTGTTCATAACCCAAATTTCGCACCGAGTCCATTTCTTGAGTCCGATACACGCACAAACACCTCCAACACAGGCAAAGAGCCTCCAGAAGTTGCCAGACACACTACAAAAGCTCTGTGGAGATCCGGGACATCACAAATATAACAAGCTTAGTGAGTAAAAAATCGATTCTTGTGAGGTGTTAAAGAGGATTAATGACGATGCATATCAAATCAAGCTATCGAGTCACCTAAAGCCGCTGGATGTTTTTAATGTGAAGCATTTGATCCCCTTACAATGGTGATTCATCGAAGGACGAAGAGTTCAACTCGAAGACGAGTTCCTTCCAACCTGGGGAGGATGATGCGGCTAGTTCACAGATCGTGGCTCTTCCTAAGTCGCACTCGGGTCTCAATTGAATTCGAAACTCGGGATTTGGCTCATGGTGCCACTCGGTTGTTCAGGCATTCGTTTGGTATTTAGAATATTTTAGAAAATATTATATTTATTCTATTTTGATTCTGATTAATTAGTTATTTCAAATCCTTTTAGATTTAGAGATAACTAGAGTTAGTTATCATTGTATTAAGAAAATTGCTAAATTTTAGAAATTTGATTTTCAATAGGATTCAAGTATCGTCTATATATGTAGATGTGATGTAATGAGTTTTTATACAGAGATATAGAATTCAAGATTGTTAAGACCAGAATTTTCGCCACTTTAGGGAGTGACACATGGCGTTTACCATCGACTAGAGGTATCAGCCGACTGAGGTTTTGAGCTAGCAAAGAGGGACTCGTGTCTCAATAGAGACCAGTCTCGGTCAAGGAAGAAAAAGCGCGCGATGCATGCCGTCAACCGAAGACATCAGCCAACAGGGGCTTGAGTCGACAAGGAGGGGTTCGCGTCTTGATTGAGACTAACCTCAAAGACGGAGGTGCACAGCATGCGGTATATTATCGAGTGGAGGCATCGCAGCCGACGCAAAGATTATCACATCAACTAGAGACGATTGTGGTTGAAGGACGGTAGTTGATAGTCCCGATCAGACGACAAAGCAGGCGAAGTCGGGGACAACCTTCGAGAGATCGAGCCGAAGTACGAAGGATCCACGTCTCGTTTCAGACCAGCTTCAGGTGTGCAATAGTACAGCACAAAGCACGCAAAGACACCAGTTGATGGAAGGACGAATTAGTCGAAGAAGGGTCGGCGTCACGATCCGGACCGTTTTCGGTCACATAAAGGCACAAGACGCGACAAAAACTATTAGCCGAAGGCGCCAGCCAATAGGAGAATTGGCCGACAAGAAAAGCGGGCAACAAAAAGATTATTCGTCTCATTCAGGACCGTCTGTCGGCCAAAGACCAATATCGAACTACTCCAGTGAAGTGACGGAAGAAGCGGAGTCAAGGTCGATCTGAAGCTCCCAAAGGAAAGATTTTAAAAAGAATGAAGGCAAGATTCCAACGCGAATCTCGTAACAAACCTCGAAGTGGCAAGCAGCGTCCAGCAAAAAGAATCACCGAAGATCACACTTCGGTGTGGCAATTAAGGGATGAACCTAGATGGGAAACGACTATTATCCTTTTAAAGATAATCGATTCAAAAGGAAATGGTTGAGGAATTCCCGGTATTTCCTCTTTGATTACGCCAATTTCTAAATCAGCAGTTAAACACCTTCGTTCGAAAACTGTATAAATAAGCGAACCAACGAAGGAAAATGGGTCCGGCAACCTCGTAAGCTCGGTACCACCCCAGCTTCTTCATTTATCTAAGAGTAGGTTAACTTAACTTTTCATATCTGCATTTACTGCTTTCCTAGGAGTAGGTTTAATTGTAATCCTTCTATCCCTACCTTCTTCCTTGTATCCCCTTTTTTAAATCAATATAAAGTGTAAACCGGCCCATTCTGTCGTGTCTTTATTTGTGCATTTAGAGTGTAAACCAGCTCATCGGTCGTATCTTTATTTGCCTTTCTTGCGCTTCAAATTTATATTCGGCTCCGTAGCCGTACATTTATCTCTCTACCCGGTTCGGCTATTCTAAGTCGAAACCGGCGATCCCTCTCTACCTCCGTAAATCCGCTTCGACTGTCACCGGTCATCGCGGTCATGAGAGTGAGCAGAGGAGAGCCCGGCCGAGCGGATCCCTCCTTGGCCAGATCGCTTGATTGTTGGCACGCGGCGCACTTCGAAACCTTTGGAGGGTCACCTAGGGGTCGATCGCGCACAAGCCATATTTTGGCCCCAACAACTCTCTTGGCATGCCCTGTGGGACCCTCATGTAATTCTTTACCTAATCCTACCACAAGCATGTCACAATTCCCGAAAACATACGGGGCATCGGCACTTCCAGAGCCATCCTTGTCGAAATTTTATGGGCAGTTGGCCCGAATGATGAGGTCCCTCGAAAGGAAGGTACTAACCGGGGATGCCAATGCGTTGGCCTCGGATGAAAACTTCGCTCATTTCGAGCAGTTCTTTTCCACCCCGTCACACCCGAAGAGGATGGCGACACCTCCGGCGCAATCGCGGGAAACTACGTCACTAGCAGCGCCCATCTACATGGCCCAACCACTAGAGGAGGGCCAAGTGCCAATGATGGCACAACTGGTTGGCCTCTGCGGGCCACCGCCTCTACAAGAGCAGATGGCGACTCCGGCACCAAAAGCCGAACCCGCCAGAAGGGCAGGGGCAGTGAGAATAGCAGGCTGGTCCCGAATCAGATGGTTTCTTGGGATCAGGATGACCAGCCCGAGCCGTCCCCAGCGAGCTTGATACAATCGGTGCAAACGACGCCGATAATTAAGGCAGCACGGCAGGAAACGCCCCTCACAGTGGCACAACCACTGGGGGCAGTATAGTCAAAAATGATCCCGCACCAGACGGGAACGGGGCCGATGGGGCAGAACATCGGCCATCAACCATAGAGTTGCTGGGGGATTCAGTTGTGTGATTAACCGGATCCCCTTGGAGGAGTTTCGGCTTGGTCGGCTGCTGGTGGAGGCCCTTGTTGATTGTTAGATTTGGGTTGCATGCAAATCGAACTCAAAATGGACTCAACACGAAATTTAGATCAACTTTACCCATTCGGATGCTTTCGCCGAATTTTTAGAAATGGATTTTGGCAAAACGGACAGCGGATTTGGATTCAGCGCGCGAAAACAGTCAAGATCGGCTATTTGCTTGTATATTTTTGAGTCTGGACACTCGAAAACGGACAACCTGAAGTTTTTGGTGTAATCGGGTGCAGAGGGGGAGTGGTGGACCGGGGGGTTGGACACGTGGCGGCTTGTGAGTGGTCGGCTCACGCGATGCGGTTCACACAGCGCAACAGGGTAGGCGCGGTTCATGGCTTTGGCGCGTGCGTTGGGCGAAGCGAGCATGGCGTTTGCCACGTGGTAGTAGGGGATTAGCGGGGCAGGTTGGGGCAGGTCGGGGCAGGCGAGGTGGCATGGCACCCACGCGAGAGGGGCGCCACATGGCGCCCCGCTATTCGCCAGCGCTGCCCACCCTCTCCCCTTGTCGGGCCACGCGGTGTGGCCCAATTTGCCGCGCCGCGCTGTGCGCTGACCTGAGACGCGTGGCGTGCCCGGAGCAATTCGGGCGCTGCCTTTGTTGTCCCGTGTTCGGCGCCCGGTTGTTCCGGGCGCCCGAAAACATACCCCAAACCCTCTTTTCTCCCTTGTTCTTTGGCCTATAAATGGGCCTTCTCTCCCTTTCTCTTGGGTTTTTTGGAGGTTTTTCGAGGAGAGGTTCTTGGCAGAGTTTCTTCACCTTGTGTACTTCACCTCCAAGGATTGTGAGGATTTTTGGAGGCTGCGGCATCGACGATTTCTGCGATTCGGCGCACTGCGACGTTCCTCTTTCGGTGGTTTTTTTTGTCACTGTTCAGTCCGCGAGCTCCCCTGAGCTACCCCGAAAGAGTTTTTAGCCGATTTTTGCATCAACAATTTCACGACAGGCAGGCCTACGTTTTTCGTATTTACCACTTCCCTCCATTTCGAGTTTTTATTGAGTTTTTCGGAGCATCTTTAGACCCCCTTTGTCTATGGCAATTTTTGGACAGCGGAGGAGTGTTCATGCCTTTTCTCGGCCTACGGGTGTCAGAACGGGGAGTTTAAATACTCTATTTGCATCTACACTTCACGAGCATCATAACCGTAATTTTTTTGGAATTTTTGGAAGTCATTTTACATGTGAGAAATGGCTGTTTTGGTATTTTGCGCAAATAGCATGACGCAGATTTTCTGGGACTAAGTTTAACACTGTGTTCGGCTTTTGTTACAATTTTCGCTGAGTTTTTGGTGTTCCACGAGGAAGACGGAAGTTGGAACTTTTCATCACGATCGAGGTGAGCATTTTCCTTTTTGGCCCCGAACAGAATTTGTGCTTGTTTTCACATCTGCGCTTTTGTCGCACGCCCGCTGATTTTTGCACTGCATCGTTGGGCAGCACTTCACTGTTTTACTTGCCACTGTTGATCCGAGAGGAGTTTTTGGGAGATTTTGGATTCGTTGGGACTGTAGACACTGGGAGAACGCGCACGCCAGATTTCAGCCGATCGGATTTCGGATCTGCGCGTTCTAGGTGGGTGGCTGTTGTTTACCTCTTGCTACGATTTACTCACTAGGGCTATTAGAGAGACCCCTGATTTATTGATTATCGGTTTGCCACCTTATTGGACATCATACATGATTAAAGTATTCTGATTAATTCTTAGCCTATCTGTGCGGGATTGTTATACTATATTGGTGATATTTTGACATGCCATGTTAGCACTTAGTCTTTCATGAAAATTAATTATTCTATGGGACAATATGATATATCCTATGTGCGGGTACTACTTGATGATTTTATAGACATATATACTTGGATGGTGATTATGACCCGATGATTTATTCCTTTGTGAGATTATTACATGGTACTCTCTCTTCTATCTTTCTTAAGAACACTTACATGCTTGTATGGACATCTAGATAGGCCATCTTTTATTGCTACACTATCATATTGGATTTGACTTAGGAGAAACCATGATTGTTTCTGTTCTCCTTTTTATCTAGACTTGTGATTCATGTTGCTCGGGTTCGAGCAGGGGTTTGGGATAGTGTAGTCGAGATCATTGAGTCTGGGAAAGGTTGTATCAGATTTTTGGACTTGTGGGGTGTTGCGGCGACCGCAGACATTAGGCGGCTGACCGGATGTTGATTATTTTACCATATTGTGGACTTGTGGGGTGTTGCGGCAACCGCAGATATTGGGCGATTGACCGGATGTTTACTTTTACATCGGATTGGGATCGGGGTTTTGTTAGTGACATGGAGTCTCCCACCTTGAGCATAGTCGTGACTAAGCCCTGCTATATTAAGATATGTCCGGCGGATTACTTCCTCGTGCGGGTAGCTCCCCTCGAGTGCCACTCCGGAGTGTGCGACTGTACCGGGTAGATGCCGGTCAGTCATTGAGTTCTTGAGTCCCTTATCATATCGGTGTTATGCATTGGTGGCATACCCGATGATGATGGCAGAGCAGGCAGTACCGGTTTTTACTGGTCCATTGATTGGGTTTATTTTGGCAGATACTGGTTACTGATGCATGCATACAGTCGGTTGTTTCGGTACTGCATTAGAGGCATAGTAGTGGTAGTTTTTCCTTATCAGCAGTCTATTTAGCTTACCACTTTACTTTTCTTTTTGCCTCTGGTAGACTTAGTGGGTACGTCGGATATTGAGGATTTACCCACTGGGGGCTACTGGTTTTATCAGTGGTTCTCACTCTCATTATTGTTTTTTCCTCTTCTCTTCTTTGTTTTATAGAGTCATCTGCGGGAGCTGCTGGGCCTTCAGCGGCTGATCGAGGTAAGGGGATCGCTGAGTAGATAGATCTTCTGCCTTATAGTAAGTACGTGGCTAGACTGTTGGTGTACCCCCTTTTTCTCAGACTGATGTACTTTTATTTTTGGGTCTGGCTTTTGCCAGCTAGTTGTATTAGTTTGGTGAGCTGGGAGAGACTTTTGTATTTATTGCAGTTGTGTTTTACTTTCAGTTTCATTTTCAGTCTGAGATGTTGTACGTTTTAGTTCAGCTCTGTACTTGTGCTCTTTTATTGCTTATCTTATATCTTAGAAGATTTTCGATGCTTCGTATACGTGAGAAATTCTGGGTGCACGGCGGATCTATTGACAGTCCCGGGTTCTAGTTTACCCCCGGGGCGTGACAAGTTGTCTTCCCCACCATCATTCGTCCAACCTTAGGCCGGGGGCAAGAGCGACAAGCAGGTCTCTTCGGAGGGACCACTTCAACAACAGGTGGATCAAAACTTACCACCACCTCCAAGACGGTCAGCGACTCCGTTGCCCCAAGGCAGACTTGCCGAGACGATTAGGAGCAATAATGGCGAGCAGATGCCTCCGCAGGGACCCTCTCCGAGCCAGGGCAGTCAAGGCAGATCGTGGCTTACAATGGTGTAATCAATGGCCCCACCCCATCAGGCGGAGCGTGCTGACATTCACTGTCACTCCCCGAGGTCGAAACTGCAACCCGGGCTCGCCAACAGATCCGCCACCTATGCATAACCCCGCATAGGCGAAGCGTCTAACCTGCAAAAGATAGTCATCAGAGCGGAAATAAAATGCTGTAAAATAAAATCCAATCACTGTACAACACGAAATAAAGTACAACATCCATCTCCTCAAATACAGATAATCATCATACAATGTCCTCAGTACAGCATCTCTCAAACTCCAAAAAGGGAGATAAACTAAAACTATAGTACATCAGTCTCTCACAATACAAAAGATCCCTCTCATGGTAAACAATAAAAATCCAGCTGACAGCTAAAAGGAATCTCCAACCAGGGGATACAGCTACACTCCTCGGGCGGTAAGGATCTAGCTCGTGACTCCCTCGCCTCGAACAACAACCAAAAATCAGCAACTCCCGCAGAAGACTCTGCAAAACAGGAGGAAGAAAAGAGGGAAACAACAATGGGGGTGAGAACCACTAGTAAACTAGTAGCCTCCCCCTGTGGGTAAAGCCCCCAACTCCGGCGTACCCACTAAGTCTACCAGAGGCAAGAAAAGGAATGAGTGGTAAAGCTGTAAACAGAACTGCTGAAAAAAGGAAAACCACCACTAGCATGCCTCTAAATGCAATACCGAAAGGAAAGACTGAATGTATGAATCAATATCTAACATGTCTGCCTGAATAAACCCAATCGATGGACCAGTAGGAACTGGTACTGCCTGCTGTGCCTGCCGTATCGGGTATGCTGGCCAATGCATAACACCAATGTAAAGAATGAGTCTCAAGGACTGAAAGCCTGTCTGTCGCACGCTCCGGAGTGGCACTCGAGGGGAGCGACCCGCACGAGAAAAGTATCTCAGCAACCAGTAACATAAGTATCGTAAAACAGCAGGACTGGATCACGACTATGATCAAAGTGGGAAAATCCGTCCACTAGAGAAATCTGATACCCAATTTGATGCAATAGTACTCAATAAGTGGAAACTCCATCCACTAGAGAAATCTGATACCCAATCTGATGCATAAGTAAACATCCGGTCAACCGCCCAATGTCCGCGGTCGCCGCAACACCCCACAAGACCAAAATCTGATAAAGTAATCAACATCTGGCTAACCGCCTCATGTCCGCGGTTACCACAATAACCCACAATCCACAATCGGGTAAAATAATCAATATCCGGTCAACTGCCTACTGTCCGCGGTTGCCGCAATAACCCACAAATCCAACATCAAGTACATCCTGTCTCCGACCCTAAGGTCCCGGCTACACTATCCCAAACCCCAGCTCGAATCCGAGCAACATGACTCAAAAGTCTAAATAAGAAAGAGAAAGGAAACAATCATGGTTTCTCCTAAGTCAAATCCCAATATAATAGTGTAGCAATAAATAGTGGCCTATCTAAATGTCCATACAAGCATGCAAGAGTCCTCATGCAAGATGAAAGAGAGAATATCAAATAACAGTTTCACATGTGTATCAAATAATAAATCCACATAGATATAACCATCATGCTAAAATTATCAGCCAACTACACATGTATATAATCCCTGATCCATAATAAATCACCAAAGTGGTACCCGCACATAGATATGTCATCATGTCCCAACAATTAATCCATTTAACCCACTTTCATAAAATCTATGTGCTAACATGGCATGTTAATTATTACTATTAAAATATCTCAATAATCATGTTCCAACATGCTATGTTCACAAAATTAATCTCACATGCTAGGCTCAGAATTATATCATTCAATCATGCATGTTAATCAATCACATAGTCCAAGTGGGGAATTCTCTAATAAACTTAGTGAGCAAGTCAGAAGTTGAGGTATGCAACAACCACCCACCTCGATCGTAGAGCACGCGAAGCACAGCCCAAATATGCCCTCACTTCAGGTAAACACGGCACACTGCACAGTAATCCAAACGACGTACAATTAATCCAAAAATGCACAATAATCCGCTATCCAACAACCAGTCCGGAAAATGGCTAAATTTCACCTGCGAGATGAACTCAAAAAAATCTGAAAAAATAACTGCTACGATCGTCGCATCGAGCCGATCGAAACAAGTACTCGCACGTTCCGATCCGATACCTGTAGGCCAAGTTACAATAAAAACACAGCTGCGTGCTCAAAACATCCCACAGCAAAAATCCTGTAGCATTCTGTCCAGAAAAGTGGGATTATCACCTTCGCAGCAACCTCCAAAAATCACAAAAAAATCATCCCTGTGTTCCTCGCGACGAGTAGATCCAAATCGAGTACTTATTCGCCCTGTTCCGATGCCCGTAGGCTGAGATATAAATCAAACAAGCCCCCGTTGTCTAAAAAGTCACCACAGAAAAATAGGGTCAAAAGGTGCCTTGGGAACTATGCCAAAAACACAGAATGAGGTGAAACGATCAACAAGGAAAACAAAGCCTTACCTCTCTAGAACACGCTGCCATGAATATCACCCAAAAATTCCATCAGGGTAGCCCAGGGGAGCCCTCAGACTGAACTGTGACGGAAAAGCCCACTATAAGAGAATCGTCGCAATGCGCTGAATCGCAGATAACGCCGATGCCGAGGCCTCCAAAAATCCCAGAAATCCTCCATGGGGTGTAGAACAAGTAGAGGAAGAAGATGTTAAGGAATTTGTTTTGGCGTATTTCGTGAAAGTGTTAAGTCTTGAAGATTGAAGATAAAGAAGTTTGGATCATATACCTCAATCTCAAGAAAGAAGAATTCAAAAGGATCAGGTACGTTTAACTAATTAATTTTGATGATCCAAATACTTCTTATAGTGTAGAAACACTTGGATGAATTTTTATTTGCATAAAAATTAAAAACTAGACATATTACATGTTCAGGATCCGGATCAGGCACTACTGTCCGGACCCCGAACGTTGTTTGTTCATGCGCAAATCCAGTCCGGAAAAAGCCAATTCTGATCCGGACCCCGAACATGGGTTTTGCTGAAATGTATGAATAGTCCGGACCTGGTACTTCAGTCCGGACCCCGAACGTATGTTTTTCTGGAAATTGTCTGTTTAGCCACGACAGTCCGGACCGCCGATTCTACAGTCCGGACCGTCGTCCTGAAAAATTCCAGATTAGGTCAGTTTTTTATTCTTATCCTCTTCCAACGGTTTCTAACCTATAAATAAACCCTACGATTCATTTGTTAGGGTAATCCAAAAATACGGTCGAAAATGAGAAATCCACATATAGAGAAGAAAGGAAATAATCTATGTTTCTTCATCTATATTGATTAATTTGATTCTAGGTTTTCATACTCAGATTTTGAGTAGAATCAAATTAATAAATACTTAGATGGTATTTCCGATCTATCTTTGATCTAAGTATTCGGCGGATCATCACCACCCAAAAACAACGATTTTCCCAAAATCGGCGCGTGGACTCGCGTGGCCTTGTGGATTCAAGGTGCTACCGCTTTCGTGGATTCGGAGCGAGGTACGTTCGTGGATTCGAGACGTGCTACTGGGTGAAGACCGTGGATTCGGTTGGACGTCGTGGATTCGACGTTGGACGCCGTGGATTCGGCGTTGGATGCTAATCGTGGATTCGAGGAGCGTTGCGGAGCGAGCGGAGAAGATCTACTAGGAGCGTATGGAAAAAGGTCGAGTCGTCTGTGAGTACGGTATATCACCTTTGTACGTGTTATAATTCTAGTGAATTTCGCTGTGTTATCGGTCCCGTGGTTTTTTACTCCAGCTTTGGAGTTTTCCACGTAAAAATCTTGCGTGTTATATTTTCATTTCCACATTGGGTTTTATTGCGCAACGATTTTTGAGTGTTTATTGTTTAAACCTATTCACCCCCCCCCCCCCCCCCCCCCCCCCTCTAGGTGGTTTTTCCCCTATTTAGATCCATATTTTAACATAACCCAACAATTGGTATCAGAGCGGGAATAGGGTTGTAAATAATGGTTGAAGGTGGAAACATCAACAGACCCCCGTTCTTCGATGGAACAAATTATGCCTACTGGAAAGTACGGATGAAAGCCTTTTTAATTTCCATCGACGAACGGGTGTGGCAATCTATCGAGTTAGGATGGTCAAATCCAACTAAAGTTATTGTTGATGTTCACACCATCAAACCTAGGTCGAAATGGACCAAGGAAGAGATTGACTTATCTTCTTACAATGGCAAAGAAATTAACGCTTTATTTAATGCTTTGTCTCAAACTGAGTTCTCTCGCATCTCTACATGTGAGACTGCGAAAGAAATCTGAGATGTTCTTCAAGTTACACATGAGGGAACTAACCTTGTGAAGATTCAGAAACTGCAAATGCTTACGAGCAAGTTTGACTCTATTTTTATGGCAGAAAATGAATTGTTCACAGATTATTATACACGATTGCAAGACATCGTGAATTTATGTGCTAACTTGGGAGAGAAAATTTCAGAATTTAAAATTGTAAGAAAGATTTTAAGAACTCTTCCTGAAAGATTTCGCTCCAAGGTTACGGCCATTGAAACAATTAAACACCCGGACGAAATCCGTGTAGAAGAATTAGTTGGTTCATTACAAACTTATGAAATGACATTTCCTACTAACTATTCTTCGGGAAAGGCATCCTCTTCTAAGTCTTCAGGTTATGCGTTGAAAACAACAAAAGAAGAAGACGCGGATTCATCCTCCTCAGACGATGATGAGAACCTATCTATGGAGGACTTTGAGAAGCAGCTTGCTCTCTTGACAAGAAAATTTCGCCGAAACTTTCGAAGTGGTAATTCTGGCAAAACTTCATCCTTCGTAAAGTCGAAGAAAGGCAAAGGGAATTCAAGCTTTAAGTCAAGAAAGCAAGAGAGTTTTTCTAAGGATAAGAAAAGCTCGGAGGGACAAGTCCAATGCTTCAAGTGCCGAGGATATGGCCATATCTCAACGGAGTGTCCCAATAAGAATCAGGCAAAGAAGAAAGTGATGCAAGCCGTCACTTGGGATGACACCTCAACATCAAATTAGTCATCTTCAAGTGATGAAGAAAACAACGCAACGGCATTCCACGCGTCCACATCTTCACCGTTCATATGCTTTATGGCAAGCACATCTAAGTCATTGTCCAACTCCTCCCAAGTTGAAAAAACTGCAACGGACGATGAATCGGATAATTCCGAAGGTGAAGATTTTGTTTTAGCCTACCATAAACTTTTGAGGGATTCAAAGAAACTGGCTAAGCAAAACAAGGGGTTGAGAGGGAGATTGCAGGATCTCAAAGAAGAAGTAAAAAGGGCAACTTCTCTCTCAACCGGTCTTGAAGTGGAAAGGGATAACCTGATCAAAGCAAATGCTTCACTTCAAGAGAAAAATGAGCATTTCGAGAAGGAACATGTAAAAGTGGTTGATAAAGCAAATTACTTCTTGAAGCTCTACTCCGAGGCTCGACAAGAAAAAATGGAGATGACGAAGACCATTTTCCAACTCAAGGATGATTTAAAGCGTTTTTCTTCTGGAAGGAGCAAGTTGGATAAGATGCTTGGTCTTGGTCAAACAAACCGATTCGGCCTCGGATACAATCGAACTGAAGACAATTCTAGTTCGGTTGGGACAGTTTTTGTGCCCCAGTCGGTAACTCCTCCTCCGACGACGGAAATCACTGTATACAACGACAACCACCTTACCTCACCCTCTTCGGGATCGTCAAGTTCAAAGGTATGTTTTCGTTGTGGTTTTACAGGGCACATTCGAAGAAATTGCAAGATGGGACCAAAACGATCAAATCAAGCACCTCTTGCAATAACTACCAAAAAGGTGATTCCACGGAAATCAAAGGAAAATTTTTCAAAGGAAAAGAGCCTTGGTAGTTCACCTCACAAGACGATGTCAAGCAATGAATCAAACAAGACGCTTTCACGAAGGAGAACAACTTCAAGAACATTGCCGACGCAGTCCAAAAAGGTTTGGGTGCACAAAGGTGAAATCTTCCCTTGTCTTGTTGTTCATACTTCTTTACATGCTTATAACAACTCATCTTGGTATTTGGATAGTGGATGTTCCCGTCACATGACCGGTGACAAAAACTGTTTTCAAACTTTAGAGAAAATCTCCGGAGGACATGTTGTTTTCGGAGACGGTCGTTCTTCTAAAATTGTTGGAAAATGAACAATCGCTATTCCAGAAGGCCCAGCTTTGAACAATGTCTTATTTGTTGAAGGCCTTAAGACTAACCTCATTAGTATAAGTCAACTTTGTGACAATGGTTTTTCAGTTAATTTTTCTTCTGTAGAATGTATTGTAACTGATAAGGACCATGTATTCTTTTTGAAAGGGGTTAGATCAGAAAATAATTGCTATGTTGTTTCAAACAAAATTTCTGAAAAATGTAACCTAGTTTCTTTAGATAATGAAACTCTTTGGCATGAAAGACTAGGTCACGTAAATTTTAAAGAACTAGCAAGGATTTCTAATAAAGACGTGGTTAAGGGAGTTCCTAAACTTTCATTTAAAGATAACATTGTGTGTGGAGGTTGTCAAAAGGGAAAGCAATCAAGGGCTGCACACAAGAACTTGAACCACGTTGGTACCAACCGGCCCTTAGAATTACTGCACATGGACTTAATGGGGCCAACTCGTCAACCATCTTTGGGAGGTAAATGATATATTTTTCTTTTGGTTGATGATTTCTCTAGATATTCATGGGTAACATTTTTAAAAGAGAAAGCGGATACTTTCGACTCTTTTCATGAGGTTTGTCATCGTATTATGATTGAAAGAAATGAAAAGATCGTTCGTGTTCGAAGTGATAGAGATGGAGAATTCATTAATTCTAAATTCATTGATTTTTGCACTTCCAATGGCATAAAACATGAATTCTCAGCACCCTATACACCTCAACGGAATGGTGTTGTTGAGCGCAAAAACAGGGTTGTTCAAGAGATGGCGCGTGTGATGCTTCATAGCCGGAATCTCTCGTTACATTTTTGGGCTGAAGCCGTGAACACCGCTGTCTATGTAATTAATCGAGTGTATTTGCGCCCGGGAACTTTAAATACACCATATGAGCTGTGGTTTTGTAGAAAACCAAATATCAAATATTTTCGTATATTTGGGAGTCGTTGTTTCATTTTGCGTGATCGCGAAAATCTTGGTAAATTCGACTCTCGAAGTGACGAAGAGATTTTCATGGGATATTCTACAAATAGTAGAGCATATCGGGTATTTAACTTGGAATCTAAAACGATGGTAGAATCTATTAATGTTAAAGTAGATGAAGCTTTCCATTTTGCATCTGATAAATCTACCCCTGATATGTCTCTGGATGATGATACTCCTGTAAATGCATCTTCTCATAATAACTCTTTCGATAAAGTTGATGCATCTAAAGGTACTTCTAGTTTATCTGAAATGCAGGAATCATCACATGTATCTCCGAGTACTCCGTTACCTCAAACGCTACGCATCTCCAAGGATCATCCGGAATCAAACATTATTGGAGACCCACAAGAAGGAGTCAGGACTCAGAGACAGTTGATTTGTGGAGTCGCATGTTACGTCTCCATGATAGAACCAAAGAACGTCGATGAAGCTCTTCAGGATGACTACTGGATTGAAACAATGCAGGAAGAGCTCCATCAGTTCGAAAGAAACAAAGTCTGGGAACTAACGAAGCCACCGAAGCAACACAACGTGATTGGTACTAAATGGATTTTCAAGAACAAGAAAAACGAGGATGGTACCATCATCAGGAACAAAGCACGCCTAGTTGCTCAGGGCTACTCACAAATTGAAGGTATAGACTTTGATGAGACATTCGCCCCGGTAGCTCGACTCGAGTCGATTAGAATTTTGTTCGCAATTGCTTGTCATTTTAAAATCAAACTCTTTCAAATGGACGTTAAGAGCGCGTTTTTAAATGGGTTTTTAAACGAGGAAGTTTATGTGGCTCAACCGAAAGGTTTTGTAGACTATAAACGACCTAACCATGTTTTTCATTTGAAAAAGGCTCTTTACGGCTTAAAAGAAGCACCGCGAGCATGGTACGAAAGGCTAACAAAGCACCTATTGGAAAAGGGCTACACTCGAGGGGGAGCAGACCGGACTCTCTTTGTGAAGCATTATCAGGATAATTTCATTGTAGCACAAATCTATGTCGATGACATTGTATTTGGTGCAACTAGAGATAATGATGCTTCTAAATTCGCAGAAACCATGGAAAGCGAATTTGAGATGTTTTTGATGGGCGAACTGACATACTTTCTTAGATTGCAAGTGAAACAAAATGATGATGGCATCCATTTGTGTCAATCCAAGTATGCAAGGGAGTTGGTGAAGAAATTCGATTTAGAAAACTCTAAAGATTTTTCGACTCCTATGGGAACTAGCAATAAGGGATTAGGAAGTGAATCTCTTAGTGAAAGTGTAGACAAGAAGCTTTATCGCAACATGATTGGAAGTCTACTCTATCTCACGGCTAGTCGCCCGGATATATCCTTTAGTGTTGGGATTTGCGCGAGATATCAGTCAGCACCAAAGGAGGTTCACCTGAAAGCGGTGAAAAGGATCATCCGGTACGTCAAAGGAACACTGAATTTCGGAATTTGGTATCCTATGGGAACAACGCTTGACATTATAGGATATTCAGATGCCGATTGGGCAGGATCAGTGGATGATCGGAAGAGTACGAGTGGTGCATGTTTTTATCTTGGCCATTGCCTTGTTGCATGGCATAGTAAAAAGCAAAACTGCATAGCACTCTCAACTGCCGAAGCGGAATATATCTCAGCGGGTAGTTGTTCAACACAACTCATTTGGATGAAAAGCATGTTGAGCGACTTCCGAATTTCAGCAACTTCGGTAACAATTCTTTGTGACAACACAAGTGCTATAAATATTTCTAAAAACCCTATGTTGCACTCAAGAACAAAACACATTGAACTTAGATATCATTTTCTAAGAGAGCTAGTTGAATCGAATATTCTTCAAATTTCTTACATTTCAATTGAGGATCAATTAGCTGACATCTTAACAAAACCTTTGGATCAAAAACGATTTATTCATTTGCGTAAGGCAATTGGAATGCTTTCCTTGAAATAATTCCTTTTTGAAATCATTGCTTAGGTTAGGTTTTGTTTTGTGTTTTTGTTCATTATCTATGTTTGTACATAGAACATCAATTGAGCACTAGTACTATTGACTTTAACTACATCCTTTTATATAACTTGAAATTTATTATGCTTTGGATATCATAATAATTCATTTGAAGCTATGATCATTTATATCAATTAAGTCATCTTTGTTTTGATCAAAGTCAATTTCTCTCTCAAATGATCTCTTGGTATAGTTTTTATCTTATTTGACAATTGAGTCGAGTATGAAATCGAGATCAGTTTTTGGTTGAATACCTTATATATTAAATAATTGATAGCCAATTGAGGGGGAGTTAATGTCACGCCCCGTGGTCGAAACTGCGACCCGGGCTCGCTAACAGATCCGCCGCCCATACGATGAACCCCGTATAGACGAAGCGTCAAACCAGCAAAAGAAAGATGCTACGCTAAACAGATATCAGAGCTGGAAGTAAACTACTATAACTAAAACAAATACAACTCCAAATCCTCACCACTAGTACAAAAAAGCTCAACTCTGATATAAAAGTACAACTCTATACCTCACTACAAGGTCTCTCAACAAGTAACTCTCAAAATATAAAAAGGGGTACATCTACTCTCTGGATGACGACTGGTAGGGATCTAGCTCGCGACTCCCTTACCTCGGTCTGAAGAAGCAACAACTGGAGCAGCAGGAACAGGAGTAGAAGTCCCTGGGGAAAAAGACACCACGACGGGTGTGAGAACTACATCCCACAGTAGTCCTCAGTGGGTGCCGTCAACAAGCCCAACGGTCTGCCCACTAAGTCTACTAGAGGCATAAGGTAATAAATGAAATACTGAAGGAAAGAGCTGGAAATGAATAACTCTACAGCTACTATGCCCCTATCTAGGTGCTCAAAAAGTGGAACAGATGATAACATGGTGCATCTACTAGCATATCAGTATAGTCACCCAATCTGAACTGGCTGCCTCCTCGGGTCCAGTAAAACATGCGCCTACCTACTGCCGCACATCCTCAACAGGACGGGTCTACCGTAGGTATGTCCGTAGCTGCCAAAACTGGCTCAGCCAGAGGGACTGTGTCCGTAACTGCCAAAACTGGCTCAGTCAGAGGGACAGCGTCCGTAACTGCCAAAACTGGCTCTGTCAGAGGGACAGCGTCGACAAGTCACGATAGAAGAACTCAATCTCACGCCGGTTACAACAACCCGGTCTAAAGCTCAATCTCAACGCCGGTTACAACAACCCGGTCAAAAGCTCAATCTCAACGCCGGTTACAACAACCCGGTCTCTCCTACTCCGGAGTGGCACTCAACGGGAGCGACCCGCTCGAGTCAAAAGTAACCCATGTCCAACAGCTCTGTCAGGTATCTCAGCCAATGAGGCAAAAGTCGACACTATGCTCAAAGTGGAGACTCACTCAATCCACAATGCAAAACCCAGCCCCAACTGATGTATAACACTAACCGGTCAAACTGCCCATAGTTCGCGGTTACCGAAATAATAACCCGAGTCGATAATCTGGTGCAATCCCACCCGACTCAACAATATAGCTATACTATCCCCCATCCCTGCTCTCTAACCCGACCAACAAGGAACACTCGACAGTCGAGACCACTGTCAACCCAACGGCTCCCTAAAACAGGCATCACTGACAGGATAACTCCACAACAGACACAATAAAGGGTTCGGGAACCCCGAAAGACTAGAAACTACAACCCTAATCAAACAAGAACAGGCTCTAGGCATAGCCTCTCGTTGTTCTCATCCCAAAGAAAAAAGGCAGACCTTAGAACCCAGACCACTCGAACCATCTCGGGTGGTTAAATTTATGGAAAAAAGGTGATATTTCTTATTGAAAGCCATTTGATCTGAAAGAAATCCATATTTAATGATTTTTAGTTCTTTTTAGGAAAACCATTGAAAACAAGCTTTATATCCAAGCCTCGTAGAGCTAATGCCTTTGTCCAATCAAACAAGAACAGACTCGGCGACTCCACGATGCTCGGAAGAAAACATTGGTTGACTAAAATCATATGTGTGTCCAAAAACAGTTCTGGGTTCAAGGTCCTGCTATTACTGGTACAAAGCTGCCACTGACACAGTGGCGACAATAAAACAAGAAACCAAAACATCTCTGGACCGCCGTCTACCAAACGGCTTCCGCCACAGATGAACGATCAACTGTATCTACCAGACTCCACTCTGCTCCCAAGCATGAGTGCAAGAATGCATCCCACACTAAAAGAAACCCGACCACTCGGCCCACTACCCGGGCGAGTAAAACACTATGTCCAGGAAAGAAAAGAAGTGTGGATGTCTAAAGTAGAATAAACCTAGCCCAAGTTGAAGTTTTCTACAGTCTGGCTGAACATGCTGCATATGACGGGGTGCTAGGTCAAATTCCAGGATAATAATAATAATTTTACAGAGTAGGAACAAGAGATCGCATGATCATCATATAACTCTAGAATCAACATCTATCACATTCTAGCATGCTACATAGGAATATCACTATCATGCATGGTCCTACTATAGCAGATTTAATGCACATTCCATCATTCTTGGAGACAGGGCCACCCACCTGAAAGTGCACAACTGTCCAAGGTTCCACAGCTGAAAACACCAGGAGCAGCAATCTGCACTAATCCTCAACACCGACAGGTTCACAAACACCCGTAAATACCCCTGGGTACAACAAAAAGTCCAAAGTTACACTTAATTCCACAATTTACCCCAATTAAGTTCCAATCTGAAATCAGCCACAAAGATGTCACTTTTTCACCTGCAAACAATGTCCAAAAAATCCAATAAAAACACCACGGCGATCCTCGCGTCGAGACCTTCGAAACGGGTACCTGCACGTCCAAATCCGAGCCCCGTAGGCCGAGTTACAAATTCCACAACATAGGGTGCGCAAAACTTCACAATCTCACAACTGTAATACCTTGCACAGTAAAAGAGGGAATAATATACCTTCGGGAAAGTCTCAGAAAAATCCCAGAAAAATACGATGATAATCCTCGCGACGAGTAGATGCAAAAAGTGTACAGGCTCGTCTCGATCCGACGCTCGAGTGCGGAGATAAAATTCCGGCAAGGGGCCGCTATCCTAAAACTCCACCATCAAAACAGCGGCTTAGAACTGTCTCGGAAACCGTACCAAAAACTCTGAATCCAGCAAGATGATCAACACAAAAGTCGAAGACGTACCTCTGTTGAATCCACTGCTACAAGAATCGTCGAAAAAGACTGTCGGAGTAGCTCTGTGGACCTCTCAGACCAAACAGCGACGATAACGGGCCTCCGATGAACGATCCTCGCTCCGCACTACGATGCCCAAATCGTCGACGTGGCGGCTTCCAAAAATTCCGGGCCTCTGCCAGAAGATGCGCAACACGAAGATCTCCAACTTTGCTAAGGGGGCCAAGGGCAGGGGAGCTCGGGAAAGGGGGCAAAAAGCCCCAGCAAGCAGCCTATTTATAGGCCCAGCCCGAAAAATCCAACTTTCGGATTTTGGCCCAAAAACCGAGCGCCCGAAACCTCCGGGCTGCTACAGTAACGGGCCCGGCCCGTTACTGTTCACTCCCGGATTAATCCCAGGATGCCACGTAGCCCCCCGAACAGGCGACAGCCAATTGGGCCAACCGCGTTGCGCCACGTGGCCGAAGCAGGGGCTGACGCGTGGCACCCACGAGCGGGAAGCGCGGGTCAGCGCGCCCACGTCGCGCCCACGCGCGCCTGTCGAGCACGCTGTAAGAAAAATACGGATATGCGCAGCGGAAGAAAAAAACGCAATTAAAATTTTTTCTTAAACCAAGATCACCTCATGTTTTGTTTTAGATCATAAAAGGGTAATCTAATTGATCTCATCAATTAGGATTTAATTTTTACCTTGCGCGGGTCGAGATCACCGCGAAGCCGACGATCGTTGGTAAAAATTGTTCGTATTGTTCGTCCTTGATAGCCGCGCACGCACCCGGCCTCTACTTGTGTCCACACGGAATTACGCCCTTGATCGAAAAATCGATCTCCTTGATTCGCGATCCGATCGCGAATTAATTCTTGCGTCGATGTAAGGAGGATGAATCAATCTTCTAATTGTGCTAGCAATCTTCCGAAGATCGAGAACGATTAATTATGGAGGACTTTAGGAAAAGGGAGAGGATAGGCGGCTAGGGTTTTCTCACGTTCCGCGACTTGATTAATTTCCACTTTATCTTTCTCCAAAATTGTTACGTATCACATACGTACTACCTATTCTTATAATAGGAAGTTGGCCGGCTATAACAAAATTAAATCTTATAATTAGTTACAAAAAGATCTCCTAAAATATAGTAACTAATTAAATCTTATAATTAGTTACAAAGAAAGATCTAGTAACTTATAATTAGTTACAAAGAAAAGATCTCCAAAAATATAGTAACTAATTAAATCTTATAATTAGTTACAAAGAAAGATCTTTTAAATTAAATCTCAAGATAAAAACTAGTAACTAATTAAATCTTATCCTAATCCGATTGGATTATCCATTATCCTACGTGTGTAACATTTACACATAAGTCCTCCAAATATTTACTAACGATTAGTAAATACACCATGCAACTTTTGCACTTAAATACCTCTAATTTACAATAATTGCAAATTAGTCCTTTTACTAATAAATTAGTAAACTTTAGTATTGTGATTATAATTAATCCATTCTATAAACTTCTTTATCATCTCCTTGATATCGATCATGCGCGATTCCTTATGTGTGTGACCTAATAGGTTCAATTCTGTCTGGTAGTGAGATATGATGCGATCCCCATCGACATCATCATCGAAACTCCTTTTGATGGATCAAACACTTTTGATTCTTCCATCGTATAATAATTATTCGCCTATAATTATTCTTATTGGTTCCCACAATCCACCAGTGACGCCTAGCAGCATATGGTGGCAATCCAGTCAGAAGTGAATATTGGACTGAACCTCAAGGTGCAGTTACCGTACAATACAATCCTTCTATCGCATAGTCCCAACTGAGTGGAGGTCATGGAATACTCGTCAAACCCCATCACCCGTTATATGACAAATTTGATAGGACACAAGCTCATATGGTTACTCTTGGAAACACCTTTCCATGAACCATATTACCCCGGCCGAGGATTTCTGAGCTTTGCCTTACAAATAGCATAGGACTAATTATCTCTCTACCGAGAGCGATAGATCCCCTGTAAACAAACACCCATTCCTAATATGAACCGACTGCGGCCAACATATACTACTAAGACCCGTGACTAGGATCAGAGTTTGCATAGTCAAACTACAGTAGCCTCATATTGAATGGCCGTGGTGTCGCAGGTCTAAGGATCAGTTGTACCACTGCAACATCGAATCAGTTACTGACGAAAGAGTAGACATCCAAGTAACTAATCGTAATTGGTCACGCTCAGTGCCCTTGTTCTATAACAACCACCTGCACGTTCGCTCCAGTGTCCCCACACTAATGACTTGAGACTCGTCATCCTAAAAGAGAGCGACACATACATCAATCTTGCCGGATCAATCATCGTCCCCATGATGATCCTCCGATTGAGAGCATTCATGACTTAATCACTAATAATATGTATCTCAAATTCTTAACTCTTAAGAATATACATTATCATCTCATTAAATCAAAGGACGATTCATGGACACATCAAACATGAATGGCATAAAATGCCCAAATTATAATAAAGATCAAGTACAAATATGTTCCATATAATAAAATGCGTCAGCCTGATAGGCTTTTGGGGCATACAACTAACAATCTCCCACTTGCACTAAAGCCAATCAGTCATATATCTAATGCCCATCTTCTCAAGATGAGTCTCTAGTTTTTGCTGAGTCAAAGCCTTAGTTAGCGGGTCCGCCACGTTATCTGCGGAGGCAACCTTCTGCACTTCAATATGTTTATCTTTGATGTACTCTCTGATCTTGTGATACCGCCGCTCGATATGTTTGGATTTCTGATGAGATCTCGGCTCCTTAGCTAATGCTATGGCGCCATTATTATCACAAAATAGTGGCAGGGGATCCCTACTAGAGGGAACCACCCCAAGCTCAGTGATAAATTTCTTGATCCAAACAGCTTCCTTGGCAGCTTCAGATGCAGCGATGTACTCCGCCTCCATAGTAGAATCAGCAATCGTCTCTTGTTTAGAACTCTTCCAAACTATTGACCCACTATTGCAAATAAATAGATACCCAGACGAAGACTTTCTATCGTCTATATCAGACATAAAATCTGAATCTGTATAGCCACTAACTTTGAGTTCTCCACCTCCAAGAACCAAGAACATATCCTTTGTTCTTCTCAAGTACTTAAGGATATTCTTTACCGCTACCCAATGCTCTTCGCCTGGGTTCGACTGATATCGACTAGTGACGCTCACAGCCTGTGCTATATCAGGTCGAGTACATAGCATCGCATACATTAAACTCCCTATTGCGGAAGCATAAGGGATCCTGCTCATGCGACTTCTCTCTTCAGGTGTCTTAGGAGACATAGTCTTAGAGAGGTGAATTCCATGTCTTAGAGGTACCATACCCCTTTTGGAATTCTCCATGCTGAACCTTTTCAACACTTCATCTATGTACATAGCTTGCGATAAACCAAGCAACTTCTTAGGTCTATCCCTATAGACCTTTATCCCTAGGATATAAGATGCTTCTCCAAGGTCTTTCATAGAAAACTCTTTGGATAACCATAACTTCACCGATGTTAACATAGGAATGTCATTCCCAATTAGGAGTATGTCATCCACGTACAATACGAGGAAAGTAACAGCACTCCCACTAACCTTTTTATACACACACGGCTCTTCTTCATTTCTGATGAAATCGAACGATTCGACTGCATCATTGAAACGAGTGTTCCAACTCCGAGAAGCTTGCTTCAACCCATAATGGATCGTTGAAGCTTGCACACTTTATGACTTCTATCTTTGGTAGTGAAACCCAAAGGCTGCTCCATATAGATTTCTTCTTCAAGATATCCATTCAGGAAAGCAGTTTTTACATCCATTTGCCAGATCTCGTAGTCATAATGTGCAGCAATAGCAAGCAGAGTTCTGATGGATTTAAGCATGGCTACAGGTGAAAAGGTATCCTGATAGTCAATGCCTTCGCGTTGACTATAACCTTTTGCTACCAGCCTAGCTTTATAGGTCTCTACCTTTCCATCAGAACCAATCTTTCTCTTGAAGATCCATTTGCATCCAACGGGTACAATACCCTCCGGTGGATCAACCAAAGTCCAAACTTGATTGGAGTACATTGAATCTATTTCAGACTTCATGGCTTCCAACCATTTTTCGGAGTCGATGTCTGACATCGCCTCGCTATAAGTCTTAGGATCATCTCTATGATCCTTGTCTCCCACTAGGAACATTTCCTCCATGTCCTCTATAAATAATCCCATGTATTTATCAGGAGGATGAGAGATTCTACTAGACTTGCGAGGTGGCAATGTAATCTCTGGTATCACAGAGTTATCAGGAAGGGCTCTTGGAATGCTCGATTCTAAAGAGACTTTCTCCTCTAGTTCTATTTTTCTCCCACTGCCTCCTGCTAAAATAAATTCATTTTCAAGAAAGAAGGCATGTCGGCTCACAATCACATTGTGACTTTCTGGGAGATAAAAATTGTATCCAAGTGATTCCTTGGGATAACCAATGAATCTTCCCTTGACTGATCTGCTTTCCAATTTGTCCGTCTTTAATTTCTTAATATAAGCCGGACACCCCCAAGTCTTAATGTGAGTAAAACTTGGCTTCCTACCGTGCCACATCTCATATGGTGTGGTGGGAACAGATTTGGAAGGTACTCTGTTTAAGATATAAATAGCCGTAAGAAGTGCATAACCCCAAAGTGACGTAGGTAAATTTGTAAAACTCATCATAGATCGAACCATATCTAATAAAGTTCGATTCCTCCGTTCAGACACCCCATTCAGTTCTGGTGTTCCAGGAGGAGTCCATTGAGAGACAATACCATTATTCTTGAGGTAGGTTAAGAAATCCGTGCTAAGGTATTCCCCTCCTCGATCGGATCGAAGAGCCTTAATCGGTTTTTCCATTTGCTTTTCTACTTCTTGTCTAAACTCTTTAAACTTTTCAAAGACTTCAGACTTGTGTTTAATTAAATACACGTACCCATACCGTGAATAATCATCAGTAAAGGTAATAAAGTAGAGATAGCCGCCCCAAGCAGACACATCGAATGGGCCACATACATCAGTATGTATCAGGGCGAGTACTTCGGTAGCTCTCTGTCCTTGTCCAACAAAGGGAGACTTAGTCATTTTTCCTTGAAGACATGATTCACAAGCTGGGTATGGTTCAGGGAGTAAGGATCCTAAGATACCATCCTTAGCCAGCTTGTTAACCCTATCTTCTCCAATGTGACCAAGCCTCAGATGCCACAAGTATGTTTTGTTTACCTCCTCTCTAGGTCTTTTAAAACCAATAGTATTCTCATTCATGTCATTGTGAACTGTATTCATACTAACATCCATATGTAAGTAATAGAGATTGTCTATTAAAGAACCACAACCTATCAAATTATTTCTTAAATAAATTGAACAAATGTTTGATTCAAAAATAAACTTATAACCGTCCAATACCAAACGTGAAACAGAAATAAGGTTTCTAGTCGCACTAGGAACATAAAGACAATCTCTAAGTTCTAAAACTACTCCTGTCGGTAGACATAAAGGATAAGTCCCTACAGCAACAGCAGCAACTCTTGCTCCGTTTCCAACGCGTAGGGTAATCTCTCCATCCCTAAGTCGTCTACTTTTCTTTAGCGCCTGCATTGAAATACACAAATGCGAGGTGCATCCCGAGTCAATGACCCATGTAAAAGTAGAACAAACCGATAAGCAAGTAGTTTCAATGATATGAATCTCGGACATACCTTCCAAAGTTTTATTCTTCACCTTGTCCTTCAGGCTAGCCAAATAGTCCGGGCAATTCCTCTTCCAGTGGCCATCCTTTTGACAGTGGAAGCAAGTTCCTTTGGCGGCCTTCTTTTTGGGATTTACCTTGACAGTGTCAGTTTTTGGCTTCTTTGCAGGCTTCTTCTTTTTCCATTTAGACTTTCTTTGGAGGAAGCCCGTTCAACAGCCAAAACTGAGCCCTTATTGACTTTTAGCATTCCTTCAGCCGTGACCAACATATTCAACAGCTCGGCGAGAGTGCAAGTAATTTTATTCATTTGAAAATTTAAAATAAACTGAGAAAATGAATCAGGTAATGATTGTAAGATCAAATCAATTTGAAGTTCTGCGTCCATAGTCATTCCGAGCTTCTCAAGCTCCTCAATGTCCTTAATCATCGCCAAGCAATGATTATTGACTGAGTGACCATCAGACATCTTAGTCCTGAACAGTCGCCTTGACACTTCGTAACGAGCTGTTCGACTTTGCTCATCATACAACTCTTTAAGATGAAGCAAGATGTCAGCAGAACTCTCCATGTGCTCATGCTGGCGTTGCAACTCATTACTCATAGACGCAAGCATGTAGCATTTTACCTTCATATCATCATCAGTCCATTTATTTCTAGCATCTTTCTGTTGAGCTGTTGGATTCGCGGGCACTGCTGGAGCCTCCGTGTCCAACACGTAGGCTAATTTTTCAGAATTGAGAACAATTCTCAAATTCCTCAGCCAATCGGTGAAATTCGGTCCAGTTAAGCGATTAGTATCAAGTATTCTGACAAGTGGGTTAGAGGCGGACATTTTCTGCAGATGGTTAAGATTCTAATTAGTTGTGTACTTAATCATAATCCATTTTGATTAGGGGCTTTAAATCTAAATGGTGCCTCCCACTAATTTTAGCGAATCTCCACACTCCCCGAGTGGAGAAAACGAAAACTTTACTAAAAGTTTCTAGTGGGAATTGCGGTCCCATCTATTTGCACACTACCTCATCCTGACAGATTCTTGGCAATGAGTAAAGAAATGAGTGAACAACTCTTGTTCAATGCTTCTCAAGCAAATCGCAGTTTTATCTTTGGCCTCCAAAAATATAGGCCTCATCCTAACAGATTCTTGGCCTTATCTTTTGGTTAAATTAGACCCACCGTTCATCATGTAAATAAAAAAGTCATTGAATCCTTATCCTGACAGATTCTTGGATTCAACCCCTTTCTTACCACATAGCATCTCATGCCAATAGAATGGTTGCGGCTCCCTAATGCAACTGACCCCCGTGTCCGGGTGCATCAATCAACACTAAAGAGACGCCCACACCCTACAACGATGGAAGGCCACTAATGGGTTCATAACACCATTAACTTAATATTTTATTTAGGGAGATTTGTTATCTCATCAGTTTTAATTTATTATAAATTTTACATCTCATGCAAACCATCGCATCATATGCACATATATCGCATATATATATTTAAAAATAACTACCGGTGATGATCATGGATTTTAATTTGATTCGAGCCTGAGCCACCAGGCCGGAATCGGGTCAGAGGGTATTACACACAAAAACTTGCTCTGCATCTTGATCAGATTGGAGTAGATCAACTCTTGTCGGCTCCCTCGATCAATACTTGGTCCAAACTTGATCTGCACCGCATCAACTCTTGAATGGAACAAATCGTCATGGAACCTAGAACTACCCCTTTACCGTTTAATTTTTGCAACAATTACAATACAACCCATAATAATAATGAGACGCGCAGGTCTCCAAATTACATAATTTAATTGGTGCACGCAGGCACTCAAAAGGAATCTAACACTGGGTCCTTATTAAATTACACCCATTCACATCATCACAAGGTTGCTATCCATGATCATCACCTCATACACATCACAGGCATATAAAATAAAATTCTCTAATTCGATTTCTAATTAATTGGGTTTCAAAACAATCAAAAATATACTCAAAAACAATCTTCATTGTTTTGATTTTGATCGTTCCAGAAAAACCCAATCAACATCGAAAAAGAGATTAGATCTAAAACAAACGATGAGGGTGGCTCCGATACCATTGTAAGAAAAATACGGATATGCGCAGCGGAAGAAAAAAACGCAATTAAAATTTTTTCTTAAACCAAGATCACCTCATGTTTTGTTTTAGATCATAAAAGGGTAATCTAATTGATCTCATCAATTAGGATTTAATTTTTACCTTGCGCGGGTCGAGATCACCGCGAAGCCGACGATCGTTGGTAAAAATTGTTCGTATTGTTCGTCCTTGATAGCCGCGCACGCACCCGGCCTCTACTTGTGTCCACACGGAATTACGCCCTTGATCGAAAAATCGATCTCCTTGATTCGCGATCCGATCGCGAATTAATTCTTGCGTCGATGTAAGGAGGATGAATCAATCTTCTAATTGTGCTAGCAATCTTCCGAAGATCGAGAACGATTAATTATGGAGGACTTTAGGAAAAGGGAGAGGATAGGCGGCTAGGGTTTTCTCACGTTCCGCGACTTGATTAATTTCCACTTTATCTTTCTCCAAAATTGTTACGTATCACATACGTACTACCTATTCTTATAATAGGAAGTTGGCCGGCTATAACAAAATTAAATCTTATAATTAGTTACAAAAAGATCTCCTAAAATATAGTAACTAATTAAATCTTATAATTAGTTACAAAGAAAGATCTAGTAACTTATAATTAGTTACAAAGAAAAGATCTCCAAAAATATAGTAACTAATTAAATCTTATAATTAGTTACAAAGAAAGATCTTTTAAATTAAATCTCAAGATAAAAACTAGTAACTAATTAAATCTTATCCTAATCCGATTGGATTATCCATTATCCTACGTGTGTAACATTTACACATAAGTCCTCCAAATATTTACTAACGATTAGTAAATACACCATGCAACTTTTGCACTTAAATACCTCTAATTTACAATAATTGCAAATTAGTCCTTTTACTAATAAATTAGTAAACTTTAGTATTGTGATTATAATTAATCCATTCTATAAACTTCTTTATCATCTCCTTGATATCGATCATGCGCGATTCCTTATGTGTGTGACCTAATAGGTTCAATTCTGTCTGGTAGTGAGATATGATGCGATCCCCATCGACATCATCATCGAAACTCCTTTTGATGGATCAAACACTTTTGATTCTTCCATCGTATAATAATTATTCGCCTATAATTATTCTTATTGGTTCCCACAATCCACCAGTGACGCCTAGCAGCATATGGTGGCAATCCAGTCAGAAGTGAATATTGGACTGAACCTCAAGGTGCAGTTACCGTACAATACAATCCTTCTATCGCATAGTCCCAACTGAGTGGAGGTCATGGAATACTCGTCAAACCCCATCACCCGTTATATGACAAATTTGATAGGACACAAGCTCATATGGTTACTCTTGGAAACACCTTTCCATGAACCATATTACCCCGGCCGAGGATTTCTGAGCTTTGCCTTACAAATAGCATAGGACTAATTATCTCTCTACCGAGAGCGATAGATCCCCTGTAAACAAACACCCATTCCTAATATGAACCGACTGCGGCCAACATATACTACTAAGACCCGTGACTAGGATCAGAGTTTGCATAGTCAAACTACAGTAGCCTCATATTGAATGGCCGTGGTGTCGCAGGTCTAAGGATCAGTTGTACCACTGCAACATCGAATCAGTTACTGACGAAAGAGTAGACATCCAAGTAACTAATCGTAATTGGTCACGCTCAGTGCCCTTGTTCTATAACAACCACCTGCACGTTCGCTCCAGTGTCCCCACACTAATGACTTGAGACTCGTCATCCTAAAAGAGAGCGACACATACATCAATCTTGCCGGATCAATCATCGTCCCCATGATGATCCTCCGATTGAGAGCATTCATGACTTAATCACTAATAATATGTATCTCAAATTCTTAACTCTTAAGAATATACATTATCATCTCATTAAATCAAAGGACGATTCATGGACACATCAAACATGAATGGCATAAAATGCCCAAATTATAATAAAGATCAAGTACAAATATGTTCCATATAATAAAATGCGTCAGCCTGATAGGCTTTTGGGGCATACAACTAACACACGCATCCCGAGGTACCCACTCCCCACACCATGGACCGCGCGCACAACACCACCCAACCACGTGATGCCACGTGTCCACCCCCGGTCCACCGGGCACCCGCGCCATTCCCGTGGACCGCGCCCGCTAACCGGGTGCCGCCACGTGGCCAGCGTCCGGGTGCACCCCTCCGCAGTGGACCGGGCGCCAACGCCGCCGCCAACCGCCGCGCTCCACCGTCCGCCGCCGCTGCCGGCGCTTCTCCGGCGCTGGAACAGTACCAAATCACCTCGAAAATCGTGTTTTTGCGTCCGGGCTCCGAAAAATACAAGTAAATAGTCCATCTTGACCGTTTTCGCGCGCTGAATCCAAATCCGCTATCCGTTCTGTCAAATTCCGCTTCTAAAATTTGCCGAAAATTCCCGGGAAGGTGAGCTTGATCCATTTTTGGCACCGGGTCCATCTCTTGATTCCAAAACGCGTGCAGAAGCCTCAATCACCCAAAATGGGCCTCCTGAAAGCAAACAAGCTCCAATTTCACCAGAAATCCAATTCTTGGGCCCGACACGCGATCACACACTCCCAGAAGCCACTAATCTACCAATAAACTCTTAAGTGGGGATTCGGGTCCTCACATCCTCCCCCACTAGAAGAAAGTTTCGTCCTCGAAACAAACACGGCTCAACAGGGCACTCTAAGCCAAGTGTAAGCATCCATCAATACGACCTCCAACTCCCCAGTCGCCACACACTCTCCACAAAGCGAGTCCAAAAGCTAGAAAAATTCACAGGGATTCCAAACACTGGGGATAGAGAGAGGAACAGCCAACTCTACTCGTCCCAACTACACGAATTACGCCAACGCAACCAACCAGAAAGGTAAGGCTCCACCAGCAGGAAAGTCACCAACCCCCAACTCTCAATTTAGAAAACAACGGAAATTAATGAAAAGTTCGAAAATTCCGAAAGACCAGTGCCCTCGCCCCAATCAAACAAGAACAGGTTCGGGCACCGTTTCCATTTCTGGAGTGGCCTTTCGAATCTTTCATCCTGTTCGCAAATTTTAGCGTAAGGGTGAGAAAAAGGGAGAGAAGTGTTGATGCCGTTCCTGCTGTGGCCCCAAGAACGGAAGCCACGATCTAACCGTGCCCCTAAAAAGAAAAACACAACTCTATCGGAGACCCCTAGAGATACAACCTCTAGTACTAGGCGTCACCTACGCTCAACAAGTAGCGCCTAACCTAGAGTCACTGAAGTCGCTGCTGCAGGAAGGATGCCTCGGTGATCTGTGGAAATGATCTCCTATTGTCCAACTCGCAGAAAGGTCACTGTTCTCAATCCACAATCAATCGTTGCACGATACCGCACCAGCTGGTCCATCCCGTGTGCTCAATCTAAGTCGTGGAGCTGTAACAGAACCGGCACACCTGCCGGTGTACTTCCCAAAGTCTCAGCTATCCTGATCATGCCCCGAAATTCATCTCTGCTCGTATGATACTGTGAAGGAACCAGTCGCTAATGCATATAGCAAAATTCCTATCCCTTATTCATGCCAAGATGCAAAAGCCCCACTAATATGTGCAGAAGGATGCAGCGGTATCCAAAAAGCTCAACTCAGTTGACAGAAAAATAAAATCATACCTGCGGCGATAGGATCTGCTGCCGGGGTGCCCTCCACCAGGGCTGGATCAACCTGTCCACTGGGTGCTGAAAACCGTCGTCCCGTCTGTCCCGACGTCGTACCCCACTCTGTCTAACGTTGTACTGGAGGGGCTTCCGCTTCCTGAACTGGCAAGGGAGGTGCTGTAGCAAGGGGTCGCACTAACAGAATGGCTCGGTGACAAACTATTTGAAAATGTCCCAACTCTCCACATAGGAAACACCGTCCCCGTCTCTGGTAACATTGCGTCGGTGGATGAGGGCCGCCACAGATGACACACTGCTCATGTCGCTGATGTCGATACTGCTGCTGAAACTGCTGCTGTCGGGGGTACTGCTGCTGAAACTGCTGCTGAGACCGCTGGCGCTGCTGGTGCTGCTGACACCGTGGCTGCTGCCGCGGCCCACCTGACCTCTGGCGCCTCCAAAACCCACGACCCTGAGGATGAGATCGTGGAGGTCTCGGAGGTCCCTGCCGACTTGTCTGTCCCTCAACATCCTGTGCTGGGCGCTTCGCCCCCGAAATCCCTGCGGGAGCTGAAGCCACCTCAGCCATCACCGCCTCCCTGTGCTCCGAACTCTGCCCCGATAAACGATGTGGATCAGACTAACGGAATTTCATGAACAATTCAGCCATCTCTCGCTGCTCTGCGGGGGTCGACGGTCCTGCTGTCCCGAACGGCTGACCACTGGTAGCCGGTGCAGTAGGGGCTGCCTGTGCTGCTGGTACAACAAGGGGTGTCACAACTGGCGAAGAAAGTACAGGGGAACTCTCTGGGGGTGCTACAGCTGACTGTGTCGTCTGCTCCATCATGCGCACCACCCGACCCATGGTCTCCCCCTGGCGCCGGACAGCCTCTGACAACAGAGCAAACTGAGCCCGAAGCTCCTGCACCTCACTCTGCTGACCCTGTGCTGACTCCTCCTGCTCAGGCTCAAGGGAGGAGGAAGGCTGAGAACGTGTCTGCATCCTACGTCGGGGAGGCATCGTGCTCACCTGCAATCCACATGCAAACATCAAACAACACTCGACCCAATCCAGCGAAAGTCTAAGACATGTCATCCATTCCATAGCATTATGTTGTCTGCAGCCAACATAATCGCTTAGGAGAATAAACATGCCAATCACTCATCCCATCCCTTGGGAGAGGTATAAAACTCAATCAGGACTCTCACTAACAGTCACGACTCTCACGTAGTCATCCTAATGTCCAACCACAAGCCTAGGGTTTCTAAGTCCTCAATGACCTACAACCTAGGCTCTGATACCACTCTAATCTGTCACGCCCCGGGGTTGAAACTGCGACCCGGGCTCGCTAACAGATCCGCCGCCCATACGGTGAACCCCGTATAGACGAAGCGTCAAACCTGCAAAAGAAAGATGCTACGCTAAACAGATATCAGAGTTGGAAGTAAACTGCTATAACTAAAATAAATACAACTCCAAGTCCTCACCACAAGTACAAAAGTCGCTCAACTCTGATATAAAAGTACAACTCTATACCTCACTACAAGGTCTCTCAACAAGTAACTCTCAAAATATAAAAAGGGGTACATCTACTCTCTGGATGACGACTGGTAGGGATCTAGCTCGCGACTCCCTTACCTCGGTCTGAAGAAGCAACAACTGGAGCAGTAGGAACATGAGTAGAAGTCCCTGGGGAAAAAGACACCACGACGGGTGTGAGAACTACATCCCACTGTAGTCCTTACTGGGTGCCGTCAACAAGCCCAACGGTCTGCCCACTGAGTCTACTGTAGGCATAAGGTAATAAATGAAATACCGAAGGAAAGAGTTGGAAATGAATAACTCTACCACTACTATTCCCCTATCTAGATGCTCAAAAAGTGGAACAGATGATAACATGGTGCATCTACTAACATATCAGTATAGTCACCCAATCTGAACTGGCTGCCTGCACGGGTCCAGTCAAACATGCGCCTACCTACTGCCGCACATCCTCAACAGGACGGGTCTACCGTAGGTATGTCCGTAGCTGCCAAAACTGGCTCAGCCAGAGGGACTGTGTCCGTAACTGCCAAAACTGGCTCAGTCAGAGGGACAGCGTCCGTAACTGCCAAAACTGGCTCAGTCAGAGGGACAGCGTCGACAAGTCACGATAGAAGAACTCAATCTCACGCCGGTTACAACAACCCGGTCTAAAGCTCAATCTCAACACCGGTTACAACAACCCGGTCTAAAGCTCAATCTCAACGCCGGTTACAACAACCCGGTCTCGCCTACTCCGGAGTGGCACTCGAGGGGAGCGACCCGCTCGAGTCAAAAGTAACCCATGTCCAACAGCTCTGTCAAGTATCTCAGCCAATGAGGCAAAAGTTGACACTATGAACAAAGTGGAGACTCACTCAATCCACATTGCAAAACCCAGCCCCAACTGATGTATAACACTAATCGGTCAAACCGCCCATAGTTCGCGATTACCGAAATAATAACCCGAGTAGATAATCTGGTGCAATCCCACCCTGTTGGGTTATATGTAATAAGGATCTAAATAGGGGAAAAAACACCTAGAGGGGGGTGAATAGGTGTAAACGCATAAACACTCAAAAAATCGTTGCGATAAAAACCCAATGCGGAAATAAAAATAATACGCAAGATTTTTACGTGGAAAACTCCATCACCGGAGTAAAAAAACTACGGGACCGATAACACGGCAGAAATCCACTAGAATTAAAACACGTACAAGGTGATTTACCGTACACACTTACGACTCAACCTTTTCCATACGCTCCTAGAGGATCTTCTCCGCTCGCTCCGCGACGCTTCTCGAATCCACGATCTGCGCCCAACGCCGAATCCACGGCGTCCAACGTCGAATCCACGACGTCCGACCGAATCCACGGTCTTCACCCAATAGCACCCTTCGAATCCACGAACGTGCCTCGCTCCGAATCCACGAGAGCGGTTGAACCTTGAATCCACAAGGACACGCGAATCCACGCGCCGATTTTTGGGGTAAATCGTTATTTTGGGTGGTGATGATCCGCCGAATACTTAGATCAAAGATAGATCGGAAATACCATCTAAGTATTCATTAGTTTGATTCAACTCAAGATGTGAGTATGAAAACCTAGAATCAAACTAATCAATATAGATGAAGAAACATAGAGTATTCTCTAATGATTTCCTTTCTTCTCTATATGTGGATCTAGAGGCGTATATACGAAAATGACGGCTATTGTTATTTTCGGCCTCTTTTTGGATTAGCCCTAGAAGAAGAGTCATAGGGTCTATTTATAGGTTAGAAACCCTAGGAAGGAGATAAGAATCAAAAACCTAACATTTCTGGAAATTTTACGGACGGCGATCCGGATCGGACTAGCTGTGATCCGGATCGTCGTAACGAGTCAGCCAGTTCCAGAAAAACGAAGGTTCGGGATCCGGATCGAAGTGCTTGATCCGGATCGTTCATACAGTTCACCAAACATCAACGTTCGGGATCCGGATTGCGAAGCCTGATCCGGATCGTTCAAGGAAGATGGTAAACTAAGTGTTCGGGATCCGGATCAAGAGGCTACGATCCGGATTGAACTGGTGTATGAACGAACCACCTTCGGGATCCGGATCGAACAACCTGATCCGGATCCTGAACATGTCCCAAGTCCAGTTTTTGATTTTTATGCAATGAAAGATTCTTCCAAGTGTTTCTACACTACAAGAAGTATTCGGATCACACAAAATCTTTAGTTAAACATACCTGATCCTTTTGAATTCTTCTTTCTTGAGATTGAGTTAAATGATCCAACTTTCTTCACCTTCAATCTTCAAGACTTGAGACTTTCATGAAACTACGCCAACTCAAATTCCGTAACAATCTCCCCCTTTGGCGGTTTCGTGACAAAACACAGATCCACTAAAGAAAATTCAAAAAGATATTTTTGTTGCTATCACCATACAACAAAAATTTACAATGGAGATCCAAAAATTTAAAAACATGAGATAAACTCCTAAAACAGACTCTAGACTTAGACATCTGTACTCTCTGCACAAAGAAATCATTCTTGACAAAAAGAGATCGTTAGATACCTCAAGAATATTTAGCATACAAAACCTAGTACAGAGATAGAGTTTATCTAATCACCATGACATTTGAGAATTCAGATATGTAAGAGAATCATAGTCAAAAACCAACATATCTTCTATGCATTCAAAAACCAAATGTCAAAATGTTAGCCCAACATCAACTTGTTAGTAATAATACATGTCCAAATAGTTAGTCGAATAGTTAGTAGGGACATGCAACAGTAGGGACATGCAACAAATCACAAGATAAAAACCAAAAGACCAAAAATTGAAGTTGAGATCATACTTACCTTGATATTTGTTGAGATCATACTTACCTTGATATTTCATCATTCATTGTTCAAAGTTCTCTCTAACTCTCTCCCCCTTTTTGTCACAAAACAAAGCCAAAATGTAGTTAAGACTACGAAATGTTAGGAGAGTGAAAAGTTCCAATAAAACGTAAAACCTGAGAACTAAGCTAAAGTAAGTATAAAACTAAATCCTAAAATCGTAATCCTGCACAAAAGGAAGAAAAAAAAAATGAGTCAAAAGTAATCAGTTGTCAGAATCTGAGTCTTCAGAGCTTGTGCAACCCATCTTAGAGAGTATCTTTCGCATCCGCTTGTCCATTGAATTGATCTTCTTCGTTATGGTAATGTGAGCTGCCGTGGTAATCTCAAGCTCATTGGTAATTCTTTGTTGTTCCTTGATAATCGATGTTATTGATGCTTCATCATCTGTGCCGGGAGCTTGTCGAGATGGTGATGCGGCAGTGCTTGTACTGTGCTTCGTTCCAGATGCAGGAACTGGAGTGACATGCGGCAACTTATGGAGGGATTTGACAATGGTAGACTCATCTATCATGCTCAGACATTGATGATAAGTTGTTGAAGTAATGTCAACCTGAAATTTCTTTAAAATCATCATTATAATCAAGGGAAATGGAATTCTCTCAGTGGGATGAGGATGCTCAACATATCGCGCCATTCTATTCCAGATAATGTACGGAATGTTGATATTCAATGCCGTTGCCTCTGATGGATGTCCTATGAGATACAAAAACAACAACCGGTCCCATCTCACAACCTTTGTCTGCATATTTGGAAGTATATTGTAACATGTGATGAAGTTTAAGAAGCGATATTCAAGACGAAGTTCTTTAGATCGAACAGATTTTTCGGTTGATTGTGTTCCCTCGAGACAAATTCCCTCTATAACTTTTCGCCATAATGTGTTTGTCAAATTTACCCCCTTCAAGTAGTGAACTCCTTTCTTGCTGGCTTCCATTCCCAAAACCTCGCCAATCAATTGTGGAGTAATCTTAAACCTTGTGCCTTGGATATTCGTGTAGAACTCCATAGGACCGTTCTCAAACTCTCGAAGATGCCGTGCATTAGTATAGAAGGTCCTCACATGATGCAAACAGTAGCCAAGAGTTTCTGGGAAACGACATACTTGAATAAGGTTTGCTTGTTCAATCAGAAGACCAAACTCAGGGGAGTGACCTTGCAGAGCCTCAATGTTAACATGCCTTTCACCAATGCATTCGCGATGTGCAAAGGCTCGAAGACGATCAGTGTTAACGAATACTTCTTCCAAGCGATGTGGGGAGTCAGGAGCTATCGGCGTGTCAACATTAATGTCCTGTCGTAGCCCACAGCGTCTAGTTATTCTCTTTCTTTTCATGGAGATGGTTGGTGCTACCATTGATGCTTTTCCTGGTTCCTTAGTTGCCTTTTCTTTTGATTTAACAGACGCCTTTCTCCTTGAATCATCAGACGGTTCTTGTTCATACATTGAGTCATCATCATCCGTCAATGCCGCCCAGTCAACCTCATGACAATCTACCTCTGTGTCACTGACCTCGACAAATTCACCTTTTTGTTGGAGGTTCTTGGCTCTCTTCAGTTTATTTGTTGGGCGAGTGTGTACCATTGAGACCAGGAGAAGGATTAACAAAGAGAAACACATTGAATTAAGTGCCATTGATCAAAGTGCTTGAGTTAAGAAGGTGTCCTGTGAAAACCAACTCAAGAACACAAAAATTCTTAGTTTTCAAAAATTGAAAAATTGTATCCAAAGAATCATTATCATGTAGAGAAGCTAAGAATCAAATTAGTTTTGCAAAAGGACTTTTAAAACTAGATCAATTGCATAATTTTCGAAAATCCTTATTATATGCCCTAAAACCGAAATTTTAGAAATCGAAGCCTAAAAATCCGTTAATCAAGAGAGTACCTAGCATATAATCAAAACTAATCTACCCAGAGTTCTTATTTCAAAAGAAATTTGATCAAAAACCATTCACAAACAAAGTTGATCCAAGAAATTCATCACGTTTGAGGAGAAAAAGAGAAAAACGGTGAAAAATCGAGATTTTGATCAATAAAACTTACTTGGAGTTGAAGAACTTGAGTTTGAAAGCTTCCAGGAAGGATGAAATCTAGAGAGAGAGGCTCTGGAAACTTTGGAACAAAAGATTGGAGTAAAGAAATCAAAAACCCCTTTCGTTCTTTATAAAACCTAGCCGCGATCCGGATCAGTTCATAACTGCGATCCGGATCGGCTACCCGCAGTGAGAAACTGCGTTCGGGATCCGGATCGGCAGATACAATCCGGATCGTCAGCCCGCAGAAGAATTCCTGCGTTCGGGATCCGGATCATCTAGCCCGATCCGGATCGGCCCCAACTTTTTCTTTAGAAAATTTCAGAGAAATTTAAGAAAAACCAGAAAAAGATTGTAAGCACAAATGTGTATCAACTTTAAACAAAAATCATCGTTTCATACAACAAGAATTAGATTATGCCAAATCTATCAATAATATCCAAAAATGAAATGAGAATTTACAAGAATTAAATCCCTTAAAGTTGAACACCTTCAATCACATCTAACTTGGTCTTATGAGTAATGCCTTTATCAAATCATCAATTCAGTAAAGAAAATGAAATACAAAGATCAATAGATGTTTGAAATCCCAAATATAGTAGATAATGTATCTAGACAATCTGTTGAAGAGAGTGGCTCTTTGAGCATCTTTCATTAAAAACCCACCTTATACCAACCTTGAAATTTGACGGAGTCAAGTATTTCAACATGCATTTTACTTAATCAAAAATTTGAACAACCATGCTTGGTATACATGTGGTAGCTGCACACAATACTCGGACGACCGAGGTGGTAGCTCTTTCCTCCATGTGGTGGTAGTTTTCACACTCCTCATTGGGATGTAACTCTTTCCACATCTTTTGAGCATTTTACCTTTTCTATGACTCCCCCTCAATTGGCTATCAATTATTTAAGATATAAAGTATTCAACCAAATATTGATCTCGATTTCATACTCGACTAAGCAGTCAAATAAGATAATGACTATACCAAGAGATCATAGAGAGAGAGAAATTGACTTTGATCACTTTAGAAGATGATTTAATTAACATAAATGATCATTGCAACAGTGAAATATTATGATGGCAAAAGCATAATAAATTTCTAAATGTGCGAAAAGATGCAATTAAAGTCAATTATGATCTATGCTCAATTAATGTCCTATGTACAAACATAGATAATGAACAAAACAAAAACAAATACAAAACCTATCCTAAGCAAAGATTTCAAAAAGAAGATTATTTCAAGGAAAGCATCCCAATTGCTTTTCGTAAATGAATAAAACGTTTTTGATCCAAAGGTTTTGTTAGAATGTCAGCTAATTGATCCTCAGTTGAAATATATGAGAGTTGAAGAGTATTTGATTCAACTAGCTCTCTAAGAAAATGATATCTAAGTTCAATATGTTTTGTTCTAGAGTGCAACACAGGGTTTTTAGAAATGTTAATAGCACTAGTGTTGTCACAAAGTATTGTTACCGAAGATGCTGAAATGCGGAAGTCGCTCAATACGCTTTTCATCCAAATGAGTTGAGTTGAGCAACTTCCAGCTGAAATGTATTCCGCTTCGGCAGTCGAGAGTGCTATGCAGTTCTGCTTTTTACTGTGCCATGCAACAAGGCAATGGCCAAGATAGAAGCATGCACCACTCGTGCTTTTCCGATCATCCACTGATCCTGCCCAATCGGCATCTGAGTATCCAACAATATCCAAACTTGTTCCCATAGGATACCAAATTCCGAAATTAATTGATCCTTTGATATACCGGATGATCCTTTTCACCGCTTTCAGGTGAACCTCCTTTGGTGCTGATTGATATCTCGCGCAAATCCCAACACCAAAAGATATATCCGGGCGACTAGCCGTGAGGTAAAGTAGACTTCCAATCATACTTCGATACAGTTTCTCGTCTACATTCTCACTATGTGATTCACTTCCAAGTCCCTTGTGGCTAGTTCCCATTGGAGTCGGAAAATCTTTACAATTTTCTAGATCAAACTTTTTGACCAACTCCATTGCATACTTGGATTGACTCAAGTGAATACCTTCATCATTTTATTTAATTTACAATCCAAGAAAATAAGTCAATTCGCCCATCATGGACATCTCAAATTCGCTTTCCATGGTCTCCGCGAATTTAGAAGCATCGTTATCTCTTGTTGCGCCAAATACAATGTCATCGACATAGATTTGTGATAACCGCGGATTTATTTTTACCTTTCGGGGCTTTCCGTCGATTTTTAGTGAACCGTCTGGTTGACAATAGGGGTTCGAGGGTAATTTTTCCTTATTTTTCTGGGCAGACGGTCGGGGCTCGCGGGTATTTTTGGTTAATAAAGCTCGCGAAACGGAGACCGGCGGCGCGATCGGTTTTGGATTCCGACCCCCGGTTCTCCCAGAATAAATTCCGGAAGCTGGTACCGTAGCCCAGGTGACTTACACAATTACCGGGGGCGGACCGAACTCTGGTCCGCAATCAGATCGAGTTTAGTCGACCAGTTTGAGGTATGGGTTTCGACCACCCCTTTTTGTTTTCCTTTCACCCGAGGGGTTAAAATTAATTTTGGGGTCCAAAATCCACTACGCCCAAAACGTCTAAGTAGTCGGCCTTGGGTATTAGGTTTCCTAAACCTCGCCTCCCCCTCCTTGGCGTATATTATCCGAGCGTGGACGAGGAGCGGTCCCCAAAAACCCTCGTCCTTTCCATCGGCCGGCGTGGAAGAGAAGAGATCGATCGCCTCCCCGCAAAGATCCGACGAACGCGAAGAGGACGATCCCTCTCCCTCGCCCGGTACCGACCAAGACAAGGTGAGCCGTGTTTTCGTTTTCTTTTCTTGTCTTTTTCTCGTCACGTGCGGGGAGGGGGGGGGGGGTTTCTTGATCTTCGTCGGAGAGGGAAGGAGAGCGGCGTGCCGCCGCACGGGGGCGCCGTGCGGGGTAACCGCATGCAAGGCGCCGCGCGGGGCAGCCCGCGCATGCGGGGGCACCGCGCGGTGCAGCCCGCGCATGCGGGGGCGCCGTGCGGGGCACCCGCGTGCGGAGCGCCGCGCGGGGCAGCCTGCGCATGCGGGGGCACCGCGCGGCGCAGCCCGCGCATGCGGGGGCGCCGTGCGGGGCACCCGCGTGCGGGGCGCCGCGCGGGGCAGCCCGCGCATGCGGGGGCACCGCGGGGCGCAGCCCGCGCATGCGGGGGCGCCGTGCGGGGCACCCGCGTGCGGGGCGCCGCGCGGGGCAGCCCGCGCATGCGGGGGCACCGCGCGGTGCGGCCCGCGCATGCGGGGGTGCCGTGCGGGGCACCCGCGTGCGGGGCGCCGCGCGGGGCAGCCCGCGCATGCGGGGGCACCGCGCGGTGCAGGCCGCGCATGCGGGGGTGCCGTGCGGGGCGCCCGCATGCGGGGTGGCCGCGGGGCAGCCCGCACATGCGAGGCGCCGCGCGGACAGCACGGCGGCGCGCGGGGGGGTTTGGTCGCTGCCGTCGGGGGCCGGCCGGTGTTGGGGCTTTTCCTTACTTCGCGTTTAAAGGTTCTTGACCTCCCCGCCCGGGGATCCCGTCTTGCAGCTTCGGGGAGCGCGCCGGGACGCGGGGAGCCGAGCGTGGTTTTTCTACTGGCGACAGGTGGGTTGTTTTTACTTTATTCCTAGCCTCTAAATTCTATCTTATTGGACGGGGTCTATTCTAAGTGTACTGGGGTTACGTAATGACGGGTGAAAGCTTATGCATGTTAGTGGGTTCGCTATAATGACTAGCGTCGATCGCTGACGGTGTTCTTCTTTTTCAACCCTTATATGTCAGCGGGCCACCTTCGAGTGCGCGCAGCATTACCTTGTTTTCGATTATGCACTTTACCTCATTTACCTCATTTACCTCATTACTCTTATTATTCTTATTGTGATACTGACATGATGGTGGTTACGGTTACTGGGCTCGAGGTTGCCACACGCGCACCCGCGGTTTGGCCACCGCAGAGGGTGCGCTTTTCCGGAAAAGAGGTCGTAGAACCCGTGTTTACCCACGAGGTGACGTAGTGGGGGCCCCTTATTAGTTGTGGGGTTGAGGCGCCTAGGTGCGAGCGGAGCGACCCGCCGGTTTAGTTGTCCGGCGCGGTCGCGGTGTTGCAGGTACGGTATGGGGCCGTCGGTAGTGGACCGACGCGGCCGGGTATTACAGGATGCAGATATACAGGTTACCTTTTTCCCCCCCCTTCCCAAAAGGGTGGTTGCTCCGGTTGTCGCCACGGTTTGTTTTTATTATTTTCCCTTGCACGGCGTTTATTAGTCACTGACTTCCCACTTCGTGACAGGGCCCAGGCGAGGGGAGAGGTAGGTGGCGGTGAGGACGGGGCGGACCCAGCGGGACCGTTGGAGACCCTGAACTTTATACTTTCCTTTTCTTTTCAGCTTTTCATTTATATTGTGGGCATGTGTGAGGTTCCCGATACCCTTGTGGGGTCGACGTAGATGTCGGTATTTGATTTTCTGTTTATGCACTACCTTCTCCTTTATTTCCTACTGGCCATTTGAAAAGCGAAACAAAAACAAAGAAAAGATTGCGAAAACCGTTTTCAAAATCTAAGTGTCGTGTGGGCACCGTTTTCAAAACCCTGGGGTTTATGCTGATTTCGAAACTCGTTTTCAAAACTTAAGTGCCGGGTGGGCACTCTTTAAAAACCGTGGATTTATCCTTTCAAGTTGAAGTGGCCATGCGCTTAAATATTTAGAATACTGGTTGTATGAAATTGAATGTTGTGATTGAATGGTTATGTTTGCTTGGGAGATGTATTCAACCACACGCCGTGCACGTACAGGGGAGACTCTGTCCGTTTGCAGAGAGATCCTGTATGTGCGGCGGGTCTGGGCACGCACCGGGAAAGAAAGAGACCTTTCAAAAAAAAAAAATGCCGTTTCCGCTAAAACAAACCCCCGGGGCGTGACAGATTAAGATGGTATCAGAGACCTTCATTCAATCACAACAGCTCGTGCCGACATCCGTGGGAATGCCTCACATACCTACGAATAAATGAAATGGGTGGGGCATAGGATTTTAGAACGTGAGTGAACGGGGGGCGGGAGTTTGAATCTTTCCTCGCATAAGAGGGTACACTGGTTGTAGTTACTGTCTAATTTTGACCTTCTTGTGAGTGACGGATATGGCCCGTACAAGGTCATCGGCGGGGGACGCCGAGGCGGATGCGACAACGTCGACGGCCGCGGAGAACCAACTCCTGCGGCAACAATTGCGGGAAATGGCGGGGCAATTGGCTACCCTCACCGATCACGTACGCCAGATGACGCAGCAGCAGGCCGCACCTGTGACGGCCGCCCCGGTCCCTCCGCCGGGGCCGACAGCACCGGCCGCGGCACCGCCGACAGCGCCACCACCAGCGGCGACTACGGGGCCGGCGCCAGGGACAACTAGCCGGGTTATTCTGGAGGAAACGGTGGTCACGCCTACCCCTATCGCGGCTGCCGCCGCCACGAGTGGAGGGGGGGTTGTGATGACCGAACGGGATCGAGTGCGGGCCAACTTGAAGGACTTTAAGAAGCACGACCCGCCCACGTTCGAAGGGGACACGACAGATCCGTGGGTCGTGGAGAACTGGGTGGGGTCAATGGAGAAACTCTTTGAAGACTTACTTATGGAGGATCATGAGCGGGTTCCCCTAGCCGTCCATTGCTTGGAAGGGAATGCCCGCTTGTGGTGGAAGACGATACGCCCCGATCCTGCTAAGGGTACCGCTCTTCCGTCCTGGACAACTTTCAAGAAGGAGCTGTTCGAGGCCTTCTTCACCAGCAGCGTCAAGAAAAAGTTGGAGGATGACCTAAACCACATTCAACAAGGGGACCGGACGGTAATGGAATATCAACGGGAATTCGTCCGACTAGTAAATTGCGTCCCGTTCGTCGCACGGGACGAGGCTCACAAGGCACAACTCTTCGTCGATGGCCTGCGAAGCGACATCTTCGAGGTGGTGAACGCGGCTGGCCTGCATATCTTTCAGGGAGTGGTCGACAAGGCCACCACGGTGGAGCGGGGTTTCGCTGTGACCCGTGCCAGAAGGGAGAACGCGGCGCGGCTAAGGGATCAGAAGCGACACCAGCAAGGCTGGGGGGAGGGTTCTTCCAGCGGGAGCCGACCCCCCAAAAGTTGGAGACCGCCGACAGGGCCCCGGGGCGCGCCAACAGGAGGGCCGAGGCCGTGGAATAGGCCTTGTATCATATGCGGGGGAGGACACCTGACGGGAGAGTGCCCCCAAAGAGACGACCATTGTTTCAGGTGCGGCAAACGGGGGCACTTCCGCCGCAACTGCCCCTTAGGCGGGGGATCGGCGCCCATGGGAGCACCTACGCCCAGGCCACAGCACTCAGGGCGGGGAAAAGCTCCTATGGCGTCGGCTTCCAGACCCCCCCGCACCACGGCGTGAGGAGGACCGGCAACCACAAACGGCGGGAGGGACTCTGGAGGCGACCAGTTTTGTGGCCGCCTGCCCGATTATGTTGGGACGGTTGGCCTGCCCTTGGGACTTGGCGGTGATCCCTTTGAAGGAGTACGACGTGGTGTTGGGCATGGACTGGCTCACAAGGTACCAGGCTCTCCTTGATTGCGACAAGCGACAATTGCGGCTACAAGAACCGGGCTTCCCCGAACATGTGTACATAATGGGCAAGAGCATCTCCTTCCCGGCGGTTATTTCAGCGGCACGGGCCAGAAGACTGGTTGAGGGGGGGTGCGTGGCCTATCTAGCATCGGTGGACTTGGCTATTCGACCCTCGACGACACTTGCAGATATCCCAGTGGTGAGGGACTATCCTGACGTATTCCCCGCGGAGTTGCCGGGGATGCCTCCGGAGAGGGAGGTGGAGTTCCCTATTGAGCTACTACCAGGCACGCATCCTATTACGAAGGCCCCTTACCGAATGGCCTTCGCGGAGCTGAAGGAGCTTAAGGCACAACTGGAAGATCTCTTGGACAAAGGGCATCGGGACGGGGCGTCGGAGAGCGCGCTGACGAAGCAGGACCACCTGGTCGCGGAGTTCGCGTGAATGCGGTTGGAGGTAGTGCCTGCAGGCACAGTTCTGCAACTCCTAGCCTTGGTGGTCAAGCCGACGCTTTACGAGAAGATCCAGGAGGGACAGCAGACCGATCTGCACCTACAGCGTATACGAGACAAGATTCCCCAGGGTCAAGAGATTGACTTTGCGGTGAAAGACGACGGCACCCTATGTTTCCGCGGGCGGGTCTGTGTGCCGGATTTACCAGAGTTGAAGAATGAAATCCTAGCGGAGGCACACCGAGCCCCTTATGCGGCCCACCCGGGGGGGGCACGAAGATGTACAGGGATCTCAAACAGACGTTCTGGTGGCCTAAGTTAAAAGAAGACGTGACGCGATACGTAGCCCACTGCCTAGTATGCCAACAGATAAAGGCCGAACACCAGCGACCAGCAGGAAAGCTACAGCCCTTACCGGTACCAGAGTGGAAATGGGACCAGATCACCATGGATTTTGTTACTGGATTCCCACGTTCACAACAGGGCCACGACGCGATCTGGGTTGTAGTTGACCGGTTAACCAAGTCAGCACACTTCCTACCAATTCACACCACTTGGACCCGCGAACGGCTGGCTCAAGTCTACATCAGCGAGATCGTGAGACTACATGGGGTACCGGCATCGATCACCTCGGACAGGGACACGCGCTTTGTCTCGAAGTTTTGGCAAAGCCTCCAGCAGGCCATGGGGACCAGACTACATTTCAGCACCGCCTTCCACCCTCAGACGGACGGACAGTCAGAGCGCACGATACAAACCCTAGAAGACCTGCTCCGCGCCTGTGTGCTTGATTGGGGAATCGGATGGTCACGCTACCTACCTCTCGTGGAATTTGCCTACAACAACAGCTACCAGGCCAGCATTCGGATGGCGCCCTACGAAGCACTGTATGGAAGGCGCTGCCGATCCCCGATCTGCTGGGACGACTTGGGAGAGCGGAAACTTTTGGGACCCGACTTAGTGGAAGAAACGGAAGAGAAAGTGCGCCTTATCAGACAGCGCTTGCTGACCGCCCAGAGTCGACAGAAGAGTTACGCAGACCAGAGGCGCCGGGACTTGGAGTTTCAAGTGGGGGAACATGTGTTTTTGCGGGTCTCGCCTTCCAGAGGAATCAGGCGTTTCGGGCTAAGGGGCAAGCTGAGCCCACGGTTTGTGGGGCCATTTGAGATTCTAGAGCGCATCGGCCCAGTAGCTTACCGCCTCGCCCTACCACCAAACCTCGACCGAGTCCACGATGTGTTCCACGTATCAATGCTTCGGAAATATCTCCCCGACCCATCACATGTCCTGGACACCTCTGCACTCGAACTTAAGGAGGACCTGAGCTTCGAAGAAACCCCAGTGAAGATCCTGGCAAGGGAAACAAAATCACTGCGGAATCGAGCCATCCCCTACGTGAAGGTGCTCTGGAGCAACCACGAGGAGCGAGAAGCAACATGGGAGCTGGAGTCTAAAATGAGGGAGAACTACCCGAACCTGTTCACCACCACCCGGGTCTGAGTTTCGAGGACGAAACTCGTTTTTTAGAGGTGAGTGGTGTGATAACCGCGGATTTATTTTTACCTTTCGGGGCTTTCCGTCGATTTTTAGTGAACCGTCTGGTTGACAATAGGGGTTCGAGGGTAATTTTTCCTTATTTTTCTGGGCAGACGGTCGGGGCTCGCGGGTATTTTTGGTTAATAAAGCTCGCGAAACGGAGACCGGCGGCGCGATCGGTTTTGGATTCCGACCCCCGGTTCTCCCAGAATAAATTCCGGAAGCTGGTACCGTAGCCCAGGTGACTTACACAATTACCGGGGGCGGACCGAACTCTGGTCCGCAATCAGATCGAGTTTAGTCGACCAGTTTGAGGTATGGGTTTCGACCACCCCTTTTTGTTTTCCTTTCACCCGAGGGGTTAAAATTAATTTTGGGGTCCAAAATCCACTACGCCCAAAACGTCTAAGTAGTCGGCCTTGGGTATTAGGTTTCCTAAACCTCGCCTCCCCCTCCTTGGCGTATATTATCCGAGCGTGGACGAGGAGCGGTCCCCAAAAACCCTCGTCCTTTCCATCGGCCGGCGTGGAAGAGAAGAGATCGATCGCCTCCCCGCAAAGATCCGACGAACGCGAAGAGGACGATCCCTCTCCCTCGCCCGGTACCGACCAAGACAAGGTGAGCCGTGTTTTCGTTTTCTTTTCTTGTCTTTTTCTCGTCACGTGCGGGGAGGGGGGGGGGGTTTCTTGATCTTCGTCGGAGAGGGAAGGAGAGCGGCGTGCCGCCGCACGGGGGCGCCGTGCGGGGTAACCGCATGCAAGGCGCCGCGCGGGGCAGCCCGCGCATGCGGGGGCACCGCGCGGTGCAGCCCGCGCATGCGGGGGCGCCGTGCGGGGCACCCGCGTGCGGAGCGCCGCGCGGGGCAGCCTGCGCATGCGGGGGCACCGCGCGGCGCAGCCCGCGCATGCGGGGGCGCCGTGCGGGGCACCCGCGTGCGGGGCGCCGCGCGGGGCAGCCCGCGCATGCGGGGGCACCGCGGGGCGCAGCCCGCGCATGCGGGGGCGCCGTGCGGGGCACCCGCGTGCGGGGCGCCGCGCGGGGCAGCCCGCGCATGCGGGGGCACCGCGCGGTGCGGCCCGCGCATGCGGGGGTGCCGTGCGGGGCACCCGCATGCGGGGCGCCGCGCGGGGCAGCCCGCGCATGCGGGGGCACCGCGCGGTGCAGGCCGCGCATGCGGGGGTGCCGTGCGGGGCGCCCGCATGCGGGGTGGCCGCGGGGCAGCCCGCACATGCGAGGCGCCGCGCGGACAGCACGGCGGCGCGCGGGGGGGTTCGGTCGCTGCCGTCGGGGGCCGGCCGGTGTTGGGCTTTTCCTTACTTCGCGTTTAAAGGTTCTTGACCTCCCCGCCCGGGGATCCCGTCTTGCAGCTTCGGGGAGCGCGCCGGGACGCGGGGAGCCGAGCGTGGTTTTTCTACTGGCGACAGGTGGGTTGTTTTTACTTTATTCCTAGCCTCTAAATTCTATCTTATTGGACGGGGTCTATTCTAAGTGTACTGGGGTTACGTAATGACGGGTGAAAGCTTATGCATGTTAGTGGGTTCGCTATAATGACTAGCGTCGATCGCCGACGGTGTTCTTCTTTTTCAACCCTTATATGTCAGCGGGCCACCTTCGAGTGCGCGCAGCATTACCTTGTTTTCGATTATGCACTTTACCTCATTTACCTCATTTACCTCATTACTCTTATTATTCTTATTGTGATACTGACATGATGGTGGTTACGGTTACTGGGCTCGAGGTTGCCACACGCGCACCCGCGGTTTGGCCACCGCAGAGGGTGCGCTTTTTCCGGAAAAGAGGTCGTAGAACCCGTGTTTACCCACGAGGTGACGTAGTGGGGGCCCCTTATTAGTTGTGGGGTTGAGGCGCCTAGGTGCGAGCGGAGCGACCCGCCGGTTTAGTTGTCCGGCGCGGTCGCGGTGTTGCAGGTACGGTATGGGGCCGTCGGTAGTGGACCGACGCGGCCGGGTATTACAGGATGCAGATATACAGGTTACCTTTTCCCCCCCCCTTCCCAAAAGGGTGGTTGCTCCGGTTGTCGCCACGGTTTGTTTTTATTATTTTCCCTTGCACGGCGTTTATTAGTCACTGACTTCCCACTTCGTGACAGGGCCCAGGCGAGGGGAGAGGTAGGTGGCGGTGAGGACGGGGCGGACCCAGCGGGACCGTTGGAGACCCTGAACTTTATACTTTCCTTTTCTTTTCAGCTTTTCATTTATATTGTGGGCATGTGTGAGGTTCCCGATACCCTTGTGGGGTCGACGTAGATGTCGGTATTTGATTTTCTGTTTATGCACTACCTTCTCCTTTATTTCCTACTGGCCATTTGAAAAGCGAAACAAAAACAAAGAAAAGATTGCGAAAACCGTTTTCAAAATCTAAGTGTCGTGTGGGCACCGTTTTCAAAACCCTGGGGTTTATGCTGATTTCGAAACTCGTTTTCAAAACTTAAGTGCCGGGTGGGCACTCTTTAAAAACCGTGGATTTATCCTTTCAAGTTGAAGTGGCCATGCGCTTAAATATTTAGAATACTGGTTGTATGAAATTGAATGTTGTGATTGAATGGTTATGTTTGCTTGGGAGATGTATTCAACCACACGCCGTGCACGTACAGGGGAGACTCTGTCCGTTTGCAGAGAGATCCTGTATGTGCGGCGGGTCTGGGCACGCACCGGGAAAGAAAGAGACCTTTCAAAAAAAAAAAATGCCGTTTCCGCTAAAACAAACCCCCGGGGCGTGACAGATTTGTGCTACAATGAAATTGCTTTGATAATGCTTCACAAAGAGAGTCCTATCAGCTCCCCCTCGAGTATAGCCCTTCTCCAAAAGGTGCTTTGTTAACCTTTCGTACCATGCTCGCGGTGCTTGTTTCAGACCGTAAAGAGCCTTTTTCAAACGAAAAACGTGGTTAGGTTGTTTATGATCTACAAAACCTTTCGGTTGAGCCACATAAACTTCCTCATTTAAAAACCCATTTAGAAATGCGCTCTTAACGTCCATTTGAAATAATTTGATTTTAAAATGACAAGCAATAGCGAATAGTATACGAATGGACTCGAGTCTAGCTACAGGGGCGAATGTTTCGTCAAAGTCTATACCTTCTACTTGAGAGTAGCCTTGAGCAACTAATCGTGCCTTGTTCCTGATGATAGTACCATCCTTATTTTTCTTGTTCTTGAAGATCCATTTGGTACCTATCACATTGTGTTGCTTTAGAGGCTTTGTTAATTCCCAGACTTTGTTTCGCTCAAATTGATGGAGCTCTTCCTGCATTGCTTTAATCCAGTAGTCATCCTGAAGAGCTTCATCTATGTTCTTTGGTTCGATTAAAGATACGTAGCAAGCGAATCCACAAACCAACTGCCTCCGAGTTCTGACTCCTTCTTGTGGATCTCCAATAATATTCGATTCCGGATGATCCTTGGAGATTCGTAACGTTTGTTGAAACGGAGTACTCGGAGATATATGAGATGATTCCTGCACATCAGATAAAGTAGAAGAACCATTAGATGCATCATTAATATTGGAAGTATTATTATGAGAAGATGCACTAGCAGGAGAATCATCATCTAGAGAGATATCGAGGGTAGATTTTCCAGTTTCAAAGTGAAAAGCTTCATCTACTTTAACATTTATAGATTCTACGATCGTCTTAGATTCAATGTTAAATACTCGATATGCTCTGCTATTCGTAGAATAACCCAAAAAGATCCCTTCATCACTTCGAGAGTCGAACTTTCCAAAATTTTCACGGTCACGTAAAATGTAACATCGACTCCCGAAGACACGAAAATATTTGATATTGGGTTTTCTACTAAACCACAGCTCATATGGTGTATTTAAAGTTCCTGGGCGCAAGTAAACTCTATTAATGACATAGACAGCGGTGTTCACAGCTTCAGCCCAAAAATGTAGCGGTAAATTCCGGCTATGAAGCATCACACGCGCCATCTCTTGAACAACCCTGTTCTTGCGCTCAACAACACCATTCTGCTGAGGTGTATAGGGTGCCGAGAATTCATGTTTAATTCCATTTGAAGTGCAAAAATCAATGAATTTTGAATTTATGAATTCTCCACCTCTATCACTTCTAACACGAATGATCTTTTCATTCTTTTCAATCATAATACGATGGCAAATCTCATGAAAAGAGTCAAACGTATCAGCTTTCTCTTTTAAAAATGCTACCCAAGAAAACCGAGAGAAATCATCAACCAATAAAAAAATGTACCATTTACCTCCCAAAGATGGTTGACGGGTCGGCCCCATTAAGTCCATGTGCAAAAGTTCCAAGGGCCGTTTTGTACCAACGTGATTCAAGTTCTTGTGTGCAGTCCTAGACTGTTTTCCCTTTTGGCAACCACCACACACAACGTTTTGTTTAAATAAAAGCTTTGGAACCCCCTTGACCACGTCCTTGTTTGAAATTCTAGTAAGTTCCTTAAAATTTAAGTGACCTAGCCTTTCATGCCAAAGAGTTTCATTATTCAAAGCAGCTAAGTTACAATTTTCAGAAAATTTATTAGGAACAACATAACAATTGTTTTCAGATCTAACCCCTTTTAAAAAGAAGACATGGTCCTTATCAGTTACAACGCATTCAACAGATGAAAAGTTAACTGAAAAACCATTGTCGCAAAGTTGACTTATGCTTATGAGGTTAGTCTTAAGGCCATCAACAAATAAGACGTTTTTCAAAATCGGGCCATCTGGAATAGCTACCGTCCCTTTTCCAACAATTTTGGAAGATCGACCGTCTCCGAAAACAACGTGTCCTCCGGAGATTTTCTCAAGATTTTGAAAACTATTTTTGTCACCGGTCATGTGACGGGAACACCCGCTATCCAGATACCAAGACGAACTATCATATGCATGCAAGGAAACATTGGAAACAAGACAAGGGAAAATTTCACCTTTGCGCACCCAAACCCTTTTGGAGTGCGTCGGTAATGGTCGTGAAGTTATATGCCTAGGTGAAGGCGTCTTGTTATAGCGATTGTTGTTCCTTGATGAGATCGTCTTGCGCGATGAACTACCAAGTCTCTTTTCATTTGAAAAGTTTTGCTTTGATTTTCGGGGAGGAGCCTTTTTGGTAGTTGTTGCAAGAGGTCCTTGAGATGAGCGTTCGACTCCCGTCTTGCAATATCTTCTTATGTGCCCTGAAACACCACAACGAAAACATACCTTAGATCTTGACGATCCCAAAGAGGATGAAGTAGGTTTGTTGTCGTTGTTTGTCTTGAATTCCGGTCTCGGAGGAGGAGATACCGACTGAGGCACAAAAACTGTCTCACTCGAACTTGGACTGTTTCCAGTTTGAGTGTATCCGAGGCCGAACCTATTTGATAGACCAAGACCAAGAAGTCTATCCAACTTACTCCTTCCTGAAGAGAATCGCTGTAAGTCATTCTTGAGTTGGAAAATGGTCTTTGTCATTTCCAGGTTATCCTGTCGAGCCTCGTTGTAGAGCTTTGAGAAGTGATTCGCGTTATCCACCAGATTTGTATGTTCCTTCTCAAGTTGCTCATTGGACTCTTGAAGGGAAGCATTTGCCTTTATCAGGTTTTTCCTTTCCACTTCAAGAGCGTTTGAGAGAGAAGTCGCTCTTTTTGCTTCTTCTTCGAGATCATGCACTCTCCCTCTCAAACTCTTGTTTTGCTTAGCCACTTTCTTTGAGTCCCTCAAAAGTCTGTGGTAGGCTAGAGCAAAATCTTCACCTTCCGAATCATCCGATTCGTTGTCCGTTGCGTTCTTTTCAACAGTGGAGTTGGACAACGACTTAGATGTACTTGCCATAAAGCACATGAAGGGTGAAGATACGGACGCGTGGAATGCGGTGGAGCTCTTTTCTTCATCACTCGAAGACGACTCATTTGACGTTGAGTTGTCATCCCAAGTGACGACTTGCATCGCCTTCTTCTTTGCCGGATACTTGTTAGGACATTCCGTTGCAATGTGGCCGTAGCCTCGACATTTGAAGCATTGTAGTTGTCCTTCTGAACTTTTCTTATCCTTTGAGAAGTTCTCTTGCTTTCTTGACTTGTGACTTGAAGTACCCTTTCCTTTGTTCGACTTTCCGAAGGATGGAGATTTGCTTGAATTACCCCTTCGAAAGTTGCGGCGAAACTTCCTTGTCAAGAGAGCGAGCTGCTTCTCAAATTCCTCCATAGAAAGGTTCTCGTCATCGTCTGAGGAGGACGTATCCGCGTCTTCTTCCTTAGTTGTTTTCAACGCATAACCTGAAGACTTAGAAGTGGATGCCTTTCCAGAAGAATTGTTAGTAGTAAATGTCATTTCATAAGTTTGTAATGAACCAACTAATTCTTCTACACGTATTTCGTCCGGGTGTTTAATAGTTTCAATGGCAGTAACCTTTGGGCGAAATCGTTCAGGAAGAGTTCTTAAGATTTTTCTTACAATCTTAAATTCTGGAATCTTCTCTCCCAGATTAGCACATGAGTTTACGATGTCTTGCAATCGTGTATAGTAGTCCGTGAAAGATTCATTTTCTGCCATTAAGATAGAGTCAAACTTGCTCGTAAGCATTTGCAGTTTCTGAATCTTCACGAGGTTAGTTCCCTCATGTGTAACCTGAAGAACATCCCAGATTTCTTTCGCAGTCTCACATGCCGAGACGCGAGAGAATTCAGTTTGAGATAAGGCATTAAAGATAGCATTAATTCCCTTGCCATTGTAAGAAGATGAATCTAACTCTTCCTTGGTCCATTTCGACCTAGGTTTTAAGGTGCGAACATCACCAATAAATTCAGTTGGATTAGACCATCCTAATTCAATTGATTGCCACACCCGTTCGTCGATGGAAATTAAAAAGGCTTCATCCGTACTTTCCAGTACGCATAATTTGTTCCATCGAAGAACGGGGGTCGGTTGATGTTTCCACCTTCAACCATTGTTTACAACCCTATTCCCGCTCTGATACCACTTGTTGGGTTATATGTAATAAGGATCTAAATAGGGAAAAAAACACCTAGAGGGGGGTGAATAGGTGTAAACGCATAAACACTCAAAAAATCGTTGCGATAAAAACCCAATGCGGAAATAAAAATAATACGCAAGATTTTTACGTGGAAAACTCCATCACCGGAGTAAAAAAACCACGGGACCGATAACACGGCAGAAATCCACTAGAATTAAAACACGTACAAGGTGATTTACCGTACACACTTACGACTCAACCTTTTCCATACGCTCCTAGAGGATCTTCTCCGCTCGCTCCGCGACGCTTCTCGAATCCACGATCTGCGCCCAACGCCGAATCCACGGCGTCCAACGTCGAATCCACGACGTCCGACCGAATCCACGGTCTTCACCCAATAGCACCCTTCGAATCCACGAACGTGCCTCGCTCCGAATCCACGAGAGCGGTTGAACCTTGAATCCACAAGGACACGCGAATCCACGCGCCGATTTTTGGGGTAAATCGTTGTTTTGGGTGGTGATGATCCGCCGAATACTTAGATCAAAGATAGATCGGAAATACCATCTAAGTATTCATTAGTTTGATTCAACTCAAGATGTGAGTATGAAAACCTAGAATCAAACTAATCAATATAGATGAAGAAACATAGAGTATTCTCTAATGATTTCCTTTCTTCTCTATATGTGGATCTAGAGGCGTATATATGAAAATGACGGCTATTGTTATTTTCGGCCTCTTTTTGGATTAGCCCTAGAAGAAGAGTCATAGGGTCTATTTATAGGTTAGAAACCCTAGGAAGGAGATAAGAATCAAAAACCTAACATTTCTGGAAATTTTACGGACGGCGATCCGGATCGGACTAGCTGTGATCCGGATCGTCGTAACGAGTCAGCCAGTTCCAGAAAAACGAAGGTTCGGGATCCGGATCGAAGTGCTTGATCCGGATCGTTCATACAGTTCACCAAACATCAACGTTCGGGATCCGAATTGCGAAACCTGATCCGGATCGTTCAAGGAAGATGGTAAACTAAGTGTTCGGGATCCGGATCAAGAGGCTACGATCCGGATTGAACTGGTGTATGAACGAACCACCTTCGGGATCCGGATCGAACAACCTGATCCGGATCCTGAACATGTCCCAAGTCCAGTTTTTGATTTTTATGCAATGAAAGATTCTTCCAAGTGTTTCTACACTACAAGAAGTATTCGGATCACACAAAATCTTTAGTTAAACATACCTGATCCTTTTGAATTCTTCTTTCTTGAGATTGAGTTAAATGATCCAACTTTCTTCACCTTCAATCTTCAAGACTTGAGACTTTCACGAAACTACGCCAACTCAAATTCCGTAACACACCCGACTCAACAATATAGCTATACTATCCCCCATCCCTACTCTCTAACCCGAGCAACAAGGAACACTCGACAGTCGGGACCGCTGTCAACCCAACGGCTCCCTAAAACAGGCATCACTGACAGGATAACTCCACAACAGACACAATAAAGGGTCCGGGAACCCCGAAAGACTAGAACCTACAACCCTAATCAAACAAGAACATGCTCTAGGCATAGCCTCTCGTTGTTCTCGTCCCAAAGGAAAAAGGCAGACCTTGGAACCCAGACCACTCGAACCATCTCGGGTGGTTAAATTTATCAGAAAAAGGTGATATTTCTTATTGAAAGCCATTTGATCTGAAAGAAATCCATATTTAATGATTTTTAGTTCTTTTTAGGAAACCATTGAAAACAAGCTTTATATCCAAGCCTCGTAGAGCTAATGCCTTTGTCCAACCAAACAAGAACAGACTCGGCGACTCCACGATGCTCGGAAGAAAACATTGGTTGACTAAAATCATATGTGTGTCCAAAAACAGTTCTGGCTCCTGCTATCACTGGTACAAAGCTGCCACTGACGCAGTGGCGACAATAAAACAAGAAACCAAAACATCTCGAGACCGCCGTCTACCAAACGGCTCCCGCCACAGATGAACGATCAACTGTATCTACCAGACTCCACTCTGCTCCCAAGCACGAGTGCAAGAATGCATCCCACACTAAAATAAACCCGACCACTCGGCCCACTACCCGGGCGAGTAAAACACTATGTCCAGGAAAGAAAAGAAGTGTGGATGTCTAAAGCAGAATAAACCTAGCTCAAGTTGAAGTTTTCTACAGTCTGGCTAAACATGCTGCATATGACGGGGTGCTAGGTCAAATTCCAAGATAATAATAATAATTTTACAGAGTAGGAACAAGAGATCGCATGATCATCATATAACTCTAGAATCAACAGCTATCACATTTGTCACGCCCCGGGTGTAAACCGGAACCCGGGCTCGCCAACAGATCCGCCGTGCACACGGGATTTCCCATGTACACGAAGTGCTCTTAACCTGCTTAAATATAATATGAACAATAAAAGAGCATAATACAGAGCTGAAATAGAAGAACCACATAGTATCTCAGACTGGAACTACAAATAAAGCTGTAATAAGTACAATAATCTCCCAGCTCACCAGAATAGTACAACCAGCTGGCGAAAGCCAGACCCAAAATGAAAGAAAAATATCACAGTCTGAGTGAAGGGTACAGCATCTGTCTAACAACCCTCAGTCTCACAGGAGATCTATCTATTCGGCGATCCCCTTACCTCGATCAGCTGCCGATGGCCTAGCAGCTCCCGCAGACGACTCTGCAAAAGTAAAGGAGAAGAAAGAGAGGAACAACAATGGGGGTGAGAACTACCAGATAAACCAGTAGCCTCCCCTAGTGGGGAAAACCTCAACTCTGACGCACCCACTAGGACTACTAGAGGCAAAAAGGAAGATCAGTGGTAAGCTATAACGGCTGCTGGTTAAAGGAAACTACCACTACTATGCCTCTAAATGCCATGTAGTACAAAGGGACTGAATGTATGCATCAATACCTAACATGCCTGCCTGAAATAACCCAATCAGTGAACCAGTAAGGACTGGTACTGCCTGCTGTGCCTTGCCTGCCAAATCGGGTATGTCGGCCAATCCATAACACCGATAGGAAATAGGAGTCTCAAGGACTCAAAGTCTGTCTGTCGCACACTCCGGAGTGGCACTCGAGGGGAGTGACCCACACGAGTAAAGTATCTCAGTGATAAGTATCATAAGTGCCATAAAACAGCAGGACTGGATCACGACTCTGATCAAAGTGGGAAAAACTATCCACTAAAGAGACCTGATACCCAATCTGATGCAAAGATCGACAAGATTCAACCTCAATCTGATGCAAAGATAAGCATCCGGTCAACCGCCAAATGTCTGCGGTTACCGTAATACCCCACAAGTCCACAATCTAGTATAATCTCGACTACACTATCCCAAACCCCTGCTCATACTCGAGCAACAAGCATCTGAATGCAAAGGAGAGCAATAAAACATGTCAAGCCCCAATATGATAATGTAGGAATAAATAGTGGCTAACTAGATGTCCAAGCAAGCATGTAATTGTACTATTTAAAAGCTGTAGAAAGGTGTCAAATATTTATTTTAATAAGATTGATTTACTGTACTGATATAAAAATTATTTTGCATGCGAGATTATAGCCTTTGTCCCAATCACAGTGTCCCAAGATAAGTTATCATATAATCTGTGGGGTCATATTAAATTTTAGGAGAGTTCGTCCCAGCGGTTCTCATCAATTGTCATATTAGTTCGTCCCAGTGGTTCTCATCAATTGTCATATTAGTTCGTCCCAATGGTTCTCATCAATTGTCATATTAGTTCGTCCCAATGGTTCTTATCAATATTTTAGGGGAGTTCTAATAATCCCAGTGAGCTTGTCAAAAATGAGGTAAGCAATAACCGCCCACCTCGAGCAGCTCAAACCACACCCCAAAAGCCTCCTAGTTGTCCACAGTCCTCAAAAACTGCTGTCTGCCGAAAACTGTGCCCTACAGTAACACACAATGTACAAGGTGTAAATATAGTATTCGTAAAAACACAGCTTTTGCTGTTTTTCAAATAGCACGGAAAAAGAGGAGTTCTTCACCTCTGTACAGTGCTCAGAAAAATCTAGAAAAATTACGGTTGCGTTCCTTGCGACGAGTAGATTGAAATCGACTCTTTAAACGCCTCGATCCGATGCTCCTAGCTTAAGATAAAAATTGGAGAAGTTGATGCTGTCCAAAAATTACCACCTTAAAAAGAGGTGTCAAAGAGGCCTCGGGAACCGTGCCAAAAGTGAGAAATGGAGCAAAGTGATCAACATGAAAATCGAAGCCTTACCTCTTAGGAACGCGCTGCCGCAAAAACCGTCCAAAAAGTCCTCCTGGTTAGCACACAGGAATTTTTCGACTGAACTGCGACGGAAAATGGGCCGAAAAAGGAAATCGTCGCAGTGCACTGCGTCGCAGATAACTCGCTAAGGGGAACTCCAAAAATTCTGAAATTTTTAGGAGAGAGAGAGAAGAGAGAGAGAAAGAATTTTCCTAGAGGGCCCAAGCTCTGTTTCTCTCTCTACGGCTCGAAAACCGAGGTGAGAAAGGGAGAGGGGAAGAGATCCTATATATAATGGGCCAAGGAATATTCTTGGGCTCCACACAGGATCGGACAGAACAGGAAACACCGAAATGGACCATCCAAAACGTACCACGTGTCCACAAAACAGGAAACAGCCGTGCAAGGACCACTGAGAGTTTGCCACGTGTCCCCCGGGTGCACGTGCTCGGTCCCCGCTCCGGGTTTTCCGGAAAATGTCAGCCAATGGGATCGTGCCACGTGTCACCTCCCCAGCTGCCTTCTAGAAGCCGGCCAACCAATCAGAGGATGCCACGTGGCAACAGCAACCTTCGGTGCTCCCGGTGCACGCCATGCCCATGGACCCCGCACCTGCGCGCCTGCCCGTGCCTGCCCGCGCCTGCCCGCGCCGCGCTCCGCTGTGCTCTGCCGTGCTCCGCCGCGCTCCGTCGCTGCGCCACCGCCCGCCGGTCGCCGCCGGCCGCCGGAACAGTAATTCCGGCCGGCCGGAGTTACTGTTCCGGTGAACAATACTTTTGCGCCGAAAAATAAAGTAAATATACCATTTTGATCGTTTTCGCACGCTGAGTCCGATTTCGCTGTCTGTTTTGCCAAATTCTCATCCGAAATTTTGCCGAAAGCCCCCGGAAAAGCCCACTTGCTTCGTTTTTCGTGCCGGATCCATTTTAAAAATCCGTTTTCGACACTACTAGCTCCGTTACACTGTGTGAGCTTCCTGTAGTCACTGTAATCACTGCAACAGTCTCTATAGAATTCCGGATCATCACAACATTCTAGCATGCGACACAGGAATATCACTATCATGCATGGTCCTACTATAGCAGATTTAATGCACATTCCATCATTCTTGGAGACAGGGCCACCCACCTGAAAGTGCACAACTGTCCAAGGTTCCACAGCTGAAAACACCAGGAGCAGCAATCTGCACTAATCCTCAACACCGACAGGTTCACAAACACCCGTAAATACCCCTGGGTACAACAAAACGTCCAAAGTTACACTTAATTCCACAATTTACCCCAATTAAGTTCCAATCTGAAATCAGCCACAAAGATGTCACTTTTTCACCTGCAAACAATGCTCCAAAAAATCCAATAAAAATACCACGGCGATCCTCGCGTCGAGACCTTCGAAACGGGTACCTGCACGTCCAAATCCGAGCCCTGTAGGACGAGTTACAAATTCCACAACACAGGGTGCGCAAAACTTCACAATCTCACAACTGTAATACCTTGCACAGTAAAAGAGGGAATAATATACCTTCGAGCAAGTCTCAGAAAAATCCCAGAAAAATACGATGATAATCCTCGTGACGAGTAGATGCAAAAAGTGTACAGGCTCGTCTCGATCCGACGCTCGATTGCGGAGATAAAATTCCGGCAAGGGGCTGCTGTCCTAAAACTCCACCATCAAAACAGCGGCTTAGAACTGTCTCAAAAACCGTGCCATAAACTCTGAATCCAGCAAGGTGATCAACACAAAAGTCGAAGACGTACCTCTGTTGAATCCACTGCCGCAAGAATCGTCCAAAAAGACTTTCGGAGTAGCTATGTGGACCTCTCAGACCAAACAGCGACGATAACGGGCCTCCGATGAACGATCGTCGCTCCGCGCTACGATGCCCAAATCGTCGACGTCGTGGCTTCCAAAAATTCCGGGCCTCTGCTAGAAGATGCGCAACATGAAGATCTCCAACTTTGCTAAGGGGGCCAAGGGCAGGGGAGCTCGGGAAAGGGGGCAAAAAGCCCCAGCAAGCAGCCTATTTATAGGCCCAGCCCGAAAAATCCAACTTTCGGATTTTGGCCCAAAAACCGAGCGCCCGAAACCTCCGGGCTGCTACAGTAACGGGCCCGGCCCATTACTGTTCACGCCCGGATTAATCCCAGGATGCCACGTAGCCCCCCGAACAGGCGACAGCCAATTGGGCCAACCGCGTTGCGCCACGTGGCCGAAGCAGGGGCTGACGCGTGGCACCCACGAGCGGGAAGCGCGGGTCAGCGCGCCCACGTTGCGCCCACGCGCGCCTGTCGGGCACGCATCCCGAGGTACCCACTCCCCAAACCGTGGACCGTGCGCACAACACCACCCAACCACGTGATGCCACGTGTCCACCCCCAGTCCACCGCGCACCCGCGCCATTCCCGTGGACCGCGCCCACTGCGCCCGCCAACCGGGTGCCGCCACGTGGCCAGCGTCCGGGTGCACGCCTCCGCGGTGGACCGGGCGCCAACGCCGCCGCCAACCGCCACGCTACGCCGTCCGCCGCCGCCGCCGGCGCTTCTCCAGCGCCGGAACAGTACCAAATCACCTCGAAAACCGTGTTTTCGCGTCCGTGCTCCGAAAAATACAAGTAAATCGTCCATCTTGATCGTTTTCGCGCGCTGAATCCAAATCCGCTATCCGTTCTGTCAAATTCTGCTTCTAAAATGTGCCAAAAATTCCCGGGAAGGTGAGCTTGATCCATTTTTTGCACCGGGTCCATCTCTTGATTCCAAAACGCCCGCAGAAACCTCAATCACCCAAAATGGGCCTCCTGAAAGCAAACATGCTCCAATTTCACCAGAAATCCAATTCTTGGGCCCGACACACAATCACACACTCCCAGAAGCCACTAATCTACCAATAAACTCTTAAGTGGGGATTCGGGTCCTCACAGTTAATGCAAATTGTTATGCTCAAAAGATGTGGAAAGAGTTACATCCTGTTGGGTTATATGTAATACGGATCTAAATAGGGGAAAAAACACCTAGAGGGGGGTGAATAGGTGTAAACGCATAAACACTCAAAAAATCGTTGCGATAAAACCCAATGCGGAAATAAAAATAATACGCAAGATTTTTACGTGGAAAACTCCATCACCGGAGTAAAAAACCACGGGACCGATAACACGGCAGAAATCCACTAGAATTAAAACACGTACAAGGTGATTTACCGTACACACTTACGACTCAACCTTTTCCATACGCTCCTAGAGGATCTTCTCCGCTCGCTCCGCGACGCTTCTCGAATCCACGATCTGCGCCCAACGCCGAATCCATGGCGTCCAACGTCGAATCCACGACGTCCGACCGAATCCACGGTCTTCACCCAATAGCACCCTTCGAATCCACGAACGTGCCTCGCTCCGAATCCACGAGAGCGGTTGAACCTTGAATCCACAAGGACACGCGAATCCACGCGCCGATTTTTGGGGTAAATCGTTGTTTTAGGGTGGTGATGATCCGCCGAATACTTAGATCAAAGATAGATCGGAAATACCATCTAAGTATTCATTAGTTTGATTCAACTCAAGATGTGAGTATGAAAACCTAGAATCAAACTAATCAATATAGATGAAGAAACATAGAGTATTCTCTAATGATTTCCTTTCTTCTCTATATGTGGATCTATAGCCGTATAAAATGATATATGAAAATGACGGCTATTGACTATGTGGATTAACCCTAGAAAAAGAGTCATAGGGTCTATATATAGGTTAGAAACCCTAGGAAGGAGATAAGAATCAAAAACCTAACATTTCTGGAAATTTTACGGACGGCGATCCGGATCGGACTAGCTGTGATCCGGATCGTCGTAACGAGTCAGCCAGTTCCAGAAAAAACGAAGGTTCGGGATCCGGATCGAAGTGCATGATCCGGATCGTTCATACAGTTTACCAAACATCAACGTTCGGGATCCGGATTGCGAAGCATGATCCGGATCGTTCAAGGAAAATGGTAAACTCACTGTTCGGGATTCGGATCAAGAGGCTACGATCCGGATTGAACTGATGTATGAACGAACCACCTTCGGGATCCGGATCGAACAACCTGATCCGGATCCTGAACATGTCCCAAGTCCAGTTTTTGATTTTTATGCAATGAAAGATTCTTCCAAGTGTTTCTACACTACAAGAAGTATTCGGATCACACAAAATCTTTAGTTAAACATACCTGATCCTTTTGAATTCTTCTTTCTTGAGATTGAGTTAAACGATCCAACTTTCTTCACCTTCAATCTTCAAGACTTGAGACTTTCACGAAACTACGCCAACTCAAATTCCGTAACAATCTCCCCCTTTGGCGGTTTCGTGACAAAACACAGATCCACTAAAGAAAATTCAAAAAGATATTTTTGTTGCTATCACCATACAACAAAAATTTACAATGGAGATCCAAAAATTTAAAAACATGAGATAAACTCCTAAAACAGACTCTAGACTTAGACATCTGTACTCTCTGCACAAAGAAATCATTCTTGACAAAAAGAGATCGTTAGATACCTCAAGAATATTTAGCATACAAAACCTAGTACAGAGATAGAGTTTATCTAATCACCATGACATTTGAGAATTCAGATATGTAAGAGAATCATAGTCAAAAACCAACATATCTTCTATGCAACTAAAAACCAAATGTCACAAAATATTAGTCCAACATCAACTTGTTAGTTATATTACATGCCCAAATAGTTAGTCGAATAGTTAGTCGAGACATGCAAACAATCACAAGATGAAAACCAAAGTTGAAGTTGAAGAGATACTTACCTTGATGTATACAAAATCTTCATCATCAAGATTTTCACAATCATTGTTCAAATCATTGTTCTAAATTCTCTCTAACTCTCTCCCCCTTTTTGTCACAAAACAAAGCCAAAATGTAGTTAAGACTACGAAATGTTAGGAGAGTGAAAAGTTCCAATAAAACGTAAAACCTGAGAACTAAGCTAAAGTAAGTATAAAACTAAATCCTAAAATCAAAATCCTGCACAAAAAGAAAAAGAAAAAATGAGTCAAAAGTAATCAGTTGTCAGAATCTGAGTCTTCAGAGCTTGTGCAGCCCATCTTAGAGAGTATCTTTCGCATCCGCTTGTCCATTGAATTGATCTTCTTCGTTATGGTAATGTGAGCTGCCGTGGTAATCTCAAGCTCATTGGTAATTCTTAGTTGTTCCTTCAAAACTTGTTCTTGCTTAACAGATAGTCGCTGTTGTTCCTTGATAATCGATGTTATTGATGCTTCATCATCTGTGTCGGGTGCTTGTCGAGATGGTGATCCGGCAGTGCTTGTACTGTGCTTCGTTCCAGATGCAGGAACTGGAGTGACATGCGGCAACTTATGGAGGGATTTGACAATGGTAGACTCATCTATCATGCTCAGACATTGATGATAAGTTGTTGAAGTAATGTCAACCTGAAATTTCTTTAAAATCCTCATTATAATCAAGGGAAATGGAATCCTCTCAGTGGGATGAGGATGCTCAACATATCGCGCCATTCTATTCCAGATAATGTACGGAATGTTGATATTCAAAGCCGTTGCCTCTGATGGATGTCCTATGAGATACAAAAACAACAACCGGTCCCATCTCACAACCTTTGTCTGCATATTTGGAAGTATATTGTAACATGTGATGAAGTTTAAGAAGCGATATTCAAGACGAAGTTCTTTAGATCGAACAGATTTGTCGGTTGATTGTGTTCCCTCGAGACAAATTCCCTCTATAACTTTTCGCCATAATGTGTTTGTCAAATTTACCCCCTTCAAGTAGTGAACTCCTTTCTTGCTGGTTTCCATTCCCAAAACCTCGCCAATCAATTGTGGAGTAATCTTAAACCTTGTGTCTTGGATATTCGTGTAGAACTCCATAGGACCGTTCTCAAACTCTCGAAGATGCCGTGCATTAGCGTAGAAGGTCCTCACATGATGCAAACAGTAGCCAAGAGTTTCTGGGAAACGACATACTTGAATAAGGTTTGCTTGTTCAATCAGAAGACCAAACTCAGGGGAGTGACCTTGCAGAGCCTCAATGTTAACATGCCTTTCACCAATGCATTCGCGATGTGCAAAGGCTCGAAGACGATCAGTGTTAACGAATACTTGTTCCTCCCGAGGTGGAGAATCCGGAATAGTCGGTTCGTTAGTCATGAAACCTCGTGCTCGTCCAAACCGTCGAGCGAGTCGTTTCCTTTTTACTGAGATGGTTGGTGCAGTCATAGGTGCTTTACCTTTGTCCATGGATGTTTTTCCTTTCGATGCATCGGACGCCTTTTGTTCAGGCAATGATTCATCATCATCTGTCAATGCAGTCCAATCTACCTCGTGACAATCCACCTCTGTGTCACTGACCTCGACAAATTCACCTTTTTGTTGGAGGTTCTTGGCTCTCTTCAGTTTATTTGTTGGGCGAGTGTGTACCATTGAGACCAGGAGAAGGATTAACCAAGAGAAACACATTGAATTAAGTGCCATTGATCAAAGTGCTTGAGTTAAGAAGGTGTCCTGTGAAAACCAACTCAAGAACACAAAAATTCTTAGTTTTCAAAAATTGAAAAATTGTATCCAAAGAATCATTATCAAGTAGAGAGACTAAGAATCAAATTAGTTTTGCAAAAGGACTTTTAAAACTAGATCAATTGCATGATTTTCGAAAATCCTTATTATATGCCCTAAAACCGAAATTTTAGAAATCGAAGCCTAAAAATCCGTTAATCAGAAGAATACCTAGCATATAATCAAAACTAATCTACCCAGAGTTCTTATTTCAAAAGAAATTTGATCAAAAACCATCCACAAACAAAGTTGATCCAAGAAATTCATCACGTTTGAGGAGGAAAAGAGAAAAACGGTGAAAAACCGAGATTTTGATCAATAAAACTTACTTGGAACTGAAGAACTTGAGTTTGAAAGCTTCCAGGAAGGATGAAATCTAGAGAGAGAGGCTCAGGAAACTTTGGAACAAAAGATTGGAGTAAAGAAATCAAAAACCCCTTTCGTTCTTTATAAAACCTAGCCGCGATCCGGATCAGTTCATAACTGCGATCCGGATCGGCTACCCGCAGTGAGAAACTGCGTTCGGGATCCGGATCGGCAGATACAATCCAGATCGTCAGCCCGCAGAAGAATTCCTGCGTTCGGGATCCGGATCACCTAGCCCGATCCGGATCGACCCCAACTTTTTCTTTAGAAAATTTCAGAGAAATTCAAGAAAAACCAGAAAAAGATTGTAAGCGCAAATGTGTATCAACTTTAAACAAAAATCATCGTTTCATACAACAAGAATTAGATTATGCCAAATCTATCAATAATATCCAAAAATGAAACAAGAATTTACAAGAATTAAATCCCTTAAAGTTGAACACCTTCAATCACATCAACTTGATCTTATGAGTAATGCCTTTATCAAATCATCAATTCAGTAAAGAAAATGAAATACAAAGATCAATAGATGTTTGAAATCCCAAATATAATAGATAATGTATCTAGACAATCTGTTGAAGAGAGTGCCTCTTTGAGCATCTTTCATTAAAGACCCACCTTATACCAACCTTGAAATTTGACAGAGTCAAGTATTTCAACATGCATTTTACTTAATCAAAAATTTGAACAACCATGCTTGGTATACATGTGGTAGCTGCACACAATACTCGGACGACCGAGGTGGTAGCTCTTTCCTCCATGTGGTGGTAGTTTTCACACTCCTCATTGGGATGTAACTCTTTCCACATCTTTTGAGCATTTTACCTTTCCTAAGACTCCCCCTCAATTGGCTATCAATTATTTAAGATATAAAGTATTCAACCAAATATTGATCTCGATTTCATACTCGACTAAGCAGTCAAATAAGATAATGACTATACCAAGAGATCATAGAGAGAGAGAAATTGACTTTGATTACTTTAGAAGATGATTTAATTAACATAAATGATCATTGCAACAGTGAAATATTATGATGGCAAAAGCATAATAAATTTCTAAATGTGCGAAAAGATGCAATTAAAGTCAATTATGATCTATGCTCAATTAATGTCCTATGTACAAACATAGATAATGAACAAAACAAAAACAAATACAAAACCTATCCTAAGCAAAGATTTCAAAAAGAAGATTATTTCAAGGAAAACATCCCAATTGCTTTTCGTAAATGAATAAAACGTTTTTGATCCAAAGGTTTTGTTAGAATGTCAGCTAATTGATCCTCAGTTGAAATATACGAAAGTTGAAGAGTATTTGATTCAACTAGCTCTCTAAGAAAATGATATCTAAGTTCAATATGTTTTGTTCTAGAGTGCAACACATGGTTTTTAGAAATGTTAATAGCACTAGTGTTGTCACAAAGTATTGTTACCGAAGATGCTGAAATGCGGAAGTCGCTCAATACGCTTTTCATCCAAATGAGTTGAGTTGAGCAACTTCCAGCTGAAATGTATTCCGCTTCGGCAGTCGAGAGTGCTATGCAGTTCTGCTTTTTACTGTGCCATGCAACAAGGCAATGGCCAAGATAGAAGCATGCACCACTCGTGCTTTTCCGATCATCCACTGTTCCTGCCCAATCGGCATCTGAGTATCCAACAATATCCAAACTTGTTCCCATAGGATACCAAATTCCGAAATTAATTGATCCTTTGATATACCGGATGATCCTTTTCACCGCTTTCAGGTGAACCTCCTTTGGTGCTGATTGATATCTCGCGCAAATCCCAACACCAAAAGATATATCCGGGCGACTAGCCGTGAGGTAAAGTAGACTTCCAATCATACTTCGATACAGTTTTTCGTCTACATTCCCACTATGTGATTCACTTCCAAGTCCCTTGTGGCTAGTTCCCATTGGAGTCGGAAAATCTTTACAATTTTCTAGATCAAACTTTTTGACCAACTCCATTGCATACTTGGATTGACTCAATTGAATACCTTCATCATTTTGTTTAATTTGCAATCCAAGGAAATAAGTCAATTCGCCCATCATGGACATCTCAAATTCGCTTTCCATGGTCTCCGCGAATTTAGAAGCATCGTTATCTCTTGTTGCGCCAAATACAATGTCATCGACATAGATTTGTGCTACAATAAAATTGCTTTGATAATGCTTCACAAAGAGAGTCCTATCAGCTCCCCCTCGAGTATAGCCCTTCTCCAAAAGGTGCTTTGTTAACCTTTCGTACCATGCTCGCGGTGCTTGTTTCAGACCGTAAAGAGCCTTTTTCAAACGAAAAACATGGTTAGGTTGTTTATGATCTACAAAACCTTTCGGTTGAGCCACATAAACTTTCTCATTTAAAAACCCATTTAGAAATGCGCTCTTAACGTCCATTTGAAATAATTTGATTTTAAAATGACAAGCAATAGCGAATAGTATACGAATGGACTCGAGTCTAGCTACAGGGGCGAAGGTTTCATCAAAGTCTATACCTTCTACTTGAGAGTAGCCTTGAGCAACTAATCGTGCCTTGTTCCTGATGATAGTACCATCCTCATTTTTCTTGTTCTTGAAGATCCATTTGGTACCTATCACATTGTGTTGCTTTGGAGGCTTCGTTAATTCCCAGACTTTGTTTCGCTCAAATTGATGGAGCTCTTCCTGCATTGCTTTAATCCAGTAGTCATCCTGAAGAGCTTCATCTATGTTCTTTGGTTCGATTAAAGATACGTAGCAAGCGAATCCACAAACCAACTGCCTCCGAGTTCTGACTCCTTCTTGTGGATCTCCAATAATATTCGATTCCGGATGATCCTTGGAGATTCGTAACGTTTGTTGAAACGGAGAGTACTCGGAGATATATGAGATGATTCCTGCACATCAGATAAACTAGAAGAACCATTAGATGCATCATTAATATTGGAAGTATTATTATGAGAAGATGCACTAGCAGGAGAATCATCATCTAGAGAGATATCGAGGGTAGATTTTCCAGTTTCAAAGTGAAAAGCTTCATCTACTTTAATATTTATAGATTCTACGATCGTCTTAGATTCAATGTTAAATACTCGATATGCTCTGCTATTCGTAGAATAACCCAAAAAGATCCCTTCATCACTTCGAGAGTCGAATTTTCCAAGATTTTCACGGTCACGTAAAATGTAACATCGACTCCCGAAGACACGAAAATATTTGATATTGGGTTTTTCTACTAAACCACAGCTCATATGGTGTATTTAAAGTTCCTGGGCGCAAGTAAACTCTATTAATGACATAGACAGCGGTGTTCACAGCTTCAGCCCAAAAAGTAGCGGTAAATTCCGGCTATGAAGCATCACACGCGCCATCTCTTGAACAACCCTGTTCTTGCGCTCAACAACACCATTCTGCTGAGGTGTATAGGGTGCCGAGAATTCATGTTTGATTCCATTTGAAGTGCAAAAATTAATGAATTTTGAATTTATGAATTCTCCACCTCTATCACTTCTAACACGAATGATCTTTTCATTCTTTTCAATCATAATACGATGGCAAATCTCATGAAAAGAGTCAAACGTATCAGCTTTCTCTTTTAAAAAATGCTACCCAAGAAAACCGAGAGAAATCATCAACCAATAAAAAAATGTACCATTTACCTCCCAAAGATGGTTGACGGGTCGGCCAAAAGAAAAAGAAGAAAAGAAAGTAGTATACATAAACTACACAAGATTTAATCGAAGAACGATTAAAGACAAGGAGGGGTTTCACCTTTGCATACCCAAACCTTTTGAGTTTTGGAGTATGTTGGCAATGGTTGAAAAGTTTTCCTTGATGAAGACGTCTTGCAAGATTGGTCTTTTTCTTTTGTCATCGTCTTGTTTGAAGTACTACCAATGTCCTTTTCTTTAGGAAAATCCTTCTTTGAATTCCATGGAGTGAACTTATTGGTAGCAGTTGCAAGATGTGGTTGATTTGATCTTTGAGCTCCAATCTTGCAATTTCTTCCAATGTGCCCTGCAAAATTACAACGAAAACATACCTTTGTGCTTGACGATTCTGAAGAGGATGAAGTAGGCTTGTTGTCGTTGTTTGTCTTGAATTCCGGTGTCGGAGGAGGAGATGCCGACTGAGGCACAAAAACTGTCTCACTCGAACTTGGACTGTTTCCAGTTTGAGTGTATCCGAGGCCGAACCTATTTGATTGACCAAGACCAAGAAGTCTATCCAACTTACTCCTTCCTGAAGAGAATCGCTGTAAGTCATTCTTGAGTTGGAAAATGGTCTTTGTCATTTCCAGGTTATCCTGTCGAGCCTCGTTGTAGAGCTTTGAGAAGTGATTCGCGTTATCCACCAGATTTGTATGTTCCTTCTCAAGTTGCTCATTGGACTCTTGAAGGGAAACATTTGCTTTTATCAGGTTTTCCCTTTCCACTTCAAGAGCGTTTGAGAGAGAAGTCGCTCTTTTTGCTTCTTCTTCGAGATCATGCACTCTCCCTCTCAAACTCTTGTTTTGCATAGCCACTTTCTTTGAGTCCCTCAAAAGTCTGTGGTAGGCTAGAGCAAAATCTTCACCTTCCGAATCATCCGATTCATTGTCCGTTGCGTTCTTTTCAACAGTGGAGTTGGACAACGACTCGGATGTACTTGCCATAAAGCACATGAAGGGTGAAGATACGGACGCGTGGAATGCGGTGGAGCTCTTTTCTTCATCACTCGAAGACGACTCATTTGACGTTGAGTTGTCATCCCAAGTGACGACTTGCATCGCCTTCTTCTTTGCCGGATACTTGTTAGGACATTCCGTTGCAATGTGACCGTAGCCTCGACATTTGAAGCATTGTAGTTGTCCTTCTGAACTTTTCTTATCCTTTGAGAAGTTCTCTTGCTTTCTTGACTTGTGACTTGAAGTACCCTTGCCTTTGTTCGACTTTCCGAAGAATGGAGATTTGCTTGAATTACCCCTTCGAAAGTTGCGGCGAAACTTCCTTGTCAAGAGAGCGAGCTGCTTCTCAAATTCCTCCATAGAAAGGTTCTCGTCATCGTCTGAGGAGGACGTATCCGCGTCTTCTTCCTTAGTTGTTTTCAACGCATAACCTGAAGACTTAGAAGTGGATGCCTTTCCAGAAGAATTGTTAGTAGTAAATGTCATTTCATAAGTTTGTAATGAACCAACTAATTCTTCTACACGTATTTCGTCCGGGTGTTTAATAGTTTCAATGGCAGTAACCTTTGGGCGAAATCGTTCAGGAAGAGTTCTTAAGATTTTTCTTACAATCTTAAATTCTGGAATCTTCTCTCCCAGATTAGCACATGAGTTT